>CM033621.1:18174972-18774972 GCA_019453435.1 Rhinogobius similis | reverse complement strand
AAAGTGCTTTAACTTGAGCGATGTAAGTTGGAGTCCAGTCCTCTGCACTTTCTCTTTCCCTACTCTCGCCACTATTTCCAGCTGTGCTACAAAAAATCAATAAAAAAGAAATAGCCTACTGGATAATACAATGTACAATTTTAAAAGACAAAAAACAGTAGCTTATGTGAATTACTATCCAGTGTTGTTTATAGTTAGTTATTAGTTGTCAGCTGTACATACATTCCTCCAGTTTTGGAAACAGTTTTGGGTACAGTTTTTTTCTCCCTTTCAGTCTCCCGCTGTCTCCCTGGAGCTGCCTCACTCATTCTTTAGAGTACACACAGTTATGACTGACTCTGATCCCATATTCTGTAGTTCACTCATAGTTACTCAGGGAGCAAACATGTAAGAATCATGATGAATGATTGTAAAGCCTTGGGTGAATTTTAGCTTTAGTTTTAATTTAGTTTATTCATGTAAATGTGTGTAACAGGAGAGTATCATCCTCATATTTCCAGAAAATGTAAAATACACGCAGCCAATGAATCCCACAGCCGGGATTGTTGGATCTGTTCAGCTTAGTTATGGGAAGGGCTTGTTTAATTTAATAGGCACTTGGTAGCTGTGGGGAAAGCCAGCAGAAGGCAGAGTGAGGAGTCTAATTGGTCAAAAGGCCATGGTAGTCTAATTTATACAATGTTGCTGCACAGCCCTGGTTAACATTTTGTTTTATTTATATTCTTTCCCGTCCCACTCCACGCACATTTTTATGTAAATTTGTGAAGCAACGTGGCAGCAGTCCAGAGTTCACACATCCAACAATTTACTCTGAGTGACAGTGTTATAAAAGCCCAAAACAAAGATCTGCACTGACTGATGATGGGCACGCCTATTCTTTATGTTAGTTTACGCTTCTCTCATTACTTTTATATCCATATGGTGTTTTTACTGAATTATGGACATACGGAAGGTACCATGTCATGTTTTTTTCATGGCCTCATAGTTTCTATTACTCATTCATTGTTTGATGTTGAGCCATTTCGCCAAAGCAAGTTCTTAGTTTGTGAATTTTGTTCCCTGGCAATGGGAATAAAGCATTTTTCCGATTTATTAGCTTAGTTTAGGGTGTCGATATTTGGCCTCATATTGAGCACATTTTGGTCCTGATGTAGACTTGGCTTGCTCCTGTTACTCCTCGTTTAGTTCTGCTTAGTTTACTTTAGTGTATTTAATGATATGGGGACAGTGCCCAATCTGGTTGTTGCAAAAGTGTTCAGTTCCACTTGTTGTCTCTGGACAGGCTGATGTTAAAGTTCATAAAATCAATCAATGACCAGATCCTCATAAAACTTCTATAACATTATTCACATCCAGTCCTTTCAGCAGTATAGCAATTTTTCATATCCATCAAATCATTTACTCCAGATCATCACTCCACAGCTCATACACACACATCAGTCCACATTATGACAGCAGCTTTGGTTTGAAACAAGGTGTGAAATGTGTGATAGTTTATATGTAACCAGCGCTCTTGGTCGGTAACATACTCCACTGATGAACGACCACACAAGAAAAGGGTGAATTTCTAAATTTGGGCAATATGTCCAAATAGATAATGCAAAATGAAGAATGCAAAATTTGAATATTAAATTTACTGTTTAGAGTAAAAAATGCTACAAAGACAGCAGATTTTTCAAAATAAGGGTATAACATTTCTGCTCTTTTGTGTTTAAATTCACCCATGCCTGATGATTAAATCTCAACTAATATGTTCGAAGACATGCTTTAACACATTTCTATTGACTATTGTTGTCGTGACATTCATTTTTGTCAACATTGTCCATTCCCAAATCAGTTTAGAGCACACTGCTGCGTTTAGCCTACACTCCTTATCATAACTTGATGTAGAGCTTTAGCATTATAGTTTTTGTGAGTACGGTAATATTTAGTTTCTTCATGGCCTCTACTGGTCTATATTCGCTTGTGACTTTTATTTTTCTTGCAATTAATTGACTTTGTTTGGACAGGGGACTGGCACAAAAAATAAAATCTCTCTTGCTGGTGACATAGTGAGTATAAGCAGGGAAACAAACATTTCTGGCATGTGTCTTTAGCTCCAAAAACCTTGTGAAGCTCTTCTTTCAATAAAAGCCCAGTTTATTCATTGCTTAGAGACAGTAAACACATTTCCTTCAAACTCCACATGTCTTTTTCAACTGCTGTTTATATAAAATGTACCAATGCACGTCTGTGGCTATACTTCAGTTCCTCTTTGAGTGGGGCAGAAGCAGTTCTCAAAGACATCATTACTTTTGTTGGAGCCATCACAAAGGGAGCAGAAATGCAGAGACGAGTGGCAGCACCTCAAAGGCCTTTAGTGCATGCAGTCAGCGAGCGGTGCACCAGGCCAGAAAGTTTACTGCCTCCACGGACATGCCCCCAACATGAAGAGGAGATGAAAAAAGCAAGGGCTATGTAGTCACTCAACATGCACTTCAAAACTATGAGTCCACTGGGGAAAGAGCCTTTAGACAGATCACTGCAGTGGGCTGATTACACAAACCTTTATAGAGAAGACCAAGTACTTCATGTCCCACATTGCCCTTTTGGTCACGTCATAATGAGCAACAATATATGTCTGGGAAAAGTCCATTTATGTTTGCAGTTCAAGTGAAGGGAATAGTTTTTATTTGTGGGCGCGATTGTCAAGATTATTAACCGATAATTGTGATTATTCAGGTCACAGTGTAATCGTAAGAACTAAAGACTAATCATGACTATTTTAGAAGGAGAATTCAGTTATTTCAATTCAAGGTGCACTCCAAAAATGTGGCTGTTTTTCACAATAACTTTACTTTTGCATTCAGAAAGTTTGATTTCACAAAGCCAGTCACATACTATACTAACTTTAATGTAGTAGAACGAAAGAAAATACAGGATTTCACTTTTGTTTTGATATGTGTCAAAAATAGTAAAAATAGTAATAAATTGTGATGTTTCTTCACACAATAATCGCAACAGTAAAATTAGATGCTGTGACAGTCTGAATGCAGTTATTTTTTGTAGTAAAATTAATAAAATGGGCCTAAACTACATCATAAATATAAATAGTTGACTTCTATCAGTTACAGAGCAAACTGTTTGTTGTTGTTGCGTATAAATGATTTTGTTTGAGCAACATGTCAAAAACATGTACAAAAAGGAAAGAAAACGGTACTCAAATGAAGCAGGTAGAAGTTCAAATAACTTACAGAGAGACATCATTGCCATTTCACACTTAACCTCTTAATAGGCATCTTGTAAACTTGGAGTACTTACGAGAATACACTTGTGCAAATGATGTGCGAGTGCATGCTGCAAATCATTTATGGTCTTATTGAATAAAAAAATTAAACACAATACACAGAGAAGATACACATAATATTTTTGTTTGTGGTTTCTCAAAATGAAAGCACACGGAGGAACATACAATTATTATTTTGATGTTTTCCCTTGTTCATAGTCGTATGGAATGAAAGTATAGGACATTTTCCTTAACTAGAACAATGATTTTGCTTTTGTTTATTTTTTTTGTTTATGGTCATACAAAATAAAACAAATTAAGTTAACCTGTTTCTTTGCCTTTTGCAGACATAATCCTAATTTTCTTGATTTTTTTCTTTTGCACTGAAACTACCGCTATCACACACAGAAGTAGTAATAGTAATGTACCACTCTTATTGTTGTGCACACACTGTTATTTAGCAACATCCTGCCTCCCCTTGCATCATCTGATTTAAATTACCCATGCACACTCCGCCTCGCGTCCAAAGCGTGGCCACATGAAACCGTCCTCTCCTCCTGCACCAACCACACCGCCAGGATATTTTTTTGCAGCAGCGGCACAGAGCACACGACCCTTCAACTCTTTTTCAGATGATTCGAAGAGAAGCTTAATAGCCGAAAACACCAGCCATGGAAGCAGCTGTTGTGTCAGGTAATTCCCATTGTCAACAGCAAATAGTTCAATCATTATTATTGATTGTAAGGAAACAAGCCCTCCCCGGAGAAACGATGGGCAGAATGAAGAAGAGAGAGAGAAAATGGGTGAGGCTGCTCCAGAAGACGATGGGAGGTCTGAAAGGGAGATGAAACGCTGTGAGGGAAAGTAATGGCTTCAAACAACAATTTATAAACAATAAATAGAACCTATACTTATTCATACAAGCTGTTTTTTGCTTTCACAGTCATTTAATCTCAGTGGGGAAGATGTACTCAGTGTTGTTTCTTAAGTAAAAGTACAGATACAGGGCAAGTAAAGTAAATCACATAACAAAAACATAAGTTCAAGTATCATGCACCAGCTGAAAACTTGATAAAACTAAATATATAAAAACTAACACTAAATAAATAACATAAAGTATTTCACACTGATTTAAAGTATCAAATGAGTAATATCTAGATATCTAAAGTATATAAATGCATTAATAATCTGACTAGCGACTCTACAGCCCAATGACGGACAACGAAATTGCGCGTGTGGAAAGAATTCTATTGGATGAATGTGTCACATGCTAACTGCTCGACTGCTTGACTTAGATTAACAAAGCAATCCAGACCGTTTTTGACGTCACCATCCCAGCTGACTTCAGAACTATGTGTTTGGGCTCTACTACTCCTGCCATGGACTCAACAAATGGATACCTTTGGAGCGTACTTCAGGCTGCAGAAAGACATGCAGCGGAAGAAGGCCATAACAAAAAATAAATAAATAAAAATAGATGACACAAACTGATCCAACAATCAAGGACTAAACTGACTTAATAATAGAAATTAGAAAAGTGGAACAAATGGCATTCAGACTTAATTTGAAAATAGACAAATTGGACAAACTCAGAACTAAATGGGATATATGGACAATATGTGCCATGACTTAATTTGATGTCTTATGCTTTTTATTTTGTTCTCTTTGTTGTTCAGTGTTCTGTTCTGTTTCATGTATTCAAAGTAGTAATTTTTGTTAAATATTTTGTCAAAACCCAGTCTTTAACTGCAAATCTTTAGGCAGGATGTCACCACACCCATTTTAGATGGTCTCAAACCCTAAAGAAAAGTGCTTTACTTTTCAGATGTAGTGAAGTAAAAGTACTTTTACTTATGTGCTTTGTCATTTTCCACCTCTGTTTAATCTGTTTGCTTGGTCTTATCGGATATCACAGAAGAGGATGGGGGAGAGAAGGGGGGAATTCAGTTCATTATATAGTAGTATACAGTATATGCTGCAGGCCCAACCGATGAACTGAAACTGAACACCATTTTTTCCATACTTCCCGGGTTAAATGTTGTGTGTAACTGTACAGCAGCGTACTGGTGCTAACAGATGGAGGTTTAAGGTGGAGCTGGTCATGCGTGCGCGCCACTCAAGCATGTACTTCCACTGCCTTAACATGACTTTGTGCAGCCTGCTGGTAAAGTGTAAGGGCCTAATTATTTCCTTAAACACATTCACACCTGGGCCTTTCTTTGTGTGGCTCTCTTTGAATTACTAAAAAGCATTTGCAGTAAAAACAACAAAAAATAATTACAGCTAAACTTCTGCAGCTCTTGAATTGTATTGCTTTCAAAGGCTAAAGTTAATAAGTACGGCTGAGGGACTCACTTTTGCTGTTATTTTTGCGACAAAGTTTCCTTGTTTTTTGCCTTTTCCCTCCTTATACTCCAGAAAGAATATGCTTGCTTTTTGATTAGCCGGTTGCAGTGGGCTTTTGGTGCCTCGGTACACTACAGTAATTAGGCTGTCAGTCAAAAGCAGATGGCTGGTGGCTACAATGGGAAAGTTGCCTGGAAAAGTTTTCCCATGAGTTGTTGATTTTCATTTGTTTTAGGGGTCCGTAGTGATTGCTAAAGAATAAATTCCAATACCTTTACATAATGTGAAGTTAGGCATTCTATGTGTTTATTACTCATCCTTGGTGTTCTCTAATGATATGAAGGATTTGACCTAATATGCATTGTCATTAATTGATGAGTGTCTAAGCTAAGCTTTGGGCCTTAAGAGGGGTTCTGAGGTTAACTGAGTTTATTCTAAGAAAGTCATACTACAGGAAATTATAAGGTATCCAAATATCCAGAATAATCCGACTCGTGACACGTGCAGGTCTCAGGCAATGGAGCACACACTAAACAAACTCCACTGGCTCAATACGGCATGACAGGCCTATGTCATATATATTCTTACAGCGTGTGTCTGGTTTGTTTCTCTTTTTTCCAGATCGTGTTTGAAGGAATCCGAGGTCCCAGTTTCGAGGGCGACATTGCCATTGACGATGTGTCCATCACACTGGGAAAGTGCAAACAGGAGAACACTGTAGCCAGCGCAGGTAAGACAGGTAAGATAGAGTGTCAGAGGGACACTGCAGAGTGTTTAGAGCAAACAGAGCTGCTTACTTACAAAAAATGACATTTCATTTATATAGCTAGGCTGTTAGTTTTATTTTTATTAATATCATTGTTTTAATTGAGATGGGGATTCAGTCCTGTCTAATGATCAAAGTTTTTTTTGAGAGCTCTGTAGCTAATAAAATGTCAAGAAGCATGTGGTTTGGGGCAGAGTTCAGATTTTTGAAGAAAGAAAGAAGAAGAAATTAAATCGCAACGATCGTCCTACTATCAGGACTGAAAATAGAGGTGGGGATTTTGTCAAATTTTAGATAATATTGTGAATGTTGTTTGGAAGATAAGAAAAAATTGAATATTCAGTTTATTGTTTATAGTAAAAAGGATGGTACAAAAAGAGCTGATTAAAAATGAAAATCGAATAAATTATGTTGATAACTTTCATAAGCTCTTGCACTTTTGTGATCAATTCTACTGATATTTTACATGTGTCTGATAATTAAACAAATACATTTGAACACATTTCTGTTGGACTGATATAATACCATCTGAATATTGTTATTGGGATATTCAATCAATATATACAGTTTTGTCAATATTGCCCACCCCTGACAGAGTTTTTATTTAGTTTATGAAGCAGAACATTATTGAGATCAATCAGTATGAGTGAATAAATTAATATTCACATAATTGAATAGCACATTTTGTTCTCATTCCCTGTCTGGCATTCACATCCAGGTAAAACAATCATCTGACATGTTCCTTTGAGGGTACACTCTGTTCTCATCATACATTTCTTTTTTTACCTGAATTTGAATGTACAAGTCAAACCAAGGTGTCGCTCTAAATATAGAACTTTATTTCGCAGTGTAAAATGTTTGTGAGGGCCAAGTGAGCCTTAAGGCTGAGGTGCAGGAGTGTAACAAGGAACTGATGCTCATGTCCATGCAAATGTGTGGAAGCATTGTGTAGCCTACAGCTTTTTTGCAGAAGAAACGGAAAAAGGTCAGTGAAGAGACTACAGCAGGTGTGTGAGAAAATTGTAGATTTAGAAACAGAGGGAGAAATAGTCCAAGGGCTCAAGTATGAAAGAGAATATCAGAAACACGCCTGCAGCGGTTCTATTGATCTAGTTTGTTTATTGCTTTGTATCTAACTTTGCTATGATTAATGCTATCATTCTGAATAATAATTTATATCCATTTAAACTGTGCAACATGTGGTATGACAAATCCTCGTGTGCGCTCAAAACTGGTCAAAAAGACAAAGATGGAAAAAATAAATGAATTATTAAATAGTACTTTTATCCTCCCCAACCTGCCTTGTGAGATGTCTGTCTGGTGTAGTGTTTGTGTGCATATTGAGACGCCAGTGTTGGAGCCCATATGTGCATATAAAGGCGCTGGCGGAGGGAGTGAATTATGGATGAAGGTGTAAACAGGAAGCAGGAAGGCTCTTGAGCTGCAAGTCTGTGTCCTGCAGGTTTGGTACAGTGGAGACAGATGGGTAATTATCAGCAAAGGCGACTAAAACTCTGTGCTGCTATTAGTAACACAATCGCATCTGTCAAGAGCTAAGCTGAACAGGCAGGACTTAGCGACATAAAATAAGGATTAGAGAATGGATAATAGGTGCAAGAAGATATCAATAACAAGTGCAGTGCTGGAATTTAGCCGCTTAAGTAATTGGTTTAGGATGTATCGTCCTCTTAAGCACACTTATCTGATAGGTGACGTTTCAGTGTGACAGTAGTGGATCCTGACACGACGTAGCTGTAGAAGAGAAGATGACAGAATTAGTTTGAATACTGGAGTTTTAGAAATGTAACATGATTAACCTGTGAAGCCCATGTCTGTTTTTGGACAAATCCTCGGAAAATAAAATACAATTCTGTAAAACACAGCTAAACACAGCTATTTAATCTCTGTCTGACAAAAAAATGTAATAGAAAATTACACCTATAAAACTACAGAGATAGTCCCTGACACACCAAGGAATAGTGAACGCATGTGATGGTCATTTGTGTATTCGTAGTGGTTTTAACGTCTGTAAATATCCAACTTTATTTGATATATGTGAAGAGATATTATTAGCAATACTTAAGCATTAGTAGTACAATTAATGTATTTCCCTATAGAGGCAATACAGTAGGGCTGCAAAGATTGATCGATTAATCATAACTCACTGGCTACAAAAACAATCAACTATAATAATTAATAATCATAATCGTTAACTGGACAGTACAGTCTTTAAAACCTGTGTCAAAAGACTTTTTTATAACAACGACAGTTACCTTTTTAAGCTGATTTTCATCACTCATACACTTCATTCATTAATCTATCTAGAAGTATTCTTAAACCTTACTGTATTAACAACACGTTTTTATTTGGAGTATTCTTACTACTAAGTCACATATTTGAAGCCTGTTTTCTTATATACCGTGTACATTTTGTTATGGAGATACATTCGTACCCATTGTAATTGTGTTTTGTAGTGTGGTATGACAGCGGAAAACAAACTCAAAGAGAGATACAAATAGGTTAAAATATACAGTGAGTGGGTTTTTAATGCACAAGTACATAAAAGCACATAACAGCAATATCTGCTTTGATCAGCACACTGTCATATCTGTGCGTGTTTGTGTCAGAGGGAAAGGGAAGATGCACTTTTCCTTTGAGAGCGTCTCCAAGCTGTTCAGATCATAAATCTCACCTGTTTCTGTTGCACACAAACTTAGCAAAGACAGTAACGGTGCATGGAAATGTAAGGAAGGACATGTGATTAATGTATTATCTTCCGCACTGGATGAGCTTAATAATAGTTTTACTACATAATAATAATCTTCAACAAGACTTTCGGAAACAAGAATTTTAGTAAAAGGTGCTCAACCTCATCTTAAAAACATGATACTGGTTCTTTTTAAAGTCTTTGCAGCAGTCCATGTGTATTGCTCACTCACCTAATACATTCAGGCTAGCATCCTAATTATTCACAGCAATTAGTTTATCAACACTTTTCACAGCTCTCTAAGGCCAGAGTGAGTTTTGCCATCAGGTTAAAGCACACTTAACAGCACACTTTTTTGCCAACAAAAAAAAAAAAAGCTCTCTAATTAGAAACAGAGCGCGCACAATGGACTCACTTTCACATTACACTATATCTGCACTGGGGCAAAACAGATTTTACTTTATTATATTAAAAAACAATCAGTTACAGCCACTTTAAGTAATTGGTTTAGCATGAATTTTAAGTATCTCACATGCTTCAATTTTTCCGTCACTTTGCACTGGTGGCTTTTCTAGCAAAAATGTATTTTTTACTATACATTTCTTCACAATTGGGTAAAAACCCACTTACTATTCTGTCCTCAGATGTTCTGAAAATATATTATCCGGACTAACTGAAACTGTGGATATTCATTTTAAAAAGGAAATGTTCTTCATAACACAAAACATTATAATCTCTTGTTTCATCTTGGACCTTATTTCATTAAGAAAAAAAAAAGTTTAGACTTTCAAAATCAAGAAATACTTTACTTCAAACAAATAGGTCCTGTTCTCAACCTAACAGCAGTGGTATGGATAGATATAGCAATAATATATGTATAAAGCAGATAAACTTATATTGAATACTGCTCTTTTCCATCTCTTTGCAGTTCTGATTGGTGGTTCTGTCTCTCTCCCATTGGCCAGCTGGCTGACCTTTGGCCTTTCCTGCTTCGTTTCGCTGCTCTTCAGATGATGAGCACTGGTCTGCTCTGACAATGAACAAGGACTCTCTCTCTCTCTCTCTCTCTCTCTCACTCGCTCTCTCTCTCCTCCACCCGCTTTGTCCTCCATCCACATCTAATCATATCCTGTGCCCCTCATGTACCTCCGGCCCTCGTAGCACACTATCATACTTCATAAGTCTGTCTACTCTGTCTCTTTTCCCAAACGCACTTATAACTGTATTTAGAGGAGCATCTTAATGATCTTCAGAACTTCATAATGTCTTCATATAACCTTATTAGATTCAGCCATGTCAGCGTTCATAGAGTTAACCTTCCCACGTGCACACTTTGTCTTGTCTCCATCTATTTCCTGTCCCAAACTCCCCAATCCTAAGTCCTGTTCCAAAGACACACCAAAGTGTCGGACACTCTACCAAAGATGACAATGGACCTTGAAGGCTTAAAAGAATGATGAATGAAAAGGAACGCTGGGAATCTTTTTCAAGGACACTGTTTCCTATTTTTGTTGGAAACCACTTATGGACTACAAGAAATGAAAGGACAAATTAAGAAAATGGAGTTGAGAAAACGAAAAAGCAAGGGAGCGCCAAGCCCACTTTTTTGCTTGCTACAAGAGACAAACCTCAGCGCGGATATACGTGTACATTTATCTATATATACCTATATATATATATAATGAAATATAATGAGAGTTTAAACAACAACATGACTGGGACAGTGCAGGACTTTTAAGTCTGTTTGAAAAAAGCACAATGTTTATACAACCTCTACTGGTCCTTTGAGCTCCATCCTACTAAATATGTAACATTAATTTGACATTCAGTGTTTTTGATATTTCATTTTAGATCACTTTTCAAATTGGTTCCAAATGATTACTGTATGTTATGGTATGAAAGGGAGGTGAAGAGTCGTGCACTTTGACAAGAACCAACAAATACTTATCCTCAATAACTTCACAAGACCTCAGTACAAGCCTCATCCTCTCTTTGCCAACAACAATGGACGCCATATTGTCTAAGTGCATAAAATAGTTTGGGGCTGGTTTCTGATCCAACCATTTTTCTACTTGATGACAGTAACGGTGTTAAAACCGATTGTTTTATTATTTTACAAATCATTATTTTCGTTTCAATAAAATGTCTGTCTGTGTACATCATATTGTATAAATTAACCCATTGCACATAGCGACAATAAACTGTAGACTGGTTGTTTTACGGTTCTGTTAAACTTTGATGAAAATTGTTAACCTGCTTCAATTCAATATTATGTTGGTTTCCTCATTATGCTTTTATAGACGATACAGCAGCACCCATCATTTCGGGCATTTGCAAACATGTTTATCATGATAGCATCTGTGTCGCCTTGTATTCTCATTTTACACACAAAGACATTCAATCATGTATTTATCTTTATGTTTCAGACATCGTCATAAACCCCATGCTTGTATCTCACATCTGCAATAGGAAACAACTCAATAAAATGACATTCAAGCAGTTATCTGTGAGGCTAATGTGCTACAGTTATGATGCTTGTCTTAAACTGTAACCCACTATTAATAAGATCAGCCACGATAATAACCTAATAGTCTTTTTTTTAATGTGGAAGACAGACTCAAACAATTGACTGTAATTAACTTCAGTGTTCCCCGTCTTAATGGACTGGTTTTGGTGCATAGATGGACTAAAGACTTTGCAGTCTAGCATTACGTTTCATGATACATTTTGTGCATAATTCTGCTGTCTTTGTCGCAAGAAACACCCAAGATTAAAACAGAAGAACTTGTTAATGAGGATTGTGCATTTAATTGGAACTGGCTTTGTGCCATTTATAAATATCTTACCAGTAATAAATACAGTTCCCTGATATACAATTTTAAGTTTTATTTTGAAATTAATATGGAAATGAGACGCAATATTGAAACAATGTTGATTTTTTTTTTTTTTTTTTTTGAAGAATATGGTGTAATAAGGAATTGTTGGACTGTATATTTTTCTTATTTTAATGACCACAGGCTGGTCTCAGTATCACATTATTGCAGAAATGAATTAAAACGCTTTAATATAACATATTCCAGCCAAATGAATGTTTAAAACGCAAATAAATAAACCAGAATGAAGCGACTGGTATTATTTTTGAAAGTAAACAATAGTGCATTTTATAAATCCAATGAAAGTTACTCAGTATTAGCCCAGAGAATGTAATGTGTCTTATTTTTAACGTGAGAAGGGCAAATCAACACAACATGTTAGTCCTTCTGTTTGGCTTTTCACTTCTGGATTGTCACAACAAATCAACAAACTGTGTAAACCACATATTGATTGGACATAATCACAAAATCTCTGCCAATTTAACATCTCTATCTCCTGGAGCCTGCACAAATGGTACACTGCCAAATTTATTTTATTTCAAAACACCATCAGTGAGTTTTGTGTACAATTCTGAGAAAACAGAATCAAATGTATTACATGATGAGATAATTTATTATTTTATTTGTCCCACAGTGAGGAAATTTCCAAACACACACAAAAACAAAACACTAAAAGAGTTAAAAAGCTCATTGCAACCACCAGCGGCTCTCGCCAGCGTTGGAAGTGCACATTAGTGAAATAAATGTGAGAAAAACTGTTTGGATCTTGGGTTTACATTTCAACCATTCATTCCACATGCTGTCATTTCATTCTCAGCTCGAGTTAAGTTTTTAGGAAACACTGTACGCCGACTGTTACCCACCTCCCCCTGTCCACTGGCTGTGCTGTTCTGAATGGCTCTGATTGAGAGGCGCCGCCAGTGCATCCAACAACAGACTTTATGTGGACGCCTACTGTGCAAGACCATTTTATTTGCATTTGTGGATTTTAAAGATGCAATATGTAACTTCTCTGGCAGATAGTCGTCTCAATTGCGTTTTGTTGTTTCTTTCACCTGGATTGTCTCACTGAGTGACATTAAACCTATTTACACCTGCAAATGAATAACTACAGGACGTTAAAGTGCCCATGACAGGTTGAACAACTCATTTAACAAAAATGCAGGTAAGACAATGATATCTAATATTTTTATTTAAAAAAAAAAAAAAAAAAAAAAAAAAGATTAAAAAAAGAAAGATTTAAAAATAATTATAATTCTTTAAGTTTGTAATTTTACTTTCTGGTTGCAAATGATGACATCACACTAGGAAATTGCCTTGCAAACACACTGTACACTGGGCAAAAACCTATCTAATGTCCCAGATTTTTAAAATTTGATAAATACCTTTATTTTGTTTAATTAATGTTGTAAAGGACAAAGAAAGTATTTTATTTGTATAAATGATCTATAATCTGACTCTCATCTGACTCTCCCCAGTGTGATGTCTTCAGTTTGTTTTTACATTCTTTTTGTACTTTTCTCCACAAACGGCTACTTGATTGGTGTAAAATTATAATTTATACTTACAGCTATTCATGCACCAAATAAAGTTTAATGCCATAGTGTGGAACATTCCAGGCAACACAATAACATATCTGTGGAGACAAGCAGAAAACAGAAAAGTTACATATGGTGTCTTTAAGGAAATTCAACATTATTTCTAAAATGGTGTATTTCTGAAACCGCACACAATAGAAAATCGATAATCCATCATTATTTGCCTCTATTGAACAGTTTTTTGACACGCCTTAAGATCTTCAGAGTGAACTTTGTACCACACCCTGATGATTTTTTACTGACTCCAGAATGGTGGGATGTCGTTTGTGGTTTTGTGGTGAAGTAATGCCAGAGAATGATGCGAGGACAGACACCTTGGGGCATCGTGATGAGAGAAATGCATCTTGAATGGGATGAAACTGGAAGCAGTGTCAGCTGTTGTGTAACTGTGTCATGTACTGAAATATTTTAGAGGAAAATATATTTGAAATGATCGAGGAGAACAAATAAAGTGATGAAACAAAGACGGCGGTATGGTTATGCTATCTGGCGTATAAGAGATGTCATTGATTTGCACTTGTTAACAGGTATGTCATCATAGTAGACACATGCTTCTGCAAAAAAAAAAGTCTAATAGCTTGGCCGCTGTTACTGTCAGGTACACTTATTACATTAGGGTGACAGTGGCTCCATTATAAAGTGTATGTCTTATTACCATAAAGTACAATCCCAGCTACGTAGTTTGTTTTTCTAGGCCTAATTATGGGGAAATCATAGTTTTTCCATCAGTCAAGTGTCATTTTGTCAACTGATTTTATCGTATTTATCGTGTTTGTTGACCATGGAGGGCAGAAGATTTTTACGTCTTTATCCAAATTTTTCAATCTTATAAAACATTCTTAACCAACTCTATTTAACTAAAATGTCTGGCAAAAGCTACAAGTGACAGATAACTTTTTTTTTAAACAATCTGTGGCTATTTAAATAATGAAAATATAACTAATTCAAGCTAACAACTATGATTGACTTAAATTCGGCAAATGACATGAAATTGGGGGATAACAGGGACATTTTTCTGACAGTTTAAACAATAATTTTACAAAATAAAGGTGTTATCAGGCATTATTATTTTATATATTATCAAATCATAACTATTGTGTAATTTATATGTCTTTTGCCCCTTGTTTACAGTATGGTTGCTAGGTAACAGTTATGGAATTAACTCCAACCAAGAATTAACATTATAAACTTCACCAAAACTGTCAAACTGGGGCAAAATTGGGAACATCTTTTAGTAAAATCTTAAATATAATGATGCTCACTACAGTTTAGTAAAACGTGTCTTGTCATTATGCACTGGGTTTTTTTGAATGAGTATTTGATGGTTGGGGAGAGCACAGAATGTCCAAAAGTGTGCAGGGTGAACAGAAAGCTCTTTTGGGATTCTTTAAGGGTGCTATTTAAATCCAAGGCACTAATGTTGTTATTTACCCACTTGACATAATGCGGTTGTCGATCTGTTTATGTCTGTGAAACGCTGCATTGACTGTCCAAACTCTCCCACGCCTACAGTGTAGCATGGAATATGCTGCTGTTTTCTTTAGGCCAATGAATGACTGACTGCACACTCCGGTGTAGAGGCAGAGTGGAAGCAAAGAGCCTGGTGAGTAACATTTTTCTGGAGAATACGTGTCAGCAGCAGGGGTCTAATTACAGCGGTGTTACAGGTGCCCGAAGATACTAATTACTACAACACATCGCACTCATTAAGCCTGATTAATAGACCAACATATCTGAGTACTTACAAATGCACAAATAACACAAAGAGCTCTTAAAGTGATCAGAGGATAACACGTCTATAATAATAATAGGTTTGCAACAGCTCATTGATCACGTTTATGAAAAGCCGCGTGTGCGCAGATGAAACATAACACTTCCACTAAGGCAATGATTCTACAGATACAGCAGTGCTTAATTTGGTTACTTAAGGTTACTTAAGTTAAAGAACAGATGCAGGAGAAAAAAAATCTCTAAATTATAATACAGGTATCAGTAGCAAACCTACTTAGAAGTTTTAAAGCACTCTTTTAAAATATGTATTAAGGTTACAGGTCAGATCTTTAGTGAGGCAGCCCTGCTTACAGTGATGCTTTCCAAGTATTTCTGCACAGTAAAAACGCTTGCAATTAAATAAATGCAAAAGAGATACGTTTAATGCCATACGGTGGAACTTTATAATCAAAACAACATATCCACAGAGACAAGCAAATTGTAGACCCCACATGATAAAAATTGGAAAAATTTAGAGTAAAAAGCTAAAGTATTTCACAGAGATTTTAAGAACTGTTGTAGTCCTGAATTTGGTGATTTGTGGCTCATTTTTGGTCAACAAAGGTCAATTGAATGATTTTCTTAGTAAATTGTACATGTATATTTTTGTCTGTTCAAAGCTGGGGCTGTAGAAAATAAGTACTTTAAAACTGTATTTCGGTTTACAGTATATACCTGTTATTTTCAACCATATAATTGTAAGACTAATCCTAAATCCCAAACATGAAGTAGTGAGTAGTGCCACTATTATTATTGATCACTTCAAAAATTGTTCCGGCGTGCTCGATGCAAGTGCTTCCAGCAAGTGAGAGGGAACATTTCTGGTGAAGACGGCCTCACGATGGCCATCTACTGTCTGGAACTGTGGTCCATTTTTGTAAACTTCCCTTGCCATCCAGCCCCAAAGGTGCTCAGTTGGATTTAGATCAGGGGGAACACACAGGATGGTCCAAAAGAGTGATGTTATTCTCCTGAAGAAGTCCTTTGTCCTGTGGTCTTTGTGAACTGTAACATTGTCCTGTTGAAAAACCAGTCGATACCACAGACGAGGGCCTCAGTCATGAGGATGCTCTTTGCAATAAAACTTTCTTCCACTTTTCAATGTCCCATGTTTGGTGTCTCTTGTAAAGTCCAAGCAGCAATTTTGTTGTGTTCAAGGAGACGAGGCCTTTGAAGATGTTTCTTGTTTATGTAGCTCTTCAGTTACAGATGCGTCTGATGGTTATTGATGGTTATTGGGCTACAGTCTGCACCAGTCACAGCCTTATTTTGGGTTGAGGATCGTCCAGTGTCTTGACGGACAGACAATCAGATCCTCTGACTCAGTGCTGGTGTAATTTTTTGGGTCTTCCACTTGACTTTTTTGTTCCATAACCCTCAGGAACTTTTTAAGAAATCCACAATGACTGTCTTACTGTGTCCCACCTCAGCAGTGATGGCGCGCAAGCGAGAGGCTCTGCTTATGCAGCTCAACAACCAGACCATGTTCAAAACGAGAATGTTTTTTTGCCTTTGCCATCAGAACATTATGAGATTGTGAATACTGAGTCCACTTTTTTGCACAGATTTGAGCTTTGAAAGGCATGTGGTCCTATTTCACTTTAACTGTTTTTAATAAACTTTTTACTCAAACTCTTTTTTGTCTCACCCCCATTTCTTGTTTGTCTTGTCTACTTGGAACTTTGTTAAGATCCAGCCATGCAAAATGTGACTTTTTCCATTTATTCAACTGGTCCTAACCGTTTGATGGGGACTGTATATATGTACAATTTGAATTATTTTCTTAGAATCAACATAAAATTAATAAATAGAAAAAAGTGACTTAATATATTGAAATGGAGTAAACATGTATTGGCTCTTAGAATAAAGCATTGTGATTAATACAGTCATTTACAACAGTGGTTACAGGGGATTTTATTCTCACCACTATATTTTTACACTTTTTTTCCATGTACTTTTTTTTTTTGTTGTTGGTAAAAGTGGGTCTTTACTAGTCCCAGGCTCTGTTCCTTTTTACCTGTGCATGTCTCACTTCCCACTCACACCTTTCCTTCTCAATCGAACCAAACAGAGATGTACAGATAGAAGGCTAATTAAAGTGTGCTCTTTCCTCGCAGGCGCCTCTTAGACAGAAGCGCCGGGCAGTGAATGGTTCAGCGCAGTCCTGTTCTACTTCATTTGTTGTGTTTGAAAAAGGGGAGTTGGGATTTCTCAGTCGGTCTGCAGAAGATGAGGAGAGAGCCCCTTTGTACATGTGCGGCCGGTCGAATCCAGCCACTGTAGGTTCATTATTGACTTGGGCGACGTGCTCCTGAAAAATCCCTATCACTTTTGATGCCTCCCCTGCTATCCTCGGACATTTGTATGCATGGCACTTGACCGCGGTCCAGTGGCGGCTTTGTTCCAAGAGCAGAAAGAAAAACTGTTTTATCTTATGTAGACAGTATTGACAGCATACTTAAGACCTTCACAGTTTAAAAAAAAATCTGTTTACAAGCGTGAAATAGGAGTTTTTTCTGGCAAATTGAAATCTGCCAAAAGTGCTCATGTGTTAAAGCACTCTTCAAATGTAGACAAACATGGAAAGACTGAAATAGTTTCTCAACGGGCTGTGATGTGTCTGAAGTGGATCTGATTCTAGTGTGAGTTTGACGTCTTTAAAAAGGGACTCTGGAGCTTAACAGTGATCGCCCAGTACAGCTCTCATTCACTCTTTGGACTTTTGAAAAATATTCAGTAATATTGAAAGTCAGTCAGCTATGTAGTAACTAATGACCTATACATTTATTTAAAATCTGTTTCTGAAAATGTATAAAGTAGACTGAAAACAAGCTTATTATGGACAATAGTTACCACATTACCACCTACATTTTATTTTTTTCTTGCTGGTAAAACAAAGGACACAGAAAATAAATAAACTCTTAATATTTTATCAATTTTATTTATTTATTTTTTCAAGAAGTCTGTTGGAAAAAAATAAGGGAAATTTACTTCCAGAACTTCGGCAGGCTTTAACAGGTGCGCTCCATTGTTAAATATCAAAGTATTTGGAGACTCTGATGTGTAGATTGTGAAATAGTTCATAATTGTGGTGGGTAAGTGCTTGATTTGAATAATGGACATTGCTACCTCAATCCCTGGTATACTTTATAATAACATTTATAGATTCATACTTCAAATATATCTCAAAATACTACTCTCGACAATAAAAAGTCAACAGAAGGAAAATCAAACTGCACACAAAACAAAGAATGTCAGAAAATACCAATCCAAGATGTTGGACGATTCACAGAGAAAAACAGACAACTGGTCGGGATAATCCCTCACGCGGAGTCCAAGACATGCTCCATTTGGCAGAGGAGCTTTTTGGTGAGGATCGTAATCTGACTGGCACCGACATCTTCACAGTGAAGGACCGAGTTCCAAAGGTCAGCTTTGGCAAACGTTTTCTTGAGCACAGAGTTTTGAGGCGCATGCTTCTTTAATGCATGCATCACAGAGAGGGAGAGGAAGAAGCTGGACAAGGTCATCAAGAAGTCCAGCTCCGTCCTGGGCTGTGCTCTGGACTCAGTGCGTGAGGTGGGGGACAGAAGGGTCCTGGCTAAACTCACGTCTATGCTGGACCATGAGTCCCACCCCCTGCAGGACGCTCTGTCTGCCCTGGAGAGCAGCTTCAGTGACAGACTGATTCACCCTCGCTGTGTGAAGGAGAGGTTTCGCAGGTCTTTCCTTCCTGCTGCTGTCAGACTTTACAATGAACACTGTTAGCCCTGAACATGTGTCATTCACCTGCTACAATCATGTGCAATATAATTTATCATACTATTAATACACTTTTACCTCACTATAGTCACTTAACAATACACTTAAGCCACTTTAGTTACCATTTTTACTGTAAATGAGAGTGTGCACTTTATACTTTATATTGTATTTTTTATGACCATGTTTATTTATCCTATTTTATTGCATGCGCCTATTTCTTTCATTCCTGTCCTAAACTGTGTGTTGCAACAGTGGAATTTCCCCATTGTGGGACAAATAAAGGATCTCTTATCTTATCTTATCTTAATGTTTGCTGTATTCTGCACTTTGCTCCTGGTATATAAGTGCTCAGCAAAGTGCCCTTACATCTTTCTATGAAGCGCACCTTACCATGCACCGGTCTCAGAGGAATAACACACCCATCAGTGCTTTGTTCTGCTTCAACAGTGAGCTCTATGTTGTTTGATATTCAGCCACCAGGGGTCTTGTGTGTTTTTATGTTTGGAGCAAAGAGACATCATTTTGGCTGTCCTCTGTACATTATTCATCAAATACTGTTCTTTTTAAACGCCTTCTCCATGGCAAAAATCTGGAGGAAAAACGTTCTGAATTGTTCTGATAAATGTTTCACAGTCTCCTGAGGAATACTGAAAGAGCTTTAAAAGATATAAGCACATTCTAGAGACCGGAATTATCTGTTTCAGTGGAGATTTTAAGATGTTAAATACTAAGTTTGACTCTGACACGACTGGGATAAATGTGTTCACCTCAGTAGTGGATTAAAATGAAAAGTATTTAAGTAAATGTGTTGAAGTACCTGTTTGAAAATGTACTTCAAGAGTAAAAAGTAAAAGTATTTCAAAGACCAATTTTACCCATTAAATGTTGTAATTTTTGTAAAGAATTTTGGTTAATTTTGGTCAGCAAGGGTCTACTCGAAGTAATTTCCTAATGTTTGTAGATAATTTTATGTGTATTTTTTTGTTTGCTTGTAGCTTAAACTCAAAACTTTCAGGCAGAATGTCATCATCAACACGCTAAAAATAACACCTCAAACAAAATAAAAAGTACTTTCTACTGTTCAGTCCAGTTGCAGCGGAGTAAAAAGCACAGACACTGGACAGATTTACTTAGGTACAGTACTTTTACTTTTGTCCTTTGTTACTTCACCCCCGAATAGCCTCACACACTTGTCAAACATTGTTGTATGATATATTTTGGATAAAGTAATAACCCAGTGTAGAATTCCGGTGCTTGTTGGAAGCAGCTAATCAGTGCAATGTTTTTCCAAGTGCAGAGACCAGGCGGCTGTGACCTGTCCTCATGCATACTGATGTGTCCTGGCATCCAGCTGAAATTAAAGTGACTCACATTCTGTAATAATCACAGCTATCGATTGGTACGAGTCGCACGGCCAAGGTCAGGCAGCTCCTCTTTCCTCCGAGCCTCGTGAGGGAGGAAAAAGGGTTCAGGCAATGGGAGCTTTTTTTTTTCTTTTTAAGCTTCGTGTTTAGCCTTAACATGACAAAACCATGGCTCTATTGATAAAACTGTCATGGTGATTCTAGACATTATGATAAAAGGCTTTTGAACAGTTGCCCATTTACTTTATGATTTACCAAGACTGCGGATGAGGAGAAAATACCAAGGTCCCAGTACCGTCAAAGATCTTCCATGGAAAGGCACTTTAACCAAAAAGATTCTGTCAAAT
This sequence comes from Rhinogobius similis, assembly GCA_019453435.1. Classification (NCBI taxonomy): domain Eukaryota; kingdom Metazoa; phylum Chordata; class Actinopteri; order Gobiiformes; family Gobiidae; genus Rhinogobius; species Rhinogobius similis. The sequence continues at coordinate 18,754,174 of CM033621.1, read as the reverse complement.
TGGCCAAGGAAACAGGGAAGTACAAAATCCATCAGCATCTACCAATAACAACGATAAAAATAGAGAAGCTACAGTTTTCTCCTTTGAACCGCTACTTTAGTCCTTCAGTGGTGCTTACCGTCAAACTCACAGAGCACTCGATATTACAGCAAATGACTGAGTAACAGAGGCAGGAGGGAAGTGAAGCTGCTGCTGCGACCAGGGCTGTGTTCCTGAGGGCAGGCAGCTCGGGCCACTCAGGATGTTTAAGTGGGTTCATTTGCTTTGAGTTTCATGTGCACAAACAGCAGAAATGGAGACTTTAACCTTATCCATTCTCAACTAAAGCCCAAAAAATGTTTAGATCTAGATTAAACTGGCAAAAAAGTAGTTTGAGAATTTATATCTGAAGCATCTCCAGGGAAAAACAGCGAACAGAGAAAGTGTAAAGCCGTTTTCAGGCCGCCCAGGAAATTGGTGCATTACTGACTTGTTTTTGCTTGTGTACGTTAAACATTTTAGACAAAGCAATCGACTTTATGTAACGTTTTGGCAAGAGACTTTTCCCTTGTTCGCCATTTGTGTGAACACTGTTAGCGTCAAAGCGGAAGTCCTTTACTACAAGAGTGAGGATAATAGACATAAAAAGTGGCAAAAGTGGGCGGGGCTGAAGAAAGTGAATATGATTACACGTTTCACTAAAATGTAGTGAATATCATTATACTGTATTTAGGATTTTACTAAACATTTTGCCGATTTGTCGACAGGTTGAGTTTGTGTAAAGTTTATAATGTTACTTCGTAGTTGAACATGCAGCAAGGGAGAGGTATTCTACAACCGTTACTTAGCAACCATTTTGAAAACATGGGCCAAAAGTGAGATAAGTTACACAATAGTTATGATTCGACAAATAATAATATGTGATAACGCCTTTAGTTTGTTGAATGATGGTTTAAACTCGTGAGTGTTTTCAGCTGTATGTTGCTTTTTGAGGACATCACAGAGGGATTTCAGAACTTCACAAATGTCAAACTATGCTGAATGTTTACCAGGTGCCCTCCCACCAAAAAATGTTCTCATAAGTTATGAAAGCTAGTTTTAAAGTTTCAAAATAGTGTAAAACTAACAGAATTCACATTAGTTAATACTGAACAATAAAACCAAAATTGGTCTTGTGACTTGAACTCTTGGACAAACTGTATATTAATGACTCAGACTCACAAAAGGAGGACTAGAGCATCACTTGGACTTGAAAAACTTGAAAAATTACTTTTGGACTTAATTTGAAAATTAACCAGTTTGACAGACTTTGGACTAAATTTTTATGCCGTAATTGTATTCATTTTATTTCACTGACTGCTCTCTGCTGTTTGCTTTTATTTCTGTCTGTGTTTAAATTGTGAACATTTGAAAAAATAGGGAAGAAAAACTGATCACAAAGCCTAAATATTAAACAAACAAACTAACAAAATACACTTTTATAATTATCCTGAAATGAAACACTTTGAAGAAACTGTTGAGGAGTTGAGTCCTGACCTTGAGTGGATTTTCTACTATTGAGATTTCAGCCCGCGACAAGCCTAATATCTGTATAAGTAATTACCCAGGGTTTTATGACTGCCCAATTAGTCTCTTGCACGTTCACACTGTGTTGAGCACTTATCAGAGCCCGTGTTTGCTCACACTCTGCATAATACTACACACAGACAGCAGATAAAGCCAGTCTGAACTATGTGGACAGAATCAGCGGGAACCAGATAAATGCGGAATGTATTGAGGGTGTTTGCACTGTGGTTGTGCTAACAGCTAGATAACAATTAATACAGTCACAGATGAAGATGAGCTATCAGTTGTTATTGAAAAGTTGTTGGTGGAATTTGGAAAGTGTGCAATGACATTTGAGGACGTAAAGTATGTCAAATATGGGACAACAACAGTTTACATACTCGACTTGTTCTGCTCTTGTTATGTACGTTTTGTGGAGGAAGATCCATCACCTGCTTGTCTCTGGAGATGTCATGGCTTTATTTTCCACAGTATGGCTTTTAATCCACGGATTCAAGTCAAATCTAGGAAGCGGCTACTCTGTTCAACGGAAGAACACATGTTTTTCTTGGTGTTTTTAGCTGTAAAACTCCTGTAACTGAATAAATGCAAGATACATACTTTTAATGTCATGCTGTGTGTGAACATTCCAGGCAAAGCAATAACACCTCCACAGAATAAAGTTTGTATTTATTTACTTATTTAAGGACAGCGCGTGTTTGAGAGGGTAGCAAACAAAATGGCTATTATCTGCACAACATCACGATAATCGCATAAATAAATGGAATAAAATGAATATGCAAGATTTCCTCCTTTCTCTTGCAAACAGCCAAATGACTGTGACTGGACTCACACCGGCTCATTTGGTGAGATTGAGCTAGCTGTCCCCTGGTCAAAGGGTGCTCTCACTCCTTTATCACACACACAACTGGAAAATTATTACACTAGATCAAAACTACCAAGACTGTCACAATATCAAATTTAACAAACACCAAATTCAAAATAACTGGGAACATGACCTAACAACAATGATATTCTTAATTTTCTTCAATTCCCATAGTTTACTATTCCTATTTTTTGTGAAATTGAACTCTCTGAATGGCAGAAAATAATGGTAATGTGACTTTGCATTTAATTTGTCTCAGGATTATCACGCTTTAGTTTTTTCGATTATATTCTGACCTGAGTAATTATGAATATCAATTAACCCAAACATCTTTACATCCCTGTAACTTTTTGTCTCATATTTGATTGACTTTATGGTGTCGCCTTTATTTATTTTCTTTGGTGTATTTAGTTTATTTTTTATTTTGACTTGTTGCTATTTTTCTAAACTTAATTTTTTGTAACGTGAAGAAACACACTTCTGCGCATCATGTTTTTCTGCCTGTGACACCTGGTTATTTCTGAAACTTCCATCAATTCCATGTAGTGGAGGTAATGTCTCTGACTGCTACTCATGCAGGAAATTGACCGTCCAAAAGTGTAGATGACAGCGCTGTGTGTAATACAGAGCAGGACAATGAAGAAAGGGAGACGATGAAAACATTATTCTGCTTTCGTTCTACATATATATTGCTTTACAACCGTCTGCAAAAAATTGAACTAGCTTGTTTGGATTTAGGAATTGGCTGCTTTGTACAAATTTATTGAAGGGAGTGGTAGAAGGGAAGGAGAGCTAGAGGCAATATTAAAAAGATTATTCTTACCTGAACCACAGGGGTAAGCTGTATTAAAAGTGGACGAGGGCTATAAATCACTGCAGTTCAAAACAAAGCCAAATAAGAAATAAAACAACATCCATGATAAGCACAATATGTGTATTTTGGCTTAAAATAATCACAAATTAATGAGACATAAAATGCAGCTGCAGTGTTGTTTTGTGAAAAGTCAAGTTGTAAACAAGTGCTCGGGCTGATTTTTACAAAAGGTGTTGGTAGTGGGGAGCTAATGAATTGAAAGAGTGGAGTTGGGCAGAGTTGATTTGGTGGAGCAAAAAGGAGACACACACACCCACACGCACGGAGGGGAAAGCACAGAGGGGCCCGGCTGCTTTATTAAACATTCAGAGACAAAGTCATGCTCTCCTTTCTGCTCAGGAACAAGATACAGATGACACAAAGAAGACGCAAATACTCAACTGTCAGAAGTGATGCAGTATTTTACATTAATATTGTACTGCTTTATTTACCATGTGTCTTAAATGGTGCTCTTGTTTTTGTTTTGATGGGTAGATTGTTTTTTAAATCACTTTTATTTGAGTAACTTTAAAGGAAAAACTTTCTGCATTTTTCATATTGCTGTTTTAACTTGCTCTTATTCATTCTATGACAGGTGGTATCAGTCACCATGAAACGACACTTACTAAGTGCATCCAGCCAGCAGATGGCGCCAGCACTATATGTACAATCTAGTGAAGTGAGCGCTGAAAAGATGTTATGATGTGGATTTGCTGCAGCAGTTATTGTGTTTAGAGGCAGAAATGATCAGAACGAGTTTAACGATGCTTTAAGGACTTAAAACAGCAGAAGATAAGTGACGTAGATGATCTGAAAATACATTCGAAAACCCCGGAAGTTCAGCAGGAAGTGTTTTTGATGCTCGGAGGGGGAGGATTTCTGATAAACATTCCTCAAAACAGTGTGAATGCAGCTGAATGCAACTTCAGGTATGTTTTTGATGACGGAACATTGTTAGAACATGGTTAAAAACTTCAAGTCACTGTAACAGAATATGTGTCCTTTAAGGCAAGACACTACAGGTGAAGAGGAAAAACATCTTAAATTTAAACATAATAATTTGAAACTTTTCCTGTAAAGTTTCTCACATGTAAGAAAATAATGTATTGCACGTTTTTCATCATGTAATGTTTTCATACAGAAAAAAGGGGTTTTATGTGTAAAAACGACATATATTTGACATATTTGGGACATTTTAAAAATGGACAGAACCAGGTTAAATTTCTCAGTTCATTTTGTAGTTACACATATTAGTTATAAAAAAATTTATTGAGGGGATTTTGGATTTCTTTTTTAGTTTTTGAGTAAACTAGGTCTGACTGAAAATGCCTAATTTTGCCTAATTTTTTAGACAAAAATAAGAAAAGATGACGCATGAGTTGTGTATCTAGCTCTGCTTCTTCAAATTTGATCTGATTTATTTTTCATTTTTTTAACCTTTGAAAATATATTATCCAACGTATTTTCCTTCTAATCACATTAACTTCAAATTATAAATCAGACATAAAATCCAAAACTCTTATGAATGGTGATTTCCCCAAATATTTGTCTACTTTTACTTTCTTGGACCAGTACTTTTAGTTGTACTTGTAACATTTTGTAGTTGTAACACACCACCGTGTCTTTCTGTTTTTGTTTCACTGGATGTTTTTCACATTTGTAGCTCACGTTGTTATAGTTGTAGGGTTTTTAGTATAATTCTTAACAGCGGTGGAGATTTCAACCATGGTACCAAACAAGGAAGCGGAGTGGTTTGTCTGTCGCTCAGCAAATAGGTTTTGTATCAGTCTTTGGAGTTCTTGAAAGCCATCTTGTAATTCCGTCCTCCTTCTCGCAGCCCTTTATTAGTGGAGCAAATAGTGTTTAGTGGGTGAACGCTGATTTGTATTCCTTAGCTCTAATTAAATTTGTTCTGGTAATACAAAAGAGAAAGCCCATCAACAAATAACACGACAAACAAGAGAGGTGCATGCATAAAATAAGAAGAACAAACCTGCTTTGGGGCTGATTGTGTTCCGATGCACTTGATAAAACCACAGCGTGTGCATACTGAGCAGGACTGGAACGCCACGCCACTTTAGTGTGACTTTTTGGGGGTTCATTGAGTGAAAAGGTGAAATTAAAGTACATAGATATAATTAGGCTTATGCAACAATATAGATTCATCATAGTTCCCACTAAAGAATGATGCATGTTCTTAAAATGACAGCTTCTTAGCGCCATCAAGGCCTCACTCTCACTTGACTATGAAAACACTGGACAAAAAATGTAATTTACCATCACTGTAAGGTTCTTAACAAATATGAATACTTAAATTGGGATAATTTAATCATTTATTCAGACATAATTCTGGTCTATAAAATGATCAATGGTCTGGTCCCACCCCGATTGAGCGACTTCATACAAGTGAACTCAAATACAAACACTTGAGCGTCGAGCAGAGGAGACTGCAAAATCCCATTTAGAAAGACTTCATGTAGACAGTCTGCTTTCTCAGTCCGGGCCGCTCACTCTTGGAATCTGGTCCCTCCAGAACTGAGAAACATTACATCATTTCACAGATTTCGAAAAGTGGCTTCTGGACAATCAAACATGTGAACATGATGTTAAATAACCTCGTGTGTGTGATGTGTCTTGTTCAAATTATGTTGTATCTATAGTTTGTGCTTTTAGTATGTTCCTTTTTATGTTACTGTATCTCACCTTGTGGTCATGTGTATGGAGTGTTTTGTGCCTGTTTTATGTCCTGACGTTTTCATCAACCTGCCAATGGGACTACAGATGAAAATTAGCATCTGTGGCTAACTCTGGTGCATTTACATGTTGTACTAACACATGTTCATTAACGTGCACTGTCCCATGAGATCCAGATGCTTTGATTTTATATAATAAACGAGGCTTGTGTCCAGTGCACAGACCATGAAGCACATGTCAAGTGCACCATAGAATAGTACCATATATTAGGAAACGTTTCAAAGGTTCATCCGGACACTGTTTTTAGAAAAAGAGGACTTTTTGACTTTTTTCAATCTGATTGAAATGTCTGAAAACCTTTTTTCTAAAACCATTGTCAGAATGATAATGGAGCACTGCTGGACGAAAGAGTGACATGAACAAAGACATTGACTGGTGTAATTGATTGTCCTCATAAAGAAATTGGTCTGCAGTGAGTAAAGAACATTCAACAAAACTTTCCATAACAAGTTAACTTGTTATGGAAATACTATATAGATATAGTATACTATATTTTGAGTCATCCAATTGGATGACTCAAAATATAAACAACATCCAAAACAATGGAAAAAAACAACAACACAACATTGGACTGTGTAACTTTTTTCTGGTAGAGGGTCCGCCACCTACTTGTGTCCATGGGGATATTATTGCTTGTCAGGTCAAATATGTGGAGTGGCAACCTCGACCTCCCAATGTTTTTTGAAACATGAATGAAAACACCTAAAACGGAAAAACTGCAAGACAGAAAAATACAATGCCATATGTTTGAACATTCTAAGCAATGACGTCTCCATGGAAACAAGCTGGTGGTTTACCCCCTCCAGAAACTAGTTTCCAGAAAGTTACTTTACGTAGTGCACCTTTAATAATAATTAAAAAATAAATTAATTAATATAAAATCTTGCCATGCCTGAAAGATAAGCATGTCTTTTCAGTCCACAGGGACATTCTGTTTCCTTTTCAGGCAGCTGTTTGTATTTGATCCAACTCTGCATAATTATAGTGAACTCTGGTTTGTTGTTTCAAAAACTGATTTTGTTTTAACTTTATTCTGTTTACAGGCACGTATAGGGCCTTTACACAGTGTCTCATCATTAAGTCAAAGAAACACCAAAATGCTTTACAAAAACAATGTTTACACAGTGACTCCCATTCCTGTTTTTGTACTTTTTCTTCGTTCTTCTCTTTGCTCTCTCCTTCATCTGGTTCCAGCCTCGCGATGCAACCTAATCAGTGTCTAATCTGGCTTTTAATTCACTTCCCATTAACCTCTTGCTACCGTTTGTTTTACCATTACCACTGCACACACACTCTCACTCGCATGCTCGAGCTTAAATTGCTTTCGGAACTAAATTGCGGTTTATTTCCACATCATGACAGAGATATGCTGAGTTAATTACAGGGTGCAAATGAACGTCACAGCAGAGGCGGGAGATAAGTGCAGGGAATGAATGGATACAGCACAGAGCTCGGCTGAAGCTTTCACTGCTCACTGCCAATACTACAGGCACAAGCCAGGTATAAAGAGGACTTATTCATGCATTTATTACAGCACAATGAGAAGAAAGGGGTGCTCTAAATAGTTTTGCTAAATGTGCCCTGTTTGACAATTTGATGGTGTTTCACTAATTCCTCTGAATTCTCTGTGGGCCTTGGAAATTTACACCTAGATGAAAGCCAGGGCACTCTGCTTTTCATGTTAATTAAACAGTATATGTACTATTGATTATTATGTATTAACTTATACTTTAACTCGCAGCCACTCTCAAACAGTCTGAAGTAAACCATTAGATTATATTGTCCTATGTAGCTCTCCTTCAGCTGAGTCCACACTTCTGTAATGGACTGCTGTGGAGTTGGTCAATAAAAGATACATTATGTATTTGCTCCAACATTTCTGTTGTTTTCTAAATATTTGAGCACAGGGAGCGGTGGCCCACACTCAACAAATGGAATTCCAATTGTGTCCCTGATGACATTATTAAAACCAGGAGCCTTACGCACTTCCTTCTCCTTCCCACTGCACTTGACTGCAATTTACCTGTGGAATTCTAGTATTCTAGGGTTAAATCTATGTGTGACATGCCTCCATCCAAGGCCAGACGAAGAGCTGACACATCCACATTACCCTGACATGATACAGAGAAGCAGGATCCTGTTTAAAGTCCAGGCTGTGGGAGCACTTCAGAACCCCGATGTGTTCGATACGGCTCAGACCTGATGAGGCGATTCCCTGTGGCTCATGGGAAATGCTCCCGCCTTATTTTCATTTCCAATGACTGCTGAAGGAGGACGCGGTGCTGCTGGGGAACAAGAGGCTTAATTGGCCTGGCTGATGGTGTTGCACTTATAGTTAGAAGTGCACGAGGCATAGATCATACACCCGGCCAGTTCCCAGGTGAGGGGTCCAAGCACAAGCTGGTGTGAGTCTCAGAGCAATTTACTGTGAATGGAGCAGAATATAAAGAGGAGGAGAGGAGGAGGAGAATGATGCAATCACCTTTGCATCACTGTCTCATGTTCACACTCCCCCAAAGAGCAATTTGAAGATCATTAGAACACAACTCAGGCAGGACTCAAACATTTTCGCTCTTTTGATTATTTTAATACACTGGATTCGTCATGCAAGTGTCAAGAAGCAAAGATCTTTTTCAAAGTGACACAAGAACTTAAAACTGCTGATAAATATTTGACATCCATTTAATCAATGCTCTTTCTATATTGTTCATGTGGACACTACAAAATAATGAAAAGAACAACAACTACAAACAAAGAAGGAATAAATTAACTTTCTGAAATGTAGAGTCTGTACAATCAGAGGCTGTCGCTTTACTTTTGCTTCACTTTACACCTGCTCAGTGTGTCGCATAATAATAGCCCAAAACATAATACAAATGCATTAATCTTATGTAGCACTTTTCCAGGCACTAAAAGTCGTACATTATCAATTTTCTCTCCATAAGTGGTGGATACTTTGCCTTAACAGCCCAAAAAGTGTGCCTGCCAATCTGTGCATACATTTCCTTTGTCATCTTAACTCTGACACACCACAGGCTCACAATGTGGACCATTACTTACATGTATGAATATTAAAACACAAAATCCTGCATGCATTTCTGTTAGCCTATTAGCATTTAGCTGTTTTATTTTGTACTGGCGTAATAATGCATGCAATAACGCAAGGACTGCATGTATTATTATGCATGATCAAATATCCATCATAGTATTTTATTAATGAACTAACATGTGAATGTCTTTGGCTGAGGCCGGTGCAAACTTATAGCGGGGAGGAGTTCTGCTGCTGTGTTTGTCGAGCATGTCCTGGAGCTGTAGGGAGCTGTGCACTGGGAAAACGCCACATTATGGAGAAGGGAAAGAGGGAAGTGGCGCGGGAGAGGGAGGTCTTTGATGAGGCCCCGGGAGTGTCTCTAATGAGAAGCAACGCCAGGAAGCCGCCTGCTTTTTTCTACTGTGATCACACCACTCACACTAGTTGTGCCACACTGTTATAATAAAGCCAAAAGACATAACCACAGCCTTAATTAAAAATCACCATTTTGTTTTGTGAACTCTGAAGCAAATTCTGACAGAAAATATCAGAGAAGAGAACATATGTATCAAAAGGATTTTACTGTAACAAGCCAAAGAGTCAATATAATTACTTTTACAGATTTTCATGTCATTGATATTTCTTTTCCGCTGCACTGGAGAAAGCAACTGGATCTCATGAGGCAATAGTGCAATAGCATTCAATGGTTGGAAGTATAATCCCTGTTACGGAAAGCACTATTGCTGTGGTCTTCTTAAGTAAGAACAAACACAAATGTAGTATTTCAAGTCTGTCTAAGACTATAAGCTATTTACTTTGCTTGGCTATTGACTGATTGATAATATCTTTGTGTGTTTTTATATCAGAAATCACACTTATGTGACATTAAACATTCTTCTATCTTACTGAATGACAACATCGTATATATATCTACACTGACTGTAGGTAGAAGCTGTAGGGATGGTGCATTTTTAAGTCCAACTGATACAAAGGTTTACATTTGCTAACTTGTAATAATAAGTAGTCTCCTAAAGTTTTGGATCCTTCAGAAAATAAATGTATGATATGAATGCAAATGGAAGCATAGCAGGGCAAGATAACAGAGTAAGTGTCAGGGATTAGTGCCTTTAAACAGACAGGCCACGCTCCTCTCACTCTCTCATACAAACAGCACATCAGCACCAAACAATTTTCCAACTGACTGCATGTGTGTGCACGTGTCTGTTATCTGTGGATACGTGTGCCAGAGAGGGACCTTTCTGCTCCCTGCCTCAGATCCACTCTGACGGGCCAAGTCAGATTAGCATGATTTATTTGACAGCAGTAAACAAAGCAATAAATACACAATTCTGTTCAATCACTCACAATAAATGTACAAATGTAGAAATTGTTGTTTTTTGTCTTACAGAAGAGTGTTGAAGCTCTTCTCCACAGAAAAAGGAAACTATGTAAACTGTGAACAACAACACAATATGAAAGAATATAATAATGCTTGCAGTGACGGCCAATAGAGGGCCTCTCACTTGACCCAGATTTTCTTTTTTAAACAAAAAAAACATAAATTAGTAATTTTATTTTTGTTTCATATATTGCATAAAAATTGCAGTGTTTCTACATAGTATGTGTTTTAATAATGCTAAACATGGTCTTGCACACTTAATGGGTGTGTGTGTGAGAGCCTGAGGTTTTGACCAAATGCGACATCACTCCAGAGCTTCTCTCCATTAGTTTACATGACAGCCGTAAAGTCCCTCCCTCGTGCGCAGGCAGAAGCGCACATGAGGACAGGGATTGGGATTCACGTGTTTCTGTCATATTTCTGACCTGTTGTGATTCAGCTGCAGCTCTGACCCGCCTTTAGTCTCACACTCTGTTTTGGTGCATTTTTCTACTGTCTGTGATGACTATTTCAGCTTCAAACTCACTTTCAACCTCACATGTACAAATGTAAAATACAGAAATAATTGAATCATATAAGTCGATGTAAACCCTCATTCGTCCAGGTGTGGTCCATCGTAGAAAGGGGTTCAGAGGTTGTCATCCGGACGCCGTTTAAAGATCGAGACGTTTCGACTTTTATCCAAAAGTCATTGTCAATCAGAGAGCTGGTATGGGAACCTGGGCCTTATATGCTACTCTAAGTAGTGGGAGTCCAGCCCCCAGGGAGGAGTCACTGCACTCCTGTCTTTGTTATAAGATTGTTTGTTTGTCACCTGGGATTTAATTAATTGGTCTATCTTGTTGATTAATGGTTGGCCTCACCTAGTTTCACCTGTGTCTAAAGGTCTATTGTTATCTTGATAGCTGGCTGTTGCTCCCTCCTCACTACTGATTGCCTCATTAGCATTTGACTGGTCTATTGATCTGGACCAAGGTGTTAGAATGCTGTCATAAATTTTGGCTAAATTAAATCTTAAGCCCCCATTCCTGTTCAGGGAAGGATTTTCTCTTTTTACAAAAATGGCCTCCTTTACTCCTCTTTCAAACCAGTTCTTCTCTCTGCTCAAAATCTTCACATCACTGTCCTCAAACGAGTGATTTGTAGCTTTTAGGTGCAGATGGACCGCACTCTGCGGTCCGGTGGAGGAACATCTTCTGTGTTGGTACAGCCTTTTGTGCAATGGCTGTTTTGTTTCTCCTATGTAACGCTTCTTTACAACTGTCCTCACTGCACTCTATCGAATAAACTACATTGCTCTGTTTCTCTGTCGGCCTCTTGTCTTTGGGGTGGACCAGTTTCTGTTTAAGCTGTTGCCAGGTTTGTAATAGACAGGGATGTCGTGGTTGTCTAAAATCCTTTGAAACTTCTCAGACAGGCCCGAGACATAAGGGATAGAGACACCCCTCCTGCTGGGGTCTTTATCCTTTCTGTCCTGTTTCTGGCTCTTCTGACTTTGTTAAAGGCCCAGTTAGGGTATCCACAAGCTGAGAGGGCACGTTGGACGTGTTCTTCCTCCTTCTTTCTCCCCTCAGAGCTGGTGGGTACTCATGGGCTCTGTGTTGCAAGGTCCTAATCACTCCCAGCTTGTGCTGCAGTGGGTGGTTGGAATCGAACAGTAAGTACTGGTCTGTGTGGGTGGGTTTCCTGTATACTTCTGTCTGAAGGCTGCCTTCCTCCTCTCTGATTGTGGAGCAATCAAGAAACGCCAACCGGTTGTCCTTAGCATCTTCTCGGTGAACTTAATGTATACATCCAACCCATTAATATGCTCAGAGAAAGTTTCCAGCTCTTGTTTCTTGATTATCACAAACGTATCGTCCACGTAACGCAGCCAGAGGCTCGGAGGTGTGCCCAGGAAGGAGGTCAGAGCCTTCTTCTCGAAGTGTTCCATATATAGGTTGGCTACGATCGGCGAGACCGGAGAGCCCATAGCACAGCCGTGGATCTGTCTGTAAAAATGTCCCCTGAATTGGAAGTAAGTTGTGTTAAGGCAGATGTCCAATAATTGGCAGATGTATTCAGGTGTGAGTTTGGTCCTTTCCGGTAGGTTGAGTCCTCCTGCAGTCGCATCCTCACTGCTGCCACTGCCTCCGAGGTAGGAATACAAGTGAAAAGGGACACCACGCCGCACGAGACCATAACGTCATCTGGGTCCATACGGAGGTGTCTCACTTTGCTCACAAAGTGCTGTGTGTTGTCCACATGATGTTCTGAGTTCCCCACTAATGGAGCCAAGATGGAGGTTAAGTGTTTAGCTACATTGTATGTGATGGAGTCCGTGCTACACACAATGGGTCTCAATGGGACATTCTCTTTGTGTATTTTGGGGAGGCCATAAATACATGGAATGGCTTCACCAGGATACAGTCTGTAGTACAGAGGCCTGTCAATCAACTCCTCCTTCTCAAGCTTCTGTAGACAGTCTATAACCTTCTTCTTGTAGCTACTTGTGGGGTCCCTTTTCAGTCTTTCATATGTGGAGGTGTCCTCAAGGAGACTGTTGACCTTGGACTCATAGTCCGCTGTGTTCAAAATCACTGTGCAGCGTCCTTTGTCAGCTGGTAAGATGTTTATGGTATGGTCCTTTTGTAACAACAGCCAGCTATCAAGATAACAATAGACCTTTAGACACAGGTGAAACTAGGTGAGGCCAACCATTAATCAACAAGATAGACCAATTAATTAAATCCCAGGTGACAAACAAACAATCTTATAACAAAGACAGGAGTGCAGTGACTCCTCCCTGGGGGCTGGACTCCCACTACTTAGAGTAGCATATAAGGCCCAGGTTCCCATACCAGCTCTCTGATTGACAATGACTTTTGGATAAAAGTCGAAACGTCTCGATCTTTAAACGGCGTCCGGATGACAACCTCTGAACCCCTTTCTACGATGAATCATATAAGGTGTGTCTGTGGAGGATCTGGATTGTCTCATCACATACTGCACAAGAAGTGGAGATTCCAGAACTTCCTCTTATATTACAACCCACTTTGTTACCCAAGTTTACACGCACACTACATTACTCTTTACAGTTAGATCTCAAACATTGAAAGAGTGTCTTTTAATTGAAAACAGCTTCTTGACTTCAGCCCTTTCAGTTCAGCTACAGTCTCTGTCTGAGACTGAACAAGATCCTGCACCACGCAGTATTTATTACATTTGACTTGACAAAAATCCTATTGAGATATAATTGGAGTGGAAGTAGGGGCAATAACAGTGAGCTTGCTGGGCACCATTGTGCACAGAGTCTGTTGAACAAGCTTTTGGATTTCAGTGTTTATTAACAGAGAGGGTATGCTAAAATTATGACATGATGAAAAGAAAATGTGTTCAGAAACGTGTCTCAACACAGACCAAGGGCTGCTGATTACACATACATATGCAGCCTCACTGCCACATTTCATTTGATCAGCCTTACATTTCCACTTTTAATTACTCTTCACACGCTGATGTAAAGTAGAACTTGTACTGGTATAAGGACACCTTTTCATTTCACGCTGCTCTGCCCCTGGCTGTTTATGCAGCAACTAAATTCAACTGTCATTCATGGATGAAACTGTCTCATTAACATGACAGCCCAATTAGTAAACTTTTTTTAAACTATGACCACACAGAATGGAAGATATACAGCAAAAAGTGTATCATCTTTGAAGTTTTGATGTGGATGTGTTTTCAGTTATTACTCCAAAATTACTCCATCCCACAGCAATATTTGCTAGAATTTCTTGCAATAACATTGCATCAAACAGTTATTGATTTTTTCTCCTTTCTCACACTGCATCAGAAACACAAACCATTTTCAAAGCAACACATTCCCCCCCAAAATTCATTACTCAAAGATAAGCAAAGATGAAAAGGACATTAGGTAGCATATTAAAAAACGTTTAGTCAATTAGTAAGTATTTATGGTGGAACGTGGTACTTCCAGCCGTATTTTAAAGTGCTACTGGATATTTTGGTTAATGTAGTCAAATACCAAATAATACAAATAATACCTAATCAAAACTCAAACAAGGCCTTTACTGTGGTGATAACCACACAAGCTGGGAACTTACTTCAGCGATATATATACTGATAATGATAAAAATGCATAAAAATAAACCGTTACTAACTAAATAAAAATAGAGATAGACTTCATTGTTTCATTCACCTTATTCTGCCCCGCCCACTTTTGTTGTAAACGCACTTCCGTTTGACGAGAACTCCGTTAAAGCTAATGACGAACGAGGGAAAAGTCTCGTCGCTAAAATGTTACATAAAGTAGGTTGATTTGTGTGCAATGTTTAATGAACACGAGCAACAACAAGTCAACAACGCACAGATTTCCTGGGCCGTCTGAAAACGGCTTTTTAGTCCGTGTAGAACTTATTTTCTGTTGAGCTCGTCTGCTCCATGTAAACTAATACAACGGAAACAAGATGGCGGCGCGTAAGGCAAATTCTGGAATAAGGTGAATATACACAACATTTACAGTTTGGTCAGACAATAGTGCAAAATTAGCAGTGCAAATAAAAGTTTTTGAAATAATTATTAAAGTGACAGTTGTCACTAAACACAAAGGTGTTCATGAGTCTAACAGCAGAGAGAAGAAACTGTTCTGGTTCTGGTCCGAATGGACCGTAGCCTCCTCCCTTACTATTAAATAGTCGATGTTGAGGTGAGAAGGGTCATCTCTGAGTCCAGGAGACGTACAGGTCCTGGAGAGAAGAGGTGAACTAAGCCCTGGCACGATAGATGTTACAGACCTATTGTGTCCGCATGCAGGTGTAACAGTTCTACTCTCTGGTGAGGCTTTTAATAAACTCTCTGTACTTTTGCAATTCCTGTCTCAGATTTCCTTTATCCACAAGGATAATATTCAAGTAGTCTGGAAAGGTCCACTCCACATCCAGAATCTGATGCGCTGTACCTCCTGCACATTTGCACTCAGTGGGAAGAATGCAAACTTCTGGTCTGTGGAAGTAGTTACTCTGATGTTTAAGAGCTCTTTAGTGATCTTTACAGATCAGGCTGAAATACAATTTATACACAAAAAATGACAAAAAAAAAAAAAGAGCACCAAAATGCCAGGGCATCCGTTCACGACACCATCTTGACTCTGGGGTGCCATCTTGACTTAGAAATAATATATAATATGAAGTTTAGGAATGTACATTCATGAATAGTGTTTTTAGCATTTTATTAGGCATTGATTTCTTTTACAGCATTGATTTCTTTTACAGCATTGATTTCTTTTACTGGTGGGGAGCAATCCCCTCCCCACCAGTGTCGCTCTGTGCTCAGTGGATGACAGTGTGACCTATCCAGGTTCACACAACATGACTTCTAAACTCTACCTGCGAAAGGTTAAGACTTATGTTCCTGTCAGTTTAAAAGTTATTTTATCTTTCTAAGAATCTAAGAATGAAAAGTCAACACTGTCACAGAATTTATGTTCACTTCAGGCAGATTGGGAATCCCTTCTGTTTACGTTAATTAAGCCACTAAGACATTTTCCAAGAGAGACCACAGATTGCAGAAACTTGATCAGGATCAACTTGAGGATTAGCCTTTATAGCATGCACATTTCTGTAACATTCCACTAACTCATCTTAAGGAAAAACTGCAGTGTAATTATTGTATTGTATTTCACAAACAGACAATAACTGGATCAGAAAAAAACTAGTGTGCACCATAACACCACTTCACTCCAGTGTTTAATTTATTCTCTTTGAAGGTCAGAATTTGAAATGACAACACACGCCGCAGCTTCCTGTGATCTCTGCTCTCTTTATTTTAAACATGTTTGGTTCACCATGACAGCAGCCCAAATCTGACTGATCCCAGCAACAAGAGCCTGTGAGAAGAACAGCTGTGCCTCCTGATAACTGAGTCATATACAGCACAGGGGCTTACATCTTCTGCTGCTGTCCAAGTTTGACACCTGGAGAACTCATTTGACCCTGTCTCCTTAACTTCTGAAGTAACTGCACTCACAATGGAATCTATAGTTTGGAGGGGGAAAATGAAGACAGGATTCAACCCTCTTAGACTCCATCATGTATGTAAATTAGGGCCAGCCCTCTGAAAGTACATGTTGCATATTAAAATGAGATGAATATGATCGTAGCAGGTTGGATGGGTTTAGCTGAGTTGGTAAAGCATGCTGTAACCTTGACGTTAACATGAACTCTTCATAATGTCCAGTCACACCATTCAATGAAGAAATTATATGGACCAAACACATCTATAAAGAAATCAATCCAGTCGCACTGATAGATCTGTGGTTCAGGGAGATGGGAGAGCACTGGGAATGCAAGGTGCAGCAGCTCTGCCATACAGTTGGGGTGTGTGTGTCTGTTTGTGTCTGCATGTGTGTGTGTTTGAAATAAATATCCAAATTAAATCCACAAATGTTGAACCTCATTATTATTTGTTTGGGAATGACTCCACAAACCTGTCACATTAAACTGGCTTGGAGTCCAATCAAATGACAACAATCACTTCAGTGAAGTTGAATAATGGCACCACTTCCTGAGGCTATTGTGGAGGAAAAAAAAATCTTCTTTTGTTTATTTATACTGACAGAGAAGACAGTGAACTCTGTGCCAGTTTTTGTTTCATGTAGACAGTCCCAATATTTATAGAGATATGAACCATAAACTAGGTCAACAAATCTGCAGTCTGTTGGTTAAGAGGCAAGTTCTACCATAGAATGAACCTGTCTCAGCTCAATTTAAAGGAAGTTTAGAATGTTGTGTGTCATGTGAATGCTAACTATTTCTAATTTTGATTCTCTGACTCTGAGTTTCTTCTTTTCAGATAGTAATATCACAATGAGTGTGTGTGAACCCAAATCTGTCTTGTGTTTTTTCCAGGTCATTTTGTGGTGATGTATGGCCGTGCAGCCTTCACCAGAGACCAGAGCCGTGTTCTCAGTGTGTTTACCTTTCTGCTCCACGGCACAGCCTGGATAACTGTATATGATAGTGGGCTGCACTGTTGGGAGATAGGACAAAGTCTTTCTCAAACGCTGGGCCCACTGACTGTACTTGATGTAAATGCACAGTCGCTCAGGACCAGGCCCACAGGAGCACATGGATTCATCAGAGCAGGCGTCTGCACTGGGGCTGTAGCTGCTCGGGGCTCGGGCTGCTGGCAGTGACAGATGCTGCAGCACAGACTTGAATTCAGAATCCAGGGTTTTTGTCTACAATCAGTCATGCTTGTGGCATCCTGGCTGGACGTACACACACAAAAAAGCATTTTTTATAGATTTATGTATTGTGGGTTACACATTGTGCAGAACGATATCACTCCACTTAGACAACATTAGGATCAAACACATTTCCAGCAAAGAGATGTGCTTGATCCTGATAATGCCTAAAAGGATGGATTCATTTGGAACTCTATTTTTCTCTTTCTTTTATGTTTTCCAATTTCCAGTTTTTTACTCTAGTATTAAGGCAGCACTTTAGTACTTAGGTCAAGCTTGAAATAGACTCTATAATACAACTTTAGACAACTTTGTTTAATGAAACACAAAAGGTATACGGATTATGTACTGAATGCTACTGTTCCTGAGGCACTCCTTTCCCTTTTCCAGGCTTGGAACTGGCACAGACGTGTTTACGATGAAAGGGTGTTTTGTAACATGCATGTCTGAATTTATATGATTGGATTCATTGGATTGGATTGAATGTGTATTTCTTGACCAAAGATTGCGCTGGTGCACTACTGACACCAGTGCCAATATATGAGTGAAAGAAATTAGATCAAATGCGGACAAGTCTTTTCCTTGTCTGTTGCTCATTGTGGAATTATTTCTAAACCTTCACAGAATGAACTTACTTGATCTGGCAACGTGAGTCAGTTCAGTGACACTTCTTGGTCACATAGAATGCCCTCCCACAAATGTGACATTTAATAGTGCCTCTCCCATGCACACGCTCTTGCAGAGATAGAATGCCTCCTTCTCTCTCTCTTTCTCCTACACTGGAGTCGTGCTGAGTGTTAAGCGGCAGGCCCCAGATGGCTGCCACCTGGTGCGTGTTGATGGGCTGTGCGGCGGCCGCAGACAGGACAGGGACACACAACCAGATGGTGCCCCGCGGACACTGGGCTGGAGATGGACGTGCTGACTATTGATTTGCTCAGATCAATGAATCCCAACCTGGTCATCTGACATACAGGGAGCCGCTCCTGCAGGGCTGGCACACAGGCACGGCACGGGGCGTCAAGTGGCACATTTCAGGCCATAAGCCCTGTTTTCAAAGGCTTCTTGTAAATAAACAGAAACCATGTCCAAAGTCATGTGCAGAATATGATGGAGATTAATGTTCAACACTTTCAAACAGTTGTGGTTGCTATTGCACAATAGTTTTAATTAAATGTCTCCAAACATAATTTTAACATAGCTTTGTACAAATGTAAAGATTAAATAATTAAGTAAATTATGTTTTATACACTATATTAATAACCTGTAAGATAACCTATGTCACCAAAAATGATGACATTCTACCTTTACTGTCACATTTCCATAAGGGCCCAGGTGGATTCTGCGTGATTTCCCCCGGAGTGTTACTTCTCTGGAATCCTATAACAGCAGAAACACGTGCAATTGATCCCTCATGGGCTTGGGACACATTCAAACAGGGAATCCTGACTTCAAAATGGGACTGTCCTGGTAAAATAAAAGCAAAATATTACTGCCAGAGTTACACAATCTCAAACACTCCCACAGGTTTGAAATGCCTCCATGTCCATTGTAATTCCAGGCATTTCCCTGATGCTCAAGGCAATTACCGTCTTCCACAAAATGTTAAAGTTCTTCTTGCTTCTGTTCTGTTTGCTTTAAATTGTTGCTTTATTCTGCAATCGCGATGTTTAGCTCAATAATTTTAAAATATTTTACTGTTTTAGCCTTTGAGACACAGATTTTAAAGCATTCAGTCCACATTCTTTTCTCCGTTTGTGTGTGTCTAGAGACAGACCACAGAGTCTCCTTGGGTCACTGCAGAAAGGGAACTTGCAATGCATATTTTTAGCCTCCTCTGACCTCTTCAACGCATTAAGAGAATTCAAATGTTTTATATATAAACAGAAATCACTAAACTAAACAAAAGTTGAGCTTGTGGTTTTTGCATGTAAAATTCTCACTGCAAATGCTGCACTGTTTGGATCATGATCATATATATATATATATATATATATATATATATATATATATATATATATATATATATATACCTTAGTTTGTAATATTTCTGATGAGTGTGGATGGTTGCTGCTTTATTAAGATTATAGAGAGAAAATGATGATGCAGTTATGCTAATTTGCAAAGCTGATAATCGTTGAACACCCGTAAGACATTTAAGTTTTCTTGACTCATTAATTATGCACTTTGTACATACTTTAATATCCCTATACACGGGGAAAATTGACTAATTAGAGTATACCCGCTCCACAAAAAATCTCTCAAGACTTTTATATAGGACAAGTGTTGCCAATAGACATTGAGGATACTTTTCCAACAGATTCCAGATAATCCTTTATCCCATACACTGCTGTGCCTTCTGCATGTGTAACCTTCTCCAAGAGCATTCACGGACATTTTAAAGGTTTATTATTAATGTGCTCCTCCACCTGTCAGTGTTAATCAGCCCAGTTGCAAAAGCCATTGTACAGTGGAGGAGACAAACCCTGCACTTATTTGTCAGGTGTTGAAGAGCCCTCTTCCTGTCGGCTGCTTCCTTGGTCATGATTGCTTTTCGTGGAACGGTATTATTCATAAAGGTCAGAGGAATGAAAAGTTGAAAGGATGAAAAAGTGAGGAATAGCCATATGAGTCTCATAGTCATACAAGTCTTTAAATAGTGACATTAATTCTTCCTTAAAACAAATTGCAATATGATGTCATACATCAAAATACGTGATGTTACTGCTAGAAAAGTCATTGACAGTATGTACTGGACATCAGTGTTCTCAGTGGAGTCTGACCAATGCAGCACAAAAGATTCTGCTGACAATGACAAATGCCTATACCTTGTTCTTCTGTAATCCCTTTAAGATTATAAACTGGGTCCTTCTGTTCTAAAACAAACTCGTATATATGAGAAATAGGTTAGTGGTCCACGTGGACCAGAAGGCTACAGTTTTCCACAATGAGCGGCTGTGTTAGAGGCCAAACTGTGTTGGGAGTAAACACTTTTTTCAAATTCATAAAAAGTATTGGTGTGTTTGATGAGAAATGGATGTGCCATTTCATATTGTCAGACGCATTTACGTGAATAAATAATAAATAGTATTTTGTCTTTCAGGATTTTGGATGTTAGTACCATGTGCAGCTACGGTCTCACAGCAAGAAAGCTCATGTTCAGGCTTCAATTTCCAGCTGGGCCTGGCCAACATCTCCCTTAATGGAGTCTGCATGTCCTCCTGTTAGACAATATCCACACAAAAATTTCAATAACCAACACAAACTGAGGTAAAATCCTTAAAAACGATCCATACAATTAGGAGACAAGACTTTATTGTGCAATTGTATGTCTGAAAACTCTCCAGCCCCTACTTTTTTGCCCTCTCTCTTCTCTGTGTGTTAAAGAATAGCCTGCTGGCTCCTTTGCTGTGGGAGTTGATCTCTCTGCTGCCCTCCACGTAGGTCTGAAAGGTCAGAGGGTCCTGTTTACGTACGTGACAATCCATAATGCATGGTTTGTATCGTTTACTTGAGGGACTCCCCGTGCCACTCATCAGTCCCTGTGCTGAGTGTGACAGGGTCTAAGAGTGCACAGATAACCACGAGGAGGGTCAGTCCAGGGGTATCTATATACATATAGAACACACACACAGAGTACACTTGGAAAAGCCCTGGAGAGCCCTGGATAGCCATTTCTCCTCAGAGTAAATATAAATTTCCCTGGTGTTTGCCCAGAGTATATTCTGTACAATAAAACTTCCTGCTCTGGTCGTCGAGACTAGATTTTCCAGTGAATATGAACTTTGACCTCTTGTATGTTACATGAGCAAACTGTATCATCTTACTTAATGGCTACTCAATTATTAAATAGCACATATAGTAGAAACATCACGTTCAGATGATTAAGAGTGCTTAGTCCAAGTGGTCATATGGACAGATCAGTGGTGGCCTCAGCGTGTGGTGCAGACTCGGGGTCCAGATCTGCTTGTATGGGATTAATTTAGTGTGTGTTTGTGCGTTGTTGTGTGAGTGCTTGTGTGTCTGTGAGGTCTGAGGGGTGCAAGCACCTGCTGATGAAGAAATCAAGCTTTGCCTCTTCCTGTGGTCACAAGCTGCCCTCTGCTGCAGGAGTCACTCATCAGTCTGTCATGTTGGCTCTGAGTGCATGTTCAGTGGCCAGGCTCTGTGGAGAAATAAGCTCGCTCTGAGTTTGCCGATTGGATTGTGGTGGTGGGTTTACTTCTACACCATCTTTAAAGTATTTATCTTTGTTTTTTTTTTTAAACCATGCTACATGTTGCTTCTTCAAGTGATGTTCACATGAAGACAGTAAAAAAATATGGTCAGTTTGTGTTATATTGGGTGCACGGTGGCAGAGCGGTTATAGCCTTTCCCTTCCAATAAGGAGATTGTGGGTTTGAATCCTGGACCAGACCAACATCACACAATCTCTCGGTGGAGTCTGCATGCCCTGGTTTGCATGTCCGGGTTCTCCGACTTCCTCCTACCGTCCAGAGTCATGCAAGTGTTAGGTCAATTGGTAACTGGTAAATGCCCCCTCTTAGCCTTGCGACGAGCTGGCCCCTGTCTAAGGCAGTGGTTCTAAAACTAGGGGTCGGGACCCCATTGGGGGTCGCGAAATGATTTTCAGGGGTCCCCAGATGATGGGGAAAAACGAATACAATAGTCTTAAACAAGGCTTGACACCCTTCAAATGCAGTGGTGAATGTAGATTCCTATTTGTTGGCCAATCAAAGTCATCTTTCTAGGTCTATATTCTCAAAATAAATTCAAACATTAGATATAAGGCTAAATTATCACTTAGTTTGTCGCTTATTTTTTGTGTTTAGGGGTCGCGAATGTGAACTATTGTTATTTAGGGGGTCGCGACTGAAAAAGTTTGAGAACCACTGGTCTAAGGTGTACCCCTGTCCAAAGTCACTCCAGTCACCTGCGATAGTGGTAGAAAATGAATGAATGCACTGTCACAATTAATTGGATTCTCACAGCTGCCCTGGGACAGACTAACAGACTTGACAGTGATTCTATACACTATGGACACTAAAGCCAGGTTTCGACTGGCCCTGGTCCCTCCAAACCACTTTGAGTGTCTCCGGACTGCGTTTCCATGCAAAGAGGTCCTAAGCAACTGATAATTTTGAAGCTCTTTAGTCGCAGATGTCGTCTGATGGTTATTGGGCTGCAGTCAGCCCCAGTTACGGACTCAATTTGGGACGAGGATCACCCATCCTCCGGCTCAGTGCTGGTGTCATTTTTTTGGATTTTAAGAAATTGTTGTTGTTGCTGTTTTTGCCTTTGCCATCACAACGTCATGACAGTGAAAACGCCTGACAGAAAATGACACTGAATCTGCCTTTTTGCACAGATTTGGGCTTTTAAAGGCATGTGGTTCTGAACCAGCTGCAGAATTTCAGTTTCATTGTTGTTTTCAATAAAATGTTTACTCAAACTCTTTTTTGTCTCACTTCCACCTCTTGCTTATTGAAGCTCTATTTTGAACCTTGTTAAGATCCAACCATGCAAAATGTGACTTTTGCCTTTTATTCAACTGGTCTTTTTCTTTTTATCGGGACTGTATATATACACATACATTTATATATGTACACACATATATACATATATAAATTAGGTCCATGGACCAAATTCAAATGTACATAACTGCAAGACAGAGGAAAGAACATTTTGTTGAGAGTAGAATGAGAGTTATTTGCTCTTCAACAAACACAAAGTGTTGTGGTGAATCACAATCACAGATACGTAAGTCTTTATTTTTCAGTTACAGATTCTGACTGCCCTCCATCAAAACCTAATGCTTTTGGTCCCTTGAAATACATCTTCATCCTGTAAACAACCTATTTACACAATTGTTCAGAATTGTACAAATACTTCACAATGGAGTGAACTTGAAAGAACTTGTGAAGAGGGGCACATGTCCTCTTACACTTCAATGTCCACATGTAATAGATTGGTACATTCGGTGGAAATAGTTCATTGCACTGTGCGCTTCCCAGTGAAATGGAGTAAATGTAAAAGAAGAAGGCTACGGATGGTCACAGCAGAACTCAATCCCACCAAGCTTGTTTAATTACATTGTGCAGCTCCATGTGAAAAGGTGTCAGAAGAGCAGAGGAGCGAATCCTGCTCTAATGAATGAAAACAGATGGGTCAGACAGAGAGCCGAGCGACCGCCAACAACCAGGACCAGGCCACAGGAGCTCGCAAGGTGCCAGGGAGAAAGAGAGAGAGAGAGAGAGAGAGAGAGAGAGAGAAGGGGAGTGTGTGTGGAACTGTAGTTTTACTTTACTATGTATTTTATCTTTATCCTCCTTTATCTGAATCCCTTTTTTCATTTTACACTCTCCAGTGTTTCCTCTGAGGGGCCCTCTGTACCAGGAGCGGTGGTCGGCTGTGGCCCCTGGGCACTGGCTCATGGGCCCCTGGTGGAGGTTTAGTGCCTCATCTCTCCTCTGGTCTTGAGTCGGTGTCCTCTGGCTGCAGGCGACTCTGTGCTCCTGGTGCAGACGGCTCCTCTGATGGTGCTCTCACAGCTGGTTCACCTGCATTCAGCCTTATGCCCATTATCTAAATGTATGTATGTATGTGTGAATGTGTGCGTAAATGTGTGCGTGTGTGTTTGTGTGGCAGTTTTAATGTGGGGATGGTGGGGGTGGGGTGGTTTGATTTGATTTGATTTGATTTAGGACCAAGGTGTTTATGCATTGTAAAAGTAAAAATACAGAATGTTCTCGTATTTTATCTACTTAATTTCCATGTGTGCATTAAAGTCAGCGGCATAAGGTCAGTTAAAGAACAGCACAAGTTCCCTGACACTTCTACTTGAGTGCACATCAAGGTTTTGTTGGCTCAAAAAGTACTGAATCTCAATGAGGAAAAAACAAGGTTATAGTGATTGGGCTCAGTGTCAGTGCTAGTTCCTGTTTAGCTCCTGGGCCACAGTTCAGTACAACCTCAGTCGCATTAAGGACCCTGATTATGGACTCCAGTCCTCACATCTTTGTGCTGGAATTCTATCGATTTTGGAATTCATTTTAAGATGTTATTGTTTGTTTTTAAAGCTTTTTAAAGTTTTTTAAAGCCACAGTGGAGTGTTGAAAGTCTCAACTTAAGAACCACACATTCACTGGCTTTTAATTTTGATTGAGTTGTGTAGTCCACAATTAACATTTATCTTTTTATCCCTTTTTTCGTGCTGTCTGTGATACAGATCAATGTATTATTATTGTTAAAGTATTAATATAATATATGTATTATTATTATTATAAGTGCAGTAAGAGGTGTTTTAAGTGTCTCAGTGATGCAAACATATTTATGTAACATATAATAATATGTTATGAAAATAATAGACTGTAATGGATGAGGACTTTCCTGAATTAGCTTTTGATGATTGAGTGCCAAGATTAAAGCATGAAGTCCATGTTTACACAAGGATGTTGTATTTAAACAAAGGGATTTCTCTGCCAGACCACGCAGTCTTACTTAGGCACACAACCCTTTGCATAAACATACATGGAAAGAGGATGGAATTAAACCCCAGACAGCCTGTGTGAAGCGCAAAAAAATCAGGCTCCAAAGGAGTTGTAGAACTGTCTTCGGTGGATGAATCAGGGATCTGCAGCTCATCAGTCTATTGTCTGTTCATTTGATAAAATGTGACTAAAAGGACCAAATGCCTCAACTCTGTCTAAACCAGAGCTACTCCCATTTAAAATGTTGACTGAACCAAGATACTGAATAAGATCTAATCAAAGATTAAAATGAAAAAAATAAAATTAAAATAAAATCTTAATGCAGACATTTTTCGGGTACATCACACTGAACTACGACATAAGTAAAATAATGATTTTATATTTTGTTCAATGTTTGTTCAACCACAATATTGGTCCATTAACTTCCTGTTCATAACTGCAGAGCCGATAAGCCCCGCCTCTTCATAGAGACGTTTCATCATAACAAGCAGTGGATTGTTATTTACAAGCTTCTATTTTTTTTAAAGTGGCTACATTATATTTCAGAACTCTTCATTTTTCAAATAACCACAAATAAGTAAAGGGATGTGGGCGGTGATAGGAGATATTTGGAAACAGGATTTTCTGAGCTCATTGAAGTTAAAATAGCATAATATTGTATAACCCCTTTAACTACATTAAACTTACATTTGAGAGACAAACACATGTGTCTCTGGGAAAGGGGAACACATTAATCAAAAAGGAATAAGTGAATTACCACCTTTTGCTTGAGTAAACTGTAGAAGAGGTTCTGGGAACTCTCCATGGTGCTGATCCTCAGAATCTCAGATTTATATTGCTCACTCAAAAGAAATGTAACAAACCTGCTCAAAAGCCTTCTCCCTACCACCGGTAATAAACCACTGGACGCATATACCACAGTTTGCACACTTTTAGACTTCTTGGTCTCGGTAATCGAAAAAGAAATATTATATTTGCTTCACTTGCTTGTCAAGGTTCAGGCAGCATGTAATTAATTTATGAATAAAGAGACATGTCACTGTTGGTGCATCACTGATCAGGCCTGTTTGTCAGATAAGACTGTTTTTCTGCATTCTTATTTGTATTATGTTTCATCTTCAGCTTCTTCGACATCAGACATGAACACTAAGCCAAAAATGAAATTGTGTGTTACAATTTATTTCTGCACGCTTTCTCTAAAGGCATTTGGAGAGTGTAAGTGGCCCGTGTGTGGTGTGCTTTTTCTATGCATCAGCAAAGTGGAGTGGCTCAGTAGATTGCTTTGTATGGCTAATTTGCCCAGCTCATTAAATATTGAGGCAGAGGCTGATTTGTGTGATTGCCAATATAGTAGCTCCAGTG
Organism: Rhinogobius similis; assembly: GCA_019453435.1. Lineage (NCBI taxonomy): Eukaryota > Metazoa > Chordata > Actinopteri > Gobiiformes > Gobiidae > Rhinogobius > Rhinogobius similis. Next base: position 18,727,635 of record CM033621.1, on the reverse strand, counting down.
GTCTTTGTTATGCCTCAAAGCCTGTGAAATGAAAGAGAACTTAGAAGTGCAGAGGGACAGAACCGGTGTCATGTCGTCGGTGCTTGTGAATGCATAGAACATATTTGGTAAAAGCACTCAACCAGTTAAGGAGGGATTGTAGAATCAAGTGTACAATAATGGTTGGACTGAATGTGGCTGAGGTCATTATTTTGTTACAGACATGTTTTCTGCGTAAGCCATTGAGAATATAGGGACTGAAGTGCTGAACTACCACTTCATAATTTACTCTAAGATTTAGGTCCAGTTCAGCTTAATTCTAGATCAGTTGTTTCTACTTTAACCTTCAATTTTGGTTTGGTCCCCAGCATTTTTTTTTTTTTTTGCAGTAAAATAATTAAATTAGTTAAATAAAGACTTCTACATGACTGAATCTGTTTTATGTTCTAGGGTACAAATGGATATTAATATTGATGTTGGAACTATACACTCATTTAATACAAAAAAAAAAACAACATGTTAAACAGGACAACATTTGACCTTTCCTGGACAGTTCTAAATGGTACAACATGGTAACATAAAGATATTGTGTTGAAAAAAAAAAGTTTTAATTTGAATCATTAATGTGGTATTGAAATCAGTATCGATTATTGGGGCTATAGTATTAACATAGAGTTTGAAATTTTAGCATCATGGCAACGCTATCAGGTTCTATTTATTAAAAGTTTGAAAGCCCAATAGACAATGTTAACAGCAAGAGTAAGAAAGTCACCTGAATGGAAGCACTTTCCCTGGTGTTGCTACTATGCATGGCTATAACAAAACATCTCACCTGCTCTATATTCCCCCTTGAACACCAATTCCCCAGCAGGGCCCCAAATGGCCACTTTACCTCAATGAATTGGGTTCAAGAACAATCTGGGCTATTGTCACATGTGGTTTAGAGGCTATTTCTTAATAGTGCAGCCATCGCTTTTCTCTCATTCTATGGCCCTATATCCTCCTCTGGAAGAGAAATGTTTTCTTCAGGTACTCTGGGGCAGCGTGAGTGAGAGCACTGCTGTCAAAACAAGCTCAGAGGTAAGAAGGAAGGAGCTCTGAATCAAAGGTGAGGTGAAGATATATGGAGTGACGTGTTAACAACTGTGCAACTGAACCAGTGGTGACGGATCCCTGTGTTTCATTCACAACCATTTAATTCAACTTCACAAGATTCTTTGCAGTTACATGTCTTTTAATCTGAATTACAAATTCATAGATAAGGTAAGATAAGATAAGATAATCCTTTATTGTCTCCCATGGGAGAAATTTTTCCTGGGACAGGGGACCACATGCTTCAGCTCAGACACAAGCCATCACCAACGATGCAAGCTAAACAATCAGCATCACCATTGAACACAAAATACAACACCAACAGGAGCCACGAGTGACACAACATCAGGGGCCTGTCAGTCACAACATCATAAAACAGTCTAAAATGCATTCAATGTTGTTGACAAACGCAGTAAACAAACATTACCTCCTTTTGTTTTGGTGTTTACTGCAGTAAAAAGAAGTCCATGGGGGTTCTCCATGGAGCTGATCCACTATCGCACCATCTCAGATTTCCCAAGCAACCGTTGAGATATGATAGGAGCACACATTTACACTGCTTTACAATCTATCTATCTGTATAATCTACTGTATGTGGAAGCCACACTTGTGTCTACATGCACTCTGAGGAAGGCTTGATGGAGCTGAAATATGTTTTTAATTAATTTAATTACCGTGTATGATTTCAGCCAAAAGATTTACTTAATTAAATGCAATTGATTAATTACAGGTGTTTTTATATGAAAAAAAGGCAAACAACCATCCTTGATTTTCCTTCTCTGAAGAAGGATCCAGCCCCTGCTTGAGTCCATGAAGATGTTCTTATTTACTCGAACATTCCACAGAATAGAAAATAACTGACCTATCTCCAAGAAAAATCCTCCAAAGTGCGGTGCTGCTTTAAATAAAGCTAAATGTTTAAATAAAGACTTTTTAACCATCCCATCAGAGTACCTTTTTTGATCTGTTATTTATGTAATCCTTGGCAGACTACAATCTTTATTTTTACAATATACATTTCAGTAAACTGTACCAGGTGTGTGCAAATAAAACACAAAGTGCAAAGTAAATAACAGATGTATTTGGCACTGGTTTTCTGCTGAATAGCTTTCCTGATGCAGCTATATCAATCTGTGTAAACTGCCATGATCCCTGACCCCAGTGTATGAAAATATTACAAGTTAACATTACTTGTACTGTATATTATTCAACAATTAACAATTCAAGCTGAACGTTTAATCTAAGAATCCAAATATTCAGTAATCATCTTCTATTGTTGGCGCTCCCTGTGAGCTGAAGACTGATGACCGCACAGACTATTAGCACCACCCTGGAGCCCGGGCTGCCCCTCCGCTGCAGGAGTCTCATTTGTTCCCTGTTTCAGCGCGGGATAATAGGGAGTGAGCTGTCAGCGGACTCCTGTGCTCTGACCTCTGCGCGTGACCCCCTGTGGACAGCCCCATGTCTGCTCCTCTCTCCTCTGAGTGACAACTACAGCGACACCACATATACGGAGAGAAGGAGAGCGCAAAAAGACAGAGGAGATATAAAAGACAGCCAGGCAGGTCAGGAAGGTAACACGCAGAGAACTGAAGGGAAGAGAGAAGGGAAAGGAAGTGAGGATGAAAACAAGTGCAGATGCAAATCAAATGAAATATCAATATGAATCTATATTTGATCTATACTTGCATAAAATGTTAATACCGTATCTATTTTTATCCACTTTAAATCTTCTAAATCTTAAGTAACTCTTTAAATACCACTCAGTATCTTATCTTGATGGTATTTCAGAAGTGTACTTGGAAATTGCATCTTGGTAAAAACCAGAGTGGCCTTTTCTTTGCTTGGAAAAGTCCATTCTTTAAGTCTTCTCTGCCACTTCACCTGACAATACAATGCAATAAAATATCATCAAGAATACTTTATCATATTTACGGTAATGCAGACAAAGTGATATCTTTTAAAAAACATGTTAAAATGGGAAATGCGTATAACTTTCTTTTGTTTTTGTCCATGAAAGTAAACATCCTTAGATTAATAGATGAATACAAATGCAACTTGGTTCCGAATATCATTACATCCTTTTTGAAAAGAAAAAAGTGCTGAACCTATTTTAAAAATAAGTATGCTGTTATGTTTGTGCTGACCTCTGCATACACCACTGACATCTACAGTATGGGCAATGATTTTGCAAAACAAAAGCTGTCTTGTGTTCTCATTGTAGAGAAAACAACAAATTAGAAACATTTTGATTTATGGTTAATTATAGTAGCCTAAGCTCCTCCCACCTGGCTATACTTGAGTAACTGCTGTGAACATTACTCCAAACAAGTCCATTGTGTGCAATCAGAGCCAGTGGATTCATCGGAGCGATGGCAAATATTCTGACTTCATCTAAATGCAGATTACGTTCATTATCATCCCACACACTTTGACTGTGTCAGTTTCTCCTCTCTTCTCTACAGCTCTTTGCCTCATATCTTGGATCACATCTCTGTCCCCACGCTTTGTTTTTTCTCTCCCCATCTTTGGTTGGTTAATGATCACTTTGACAACCGATAATGAGATAAAAACAGTCGGATCTAAAACGAAGCACCAATAAGTTGTACAAGCTTGTTTTGTCTTTCATCTTTTGTCTCTGTTTGTTGTTAGTTGACAGCGTGCCGATTGTGATTTTTTATTTTTTCTCTGACCAGTAGGCCATGTTTTTTCCCCTGATCAGACGGAGATGTAATCTGCGAGCCGAGCTATCCCAGAATGCCTCTGTACTGCATATGTGTGACTGAATACACAGTGAGCGTGAGTGGACACACTGTCACATTAAGTCTGTTCTTATCAGCAGAGCAAACAGGCGCGTCTCCCAGTGCAGCTCTTGACCTGACTCTTTGAAGGCGTTAAAACAGTGTTTGGACACACCTTAGCCCTCTCCTACTTCATTTCACCCTTTAACAATCTTTATCTCCGTAAACACGACAGAGCTTCTCCCTGTTGAGCGGATCCCCACAGCGCAGACATCCTGTTGACAATGTCCCTTTGATATCCTGTGTGTTTCAGCCCGACTTTGGAAAAGCAGTCACGCCAGAATCCATTGGCAGCAGTGTTGTGGCATGAGATGAGGGGGAAGCAGATGAGAGTGACAGTGAGAGAGAAAACTCACACAGACAAAAGAGAAATGTTTAATTAACATGTAACAGGGCACAGAACTGGACAGGGATAAAGACTCACCTCGTGTTGACCAGGGCGCACATCTTCTTTTTTCATCTTTCATACTTTGAATCTTCATTTAATCTGTCATTTTTTAAAAAAGTATGCAAGCAGATGGATCTTTGTGAATGCGTTCATCAATCTACATGTAGTTATAACAAACAATCATTTGTGATTCCCTCCTCCTTAGTTATGTAGTTATGTATATAGATCAAATTACTTATTTCTCCAATTAACTAAATATGTTTTTCACCACCAACATTTGTCCAACTGAAGGGCAACTAGTCAATGAAATATCACAAAAATAAAATATGATCTCTAGGATAAATTCATATATTTTGTCACAGCTTTATCTTAAAATCTAAATGATTTGCTGGCTTAACATCAAAATAAAAATAAACATAAAAGTCTTAATCTGTGTAAAAGGCAAAAGGTTTATTTTTATTTATATATTTATTTGGTCAGTTTGCTCTCTCATATTCCATTCCACCTGGAAACAACATGAATCAAACTGCATCCATAGATTTATATGAGACATTTTCTTAAAATAAATTTTTCTACAATATAGACATTAAGATCATCCATTAAAGTAGAACCTTCTTAATTCTTGTACTTAACAAGATTTTGAAAGATTGAAGGACAAAAGGACGTGTTGATATCTTATTCAAAGGCTGATCTATTTAAGTTTTAACTCCAAAAATGTGACTTGACTTGACTTTTTATGGTATTTTGGTAAAAATTTAGTTTACTCAAAAACTAAATAAGATAACCAAACTCCCCTCTGTATGTTTTTGTATCAAATGTGTTAACAAAATGAAGCAAGAAACCTGATCCTGTTTTTATCCATCAATTAGATTAATATGTCCCAAACATGTGCAATGTTGGCAATTCTTATACATAACGTGCCTCATTTAACTATAAAAAACAGCATGATGATTTTTTTTTCCTTACATTTACACAAGTAAACTACACAAGATATTTCAAATTGATATCTCTAAATTTAACATTTCTTCCTATTCACTTGCAGCAAGGCAAGTGTAATGCAAATTCACCTCATTCTTCAGTGAACAAAACCCTGCACCTCGTGTTTTCCAAGACATCCCCAGTATAAATACCTAAAGTGATATGATTGGTTGTGTAAATCCGAGTGGCACTGGCCGACCTCTGTCTCTGAGCTCTTCTCATAATGTGGGTCTTACCTGGCCTTAGCGAGGAGCACAGCCGGTCCATGCAGCAAATAAAAGACAATCTCCACTTTATCCGCGCCCTTGTTTTCATTCCCCTCGGCTCAAGCTTTGATTATTACTGCCCACTATAGTTGTTGTAGGGTCACCACAAAATGAGTCTCCAGGGTTAGGCACAATAGAGCGGGCCACGCAGACCACTTAAAACAGAACAAGTTTTGAACTGTGGGATGGTACGAAGGGTTTAATCAGAGAAATCCAATTACTACACGGTGGTTGTGTAAGTTGAATTGTTTTATGTGGTTTTAAAACAAAGAAAAAAGTCTAATGTTAAAAATACTCTAGATTTCTTAGTCTAGTTGTTTAAACTTTGGCCATTTGAGCACTGAAATGATCAGAAAAGGTTTGGTTAAGACATGCTGGCAATTAAAACAGAAAACAGCATCATGGATGAGGATGTGCACAGAGACACATTTGGGCTCTGGAAAAGGCTACAGCAATCTTTCTCCAACGGTGGTCCATGTACTATTGGTGGCTCCTTAAGGTGGTACTTGGACATCTCTTCAGTTTGAGGGTTTGCCAAATTCAGGGTCCATTAAATCCACGTTTTGGTCCACCTTTTGATCATTTCTAGTTGAGAACTACAGTGACAATGATGTAGTCCACTTTTAGACCTGGTTTAGCCTCAAATTAGACCTGGAATAGTCCTAAAATAGCCTTGACTAAAACTAGTCAATCTAATCCGCTCTATTTTGGGGGGAAAAATAAACAAAAAAAACTAGAAATAGTAATTAAAACAATAGATAACGTATAAAACATCATGTCCAAGCAGCTTTATGTGCAAATTGGTCCCATTTATGTTCTTTCCAAAATGCACGTTTTGTAGAAACTGAATACAGAAACAGTGTCCATGAAAAAAAAAAGTCCCATGAGGCCTGATTGATTGTTTCATAAAACCAGCACAAGGGCATTTGACAAAAATAAAGGCGAGGTATGCACTCCCTGCAGTTCAACCATTTCAACCCAATCACCGCTCTTTGATAATCTGTGAGATAGCCCTGCTGTACAAAGATGGCCATCGATTTGTGAGTCGTGGAAAGATGACTCTCACACTGGTCTCCACAGACTGGAAAGAGAAGAGGGAAAAAGAAAAGAAATTTAACATACGAACATGTGTGTGTCTCAGATAACCACCTAAATGGTTTGGTTACAAGGACTCTTTCCTGAACCACAGCCACACACCGCCAGGGTTAACCTGAATGAAGCCGGCACACTGCCTGGCTAATTAATTTGACAACAAAAGATCTCTATCTCAATGTCACAGCCTGCAGGACAAACACACGTATTCCTGGTCAGAAAAAGGCTCTTAAAAGCATCAGCTTGAAAAACTCTCCAGAGGAACAAAAGGAAGAGGAGGAGAAAAAGCAGATCTTCAAAACAAGGCCAATAGTATACAAGGAATTCTTTCCATTGGCAAAAAGAGCGGATTTTTAACATGGACAGACTGCCACAAAACCAACCCACTTTCATTTGAGGTTTTTTGTATAACAGTAGATGGATGTATACTACAGCAAAAGTGCAGTCTTTGTGGAATTTTGTGGAAGGTTAAAATGGTTGAAAATAAGCAGAGGGTGCCCTGGAGGAATCATGAGTGTCACAGGGCCGAGCGAAAATGGTGCCAGTCAAAGCTCCATAATCAAAAAGAGATTTATAAAGAAAAGTTGTACAACCTTATTTTATGTAAAACAAGGGAAGGATTTTTTTCTGAAATAATTGGAAATTGCAGTAACAACTCACGTGGTCTGTTTGCAACAGTTAACAGATTAACAAACCCTCCAGTTCAGCTGCTGTTAGAACTAGTGTTTAGAGTTTGCAGTATTCTTTAATGACAAGGTTCAGGGAATTAAAAATGCCATAAATTCCACAGCGCAAATAATAACCCTAAAACCACCTACACATTTAGAACGGACTCACTTTTCACCTGTAACTGATAAAACTGTCCAAGAGATCATCACCAGTCTGAGTCAGGTCTCAAACCTGCCATTTTTAGGTAAAGTCCTCGAAAAGGTTGTTTACCAACAGCTCACTGACTTCCTCTTAATAAACAACTCATTTGATGTTTTCCAGTCAGGTTTTAGACCCCATCACAGCACTGAGACTGCTCTTATCAAGGTGACAAATGACATTCGACTGAACACTGATGCGAGCAAAGCCTCAGTCTTAATTCTGTTAGATCTGAGTGCTGCTTTTGACACAGTCGATCATGGGATCCTCCTACAGAGACTAGAGGACTGGGTGGGCATCACTGGCACCGCCCTAAATTGGTTGAAGTCCTACCTTGAGGACAAGAAGTACTTTGTTGAGATTGGTAACTTGGTGTCTCAGACCACATGAGCTTGACCTGTGGGGTGCCCTAAGGGTCAATCCTGGGACCCCTTCTGTTCAACCTCTACATGCTGCCGTTTTGAAATTTGAAAAATAGAGCAAATACAGTATCATATTTATTCAAATAAGATCTTGAAATCATCTTGCGACCCCCAGCTCATCCCTTGTGACCCATCTTTTTTCTTTTTAATAATTCTGTACGTCTTTTTTTTCGTTTTGTGATTTTTATGCAATTTTTCCTCTTATGTAAAGCACTTTGAATTGCCTTGTGAACAAATTATTCTCTACAAATAAACTTGCCTTGCCTTACTAAATGACCAGAACCAAATTATATAAAAGTATTCCAAAATGTATAAAATATTAAAAGTCCATTGAAATTGGGGAAGTGTTATCAAGTGCTGAGTTTTGGGGCTGGAGTGAGTCCAAGATGAGGTGAGGGGTCTTGTGTTTGGGGCAGCCGTAGTGGCAGTGCCAGGTAGTAGACTGAATGTTGGCAGTGTGGGGCCTTGGAAACACTTTACCAGATCTGCCTGTTCTGCTCACGAGCCAAGCCCAGGCTCTCCCCTGATGTGTGGGAAATAATGCATGGTTGTGATGTGTGTCAGAGAATACAAGGATTTCAACCGTATTAATAAAGAAATACACAAATGTATGTGATTGAATGTTTATGACAAAGGCCTCCTAAAGGTATGTATGTGTGTGCTGCATACACACTTTACATGCACATGTCCAGGGCCCACAGTAAAGTTTGTACAGTGGGAGTCCTCCACACACTGCCAGCTCCTCTCCACTGCCCCGCTGGGTTATCAAAGCAGACACTTGGCAACCTACTTTCTACAGCGAAGCATCTGCCCATTCAGAGGCAGTGGGGCTAACGTCAGACTCAATCATTCTTACGTTGAAAATGACCTTGGCATCAGCATATACAGCAATAACTGATGCATGGGTTTTAAGAGCAAGAGGGAGAAAATATAACTGCAAATCAATTTAAGTTTCAACACAGGACCCACTGACAGCCATTACCAAAACAAAGTCACCTTCAGACGGAGCAGAGGTGCCCATTACTTCTTGAGATGTGGGTTATTGATATTCTGTTCAACTTGGACATGCCTGCTTGCATTGCAAGTTCTGGGATTGCATGTTCAATTGAAAATTACTTGTGTGCTGAGGAACTAAAGATACAACCTAAACAGCAGACACGCTACCCTTATATATTTGTTGGCGTTCACGTTGCACTTTGCAAGATAAAAGAAGAGCTAGCAAAATAGACACAAAAATGGGAATAGGAATGTAAAGAATGTTGTTTTGTAATATAAAAAATAAATAAAAGATATAACCTTCTTGATCTGTATAATATATACTGTATGAGCTATCAGGGGATTATTATGTACAAAATGTTTTTCACATCATATCATTTTGTAGAATGGGCACAAAACATCAAGGCCTTTATCAATGCATATAATCATATTCACTATATTCTATCTTCAACTATGAACTTAATTAATACAGAACTGGAACAGCGGGGCACTTTCCCAGCCTCAAAGGAAATAAACCGGACCCTTGCAGTACTTACTTTTGTAGATCAAACACATATACGTAAATCCAACAGGAACCAGTGATGTACAGCTTCACAGCGGCCGCCGAGCCTGACTGCAAATCCCAGCAGGAAAACACGCACAGTAAAATAACCAAGTCAGTCAATTATGTGAGGACTTGAGTATTGTGCCCCATGGCAAATGTGTTAATGAGGATATATTGTCTGGTATTCAGAGCTTCCAACTTCAACACCGCACCTCCTGAGATGACTTGATTTAGATGCTAATAACAGTTCATGTAGTTGATTTGGGAATTATTTAGCGCTCAGGTTTTATTGTCATTGCCAGATGTTTGAACATAAAATACATCTGTCGCCGCAGTTACGATGACTCAGAACAAGTCGTAAAGCAGGGAAATCAACTGTATGAGAAAATAAGTATTTGATGTGTTTCAACAAAATTAAAAGTGCATTATGTAAGTTTTCTTGTTCGTCACATGCTTGGCTCATAAAAAAAGGAAAAATGTCTCAGTATTTATTTTAATTCAGCTTTCAGACAAATGTCAAAGTACAGCTAATAACATAAAAGCTGAAATACCACTTTATACCCCCCTTTTTTCATTAGCTCCATTTGTATTTTTTTCCTTGTTTTTCATGATTAGATTAGATTAGATTAGAAAGATTAACTTCTAGACAAAATTGCCAACCTCTACACTGTACACTCTAAGATATATCCATATAATAACCTAATCTGAACTAACCTAACCTATTTCTGTATTTTTTGAAGGATTTTGTCTGTAAACTGATTTAACTTTAACTTTCCGTTTAATCCGTTCCGTTAAATTTAATATGAAGGATTTTTTCTGTGTTTTGAATTTTACGGAGAGTTCCGTATTTCTTGACGAGTGCACATTGCATTATGGGATGTATAAAGGCAGAGGCGGGAAAATATTGCCTTCTTTATTGGCGGGAAAATATCGCCTTCCTTTTTCCCCGGTCCTACTTTACATGAATGGCTAAGTTCGTGTTTTAATTTACTTTGGTTACATTTTCAATAGTAAATAAGTGTATATAGTGGAAAGTACTCTTCATATCAACTGCAGTGCAATGTCTAACACAGCACACCTTTGAGCTGCCATGAATTTAATCTCATTCCCAATCAAGCATATGTTCTGCTCACACTTTTACTGCAGTTAATCCAGCCATCTCCATACACAATTTCATCCATAATCATAATGAGAGCCATGTAATTTGTCTTTGGGACCAGCACATACAGCAATAACTCACAGCTGTTGTGGTAAATGAATAACACTGTGTAGGAGGTAGTTAATCAGAAAGAAATGATGCCAGTATGAAGGAGAAAATGTACTGGAAGCAAGTGAATTAGACACTTACTAAACTTGGAAAAACAATATGATAAATTAAAATTATATTTATATTATATGGGTACCAAATTGTCTTGGAAACAGATTTGCCTTTTCACTCGTAACAGTTCATGGCACAACAAGAAAGAGCGAAGCCAGGTTAAATAAAATGTGTTATACTTGGACAGTGTTGGGTAACTTAATTTGAAAAAGTAATCAGTTACAGATTACTAATTACTTTTAAAAAGTGTAATTAGTTACTTAGTTACTGCCTCAAGAGAGTAAGTTACATTACTTTGGGATTACTTTATGTGTAATATTGTATGAAAAATGGGGTTTGTCAATGACAATTAAAAAGCAGAAAACAACAAATAAATTGTTGAAATTGTCTCTGTAGTGGGTTATTTTTTTGACAAAGGAATGATATGACTCAGTCAAAAAGATAGTGTTCATGAATTTATAACCAGAGCAAAAATAGTGATCAAAACAGTGAGAATATTTACAGTTTGTAGCAGCAAAACACAAGCAGTCCTCTGGACGGCTCTGGAGCAGGTGCCTGCGGTGCACACAGCTCGCCCCTCTACACACACTGACTCTGTGGTGACTGGGGGGGGGTCCCTTTTATAGTGGAAAGCCCCTCCCCCAAACCAATTAACAACTAAAAATTACATTTTCTCCACTAATAGAAACATTTCTTCTTTACAATTAATTTTAGAAATTCACAAATATAACCATAAGCAAAAATATAAGAACAAGAGTAGTATTTAGAAATTAATAAATAACTTGCATCTAAACAATGCATCTAAACAATTGCAAGTCACATAACGTCACTTGAGACATCACCCATGTGCACCCTACGTGTGACACGCTCCACGCTCCTGTAGTACAGTGTTTTTCAACCTTTTTTGAGTTATGGCACACTTTTTGGGTTCAAAAGATACCACAGCACATCTACTACTAAAAATAAAATGTATCTGGACCACCCCAACATCACACGATCTCTCTGGGTGGAGTCTGCATGTCCTCCCCGTGTTACCGTGGGTTCTCTCCAGGTTCTCCGGCATGCATATGTTCAGGTTAGTTGGAAACTCTAAATTGCCCGTAGTGTATGAATGTGAGAGTGAATGATTTTCTGTCCTTGTCCGTGTCTCTGTCTTTGCTGCGACGAGTTGGCCACTGTCCAGGGTGTACCCCGCCTAAGGCCCAAAGTCACTGGGATAGGCTCCAGTCACCCGCGACCCTGGGAACGGGAATAAGCGGTAGAAAATGAATGAATAATGAGCCAAATAATGTCTGTGCCACTGTCTGGTTCATTAAATCTGGCAGTAGTGACAATTGTGTGTTCTTTTTTGATGCAGAAGTTACTCAGGACACTTCAAAATGGAAAATTAGTCAATTACATCCACATTTTTGAATCTGTTAACTCAAATTGGACAGTTTTTCGAGGCACACCTGGCAAAACCTCAAGACACACCAGTGTTCCCTGGCGCACTGGTTGAAAATCAAGGCTGTAGTAAACGCACTTCCGGTCGATGAGACCCCCGTTCAACGCAAATGATGAACAAGGGAAAAGTCTCGTTGCTAAAACATTATATAAAGTAGATTCATTTGAGTAAAATTTTTAATGTACATGTGCAACAACAAGTCAGCAATGCAACGATTTCCTGGGCGGCCTGAAAACGGCTTTTTTAGTCCGTGTAGAAATTATTTTCTGTTGAGCTCGCCTGCCTCATGACAACTTCCGGAATAGATCAATATAATGTGAAAGTCCGCGGTGTTCAGGTTAGCCGACCGAAATATGGAGGGGACAGTGAACATTGTGAACGTTTTTGAACGGGGATAAAGGATATGGCGAGAGCAATCAAGTGTGCACCTGTGACTGCCGTGACAACTAGGAAAGCAGAGATGATATTCGGGCAGGTGTGTGTGCATGTGTGTCGGCGCTGTGGTCGTGGTCTCCCCGCTCTTCCTGACAGAGCTACTCCGTCACAGTCTCAAAGGTACACCAACTATACAAATGTATAACACTCTGCGATGAGCTGCTGATCTCTAACTCGGAGGCATTTTTCTGACAGAAGTCATGCTCATGGATTTTCACTTTGAGAACATTAAACATGTTCCTTGTTCAGACTGTTTACTGCAGAAGGTTGCATTCTCTTCCTAAACATTGTTGTTGGTGTTGTAGGTAACTAACTGAATATTTTCAAAGTAATGTGTTACACTACTAAAGTACTTAAATAAAGTAATTTAGTAAAAGTAACTTAGTTATACTGTACTACTGTATGTAGCCCTAAAATACTTTTCTCAAGCAACTGTGGTATCTTCTGAGCTTGAAGGGTATTTTTTCTTGTATCGTCCGTCATGGAATAAACCGATGCACAAAAATAGGCCAAAGTTCTTTGGGAGATTTCTCATTCATTTGTCTCAATATAGGTCGGTTTTCTAATGCTTAAGTTGGCAAGTTCTAGTCAAGTTCTTTTTTGTTTTTTTCGCCTTTGAGGAAAGAATTGAAATAGTTGTTTTTTGTTCTTAAGAACTATCACAGTTCAGCAATAATCCAGGTTAAACACAACCATTTAATACTGGATTTCATAGACAAGGTGTTATTATCAAATGAGTTATGAAGCTGGACTTTAAATAAATAAAAAGGAATTGTTGCTTGTTTCGAAAAAAAAAAAAAAAGGCCTTTGAAGTTACAATGTTCAAGAAATCTATGATTAAAGTGAAGTAATAAAACATCTTTAGGAGCAGACTGGACAATGTTGTTATTTCCACATTAAAGCCACTATGTTGAGAGAGTGACCATGACACGGTAGTGTCTCGCCTCAAAGTACTTTTGACTATACTGTGCTTTAATAGTTTGTATGCAGTGTATGATTTTCTGGCATGGCGTTTACAAGAGCGATATTTTACGTGTAAGCATGTGGATTATCCCTGAAGATCAAGGCACTAACTGTTTTCCATTTGTCTTGCCGGCGAGTCGCAGGAGAAGTGACACCTTGTGAATGGCTCCCCAGCGCCCGCCTCCTGGTCCCAAGTTAGTCCAGCAGCAATCGCTTTTAAATGAACTCTTTGCGTTCCTCTGACACATTTGCTCTTATTATAATGGCCTGCAAACCACAGAGCAATATAGCAAAGGATTATTATACCTTTAAATCACCTGCGAAGACCCATGGAAGAGCACAGGAAAGGCATTAATCATCTTTGCCTGCAACTAATAACAGATAGCACAGGTAAGTATGTGTTTTATATTGACAAAAACAGAGAAGTTTGAATATGGGGTCAAAATAATAGGACATAATCACTGTGGTTCTTTTTCAAGTTAACTTCCACCAGAATGATTCAAGAACATTTCAGGTTATAAGAAGCTACCAATTAAAGCAAGAAAACATTTTTTTCTGTAGAAAGCTAAACGCCTAACAAATCAATACATGACTCTGATAAGGAGTCCCTGCCAACATGTTTTAATTACCTGTTCTTCAGTAATGATCCAGCGTTTAGAGCGGCTTTAATGAGGTGCTGAGTTTCACTGCAGGGAGTGGAGTGGAGACAATTAAGGCTCGATCGGCCCAGGTGAGAAGGGACAGCCGCGGTGATATTAAAAAGTGTGTCCCGTTATTTTGACACCAGCTACATCAGTAAGATTTGCATTTCACAAAAGACCAACTGCCATAGATCCAGCCTTTTACTTTTAGTCGTAACTATTGTTTTGCCTAAGTTAACAGAAGGCCACCGTGGTCAATCACCACATGAGCGATACAGACATGTGGAGAACATAAGCCGTTTTCCATTACAGTCAGCAGCAAATCCATTATGATTTATAGTCAACAAAAGTGCAGTTTATGCTAATGAGGCGTGCCTAATGGGGCAGACCTAACAGTGTCGGTTATGAAGTATTCACAATTTACTCTTATGGTTAACTGGATTGAGAGGTCTGTGTCTGTGGAAAAACAGGCAGTGATTGCAATTAAGTCTGTGGAGCGTCACATGTGAACTCAGGGTAATGACTGCAACAGGGGGAGCTGGGATACAGTGTGCCGAGAAACAGGGCATGAGTGATGAAGGAGCACCTTAATGTGTCTCCCAGCACAAATTAGGCCATGCATTAACTGCTCGACAAACATCAGGGGCACACCCACTCATCTCCTCAGCACCACAACAATATTACATGAGCCTAAGTTATGAACACATCCATTTGTGTCACAGTATCCTTCTTGCTTTGATATTTCAATAAAAACAGAGCATACAGACTGCCAAAATATTACATGGACACATATATTTGTGTTATTTAATGAAATGTTATGATTTTTTGCTGTATTTTGATTAGCATATTAAAAAAATCTAAATGATTTGTAAATATACATTACATATACTTAATACAGTTTGCATAAATAATGTATTTACCGCTTAATACTATGATATTAATACATTACAATAAGAAAGACAAAATAAATTGAATGGAATCAATATTTTTTCAGTTTAATGAAGTACAGCAAAGGTTAAACACATGGGATTATGTGGATAGGCTAGGCAAAAGAGAGAGAGAGAAGAGGTGTTTATCAGGATTTAAATGCCATGATTGAGTCTATAGACCCTGTTCACGATGGTGCTCGGCTAGTTCCGGTTGCCGCCAAAGTGCTGATCTTTACTTACCGCTTCATTCGTTCTCTACGGGGATTAGCCGAGTCTTGTTAAAATAAATCAAAATAAAAAGATCTCACGGCAAAGAGCAAATCCCAGATGGATAATCACTGGTAGCAGGTTAAAACCTTTATGTACGCTGCAAATATGTCGCCAGAAGATACCCACGTGTTTATAAAAGTGTTTTTGTCTCAGAGCTAAAGGCTAACATAAATTAACTTAAACGCAAAGCAGACAAACTTGATAAAGGTACATAGAATGCCAAGTTGATTGTTTTTGTAAACAGGTTAGTTCATTTTGTGGTGTTATTTTAACATTATTGATTAAATTGAATTTAGGTTAGCATTAGTTTTGAGACAGAAACACCACCTTTTATAAAACACAGGTTCTCCCCCCGTGAAGTTTTCATACCGTACGTGTAGGTCATAACATTCTGGCAGTGATTATCAGCTGTTACTCACTCTCTGCTTTGTGTTAATTATTGATTATTGATTTATTTTAGTGGCACTTGGATAATTCTCCATAAGGAATGAATGGCGCAGGAAGTGAAGCCCTGCCTTTTTATGGCCACCGAAACTAGCTGCACAGTTTTGTGAAAAGGGCCTATTGAACAGATGTGGCATCTTTGAAAGTGAATGAAAGTTTCTATTCAATGCACAAATGGACCAGTGACAACTGGAGCTGTTTGAGAATAAATGTGATGGGTGGATGGATGGCGTTTGAGTGATGATGCGTGAGACAGCTGAAGCTGAATATACAGTACAAGAGAAAGGAGGTGATGAAAAGTAGTGGCCCCAAGACAAAGCCCTGGGACACACCACTAGTAACTGTTGTAAAGATTTGAATTAATGGGGTGTGGTATGTGAGGTAAAAGGTGAACCAGGACAGTAGGAGATTTGGTGGGATCTGGTGTCAAAAGCAGGAGTGAGATCAAGAATGAATGAATAAGAATATGGTGAGGAGTTCAAAATCGGCTGTTTTTGGGGAAGTAATTTGTCATTTCGATTAAGGCTGTTTCTTTCCTGGGAAGAGGACGAAAATCTGAATTTTCAAACAGATTATTGTTCATGAGTTTATGGATTTAAGAGGCTACTATCTCTTTTGGTGAATGGAAGGTTTGAGATTGGTCTGAAGTTATTTAAATTGGTAGGATCTGAGCCAAGTTTTTTGAGGATGAGAGTTACAAGTGCCGTTTTGAGGAGTGTGGGAACAAAGCCTGAAGTGAGATAGAAGTGAATAATGTAATTAATAAGAGGGCACAATGATGGGAGTTCAATTGGAGGGGGATCAAGTAAGCAGGCAGATGATTTGGATTGTGTTATTAGAGAAGATATTTCAGTTAAAGTGGGGAGCTGAACGTTAGAAAGTGGGCATGTACAACTTCATGTGGGGGGACAAAGAGGACAGTCTGACGAGTCAACGCATGTGGGCAGTTGCTGCTGATGAATACTGGAGATCTTGAAAAAGTTGAAAAAGTCAATGAACTGATTGCAAAGTGAGGATGAGTGTGAGTGGGCAAAGAAAATGTCAGGAGGTTGCATAATGTTGAGGACAGTAGAAAGCAAGGTTTGTAAGTTTCCGATGCTAGTGCTCACAACTGATACAAAGTGAATGAAATGCACAACAACGAGGCCAGTTACATAGCCTGGATTGACGTCACCAGGGCTCCACCCTGGAGCCAGGCCTGGAGTGGGTGCTCGATGGCGCCCCACAGGGCCTGGACGCGCACAACCCGAAGGAGCGATGTGGGGCCATCCTCCCATGGACCACCACCTGCGGAGGGATCCGTAAGGGGCCAACGCAGAGAGATCCGGGGGACAATCGAAGGTAGGGACCTTGACGACTGGATCTCTGGACGCAGAAACGGACTCTAGGAACATGGAAAATCACCTCGCTGGAGGGAAGGAGCCTGAGCTTCAACACCCAAGTGGGCAATGACAGTGACACTTGGAGAGGGGTAATTGGGAGGAACGGCCCCCCGATCTGAACCCGAGTGGTGTTCTTAAGTCATTGGACTTCTGTGCTAGTCACAGCTTGTCCATAACTAATACCATGTTCAAGCACAAGGGTGTCCATCAGTGCACGTGGCAACAGGCCGGAGGTCGACGATCAACTTTGTTGTCATGTCATCTGACCTCCGGCTGTGTATCCTGGACACTCGGATGAGGAGAGGAGCGGAGCTGTCAACCGATCACCACTTTGTGGTGAGTTGGATCCACTAGCAGGGGAGGAAGCTGGACAGACTTGGCAGGCCCAAGTGTTTCGTGAGAGTCTGCTAGGAAAGTCTGGCAGAGCCCCCTGTCAGCAAGGTCTTCAACTCACACCTCTGGTGGAACTTCTCCCAGATCTCCGGGGAGGTTGGAGACATTGAGCGCGAGTGGACCATGTTCTCCACCTCCATTGTCAATGCGGTGGCTCATTGCTGTGGTCGCAAGGTCTCTGGTGCCTGTCGTGGTAGCAATCCCCGAACCCAGTGGTGGACGCGCGAAGTAAGGGATGCCGTTAGGCTGAAGAAGGAGTCCTATCGAGCCTTTCCTTGTATTACAAGTCAAGTTTTTCTGTATAGACATTCACTTTTTTTTAGTTCAAGGAGGTCCTGAAACTGATCTAGTTTTTAGTGATGGCAGTGAGTCCAGGAGTTTATAATTGCAATGTGAAAGCTCTTGAGAAATTATCAGATTTCTCAGCTTGGAAAATTATTAGTAGTATATTTCTGAACATGATCTGGTGTTGAGTACAGGATTGTTCCCTGGAATACTAACAAATATTGCTTTTAAATTGAAGCACCTCAGCAAGTAATAGATGTCCGCTGAAACGGCCCTTCTCCATCCCGATCATGAGGTAATAGTTAGAAGTGTAAGTATAATCTCACTTGGTTCATTGTATGCTATTACCTTAAAGGACATAAATCTGAAAACAGAGGTGCTGTGCTGCTCGTCTCCTCTTCACTCTGCTGGGCTTTTCATGTCAGACAAGGTTCCCAACAGCTGCTCCTCTTTGTCTGGAGCCACTTGTGTGCTGCCTCACTTAGTTCGTCCCTTGATCTGTCATGTTCTCCTCATCCAGTACATTCTCATATTCCCTCTCTGTCCCCGTCACTTTCACTTGCTACCTTCCTCTGTGAGTCTCTGCCTCTTCTCTTGTACGCAGGAATCGGTACAGGGAACTGTTTCTTCACGTCAGAATCAGCTTCCTGTCTACAAACAACAAGTAAGTCATGAAGTCAGGTCAACAACCTGTGTTTAAAATATAGCCATTATTAATACAGACCGTGGAGAGTCAATTACACTGGCACTTCAACCCTATGGTCCACTCTAGAAACTGGTCACCTGAAAAAGTGTGGAGTAAACCAGGGAGAAAAGATATGCACCATACTTTTTATTTTGTGATTTTAATGCATTGTTTCCTGTTATGTAAAGCACTTTGAATTGACTTGTGTATGAATTGTGCTCTACAAATAAACCTGCCTTGCCTTACTTTGGTACTAATTCAATTCATATTTTCTGTGCATAGAAAACATCTTGTGGAATAATGAATTATAAAGATTTCACAAAGAGAATGAGCAAAACAAATCCCAGTGATTTATTTTCAATCAAATTTAGGAGGAAAAAAAACAAACTCTAATTACTGACATTTTCTATGAGCAATCCAACACTAATTAATTATTCTATCCAAGATATAATTTCCCTCTGCCCAACAAAAAGTATTTTTTCCACATAATCTGTAGTATTTATGTGTCTTGTTGCCCCTCATACATTGGTTCTTTCTTTCTCACACACAGCATTGATATGATAGACCCCTCTGAGTTTGACGAGTGAGTCTGACAGATTATTTTAATTGTTGAACAACTTCATGAAATCCTGAATTAATTAAAAACAACTTTTTAGGATTAAGCTTTAAATACTTCTTTAAATTATTTATTGACACTTAATCAATTCATTGCGCATTTAATTATATCAATGTACATATAATTATTTAAATGTTTATTTAAAGAGTCAACAAAAAATATTTTTTTCCACATAATCTATAGTATTTATGCGTCTTGTTGCCCCTCTGTCTATTGAGCCTTGCTTTTCATGCTTCATCTCACAGTGTTTTTATCATCCCTCCCAGTCTAGGATTAAGATTTAATATACTCTCCGGTGAAGGATTAGTGAGCAGGTGACACATTTTTATTCCAGGCTTACTCCATCCAAACCCATAGCTGCATTGTAATATTTGATCAAGGATTACTGTAAAAACCACAATGATGCAAACCATTACATTTCATGTAAGGAGCTTTTGATTTTTCCGGATCAACCAAATTTAAATAATGGACCATTTAGAGCATCTGAAACACAGGCTCAAAAACGCATGTGTCTTCTCTTATAACAGCTAAGCAAATCATAATGAGTTCCACAGAAATCAGCCTGACAGAGCAACAAACTGTGTGACAAAGTGAATCAGCATCGGGTTTGTTCCAGGTTTGTGGCAATAAGTCGGCAGCAGTCAGAGCTCATCAGTGCTGTCAGGCCTAATAACAGCCTGTTGACACCATAAGTGCTGCTATCATAGCACACACACACAACAGAGCCCCAGCATCACTCCACACAGGCCAGAGGCGCGTTGGCCTCTAGCCTGAGCCATGTCTGGGCACAGAGCTCCGCTGATACTCATATGTCCAGCAATCTGCCCTTTTATTTAGTTTTGTTTTTAATATATACAATGACCACATAAGAATAAGTCATTTCAAGTTTATTTACATAGCACGTTTAAAACTTCAGCTTGCCAAAGTGCTTCACATAGAGAGAGATTTAAAAACAATATAGGAAGAGCACAAAATAAAAGACACATTGTGATAGCTATACTTAATCCTGCCTTAATAAAGCATGAACAAAGACTTAATTCATACTAACAGATTATTAAAAAGGATTACTAACAGGATTCAGGATTCTAACCCTATTCCTAACCCCAATATATTAAATGGTTACTAAACCTGAATCATGCTTAATAAACTGTATGTTCAATGTGATTTAAGTCTTTGTTCATGCTTTGTTCAGACAAATGATGGTATAGTTCTGATAAAATGGTGTATTTGTATTGTTATTCACTGTGAAAGGCAAAGGTCAAGTGGTATTTTAGTAAAGTAGTTGTAAAGTCAACGTCATGGCATCATTGGCACATTAAGCCGTGTCTGAGCGCTCATGAGCAAGACAGTACAAGACAGGTTAATATGGAGGATGCAGTGTGCCAAAATTAATTAATAAAAAGTAAAACTCTACATATACATTTGAATAATTATATGAACAATTAAATCATTAAATGTTCAATGATTCACTTAAATGTGCAATGAACTGACTAAAAGTGTCAATAAATAATTTAAAGAAATATTTAAAGCTTTATTCTAAGTTGTTTTTAATTAATTCAGGATTTCATGTTCATGTCAAGTTCAATAATTAAAATAATCTCTCAGACTCAAGCTTGATTTATGCTTGATGCATCCACGGCAAAATGACGTCATTTTTGTGAACACAACCCCTCCCACATGGCCCGCACGGACGATATTTTCGGCATCAGGGAAACATTTGTAACTACGCGGACGAGCCACGCAGAAATAAACAGGGAAAAATGGTGGAAGACACCAAAGTTTGGCTTTTATATGGTGAGTGTCCTTTACTGGTTGATAATCACTGTATAAAATCACTAGTAGATTTAGATTTATTTATTATCATGACATAACATGATATTGATGAGATGAGACGCACACTTTAGAGTTCACGCTGGCTGTGTGTTGTTTACTTGTTGGATGTGCCAGTGCGGGCCGTGCACTCTTACGCACGTATCCCACACCTAAACTCCTCCCCGGCTTGTGCAGACATCTGTAAGCAGACAGGGGGCGCAAAGAAGTGTGCCAGGTTTTAAAATAGGCCAAATGTGACGAAAGTTAAGCCAAAATGGGCTACTGTGAGGCTAAATCAAACTAAACTGTCTCATATAATTGCCATTATCCTACAGCACACTCTGCAATAGTTTGTGATGAAGGGCTACATACAAAATGTCTGTGTGCTTCACATTGATTGAAATGAGTGTGACAGGTGACAGCGTCAGTGTCAGAAGAGGCGAGGGAGGCTCAGTTCAGAAAGCGGTTGTTAAACTCGTATCGTTGGAAGGTGTCTTTCTATGTAGCTGAGCTAATTAACTTATAAATGTGGATATAAATTCGTCGATGTAAACCCTCATTCGTCCAGGTGTGGTCCATCGTAGAAAGGGGTTCAGATGTTGTCATCCGGACGCCGTTTAAAGATCGAGACGTTTCGACTTTTATCCAAAAGTCATTGTCAATCAGAGAGCTGGTATGGGAACCTGGGCCTTATATGCTACTCTAAGTAGAGAAGTTTCAAAGGATTTTTAGACAACACGACATCCCTGTCTATTACAAACCTGGCAACACACTTAAACAGAAACTGGTCCACCCGAAAGACAAGAGGCCGACAGAGAAACAGAGCAATGTAGTTTATTCGATAGAGTGCAGTGAGGACAGTTGTAAAGAACGTTACATAGGAGAAACAAAACAGCCATTGCACAAAAGGCTGTACCAACACAGAAGAGCGGCCTCCACAGGACCGCAGAGTGCAGTCCATCTGCACCTAAAAGCTACAAATCACTCACTGAGGACAGTGAGGTGAAGATTTTGAGCAGAGAGAAGAACTGGTTTGAAAGAGGAGTAAAGGAGGCCATTTTTGTAAAAAGAGAAAATCCTTCTCTGAACAGGAATGGGGGCTTAAGATTTAATTTAGCCAAAATTTATGACAGCATCCTGACACCTTGGTCCAGATCAATAGACCAGTCAAATGCTAATGAGGCAATCAGTAGTGAGGAGGGAGCAACAGCCAGCTATCAAGATAACAATAGACCTTTAGACACAGGTGAAACTAGGTGAGGCCAACCATTAATCAACAAGATAGACCAATTAATCAAGTCCCAGGTGACAAACAAACAATCTTATAACAAAGACAGGAGTGCAGTGACTCCTCCCTGGGGGCTGGACTCCCACTACTTAGAGTAGCATATAAGGCCCAGGTTCCCATACCAGCTCTCTGATTGACAATGACTTTTGGATAAAAGTCGAAACGTCTCGATCTTTAAACGGCGTCCGGATGACAACATCTGAACCCCTTTCTACGGTGGATATAAATGTAAATGTTATAAATTAATATAAATGTGTTTCTATGGCAACTTCTGTAGTTTAAAACATTGATCTGTCCAGTTCCTCTAGTTTAGAACATTGACGTAGCTTAGTCTCGCTGAATGCGTAACACATAAAACATCTCTAGATATTTACCATCAGTGTCTCTTTAGAACAAACTGACATATTTATCACGTCTGAGTGGTCATGTCATGAACTGTAATATTCTAGTTCTCTCGGCCTCATACATTGGTTCTTTCTTTCTCACACACAGCAATGATATGATAGAACCCTCCGTAGAGAAATGGAGTCGACCAGAGCGGTGTAAATCCCGCCTTCTGAGTTTGATGAGTGAGTCTGACAGATTATTTTAATTGTTGAACGACTCCATGAAATCCTGAATTAATTAAAAACAACTTTTTAAGATTAAGCTTTAAATATTTCTTTAAATTATTTATTGACACTTTTAATCAATGAATTGCGCATTTAATTATATCAATGTACATATAATTATTTAAATGTATATTTAATTAATTCAGTGTACACTTTTAATGAATTAATGACATATATAATTAATCATGAGTTTGACTTCATTCATTCTGGCACACTACATCTTCCTTATGTTAAAACAGGAGGGAGGTGTCCTTAACAAAATCCCTTCAAATGACATACTTAATATATTGCATGGCTAATAGGGCTAATATTCTCACGAGGAATAAGTTGCCTGATCCTAACAGATAAAAGCGAGAGAGCTTTTTCTCTTTCTAAAAATTCAAATACAATATCATTAATAGACACACAAAGATATCAGTGCAACAGAGCGGTGTTTTCTCACAGGCAGAGACAACCACATAAAGGCCCTCTCATATCTCTTTTTACAGGGCGTGAATATAAGAGCGCAATATGAAATGGGATGGATGGGAAATAATATGCCAGCTTTTTACACAGATAAAGAGCTAATGTGTTCCTCTAAGAGATGGGAGAGTTTGAACAAAGGCCCACAAAAGCTCGTCTCTCACTACTCAAAGAGCCCCGGCGTTTCAATGGAAAAGCAATATAGGAGATGAGGTGTGGCTGAAAAGCATCACCATTAGGAGCCTTCCCTGGCCTTAAAATGTGCACATAGTAAAAAAAAATAATAAAGAGGCAGTGGCAGCGGACAGTTTATCTTTCTAGGCTCAGATGAACACAGATACACACTGTGAGTGAGTTTAATCCCCAAATCCACACATGGGCTGTTTTTAGCTGAGGAGATCACACACCTGTAACAAAGGCCGCCTCTCGTTCCGCCCCTGACGCCCCAGATAAAAGGATTTGCCTCCATCAGAGCAGTTTTATCATGACTCAGGTGGTATTACTGAGTGATTAGAGTGGAGCTGGGGGGTGGAGTATTCACCCTCGCCGCTGGTCACTGGTCATGGCTGATGTGGCTCGAAAGAAAAGCTCTTTTTATCAAGTGCAAAAAAGTAACTTTGATATATTGTTCCCCACTTCTTTGTTTTATTTTGGTGACAAATAAATAATTACTTATAACCTGTGATTTACTCAAATAATAAATAAAGATGCTATAAAGTGTAACTATGTGTCCCTGCCAGCAGAGTAAAATAAGTCATCTCAATTTTAGGATGACAATGGTCCAAATCCTTTTCCGGTCCAATCTTGAAATTGTTCCTGAAACACTGAGGCATGGATATTCTCTTTATTCCGTCCCACCTTTTTTGCGACAGTTTTGCAGAAGAGCAGGAATTCTGTCAACTTAAGTGGAGAATAAGGGAAAGGTTTCGCAGCTGAAATATTGTTCTTTATGTGACCAACAAGTCAACGTTTCTCTGGGCGGCCCCGAAACTGTGCTGTAGTCTGTGTAGAACTTATTTGCTGTTGAGTTCAGCAGCACTATGTAATGTTACACAAGCAGAAAGAGGGCACAAATAATGGTGACGCATGTGGCAACTTCCGCAATGAGGTGAATATCAAATAAACAAGTTAAAACATACTGAAAATAAGATTATACTGTAACATGATGAAAGGCTATACAATTTTGCACAAGAGGCCCCTTATTCTCAGTGGGATTCTCTTGGTTTAAATACATCTTGAACAAATGCATACAATAATCGTTATACTCCAGCAGCAAACATACAGTATATCTTCAAAACTTCTTAAATGCCCAGAAGGACCTCTTGTACATTTCTGGCACCTGGATATGCATTGTCTGACTATAATGATTAAACTATTCTTTCCATGTCTTGAGAATTGTGTTAGTTAGATGAGATGCAAGACCACAAAATCCTTTAATTCCATCAGAATCCACTTAATGTGGATGCAAACATATAATGGATTGTTTATTCCCGCTACAACAAAAAGCATGTCTGTCTTGCAGGGCACTTGCATCACTTCGTTGTGTGAATGAAATGTCACTCAAAACAGATCATGAGCTTTGATAGTGGCAGTGTGCTCAGAATCAGGGCTATTGTATCTGCTGTTAGGCCCAGTGAAGGTCAGAGCGATGGAGACGATGATGGAGACTCTCACCTTGTCAAGGTTGTTTGCATGCACGGTGTTATCCAGTCACAATTACAATAACCAACGCACTTATGCAACAAGGCGATGTCAAATATTGATTTAGTCAAACAGGACAGATTCTGTGTGTGTATCAGGTAATGGAAAGGATTAACTGTGTAGAGGGCTTTCTGGAGGTGGCCTGGTCTGAGAAGTAAAGCCACACAATCAATAGGTCCATTATTTTCAAGACAAGTCATTTTTATGACCATATTCACCTTATTATGTACATTGCCGTGAGCGCCGCCATCTTTTTTCTGGTTGTATTAGTCAACATGGGGCAGGCGAGCTCAACAGCAAATAAGTTCTACACGGACTACACAGCTGTTTTCAGGCCGCCCAGGATATTGGTGCTGACTTGTTGTTGAAAGTGTACATTAAACATTGTACACAAATCCATGTACTTTATACAATATTTTAGTGATGAGACTTTTACCTCTGTCCCCACTTCCGTGCAAATACGAACGGAATTGCGGATCCATAGAAAAAGAGGCAACATTTGCCAGGGTGGAATAAGGTGAGTACATGATTTAATTTATTTTTGCTGAAACGTCTGATATCTAATTATGTTTCTTTCTTTATTTAAGATGCTATGAACTGTCTCATATAAACATCTGTTCTGCTGATATTACAGATGAAAATATTGTATTATTCATACACACCAATATTTCTTGACTCTGTATAAGTTTGTTTGTTTACGGTTGCTTTATTTAGCTGATATTGATGTTTGAGTCTGTAGTCCTTTTAAACAACAAGTGGTTTTGGCACAGTAAGTCTTTTTTGTCCCCTTGCTTTTAATTGAAATTAATTGTACATTTCAGTACAATCACATACAAAAAGATGTCATGTTGCCAAATATAAAAAAGAGAGCCAGTGTTTCTCAGGAGAGTTGCCTTTGGGTCGGTGTCAAGAAAGTTGCAAGGCTGGTTTTCCGCGCAGAGACAACAGGCCTTCAAACGCCAACTCCAACTGAGGCTCAGGTACTCAGAAAAGTCCTGTTCACACCTATCCCCGCCCACATCCCTGTACTTAGATGTGATTATTTGAAAAATGAATACTCCACTGGACGCCTGTAGAGTTCTAAAATGTCTCATAGCCATTTTTCAAAAATAAAAACATATACATGAAAATCTGCTGCTGGTTACAGTGAAATATCACTGAGAGAGCTCATCAATTCTGCAGTTTTGAACTAAAGTCAATGAACCTGTTTCTATTATGAAGCCGTTTTGGACCAATTGTGTGGTTTACAATGGACAAAATGATAAATGACGTTCTACACGTGTTATGGTTCAATACTAAGTATCATCTGTCTGACTTAGTCGCAGTTTTTGGATATTTCAAACCACCTACTAGCAAAACAAAAGAGGAATTCATTGCATCTCCCAAAGGATTAGACCGATTTAGATTAATGTCTGATAAAAGTGTCCTGTTTTAAGAAAAGAAAAATTCTGAACCGCACAGATCTTTCTTGGTCTAGCTTCATTGTGATTGACTGATCAATCTGGCTTGCCTTTTGTCAAGCACTTAATTACTGGGAGATACATTAAATAATTCATGTTCACATTGACCCAGCCGATCAAAGTTCATGCATAGCAGATAGAGACTCTGACAGAATCGTTTAGAGAAGATTAGAAGTGAAAGTAAAAAGTGCAGACCTTTGCTGCCATACCATATCTCACAGGGCTCCATGAGGATATGTTAATTGATCTTTTACTGACTGTTAATACAGGGCAATATATTCATGAAGTGTGCTTAAAATATTTATGAAGCAATAAAAATGTAAAATGAGTGTTAGCCAACTATTACGAATTGACCCAGTGGTCCCTCTGTTGCAGTAAAATAATATCAAGCTTTGAAATCATTTGTTTAACAGACTATTGCACCTTGGACAGATCAGACTAGATTATTGCTAATAAAATATAGAGACCTACCTATAAGTTTAATCTTCATGGCCCAGCTTGGAAAAGTAGTTATTTGCAGTCATTTTCCAGTGTAAATGATAAAACTTGTAGAGTCAATCTTAAAATAAGTTGAAATGAGACAAACCATATTCATTACAATTGATAGAGGATACGTTAAAATGTTTCTGATATCTAAAAGAAAGTAATAATTTCATGAAATGTATGGTGTCACACAGAAACGTTGTCAAAACACATCAGATCTGCATGTCACAAGGGCACGATTATCATGTAGGTGTTGATATAACCAATTGAATTATGAAACAGCTTAAGTGATTTGTTTCTATTCACCTCTTTGCAAACATTTTCTCTTTGAAGCTTTTATCCAGCACAAGCCTTGACACTTGATGCCAAATCCAAACATAGACAGCTCCAGTGTCAAGCTGTTAAAACAGATCAAAGTAAATAAGCTGAAAGATATTAAAATTAAATTAGTCTCAAATCTGTTGTAGAAACTATACTGTCTTCCACACAGGTACATTGTAACATGCTGCTTCCTTTCAGCCTTTTGGTTGTGAATTACCTGCTTTCATCTGACCCTCTCTTCGTCATCGTCATTCTTCTTCCTTTACATACTCTTCTGCACGTCCAAATCATGCCTCGTGATAACTCTTATTATTATTATTATTACTATTATTATTCAAAGAACAGGAATTTCACAAGCTGGAAGTTCATAAAAACAAGCAAGAGCAAAAAATGTAAATTAAAAACAAGACAAAAAACAATAAACCGTAATAGCTAACATACATATTAAAATGACACATACTTGAACATATATAACATAATACTTAATAAACATAAACATAAAACATAAAAAACAGAACTAATCATTTCACACTTTTTAAGCTGACCACATTCACTGCACTGAGTTTATCTGCACTTTCCACCACTCTCTGAGGCCAATGCAGAGTTTGCCGTCACAGTAAAGCTAACAACATCTATCATGCTAACAGCACTTCCTGCTTCACGCCGAATAAAGCATTCTAATGGCGTAAAATGCACTCAATTTCACCTGAATTTACAGTATATCTGTAATGGAGCGGGACAGGTTTTATTACATGAAAAAATAAAAGCTATTCATGCTTTATTAAGGCTAATTAAGTATAACTTTGGTTTTCCAAGGTGCTTCTCCATCCCAACCTTCTTGCACACAGGTTTTCACCTCTTCTCCACCACCACAGATCACAATGTCAAGATGGTCCTACATCGACTGACATGTTCTGTGAGTTCAGAGAAACAGCACTCTGCAGAAAAAAAGGCATCCTCTGTTTTTTCCTCTTTGAACAAATATTGTTTCCTGCCCATTATTTTGTTATGATGCATTTTCTGAGTTGCCGCCTCAGTGGCAGCTGATACTAAACATGACTGATCGGACTGGCAGAGCAAGTGAATATAAATAAGCAAAGACCAGCTGGAAGTCCCACCCATGGAACACTTCTGAGGTGTAGGGAAATCATTATAATAGTTCAGTTAATTCACTTTGTTCAAACTGTTTCCATTAAAAATCCTGGTATTTGTTAGTAAACGGCGTTAGGATCCCATACCATAAGACATGTGCCGTGCTGTACACGGGGTGCAGATAGTGTGAGGAGGAAAGCTGTCTTGAAGGCGCATATTCTGCCCCATTGCATGAAGTATCCTTTTGGGTTTTGTGCTGCTCTGACAGTGTGTCAGGAAGCCTTGTTCTGCAGCTGCTGGCTCTCTGAGTGAGAAACCAGCCTAATGAGATCACTGGCATCCCATTCAGTGAGGGTCAGTGCTCATTTCAAGCAATTCATTTTTAATTGGTCTCAAATCTAATCCATTTCATAATGTCAGCTCCTCTGCTCCTCTGGCCCCGCGGTGGCTGAGTGACATGAAGCGATTCCCCTGATATTGTTTGCTTTGTGTGTTATTACATTGCCTCAAGTGATTGAGGATGTTTGTGGGAACCGTGCCAGTGGCTGTTGTTCAGCAGGAGCAGAACAGCATACTTGAGTTCACTGCAGCAGACAGCACCAATGCCACTTTCAAACAAAAAAGATTATCTCCATCCTTGGAACAAAATACTAAGATTATTCTCAGTAGAAATGGACCACTGTTTCTCAACAACATAACATCAAGCAATCAGTAATATTCCATTTGTAAACAGGGTCTAGAAGTAATTACATGTTTAACTGAAAACATTTGGCTGGAGAAGTACTCACTGACAGGTCTGAATATTCAAATGCTAGGCCTTTTCAGACACAAATTCACAATGACACACACTTTTATAATCCTCTTGAAAGACTTTGTGCGGTGCTCTCACTTTTCCTTTTATCTCTCCCTCTCTTGTGCATCACTTTCATTCAATCTAACTTGTAGGACCAGCTGTGTCTCCTGTTTTGCCTCCATCAAGATGTCACTTCTAATTTGCTATTTGTGCTGACTCCATCCCTGCAAGCAATCAGTAAAGAAGACATCCATTACTCCAGAGCGTGACAGGTCCCCTCAGACTCCCGCCAAACTCTAATGACACCTGACAGGACACAGGTTTACTACTTAGCTCACTGACCCCCAGGGGACAGCCACTGGGGCCCATTTGGCAAACACATCCTCCAAGGTTTACAAGGGCCGGACAAGCTATGGTAATGTGAGAAGTCCGAATGTGTCAAGAAGAAATCTGACCAACAGAATGTAGAGTGCATTGAAATGTTAGGTCACAATGACAATTCTTAATCAAATAGAACAAATAAAAATGTGTTGGTTTACAAATAAGTGATTCAATTAAGCATGTTTTTAAAAAATCACAATAGTACCACTGGCCTGATCTGAACAGTAATTGGCTGCATGGCGTGCTAGCAGACCTGCTATCATATTGTAGTGTTCAGGCAAAGACCCACAATTCAAGAAAAAAATAAAAAACTTCAAAGTGCTGAGGAGGAACTTCTGGTTTATTTCAGCCAAAGTGTCAAAATGGAGGCTTTCCAAAATGAAACAAATGCAACAGTTTAGACTGGAACATGGAGTCTCAATCATCATGGAGTCTCAAATGGTTGTTGCCATAAAGAAAAAAATCAAGTAGTCATTTTGAAGATTTTTGAGGAGATGATTTTACAGATCGATTTGGCCTGTGTAGTTTATATGCTGCTATTAGCCCACTATTATTTCAACATGATAAAACCAGTTTTAAAAATAAGTCTGTTTTATACTGAACACACTAAACACATTGCAAACAGTACAGCACTTTAGCATGAAACTGCCTCTATTGCTTCAAATGCAATTTAAGCTTTAAATCAGCCACACAAAGGCCTTTACTCTCTGTGCTCAACCCCAGTTTGAGAACCACAGCTCTTAAGCAACTGTCACATGCACTTTCACAAATCAGTCTTGGTTGAACCGGGGACATGTAGGCAGAGCTTGATCGCAGATGAACCACAGGCTAGATGACTGAACAGGTTACAATTGGTGTGAACAGGATGACTCCTCCCAGACAAGCAGAAAGGGAGGCGGAAAGGGAGAAACTAGAGGATCAGGTGTATTGTCTCACTACAGTGTATTACACAGCGGATTGAGCTACTGTCTCCCAATAAAGAGATCATGGGTTTGAATCCCAGACCAGACCAACATCATACAATCTCTCAGGGTGGGGTCTGCATGTCCTCCCCCCGTTACCGTGGGTTCTCTCCAACTGGTTTTGTCCCACTGCAAGACAAGCATGTATGAAGTCAATTGGCAACTTTATATTGCCCCTTGTGAACGACTGTGAGAGTGAATGGTTATCTGTCCATGTCAAGGGTACACCCCGCCCAAGGCCCAAAGTCACTGGGATAGGCTCCAGTCACCCGCGACCCCTGATGGGAACAAGCGGTAGAAAATAAAGAATGAAATGAACGTGAAGACCAGGCACAATCTTTTTACATCTGCCTCAGGAATGATAAATGCGCTGCTTTTACTATTGGCCAATGAAGCGTCATCTGCACATTTCTTGGTGCTTCAGACAGATGTGAGTGGATGAGCTGAACACAAGCCAGGACAATAACATTCACACATTAATGGCCCCATTGTGAGACAAAGACGTTACTGACTCGGAATACAAATTAGGAGTGCTTCTCAGGCCAATTACAATACAAGGAGTGTTAATACAAGTAGGTTTGATCAATACAAGCGGCGCCATGAGGAGACACTTCACAGTTATGGCATTTTGTCTGAGCCATCTGCTGATGAATCACCTGGCATGTAGAAAATGTGTCAGATCAGTGCCGCCACATACCTTTTAGTTTAATGAGGGAGAGA
The DNA here is from genome assembly GCA_019453435.1 of Rhinogobius similis. Lineage (NCBI taxonomy): Eukaryota > Metazoa > Chordata > Actinopteri > Gobiiformes > Gobiidae > Rhinogobius > Rhinogobius similis. Next base: position 18,696,319 of record CM033621.1, on the reverse strand, counting down.
ATGCACATTTCAGCAAGATTTCGTTTAAAATATCATCAAATCATTACAAGTGTCAAAGGAATGAGCAGGACAGGAAACTGTTTGAAGGACACCCACTATCCCAGGATCACTATCTGTATTCTAGTCCCTCGTACCAGGGGGCAATAGGTTAAAAAAAACCCTTGGACCAGTACTTACATTTTGCTACAGTGACTTTTTGAGCTTTTAACCATGTTCTAACAATGTTCATCAAAAACATACCTGAAGTAGCATTCAGTGGCATTCACGCGTTGAGGAATGTTTATCAGAAAATCCTCCTGCCTCTGAGCGTCAACCACACGTCATGCGTACTCCGTCTATCCGGGACGTATTTTTGGATCATCTTCGTCACTTATCAGAGTCTTCCACTGTTTTTAGTCCTTAAATCATCGCTAAAAAGTCGTTCTGAGCATTTATGACGTCTAAACACAATAACTGCTACTGCTAATCCGCATCATCAGTTAGCGCTGAAAAGAAGTTAACTAGCTTGTATATTGTGCTGGCGCCATCTGCTGGCTGGATGCACTCAGTGTAATTTCATAGTGACTGATCACAAAGGTCATAGAATGAACAAGAAACTTTTTCTTTTTTTTAAACATGAGATGGCAAATTTAAGGTACTCAGGAGCATGTTAAAGGGTAACAGCAATATGAAAAATGCAAAATATTTTTCCTTTAAAGGACACATACTGTAATATCCTACAGTCAGTTTTTTGAGCTTTTAACCATGTTCTAACAGTGTTCCATCATCAAAACCATACCTGGAGTTACAATTAATTTTCGTAATTTTCTGGCAAATTAAATTTTTTTTTTGTCCAATTCAAAAGTTCAAAGGGGCGCTGTAGACCAATTGTTGAGCATAGCTATATGTATTATATTCCCGTACGTTCAGGACATAATTTTAAACAAAATGTATATTAATGCCGGAAAATAGGACACTTCATGCCAGAGATACGCAACTTTAAATACTTTGAAAAATGGCTGTTTTGATTTGCAGGTTGGCCACACCCACAATTTTTAGGTATCAAGAATCAAATGAATCATCTGTAATCACAAAAGGGTGTAGGTTATTCTGACACATTTTTAAGCGCATTCAACGAAAAATAAAATAAAATGTGAAGTGGAAAATTGTGCAAAAATCAGGTTCCGCCCACAACGGCCGACGCCCTGTAGGGTTAAGGGCGGGGTCATAATAGAATATTTTCCTTGTTTTGACATGGGCTATGTTTGTACCCAGTTTCATGCGTCTACGATGAAATTGGCCTCTCATTGCCGTGATGTATTTTGATTTTTGAGGTGGTGCTAGTGAGTCATTTTGCATTGTTAATTTTTTCGGACTTCAAAAAAGAACATTTTCAACCGTCTTGAATTTTGGGTTAAAGAAAATTGACAATTTTTCTGACAAACACTTTTTTTTTTTCAGCCCATTCAAAACATTTGTGAACCAAATCCCATGTATTTCAATGACACATATATTTTATTGTCACGCTAACAAGGTTTCATATAAAGGTGTGGTCTAATTTTATGTTCAGAATGGTAAGAAGGATGTGCTTTCTAAATTTCACTGGTGTGCGCTTTGGTCAGTCCCGGGTTCAATCCAATATGGCCGACTTCCTCTACGGTTTAGGGCGGGGTCATAAGAGGATTTTTTAGAGGATGTCCTGACCTGCTCTGTTTCTTGCGCCATGTTTTGTATTTTTTCGGGTCAGGCTCCGACAGGCCCCCTGTTAATTCATTTTTGAGGTGGCGCTACTCAGCCGTTGTTCAATATTTTTTGCGGGGTTTCCACTCAAAATTAGAGCTCACTGAGTTCTAATTTTCGATACCACTCAATGGCATATTCGCTATTGTTTACTATGCAGATTTTTGCGGTTTCGTGACAATTACAATTAGTCTCTCGCCGGGACGATTCTTGTCCCATCGGCTTGGGCCTAACAAGAAGTGCCTTAAACCAAAACAATAAATTCCACAGTGCAGGACGTCTTTTTGACCACCAGCATTTCTTACAGCTGCTATTTTCTGAGTTCAAGATGTTCACTTTGAGGCTCAAGGCACGGCACAAAACTGTACCCACTTGTAAATAATGTCTAAGAGTGAATGAGTGAATAAATAGTTTTGAATGTATAAAATTGCACTGATGTGTTTGTATACATTAGAGTTGAACAATATTTTAGTATGTGTAGAAAACTTGCTTTAAACTCTGTGTATCGTACCAGCCACAAACTTTGCTTTGTAACTTTGTCTGAGTGCATTTTCCTTCACAAATAAACAAATAAATACAAAGTGTCTGTGTGGGCTTCCTCTTGTTTCCCCCTAAACCAAAAACATGCACAATAGGGAAAATCCTCCAGCTACGATGGACAAGCAGCTCAGGATCTGCTCCTGACAGACTGCCCTGGTGAAGGACAGAGCTCCCTCAGGGACAATAAACTGTACCTTGACTTTAACAAAAATCACAAGATCAGATTGGAGGGATTTCCAGATGTATTTATTTTTTTATTGGATGAAGACAAACTAACAAATTAAGAAACAGGATAAGGATAAGAAAGGACTCACTGTTTGACTTCCACATAACATCCCAGTTTTTTTTTTTTTTTTTTAGTGTCCTGGTTTTATCTGCATCCATATAAACACATTATCCTCATTTCAGTATCCCAGTTATAAGAGTCTCCTAGTTATGAGAAACTGGATTATTTTCACTGGGATATGATGGTAGTATCCAGCATATTGTGGTATGAAAACGCAGTGTCCTGATATATCACACTGGTGCTGTACTGAGCATGTGCGAACTAAACAAACATCCTCATCAGGAGCAGGAGACTCTAACTTCTACTATCCATTTCTGTTGCTCTCACACCGAACTGATGCTGTTTAACTCTGGCATATTTTTCCACATAAAAAAAAAGACTTTTACTGAAGTTGTGGTGGCGCTCTTCTGTCTGATATTCTTATTTGACTAAATCTTGTTTCCGGTGCTGTTTTAAACATGCTAAAAAATGAGTAAGTTAAAGTTATCAAAGCTGGTGATATGGAGGTTCCTCTCAGTTCACATGTGTACAGGGACAAGAGTATCCTGGTTTCTCTCAACGCATGTGAACACCAGATCCAGAATGCTGTCATAACCGGGATACTTTTTTTTAAAGTTCTAAAAAATCTAGCTCTAATAAAACGTATGGGTGCCCATTTGGGGGTCGCAAATGTGAATTATTGTTATTTTTGGGTTCACAACTAAAAAAGTTTAAGAATCACTGGTTTAATGCACCTTTCTTATTTTGTGATGCTTTGAATAACTTTGTGTACAAATGATGCTCTAGAAATAAACTTGCCTTGGTTGTTTTGAACTGATGGTGATTCACATGCAGGAGAGAAAGACCTGCAAAACTTTTATTCAACAAAATAATATATGAGCAATGTTATGGCCGTGGCCCGTACAGGCTCTAGAGGGGGTCTGGCCCTGCTGCACTCCCTCTTTGTAGGCGCTCGTGCCGTGCTGTTGCACCGACAGTCCTTTGCCACCAGGTGACGGCGGCCGACGTGTGCGTCCTCTCTGCTCACCTCTCACCTCTCTCTGCGTGCTCCGCTGGGCCTGCACCCTCCATGCACTTTTGAGTTTGTCTGTTTGTTTTATGTCCTACACTCACATGGCACACACATCACCCACACTGCACTGATGCTGACACTCACAACCTCATACCTTCTTTTTTGTAAATATTAATCTTAGTTCCGCTTTGGTTCTGTATATAAACTTAATTTTGTGCATGTTACCTCCAGTGTGGTCTCCCTCCTTGTTGTGCCATGAGCTGGGCGTAACACTAATAAAAAAAAAAAAAAAAAAGTTTATTTATCAATGTATATAATATTTCCGATATAAAATTAGAAAGGTTAATATTCATATTAACTTAATATTAATATTCAATATGACTCCAAAACATTTAACATACATATACATTCATAAAATATAGATTCATAATATTGTATTTATTTTGCTTGTTTATCATTATAAACATCATCGTGCTCAATCAACTAAACTAAACCTAAAATACATGGGCCTTTGGCATTCTTTTTTTTTTTTTTTTTTCATAAAAGCATTAGTCAGATAAATCAGATGTCTCATTTTAAAAATAAACCTCTAATTTTTACTATTAACAAGATAAGATAGCTATCATTATAAATCCATTAAATCCATATATATATATATATATAATATATATATATACACACATATATATATATATATATATATATATATATATATATATATATATATATATATATACACAAAGAACTTTACACAGCGGAGTTGCTTTATTTGTTATTATCGGTCTCAAACATGTGTAATCACATTTATCATCTTTGAGATTTATATAATACATGTTTGAAGGGAGCACGGGCTGATGGTTTGGTTTTCTGTCCCTCACAAGAGTCTTAAAAAACTTCTGTGTGCATCAAATACAACACAGTATCACGTACAGATCAATGTATCAGGACATTTAGAATAAGAAAATAAGAAAAATTTGGAATCAAATGCCATGGTTTCTGTTTTTGCTTTTAATAAAACACTTCATCCAGTTTATATCAAGTTATATTTAATGATTAAAAATCCATTTGAGTCTCTTTGTTAATAATGTGGTGATGGACTTCTTGGTAATGCATCCATACAGACATGTATTATGATCCTTTCAAACGACATATATTAATGACATATTAACAATGACAATGATGACATGATTAACAATGACAAATTGCTGAGTTAAAGAATTATTAACCCGATGATTTTTCACCAATTTACAGTAATGGGCTTTGAGTAGCCAAAAGTTACACAAATAACAAAAAGTACTGATCCAAACACCACATAAGTGTAAAAATATGATGATATGATTAAAAACCTGTTAACCTTTTGTTAGAAGCAACCATTAAACCACTGACAAAAACACACAAACGCCACATGTGATAAATGCATGTTAACATGTCAGTGCAATCCTTCATTTGTCCACCAAACCATGCTTATCAAGTAGAAACTATAAGTACTGATGACATTTTGCTTTTATAGGGTCCAGACAGTCGGTCGCTGACTGCTTTGAGCTTGAACCAAGCGTTCGCCAAAGTGTGAAGAGGAAGGCCAGTGACGCAGAGACAGGCTTTGAAACAGAGCCTAAAAGAGCTTGCCCTGAGACCCACGATTCACCAGGGGTCGAGACAGAAGTGGAGAGGAACGAGCGGGACCCATCTGAAGCAGAAGGTACAAACAGAATCCCATCAAGTGCAAAGTGTGTTTATCTGTTCATATGGAAACTGTACTGCCGGACTAAACCAGGACTTAAATAAGTTTATAACCAGGATTAATCTGGGCCAAAAACAGGGCACGAATACATATCCGCTCATACAACTGAAAGAGGACTAAAGCAGGACCGAACCAAGACTAAAACAAGCATAAATCAGGGACTAACCATAATATGTATTATCATTATAGGTCCAGTAGTTGCTTAAGGATCTGACCATCGCAGAGGTCAGAAAAGAAAAGCCAGCGACGCAGAGTTTGGGCTGGACAACGATGCCAAAAGAAAACGCTCAGTTAATTTGACAGAGACTTCAGAAGGACAGGAAGAAGTGAGGAAGAGGAGAGCCCTCAGATGACCCTGAGGAGAGTGGCCAAAGCACGGGGTAGGCTCAATGTAGACAGGACTAGGACTAAACCAGGACTTTAACAGGACCAGAATGTGGAATCTAAGACTGAGTCATTTTGCATCAGTCTTTTTTTTTGGACTTCAAAAAAACACATTTTTCACTGGCCTTGAATTTTCCCTCAAAATTAGAGCTCACTGAGTTCTAATTTCCACACCAGACACTGGCACGTCCATCCTTGTTTACTCGTTGAATTTCGTCAATTAGTCCCTCACCAGAACGATTCTCGTTCCTCGGCTCAGGCCGAATAATATAGGCTAATGGAGCAAATTATTTGTTTTGTTTTTGTTTTGTTGTTTTTTAGTTGTTTTTTGAAGCATTTGCACACACAGATTTTATTGTGTATGAAGAAACAATAAAAACAAAATGTTATGTGTGGAGTGTGTGAATGATTTTTTCCCTTTTCTCTCTCAACAGCAATGCACAGGATAAATAACCCTTTTGCAGTCAGAACGATGAAGGCATATACTGTCATGTAATGACTGAGTTCAGATTGATTGTTTTTTAGTTTGCTTAATCATGAACAGTTCTTCTCTTGCATATTAAATGAATAAAGAATGTATTTTGGTGTTTTTTTTTTGTTTGTTTGTTTTTTTTTTTTTTAGACATCAGTGTTATAATTCAAGTGTGTGGAATGCTTTGATTTAGGTCATGATGCTCGGAGTGACTAAAAGTCTTCATTATAGAAAGGCCTTTACACTAATGTACAGTACATACTACACATACATCCACTCTTCCTTCCTTTTCGCCTCCAGAGCATCTCTCTGTTCCTCTCTCCCCAGTCGGGATTATTTACCAGTACATCCAGCAGACTCAAGCTCCAGCACTACCCTGCCCCGGGAACGCCCGCAGCCATGCAGCAATCAAAGCCAGCGTCATCCTCAACCACCTGCACCCATGGGACCCTGCAAAAAGAAAGAGAGGAGCGGGAGGAAGTAGAGTAAGACTGTGAAACCGCTGGGATTGAATAATGGCGGAAAAGTAAGGAAAGCAAGTGACAGTGAGAACAGCTACATCTCTGCATGGGCTTCCTTTTGGACCTGCAGAGACACAAAGAAGAAACGAAACGAGGCGGCGGAACAGATGGAGACTGAGAAAAGATTAGAGCGAGAAAATGAAACACAAAACATGAACAGAGCATGAGACTAAGTGCATTTACCGTCATAGCTTTAAAAGAGACAAACGACTTGAAATATTCGTTACAAGAATTGAATAGTGTTACCCAAGAGCCAGTAGGGGTTATGCAACAGTAATGTAGGGTGAAGGTAAAAATGGTCAAAGGAATATTTTTGAATGGAGATGGATATTTTGGGTGAATATGAACGATACATGTGAATAACAGGTGATACTGAGGGAGAGATATGTCCATTAACAGCGACTAAATGTCATGTCAAATGGAATCAATTGAAGATTACTTAATGCTCAAAGAAAAAAAAAAAAGAAGGTTGTTTGATATGAGCACGAGAAGGGCAGGGCAAACACCAAGAAGCAACTCATCAGAAATGCATAGGAGTATCACAGAAACCTAAAAGTGACTTAGATTTCGCAAGCAAGAAGGAAAAATTAAGAGGGAATTCAATTTGACTTTTCCTGCTCAGTTTACTGTCTTACTAATTAGCAAATTACTTATGGTATTATGGAAAGCACAGCTTCCAACATGTAGAGTAGTGCCCAATTTTGACTTTGACATTTATACACGGACTAATTAGATGAATTATGTGACTAAACTTAATTAAAAATATGCGTAACTGAGCAAAACATGATGAGCAACAGAGCAAAACATAAGCAGTCAAAGTGAGAGCTGGAAATGTTGTGTTTCTGCTAAAAAAGTACTGAGAACGGGCTAACTAAATAAAAATTAAGTTTAGGTTCAGGAGTGGGACCACGCCCCTTCCGGCAGACACGCTATTTTCTTCCCAGTTACTCTCCTGGTTGTTCCCTGGAGGTGATATGAGGCCCAGGAGCCTAAGGCCACGTCAAAGGCCCAATATTGCATTCCTGTCTTGTTACACTTAATAAACGTTATTTTGCACTCATCCTGAGGTTGTGGTCCTTGCTAGTGAAAGTGTATTTAAGCAGAGAACTGTCCAGTGTTATGAACTATTACAGCCAGGGGGCATTCTCTGTTACACATGATGAAAGATGGGTTTAAAATATACTGTATGCTGAAATATCTTTAGATAACTACTGTCTCCCTAACTCCGCTTTTTGTAATAAAATGTAGCCTGAAATGTTAGCAATTTCTCTTTTGTAATATATAGATACAAAAATATAGTACAACAAATATATGTATCTCTCTCTCTCTATATATATATGTAGTATGTATCTGATGTATCTGCAAATATAGCCATACAGTTTGTCCTTCCCACTTGTAACTTCACTGGACTCCTTGTCGCAGTCGGGGGCCAACACACAGTGGTCACTAAAAACACTTTGAACATGCTGCTGTAAAAATAAACCTCATCTGGGAACAGCTTTTTATTTGAGCCAAACTGCCTCTGTTCTGATTCAGCTCAGCCACCTTCCGAGAGCACAGGTTATTTTGGTCAAGTGCGCTTTAAACATGGAAGGGCTGTGTATTTTGCCAATATATTTGCATTTTTGTGGCTCCTTTATTTCAAAACTATGATTACATGATATGTGGCACAACATAACTGCAATTTAATGTTTGTTTTTAATCATTTGAAAAACACAATATTGAGCAAATCAATTGAACATTTAACCCTGAACTAGACAATGGCTGAGCAGATGCCTAAGTGCACCCCATTTAGAAAAGCAGCTGTTTTATGCGCTGCTTGACTGTTGAGTGGTTAAAGCAGCAGCAGTTCTGTCGGGTTCTGTGTGGCCGTCCTTAGCGCTGATCGACCTATTCCCTGCTCTGACAATTTGCTGAATGTCCTCCCTGCTCTCATCCCCATTTTATGCTACACTGCGTCTAATAAAGCCTACCGGTCAAAAGAGCTATAAAAAAGAAAAAAGAGGCAAAAGTGGGCAGGGCAGAATAAGGTCAATACCAAGTGCTTTTTCTATACTTATAGAGCTTATGCACTAATATTATTTTATTTGAAAATTGCTACTCAACTGATTAAATGTGTTTTGTTGGCTCCTTTTTGAATGTGGAGATGTTCTTTCATTAAAATTTACTTTATATTGCAAAATGAAAACTGAAAGTAGTTTCTCTAGCTAGCTTATTTGCTAACTGCAAACTTTTGTTTACTGTTTTCCTCAAGAAAAACGTCTTATTTAAGGGAGAAAGGTAATCCATTCAACTGTCTGTGATCACAAAGTCTGTATCAGTGATAAATGTGAGCATCACTGCAGTGTTCCTGTTGTTTATCTGGTTTCCTACAACTGTTCACTTGATTACGTTTTTTTTAAATGGTCAATTTCAAGATCCCTTTAAAAGTGCAAAGATGGAACACATAAATAACACAAATTCAGACAATCACGAGGAATGTTTTGCCTATGAAAAGGAGCAAGAAACAAATGGTTGCTATAATAAAGGAGTTTTGGCTACAAAAGGGGGGTGGAGGTGGGTGTGATTGTGTCTCGGTCTCCTGTGATGTGACAGGCCGATAAACACCTGAGACTCAGTCGATGATGTCGTCGTCAGAAAGCGAAAGCAGGCTGCCCCCGTTTGTGTCCCTCGTCTGGAGATAATGGTAATAAACAGCAGCAACATCGATGAGCGGCCACCTGCACATGTCCCTGTCTGTGTTCTGTGTGTGCGGGTGTTTGTGTTTGTGTGTGTGCCGCCAACATAAATGAGCTGCCCTCTTCATTTTGACAAGGCTTTATGGAGGAGCAATGCCTTTCTCGAACAAAAAAAAAATTGTGGCTTGTAAACCACAATTGTATTTAGCTTTTTTCACACTTTCATTTCATTTTGGTCCAGCTATGGGGTGGCACAGTGAGTTTAGTGTTCACCCGCCTATAGATCCCTTCAAATACTCATAATTCTGGAGTATTGCTGGAGGCAAAATTCGGTAGATCATAACTCTTTCTTTTTTCAGTTTTTTTAATAAATTAAAAAACCGAACAACACACAGAACACAATACAGAGAGAGAGAGAGAGAGAGAGAGAGAATGAAAAAAGAAAGGTTAAAAAAAGACATCCAAAGAAGCTTCAGCACATACTGTCCCATCTGGTCCAAAGAATGTCATTTTTTTCCCATTTGTCTAATGTCTATTATGTGGGTTGTTTTTTTTTTCCTAGAAATAGAAGTATAATTTGTGGGAAGTATTTAATATATTCATTCATTCATTCATTTTCTACCGCTTATTCCCGTTAGGGGTCGCGGGTGACTGGAGCCTATCCCAGTGACTTTGGGCCTTAGGCGGGGTACACCCTGGACAGTGGCCAACTCATCACAGGGCTGACACAGAGAGACAGAGACAAGGACAGACAACCATTCACTCTCACATTCATTCACTAGGGACAATTTAGAGTTGTCAATTAACCTACACAGTCATGTCTTTGGACGGTGGGAGGAAGCCGGAGAACCCGGAGAGAACCCACGGTAACACGGGGAGGACATGCAGACTCCACCCAGAGAGGTCGTGTGATGTTAGGGTGGTTCGGAATTCGAGACCACGATGTTGGGGTGGTCCGGGATTCGAACCCACGATCTCCTTATTGAGAGGCAGAAGCTCTAGCCGCTCTGCCACCGTGCACCCCTATTTAATATATCTGTTCTTAAAATAAAAATGATTGCGGGTTCAACATTGATGTGAGTATTTGTCCAGTAAAAAAAATAAATAAATAATAATAATCAGGATTTTGCCTTAATCAAAAATGTAAATTGCCATATCATATTAAATAAACAGACCATGTAAAATACAGCAGTAACTGTCTTGTAAGAAAGGATTATAGTCCATGCACATTATCAGATGGGCGAGGTGAGGGTGTGATGCAGTAGACCAGTCAGAGATCCCCCACATAACATTCAAATCCAGTGTCTGCCTCTCCTGTGGATAAAAGGTTGCAGAGCATTATTGTGTTTGTGTTAGATCAACTCAAGGGAAGTGTTGCAGAGATGGTGCAACGTTAGCTGTAGCAATGTGTGTATTTTAAGTAACAAGGGGTTGTGATTTCCAGAGATATTTATCTGTGTCATCATCCTCTGCCAAACCATGCTTTGACTGTTTTTATAATATCCAGTAATTGTGGGTCACTTTAACTGTCATATTTGAATAGATGTTTTTGGGTTTAGATAGATTAGATAGATTAGATAGATAGATAGATAGATAGATAGATAGACAGACAGACAGACAGACAGACAGACAGACAGACAGACAGACAGACAGACAGACAGACAGACAGACAGACAGACAGACAGACAGACAGACAGACAGACAGACAGACAGACAGACAGACAGACAGACAGACAGACAGACAGACAGACAGACAGACAGATAGATAGATAGATAGATAGATAGATAGATAGATAGATAGATAGATAGATAGATAGATAGATAGATAGATAGATAAGCCTACTACAGGCTTGGCACTATGAAATGTAAAAGATGCTGGCCACCACAATCATTCCACCTTTCCCGTGATTACATACTATATCACCTATGCAGCTTTGTTTAACCGACAGAGAGACCTCAGTATTTTTTCTCTGATTAAAAAGTAGATGATACTTTAATTTATGTGTCATTGCAGAGTTTCCAATTAACTCAAACCCTTTATAGGCTCATAGAGAGGTGCAGACAGAAGTCAGGCCAAGACTTCAATATATTTTAAAACATATTTGTCAAATAAGGCATTCTTGTCAAGCCACTATCATTAACGTCACTTTATGATTTAGCCACTGGCCCTGAGGCCTATTAACTAATACGTCTTGTGTCAGTGTCACCAACCATCTGCCAGACTGCGATGAAGATTTTGAAAAATTGAACAGATTATGTAAGGTGTTAGATGGATGCAGAGAAATGTTATTTTACCGTCAGAAGCTCAATGTTTTTTTTACATTTTTTTAAGACTTAACAATAACAGAATGATGCCGATAAGGCTTCTAAACCAGTCAACAGATCCTGTAAAAAGAGAATAAACAGGGCTGGGGCTATCACACAACCCTGGGGTACTCCAGATTGCTCTGCTAGGGTGGATTCACATTTGTGTAGGATGACCTTATGGCACTTAATTAAAGGCACTGCTTAGAGTGCTCAAAATCACATCACAAATAGATTTTGTTAAAGAAGCCATGTTATACAAAATTCACTTTGAACAGCTTTTAACCACATAATGGTTTCTCCTCATCATTAAAGTTTCTCATCAACAAATCAGGTCCCATATTGACAAAATCCTAAGCAATACAGTATGTACTGTGCAAAATACAAATATACTGGAAAGTCTGTGTTATCTGCAAATATGCACTGTACGCAACCTATAAAAATGTATATATTTTTCATTATCTAAAGAATAGACCTAGGACCCGTCACATGAGTTAACTAACTGTCCTCACATCACCGAGCTAATCACCTTTGTCGCTCTGTGTGGCGTCATCTGGTGTCATTGTTTATATCGACTAGGTGACACATTTGCTTCATGGAAGGGGTGCAGACTGAAGACTGCACTTCTTGTTTTTGCTTCCTGCTTTCTTGGCATGATACAATTGACATAGGGTGTATTGATTGGGCAATTACAGCATCCATCGTGACAGGCTGGGTCAGAGGGGTTGCAGGAGGGGAGAAACAGAGAAACCGTAAAATCATTGTGTATCGACGACGACGGCTGCAGCACAGTGGCTTCATCACATGGGAAAGGCCTGCCCCCCCTTAACCATAGGATAACATGTATCAGCAAACTTAGGCTTTACTGTGAGCATGATGAAATTGATCCTTGCTTCTCTCCAACTCTCCTTCTTGTTCATTAGTGTGTCTAACGGCAGTGCAATCTACTGGTACATCAGACTATTGATTCGGACTGGAGTAGAGCAAGGTAATGTGAAGTATAATGTAAACAAAGCGAGAGAATGGTCTTAGTTGAAATGGAAATCAACCTAATGCTGCCTTTGTGCAGAGGTGGGAAACACTGAACTTGGTGATTTATACAGTGAATTATGGTGATCAGAAGGTCTGCAATAGAAATGCACAAGAGACTATAAATGCGCTATTGTAATTTAACATAGAGAACTTGTTAAGTTTTAATACACACTATTTCGTCTTTATAGAAGGTTATAAAACATGTTTAATAATACATTTATTTTCTGAAGACGCGATTATGATATGCAACACCGTCTAAGACCTTTAGTCAGTATCTTATTGTTAGAATGGTAAATTACTGTTTAATCGTGGGGACAGTGACAGTGCATGTTGAGACGCATGCACATCACTGGATAGTAGTCATATACTCATTTCTATTTGTTGTCCTCTTATAAACACACTCTCATTCATACAACAGTGTACGAGGACATTGGAGCCAAGGTAGAAGTGTCTTGTCCAAGAACAAGAACAGTGGTCCGAGCAGGGTTCCAACTGCTTACCTTCGGATGACGTGCTCTAACCACTGAACCACCATTGCCGACATCATTGACTTTGCCTAATCATAAATTCTACAGAGTTCTTTGGAATACAGTAGTTTTTAATGGGTGTTTCCACATTAGTAGAAAAAGTAGTTGAGAATTAATGCAGAGAAATCACAAACATTATGAACAGCTAGTTGTAAAACCTCTGATATTGCACTTTGGAGCTAGTAGTGCATAATTAATTCTGCACTGGGTTGTGCTAAGTTACTTCTAGACATAGTTGCCCGTAGCTGGCAGATGAAAACATGGCTGTCAATCTTACCTTAATAGAGTTAATTTAATGTGCACCCATTCAAGGATAAAATAATGCATGTTGTTCAAAATGAAGATATTTGGTGCTAAACACAAATGGTTGTTGAGTAAACATAGATAAATAGCGAGGCACACACTCCCACATTTGGGGGCGGGGCTCAGACATCCTCCAGAGTGGTACTGAGGCAGGGGAGACAGTGATGGATTACAGCCACATCTGGGCTGTAATAAGTAGGTCCCATATCCCACCTGCATTCAGCAGGAGGCAAAGATCCTGCATAATGGTTCCACATAGAAGGCCAGCTACCCCTGGCTGTATAATGCCTTGTCAGGGAATGCACATAGCCAAGTGGAAGTCTTGACATTAGAGGATTTACTGCCCCGAGAGCCTCAAAGGTGTTATGGCAACTGCAATTCAAAATAACACACAGAGACAGCATTATGTAAAAGACAAAACATATAGTATCAGCCTGACAACCAATTTCTGTCTATGTAAGCGGTTTATTATTGTCATGAATTTTACAGTGCATGAATAACCTATTTGTAAATTTGCAGTAGATTTACCTCAACAGACGTTTTGCACTGATTATTAACATAAGCTTCACTGTCGCGTTATGGGGATGCTTGAACAATTATATAAACAAGAACAAGTCGATGGCTGCAGTTTGATTCTCACATTTCCTCACTAAATTGTCTGATAGAGCTCACAACTGCAGAAATTTGACAGCAATCAATATGGCCACAAAAAGCAGCCTGAGTGAAACAGCCCCTGATGTATATCCTGGTCTCTTTAGCACAGGATCTATTCTCATCAGAGTGCATCAGGCCACAGCATCAACAACCTATTATTAGTGCAAACACAATATGCAACCCACATTTATCAGAGGAGTCTTCCCATATTTGGACTGTTTTTTAAATGCATGTCTTAAACTGGAGGAGATTGCAGCAGCACACTAAATTAACTGCAAATGTGAAATGCATTGACTGTATGAAATATTGCAAAAAAAATAATTGTGACTTTGTCTTCCGTGCAGAGACATTAAGTCAGGTAATGCTATGTTTGAATGTATTTTATATTACAGAACTGCTTTATGTGCTTTGCCTGAGCAGAGACAGCTGGTAGAGTACTTCTAAATCTTGAAGCAGCCAAAAATATATAAACAAAACTAAATTGTTTGGAGATGGGAGTTGCCCTTGTGCTTCAAAATCAGATTCTTTTTTTTTTCTTCCTTTCTTTTTTTTTTTTTTTACTATATATTAAAGTAGAACTAAGTAACATTTTTATCTTATTAAATGTCTTTGTAAGTCTGTGTGGTGGTTGTAAATGTATTTTCGGCCGTTTGAAGCCTCCGCCGTCTATATTTGGCGACATTAAATGTTTTATATGTGATTAAACTTCCTTATTTCGATAAAAAGTAAAAAAAAAAAAAAAAAAAAAGGCTTTTGCTGTTATTTTACTGGGAGTGTACATTTACAAGAGACCTGCAGGGGGAGCTCTGTTGCTGAAGTTACTGAGTTCTGCTTTAAGATAGAATAAGAAGAATGTTCCAGAGGAAATCAAGCCTCTATGGTGCAATACCAGACGGAATTTCTCTGTATTTGTAGCAGTTGAAGCAGAATGGATAAGTGGGCTTGTTTATTCTGCCCACCAGCTGGAGGCTCCACACATAGTGTAAAAGGTCTGTGGGAGTTGTGTTCTTCCAGTTGGCCTCATGATCTTCCTGGTGCTTTGCGACCATAGACCTGCTGGAGCCCGCTAGCCGCCGTGTTCCAAATAGGAAGTATCCATGGAGGCTGTTTCAGCTCCATCAAGCCAAGCTGCCACTCACTTTCTATTGGGACACTGGTGCCGTTTACTCTGTAACTGTTTCGGTCAAATTCACCATCTTGGAACTAAAATGTCTGTTTTGACACACTCTATATGATCCTAGTGTTTTTTTCTCGGTAGATTGTTCATAAATCAAGTTATTAGAAATAATAACTGACCAATCAGGTGCTTTCTTTTCCAAGGTCCGGTTTCGCTCGCGTTAGCGACAGGTTTGATTGACAGCTAGCGCCGCACGTTGCCGCTGTCTCCTCACGCCGAGGGGCGGAAATCATTAACAACCTCGCTCCTGATTGGTCTGTGTGTTTACCACGATACGCACTCGGATTTCCAAATATGGAGTCTGGCTCCACTTTAGCCGCTATAACTGCTAGCCGCGATTGGCTTCATTTGGCTGGAGCCAAACGCTACGGGTGACGTCACATTACCATAGTCCATCGATATGTACGGTCTATTTGTGACAGTAGCTTTGTACTGGCTGCTACATGAAAACAGTGCTGCAGGGTGATGAGCTCCTGGGGCGCACATTAGCGCAGTGGGTCAGGTGTGAATGGGTCATGTAGCGTTGAGGAGATTAAAGTGGAATGTGTCTTCGGTGCAAATGGAAACTTATAATGTGTGCAAATGGTATGTATGATTACTATTTAAATGTATTGAACCGGGGCCCAGCTAATTACAGCTGCTTTTGTTCTACCTATGTATGTCCAGACTGTGACGACATCTATTAAAGACATTGAGTGTCTCTAAGGTGCTGACAAACACTAGAATGATGCAGCATTGTTTGTGTATAGAATCAAATACATACAGTAGTGCATAATGGCAATAAAAAGCCACTATCCTACACACACTGCAGTCGCATCCAAAATATACAACGCCCACTTCCTTTCTTTGTGTGTGCCTCCACCGCAGGACATTCACGCTCCACCACACCGGACATTTGAAAAGCGCTGACCCTTTACCATCGCTGCCGACTGGCGCTGATGAAGGCCTGACGCGTGAGTGGAACAAAGGTTGGATTAATTAGCTCACAGCTGCGAGTATCCGCACATTCCACAAAGTCTTATTGTAGAAGCACACAGCACTGACCTTTGGAGGTTAGGCTAAATCAGGGAACACTAGTTAGATCTGGAGCGGTCCCCTGACACAGAACCCTCTGGTATATCCCCAGAGAGGACAAGACAACTGAAATGTTTTCTATTGTTTTGACCCCTCTCTATGAGATAATGAACTGTGGGCTACTACAGAAGTGCATTAAAGACCATAATTTATTAAAGACTCATGTGATCTAATGAATTGAATACAAAACCCAATTATTATTTACACTTTTGTAACACCAAGGTTAGTAGGATAATCTTGCACCGTACTGCAGAGAAAAGAAATCTGTTAAGTCATTTGAAATGGAGAATTGGTGCGTCTATAGTCTATAGTTTTTGGATTTAAGAATACAGCTAATACAAAAGCTGGCTTCTAGAGAACATTTCCAGAAATTATTAGCATTAAAAACAAAAGCAGTCAAATCACACATTTTTAGGATCTCTAACTTGAGTTTGAGCATGTTATAGGTACACATTTCACTGAAACATAGTGAACAAGAACACGATTTTTACGAAACATTTTGTCTATTTTTCCCAGTTTGACTTTGTGATGTTTATAATTGTGCTTCCTAGTTAGACATGAGCTGCAGATGTGACACTGGACACAAGGGACAAAATCCCTATATATTACTCAATAGTTATGATTTTACAAATTATAATGCCAGATTATACATTTATTTTGTTAAATTAATGTTTAAACTGTCAGAAAAATGTGTCAGTTTTGTGTAAATTGTCTTTGCACTTTGGATAGTGTTGCTTATTGACCGTTTTAGAACACTTCCTGTAAATTTCAACTTTTATTTTTCTACTTTTTTTCACAAACTGTCACTGGACTGATGTAAAAACTACAAAAACATTCACCTCAGAAACTATCCCACAAAAGTCATAATCAGCAGGTTGAATATGGCAAATGAGAAACCCTATCACAAAAGGCAGTATGCTTGTCCACTCTCCTTGGATATGCGTTCTTTTACTCAACCCATTTTCTGCTCTGAGTTCCATCTGGCCCGCTGGCTCCAGATGCAACTGCCAGACTTTTTTTTTATTGGGCCATCTGGCAGAATGTCCACTGCTGGAGCTCAAGTGAAAGTAAAATATAGTGTTACTTCTATTCCAAGCACATGTTAGAAAGGATTACTGTGCTAATTGGTATCATAGCCCAGCATCATTGTGACAAACAGACATAGTAAAACAACCTTTTACAAATATGGACATTTACACTGAGGTCAGCCATTATGAAAAGCACTGTCTACTAAAAGCTGTATTTTCATGCGCCACAGTGAGTCATAAACACTGCTGACTGTGGAATAGTGGCCTCTTGCTCGCTCTGATTATTTGCAAAGACGAAAACAGCTTGAAGAAAGAGCTCAATTCATTTTTCCTGGTTTCCTGAACAATAAGTTTCATCTATTCTTTCATCTTCAAACTTGTGTTTTTATTTTTTTCCTCAACTGTGATGCTATTAATGTATCCATCTACAGAGAAATTTTCTTTCTGTCAACTGATTTAACAAACATTTCTCTTCTGTATCATGTCTACAAGGCAGAGGTAAAAAGAGAACAAACATATGATATTGATTCCTTAAAGAAGACCTATTATGCCTTTTTGGACATTTAATATTAAACTATGACATACTGCATATAATAATAGAAATATGTCGATTTCCTGTTCAAACCTGCAGAACTGATAAGCCCTGCTCTTCACTCATTTTACAAGCAGAAGATTTTCATTTGCTAGTTTTTATTGGGTTTTTTTTTTTTTTGTTTTTTTTATGTGTATGACCCATTCTGAATTGTTTTAATAATCACAGTAAATACAGAGGAGAGGGAGGAGATAGGAGGTTGGAGAAAACAGATATTGTTTAAACACTCAAGCTTCAGTACAATACTCAAACATGCACAAAACAATCCAAATACTACTTTGAGTAAGCAAAATGGTCCATAAAAGGTGGTTTTACGTAATATTTTCATTTTAACAGTTCATTATGATTTCACTTTCACTCTAAAGATATCTTCTCCGTCATGTATGCAATTATGTAATTACTGGTTTGGAGTTGTGTTTTTATTTTATTTTTTCATGGACACCTCATAGAACCCATTTATCAGAAAACGATAGTCACAAAAGACACCTTAGCCTTTCCTGTCAGTGTTTGGGTTTTCTCAGCTTTAGAGTTGAATCCTGTTGTTGCCGCTTGTCTGGGCAGTGTCTTGTCAATAAAATTATAACTAATATCTAAATCAAAGAAAGTAATTAAGGCCACTGGATTAACCCAAAGATAAGGACACGGGTTTGTAGAAATGGCCGAATGTGAAACTGGAAAGACAATTACTTATAGAGTATACAAATTCTTAATATTATGTCATGTCATTGCTAAGGTTCATGAGTGCTACGGTGAACCAGAGGAATCAGAGGACTGACGGGAGAACCAGCTTCAAACTGAAACTGCTCCCATTGTCCAGATCTAAAAGGACTCATTTAGAACATAGAGGTGGATAGGACTCTAACAATAACATATCCACTTGACCATGAGAGGCACCTGAGTCTGTGAGTGAAATAATAGTTGTGGGCCAGTGGAAAGTGTCTCATACCTCCCCTGTTATTAACCAACAAGCTTCTGAACTTTCACTTTCCTTCGGGATCAATAAAGTATCAATAAAGATCTATCTATCTGCCTATCAACCTTTGTTGTGTTTTTTTTTATTGAAGCTCTTAAATATTTTTGATTTGACCTGTATATTTGCATTCAGGGCACTGCACGATTCTGATTGGCTGCCTTCTATCAAGAATTATTTTAACTACAATTCGCAATTTGCACTAGACAAGTGCCAAAGCTGCATATACCTTTATGCAACAGAAGCCCAGCAGTTTTCAATTCGATATCATGGATCCAAATCATGGAATTCTCACACAGACTTTATAGAAACCTCTGTGTCAATATCAGTCTCAATATTTGCTTTACTCTTTTCAAAGAGGTAAATGTAAGATAAAACATTTTTATTGACTAACTTTGTAATATCTTGTTTTGTTTTGTCTTTTTTCTTTCATTCGTTCTTTCTTTTTGAGAGCGGTGTCTCTAAAAGCCTTTATTTCTCTACCACTCCATGCACATTGTATACTTCTGCTGATCACTCAATTACATGTTATTGTATGATTATTACACTTATTTTATACAAGCGGTAAATAAATAAATCAAATCTAAACAATAGCCATTGCCAAAAGTTTAGATTTGAGTAAAATAGATTCTTGAAGGCATTCTTACCTCTCTTATACAGGTGTCACGCACTTCAGCTTATTTGTCGATGAAGTCTGGCTGAGAAATGACCAAGAGTAGCCGGCTTGGCATTGATAGATCTTTTTATAGTGTTGGCTCCACATCACTGACAGCTCCTTACCACAGTGGAGTCATCATTTGTCCAGCACTTGGCAGCTTCAGCGCTAGACACACATCAACATCAACATGAGGAGGTACCGTACAGCAGAGGCCTAATCACTGTGTCGCGGCATCAGACTGTCCTTACCTCACAGTCAAACGATTGTTTACGTATGTAAACACGGTTCTATGAATGAAAGTGAACCTGTAACCATGTGACTACAACCCCCTCGGGTCAGGAGCATTATGCCAAATTAAACACACCTGTGGGTGCGCGCTACACAGTATATGAATGGAGCGCGTGCACACACTCACCCTCTTTCTGACGACTGGGCGAAACCAGCCAATCACCAACGTGTGACCCAGACGGTTACAGGTTCACTTTCATTCATAGAACCGTGTTTACATACGTAAACAATCGTTCTATTTCATTTCAGTGAACCTGTAACCATGTGACAACAGTATACCAAATCAGTCACAAGGAAGGTGAGCCCGGCCCCCACAAGGGAAAACATCAGAGAAGAAGTGTATCTAGTAACAGGCTTTATTGCAAACATAGAGCAATCCCATCATAAACAAACACAAAGAGTCACCCATCCATCGCAGCCCCTAAAACGGTAGAGGGGATGGTGGATGCAGGCAAATTCAACCTGTAATATTTGACAAAGGTAGAGGAGGATGTCCATCCAGCAGCATTACACACCTCCTCCAAGGGCGCACCTCTGAACAGCGCCCAGGATGCAGCCATTCCCCGCGTAGAGTGGGCCACCACTCCATGTGGGGGAGGTGCCCTCGCATGACTATAAGCCAGTGATATCAGATCAACCAACCAGTGGGCTAGCCGCTGTTTTGTAACAGGCCTGCCCAATGTAGACACGCCATAGCTCACAAAGAGATTGTCCCCCGAACGAAGAGAGCTGGTACGTGTCACATAAGCCCTCAGAGCCCTCACCGGGCACAGAGAATGCAACCTCTCAGTCGTCCCTGGTCCAAAAGATGCTGCAGGAAGGACAACACCACTGTCATGCCACAAGACACGGGGTCCACATCTGACCCACGACACCACTCTGCAAACCCGTTCCATCTGCACCCGTACAGACATTGAGTGGAGGGTGCCCGTGCGGCCTGTAAGGTGTCAACCACAGCCTCACTCAGCCCAAGAGCATGCCAGCGTTGCCGTTCAAGGGCCATGCATGAAGCCCCAGTGCTTCGGGTCGAGGATGCCAGATCCCGCCCCGCCCTTGGGACAGCAAATCCG
Source organism: Rhinogobius similis (assembly GCA_019453435.1). Lineage (NCBI taxonomy): Eukaryota > Metazoa > Chordata > Actinopteri > Gobiiformes > Gobiidae > Rhinogobius > Rhinogobius similis. The sequence goes on along the minus strand of CM033621.1, from coordinate 18,675,289 downwards.
GCCTGCTCGGGAGACGCCATGGTTCCCCATCCAGCATCTCGTAAACCTCGGACATCCAGGGTCTCTGCGGCCAGTTTGGCGCCACCAAGAGAACCTGAGCTCCCAACAACCTCACCCTGCTGAGCAGAGCCGGAAGGAGAGGTAATGGAGGGAAAGCATATAGCATCCCCTGAGGCCAGCTCTGACTCAGGGCATCTGTCCCTAGCGGCCCCGGTGGGTCGTTCATTGAGAACCACAGGGGACAATGGGTGTTGTCCTCCGTTGCGAAAAGGTCCACTGAGGCCTGGCCGAAGCGACCCCATAGCTCGTTTACCACCTGTGTGTGCAGGCGCCACTCGCCGGGGTGAGGACCTCCCCTGGACAGCAGATCCGCTGCCACATTCAGGAGTCCTGGGAGGTAGAATGCTCGCAGAGACATACCCTCCGACTGGGCCCACAGCAGGAGCTGACATGCCCTGGCATGCAGGGACGGAGATTTCAAACCGCCCTGGCGATTGATGTAGGACACCACTGCAGTGTTGTCTGTCCTCACCATCACTTGCCTGCCCCTCACCACTGGGAGGAAGTGCTGCAGTGCCAACCGAACAGCCTCCATCTCGAGGAGGTTGATATGCCAACGCTGACGCACTGGGTCCCACGTGCCACGAGCAGACCTGCCTTCCCATACAGCGCCCCAGCCTCTCTGGGACGCATCGGTTGTAACAGTGACCCTGGCATCCCCCAGGCCCAAGGGGACTCCATCTGCGACAGCCTCGGAGCTCATCCACCACGCCAGGACCTTGCGGCTTCTGCGGGACAAGGATAGCCTCCTCAACCTGTCCTTTGGCATGAAGAGCCTCTGGCACACAAACCACCGCTGAAGTGGCCGTGTGTGCAGCAGACCCAGGGGCACAGCTTGAGCCCCGGCAGCCAATAGGCCTAAGAGTCTCTGACATTGCAGAGCAGTCACAGTGCGCCGAGCTAAACAGCTCATTATGCACTCTCTGATAGCGGACACCCGCTTGGGAGTGAGGCAGGCCCTCATCGTGTCGGAGTTCAGAACAATCCCCAAATACTCAGCCGATTTGCTTGGCACAAGTCGGCTTTTCTCCGCATTGAGGTGAAGACCAAGAGAGGTCAAATGGGCCAGAACCACTGCAGTGTGTTCTCGAGCCATGCCCAGAGATGGAGCGCATACCAACCAATCGTCGAGATAATTCAGTACTCGAATGCCTCTTCTCCGGAGAGGAGACAGTGCAGCGTCGATGCACTTTGTGAAGGTCCGAGGCGACAGGGACAGGCCAAACGGCAGCACGTTGTACTCGTAGGCTACACCTTGGAAGGCGAACCGTAGGTAGGGACGGTGACCCGGATGTACGGGCACGTGAAAATAGGCGTCGTGTAAGTCCACTGTTGTGAACCAGTCGCCTGCTCGAATGGCCTGAAACAAGGCTTTCAGTTTGAGCATCCTGAATGGAAGAACCTTGAGGTATTTGTTTAACCGCCTCAGGTCGAGAATGGGGCGGAAACCACCGGTGCGCTTTGGGACAAGGAAGTATGGGGAGTAGAACCCCTGACTTTCCTCCCCTGGGTTCAGAGGGCGTATAGCCTTTTTGGAGATCAAGGCAGAGATTTCGCTGGAGAGTACTGCTGAGAGAGACTCGTTCCCCACCTTTGTCATCAAAATGCCTCAAAAACGTGGAGCGCGGAGTTTGAACTGCAGGCGGTAGCCGCACTCCAGGGTCTGCAACACCCATGGGCATGAGGTGCACTGGCGCCAAGCACTGAGATGGGTGCTGGAAAAACTTGACGCCAGCCGAAGAGCACAGTCAGGAACGCTGAGCAGACTTGGGCGGACCCCGGGGAACGCGCTCCCGTGAGCGAGCACGAACCCGTTGCCGGCCCATCCGGGGGACAAAAGCACGTCTACCACCCCGAGAATCTTGAGAGGAACCCTGACCCCCTGACAGAGGTCGCTGGGGGGCTGCACATCTCTCCGGGGCCATCCGAGGACCCGACCTCAAGAGCCCCTGATGGCGCATGGACTGACTGCGCATTCGCACTTTCTGTGCTTCATCCAGAGCTGCTTCCGCTGCCGAGCCAAACACCTGACCAGGTGAAATGCTGGCAGCCATAACAGCTGCATGTTCCGCCTCCGACAAAGCCGTCTGACTCAACCAAATGTGGCGCCTAGCCATGGTAAGATGGCCAAAGAGTTACCAAGACCCCTGGCTTGTGCACTTGCCCCCTGAATTGCAGTATCTACGATGCTAGTCATTTCAGGCAGAAGGTCGGACGGGTGTTTGGAATCCAGATCCCGTATTAGACCCTCCAAATACACAAGCAGAAGAGCATTGGTGTTTGCCAGTCTAGCAGCCATGGCAGCAGACTGAAAGGCTTTTACCACATAACCATCCGTGGTCCTGCACTTTTTATTGGGGTGGCGAGCGATCCGGCCCGAAGAGGGCGCTCCGGCCAAAAGTGCGAACGATGCCCCAACCTGTAGGGTGCCATCCAGCCCATGCCCAGCGGCACCGTGAAGAACACTTAGTGCTGAGCGGGGGGGCAAAGCTGCTCTCGGCTGTGCCCATGACTCTTGGAGACGGGAGACAAAGTCAGGATACACAGGCAAAAGGACACGACCCTGGTGGCTCGGGCCCCGATCCAGTGCGGAGGCCCTAGGAGGAGACGGGGGGGCAGGAAGACCCGCCGCGGCAGCCGCTCGCGTAAGCAGGGCCTTGACGGAGAAGTCACCTGCCTCAGACGGAGGCCCTTCACCGGCAGCAACATCCAACAGAACCTCTTGCCCCTCCTCGAAGCCATCAAACAAGGCAGAGGAGCCGCAGCTAGAGCTGTCGGTCTTATCCAAATTGCCTGAAGCAGCCAATGAGACAGTATCAGGGTGGGAGAACACACGTGGAGGGGCCCGATTCACCAGCAAACGTTGTTGAGCAGCAGCCATGGTATCCATGGTCTTACGCATGGCCTCCAATTGTGTTTGGAGATGGTCCACCCTGGGGTCATAGACCTGGTCCAACGTCCGTTTTCCACCAGACTTCCGCACAGCTTTACGGGGAGGAGTTGACTCCGGGTCCTGACCAGGTGGCAGGGTATCCCCAGGAACACAATCCATGTGGTCACTATCCCCTCCGGAAGCCATCTTGACGTAGGAGATCCACACAAGAGGAGAACTACAAATAAAATAAATTCTCCTGCAGTGAACCCAAAGAACAGAATAAATCAGTCACTGAACAACAAGTCAGGACAATACAATAAAGCAAATACAAGCACCAAGGAGAGCCAACCTCAGTAAAGTGTTGCAAAACCTCTCCACGCCAGGAGGCGGCGATAGCGCGCGCTCAACGGCACTACAAGCAGAGCAATGTTAGCACAACAATGTATCAAGCTGCTCTGCAAAAAGTTTGGCAATAGGCAATCCAGAGCGAAAAACACTCACCAAACTGTAGTACAACACTCACGGAACGCGAGAGGGGTGCTAGGAAAACAGCAGCCCAAATCAGCGATGATCCGTGACGAAACAACGGCGAAAAACTCGAGCCGACCGGCACAAGCTCTCAACGACCAGGAGGAAGAAAGAGGGTGAGTGTGTGCACGCGCTCCATTCATATACTGTGTAGCGCGCACCCACAGGTGTGTTTAATTTGGCATAATGCTCCTGACCCGAGGGGGTTGTAGTCACATGGTTACAGGTTCACTGAAATGAAATAGAACACTTATCCCACATGCGCACCACTGCTCCGCCTGGTCCACGCGCCTCTGCAGTATATGCTTTTAGCTCGGCTCTGTATCGCAAAATGTTGTGTTTTCCCCCAAAAAGTACATTGTAAAAGTAGCATGCGACAAAATCAGATCACTGCGCACTGAAGTATTTGATCACAACTCCAGAAGAAAGAGCCGTTGGCAGAGTTAAGATTGACTGTGCTTTGACAGTCCAGCCATACTTCACTTCTTCATCTTAAAAGACCTGTTCTGAAGCTGTGCATGTGAATATTAACAATGTGCCAAAGGGTAGGTGACAGCTAACTTAAAAAGATGTTTGAAAAAATACATTAAGGTATATTTTAAAATAGTTCTTTATTTTCATTTTTAACTGCATATTTCTATTCTTTTGCTTCTTGTACTTAAGTTGCAACATTGAAATTACCCCATTGTGAGACAAATAGAGGTTTTCTTGTCTCATCTGATATATTTATAACAGATAAGACATCTTTAACATCCTTGCTTGCATTTCTTGTTATTTTACATTTGGACATCACCATTAAATCAGAGCAAGAGATGATTGTGCTCACCATAGACTGTGATATATATAGTCCATGATAGAGCAGTGCAAATACCAGTGCAAATAGTACAAGCCAATTTAGCATTCAATAGAACCTTTACATTTTCTTTTCTCTAAGTCTCTAATATAGTTATTGTGAGGGTTATGAACAGGTTTACTCACTGTTCAATGTGGAGAGCACATATTGTTTGAGCAGACAGAAGATAAACTGATCTGTTCATCTCCAGCTCTCATATTAGACACTTATCTCAAAATGTGCTCCACAAACAGAAAAGTATAGCTGAGCCATAAATCCTCTCAATAATCTCCTGACAAAATATTGCCCCCCTGCAGCGTGCGCCCAAGGTGTACTGTTGTGGTAAATACACTTGACCAGATAAGAGCACAATCTGCCGCGGCCGCCGTGTGCTGAGACAGACCACACTGAAGGTCTGGGACTGCTTCACTGCTTTATGACAGAAGAAGGAGGCCAAGAGGAAGAAACACACCACGAATATGATGTGATCAGAGCAGAGTGGCCAAACCAATCAACTGTGGCGAGATGGGCACAGCGATGAAGACAGATGGGAAAGATATGGGAGCCCTACATTGGAGAGTCATTATTCAGAATCTTTTCTCCATTGCATTTTACGGAATTTTTATCTAATCAAAGTAAAAAAGAAACATTATGCAAATGTGACAGAAAGAAATTACATCTATTATTGTCATATAATACAAATCTAAAATATGCAAGTCAGCACTAACCACCTGAGATAAGATTTGGAGTTTCAAAGCCCTAAAGTTGTGCTGCTCAATAATGCACTAAAAACTGCTCTTCATCTCATTTCCTTGGTCTTATTGGTTATTCCTGTGGTTTAATCAGACACTTGACAGTCTTTGTCCACAGTTTGTGTGTTTGTGCATTAATTGTGTGGATGCTTAGCTCTCTATATGCATGCTCACACACACTCCTGATAGCTGATGTATGTGAGCACAAGCACTCCTTATTAAACACGAAGAAAAACTGTTGCTTGTTTGATTAACATCAATACAAATTCTGCCTCTCATCTAACTAAAGCTATGGCCACACAGTGTTTCCTGTCTCTCTCAATTTGAATCTCAATGCTCCCTCCTTTCCACTCGGCGGCATCTTTAATAAAAGCTGCAGCTTGTCGGCGAGGGTGTCCTGTCTCTAGTGAGATGGTTAATAAAGCAGAGATGCTCTGCCTACATCCAGAGGCTTTGAGGGGGAGGGCTACACCGGGATGAGGACTATTATTCAGTCAGGAAAAACAAGGGGCTTTACATGGAGGCTCCATGGTGGGGAAGTAGCGCTCAACTTTCTCCCTGTTCTTTTTTAATGTGTTTTTCTCTTGCACAGTCTAATAGCTTCCCTGGACCCAGACAGCTTCACATTAATTGGCCAAGGAGACGATGCCAAGGCTATTCTGCTCAGGTCCTCTGGTGCTGCCACTGCCAACTCAATACAGACCTTGAAGTTGGCTCTTACTCCCTCTGTCTTCTGGTTTCTTTGCTTTCATGTTATATCTGCCTTTCTCACGCACCCTTTGTTGCACTTTCTTTGCATGGTCTGCCCTCTCCATTCTGCAGCTGCATCTTCTGCTCATCTCCACTCTCTTATGCAGTGAAGCCTTACATTAGCTTTATTCATTCTCACAGAGCTTCATCCTCCTGATACCTCCACTCCAGCAAGCAGCTTCTCCTGTCAGAAGCATAATAAACAGGCCTTCACAGTGAGCGGCTGCTTATTTAGACCACTGCCCAGCAGGGCTGAGGGCCAGGCCGGCTCTGTGGGACGCCTACACCTCCTTCTACAATCTACAGAGCAAAGGCAGCAGCAGAGGAGTGGGCTCAAAATCTCAGCCAAACAGCTCACTTAACATTCAGTCCAGTCCAACCTTGTTTCACCCTAGCAGCCACGTCAAACGAGTGTATCAATCTTATTTCTGTTCTATTGATCCAATAATCTTCAGTCAAATTTCAGTAGAAGTTAATTACTTGTTAAATGTATCAAATTTATATTGTTAACATTATACATATACTGGCATACTTTTATTCTCAAGCCTGCATTGCAGTGCTGTTCAAACCAGTATTCTGAATGATTTGATAAATGTAATTTTAAAATCAATATTGAATACCAAATATTACTTTTTTGTGGCATAAAGGGAACATGAGCTTTTAATCATGTTCTAACAATGTTCCGTCTCATGTTTTGTTTCAAAACATGAGACAATTTAGAAAATTTAGGGTAAAGTTTAAATGCAAGTAAAAACAAGACATAAACCAGAAGAATGAAGTGAGTGGAAACTATATAAAATCCTAAACTTCCACAGTGATATAATATATTAAAGTGCCTCTGTGGATGTGAAGCGTTCAGAACAGAAGGCCTCAGAGAACGATGACATGGGGAACAGACTACACAAGACATCTTTGAGCTGCCCTTTACCCACCCTTCAGATCTAGCCTCAGAGGAAGACTGACTCATTCACTTTGTCCATGACCTTGAGTTTGGCTCAAGTGTGCAGACAAACAATACACTACCTTTAGCCTGATTCAGGTCACCACCCCTGCCCAGAGTTTACAGATTCTTAAACATCCATAAATAACCCCCAAAACAGAAGTTACTTATATGTTTAGGTTTGTCAAAAGCACCTTGTAGTCTTTCAAAGCTATACATCACACTATGTTCCAGTACTGTATATTCTACTAGTTCTCCTAGTTTCAAATCTTTTTTTTTTTTTCCTAAGAAAAGGAATAATTTCATTTTCTTTGTATGCACAGACAAGATATTTGTCCAACTGTACAACAAAACTTGGTAAGATTCTCAGGGGAAATGCCATACTAAAGGTGGCTGACATCAATCCACTTATAAAGAGCCACAAACACATCTGCCAGTGTCAGACATGAAACAAAGAGCCAGGCATTCCTGCAGTGCACACAGTAATTCAGTCAATCTAGTTTGAAGTAGTGCAACACTTAGCCTGGCGTTGAGCTCCAGTAGAAAGACAGCTATCGATCAGTAGAACTGTTGTCAGATGTTTGAGGGAGCCCTTCCCAGGAAAGCACCATTAACGAGGCCCGCTTTCCTCCCTCCCACAGCAGCGTTTGATTCATTGGCGTACGGGCGAGAGAGGAAGATGTAAGAGACGTGGCGCGCTAAATGTGTAGTTTAGTGTCACAATCAATGAAAACGGCACAAGAGGATGGTTCTACAAAATAGGTCCCAGAGCATACACAAGTTCCCCAAGCTAAATCGTCTTTAGAGTGCACTAAGAGGCTGCACTAAGAACTATTCAAATATCTTACCAGAATATGAGGAAGCTTTAAGGAGCTTTGGCTGGTTAATAGAGGGTTTACAAATGAAAAGGCAGTAGAGACGGGCAGTGTCTGTGCAATCAAGTTGTGCAGAAGGAATATTAGTACAAACCTCTGTAAAATTACACAGCTTGACCAGCCCCTTTGATTATAATGATTTTTGTTCTTAAGTGTGTTATAAAGTGTGATGTTAAACAAACATCATTAAATAAGCCTAATGCCTCAATTACACATCCATGCAGCGAGTGCTATGTTACAGTAATTATATACTGAGAAAATTGTTTGGAGTGCACCTAAAACCTCTCTGAGAATAAAATGATGATTATACCAAATGTCTGAATAAAATATGAGTTTAAATAACAATTACAACTGTACTGACTTCATTTTGTGTGAATCACCTTGTAACAGCCAGTGTGTTCAGCTTTGATAGCCGACTGCAGTGTGAGGGGTAAGTGGTGGCTGTTGTGCTCTGGTGGCGCTGTGGATTTGTCTTGAAGGAGGACACACCTCTAATTAGTTTCTGTGTCTCTGGGGAAGGGAGGGGGTCCAACACAGTCTTCCTGCCTCCTAATGAGTGCACTTGAGACAAAGCTAAAGCGCCACTACACATTTTTGCCTTTACACCTTGTCCAGTTTGTCCCCTTAAGGCTCTCAGCTTTTTCACCATTTCATAGCTTGCTTTATTGTGCTCTTACTTCGACATTATGTATTGGCTCTCTGGTCTCCAACTGTTCTGGTACACACAGGGATTAACAAATATCAACGGTCGGCCAGGAATTGCAGACATTTTACAAAGGCACATTGCGGCACAAAAAACATCAATATCCAGCTTCTAAGGAGATGGGCTTTTATTCTGGCAGCAACATCTAAATAGTGCTGTGCCACGATTAGCCTCCCAGTTTGAGCCGGAGCAGCAGGATCATCATGTGTTTGACTCAAGTAGGGAAGAAGTTTGAAGAGCGACTAATCATTCACCCCCCGCTCCTCAACAGAAGATAGCTCTGTGGGCCAAGTTATGTTGGGGTTTGATTAAAGAACGTGTCTCATTAAAAGGTTCCCTCCAGTTACTAATCAAAGCAGTGTCGATATCTGGGAATTAGCTCACCAAACACTTTTGGCCTGCTGATTTTCACTCCTCAGTACTTTTGCTTACTGTGCCTCTTCTCTCCCACTGCTCTCTCACTCTTTCAGTTCTTCCTTTCCCTCCTCTTTAGCGCTGCCACGGGCGTCGTCGGCCTGTTTATTGCTGCTAAATTAACCGCGAGAAGGAAGTCCCAATGGTGCTACGGTGCAGCCCCACTTATGTAACTTGCTAGTTTCTACACAGCCCTTATCACAGACAGGGTCATGGTTTCCAATATACAATTCTAAATGCTTTTCTGTGTTCCACCCAGTTAGGAAGGCCTGGTCTTACAGCACCATAGATGTTTGCTGGAGGTAACTCAATTTGGTAATGCAAAAGACTTAAATATTTAGTCTAAAGGAAAAAAGGCATTGCTGCATGTTTTTGGCTCAGCAATTGATATCAGCAAGTAATACCAGCAGAAAAGTGGATAAAAGTTAATATTTGACAATACAACGTTTTTTTTTTATTATTTCAACTAAAAGAGATGCCTAGAGATTAAAAAATGTACTTAAAGTCTGGAGTGGTAATTGTGTAGTCTATGAAGGACAAATCCCAGAGAAAAGTTTTTAAAAGGTCTGTGGTGCAGGAAAGACTTAGATGAACTGTCTTGAAAGCCTCCAACGGCTTTGCATGCGCATTATTCTTCACAAGCCTTATCATGCTCAGATAGAGCAGGAACATCACAGAGTGCTTGCAACGTTGCAAACAAGACGTAATTTAGCTCTGTCATGTTTTGCCTTTAAGATGTGCCGTGAGCTCTAACCAGCAGCTCTAGAACAATATCAACCCACACAGAAAGTCATGCCCTACAGAGTGTGCAATATGTGCTGCCTGATGGGAGCTTGCCCAGTGCTGTTGTTATGCAGAGGACAGGCTTCATTTTGGCCACCAAAATGCTTAATATGCTGGACCTAAACTGTATTACACACAGAACAATGGGCGAGTTCAAAGAGTACCTGGTCACAAAGCTCACGGACAAACTTTTTATAGGATTCCCTTTTCCTATTGTTAGACACGGGAAGGGGAGGGGGGAAAGTTAAAAGCCGTTTCCAACAGTCATAGCACCTTGGAATTGAAATTTTATTTTTGTCTTTTTTTCTTTTTAAAGTCAAGTTAATGTATATCTAATAAAAGATGAAAAAAAGCACATAAACACTTAAATGACATGTACTTTTCTATAGAAGTCTAATAGTTAGCGTATTACATATTGATATAAGAGAAGAGCAGTCTAAATTCAGCATTGCACCCACGTTACTGTTATAATAAACAAACTCTCTGTGTGCCAGAGCCATTTTGACCATGTCCTCTTGTGGATTTTTATCAATCCGTCTGTCACTGGCTGACCTTTCCGCTGTATTCAATAGAACATTTTATAAACCTCTTTTTATGAACGTGCCCTTCAATCTGTGCCGGCCTCAGGACAGAGCATCTCCCTCCAGAGCCTCCTTTATCCCTGTGCCATCTCTCACAAAGTTTGTGTGAGCCCTGGACGCAGCGTGTGGCACATTCAGTGGGGAAGGACTGGTGTGGGCAAAGACACGCGGACACCACTCACTGATCTTTGCATCCTTTTGTGTTGACACTTTTCAAGCATTGTGTAAAAGGCTACAAAGGTTTCCATGCTTCACACTCTGTTGGCTAAACACGTCAAAGCTTTTCTCAGTCCTTGTGTTTGTAGAGGCTTCAAAGGGAGAGAGTCGGAACCTGTTTCAGACATAGAGGACTACGGCAGGGAATGCAGAGAGCATGTCTTTGTTTACTCCTGTCCATACACAAATCCTGATGAAGAATTATCAACAGAAAAGCACAAATAAGAAAATAATAAGGAAATTTAGCTGTAAAGAAACTCATCCTATTTGCACTCACTCTCATTCTCTCAGTATTATTTACCAGATCAATCTTTCTTTCATCAATATTTAATTTGTTTTAAGGTCTACATTATTGTGTTTTTGTTTTTGGTTGATGGGGGGAAACCCTGATACAACATGGACACGCAAACTTCATTTTCAATCATTTTCATCTGTAGTGTTATCGTGCCCTTCCAATTATGAAAGGGGATGGAGTTTAAAAAGGAGATATTTCTTAAGACATTGGATTAAAAGTTAAAGCAGGACACACAGCTCTTTGTGAGTGTGTGGGTATCGTAACTAAAATGAGTTTCGGGGCACCACCAGTTCTCAAAATGAATTATAATCAATAATTAATAGTTAGTTCATCTGAAGGTTTGTGAGACGCAACCGTGACATTGACTGCTTTTCTGGAAATAAAATTACACTTAAAGGACAAATACAAATGGACTTTTTTGAGAGTTGAACATTGTTCCATCATCAAAAAAATACCTGAAGTAGCATTCAGCTGCATTCACAATAGTTTGATGAATCCTGGTTAGAAAACCCTCTCCATGTCCTACCGTCAAAAACGCTCCGTTCTGAATTTCTTCGATGTGATGTTTTTTTTTGATAACTGAAGTCACTTATGTGAGAATCTTCTGCTGTTTTAAGTCCGTAAATCTTCACCACCTTCACCTTCAACCAGCTCTGAGCATTTCATGAATTCTACAACTGTGTCACAGCCCAGTGCCGCTAAAATTAGAAAGCATTGTGTGTATAAACACAAATTTGTGTAACTGTCTCTGCAGCCAGTAGATGGACCCACAACTAAGTTAATGTGGCGTCTCCCAAGGCAGCGATATAGACTTATTGTTCTATTGTTCTAAAAACATTTTATTTTTAGTTCTAAAACATAAGATGTCAACGCAAAGATATTCAAGAGCATGTTTAAAGGCCAACGGTACAAATAATGCATAATATTTGTCCTTTAACTATGAAGATTTATTGACCAAACAATTAAAACAGAAGGCATTTGCAATATGCAGAATGAAGTGAAAAGTGAAGTCAGAGAAAGACGCTTTTCTGGTTTGTGTTTACAGCAAATGGTCACAGATTAAAGGCTGAAACCATTTCAATCCGTATGTTGTTAGCTGGAAAAAAATGCTTCAGTTTACATGTGTTGCAATCCTAAAGCAAAAATCATGTCAACGGGATGGGGATGGCACAGTGTTGTGGAGAAGAGAGACTAAAGGATAGCTTTGTGGGAGTGTCTGTGTGTGTCCTTCGCCTGTCACTCTCTCTCTTCTTCCTTTGTTTTGGATGAAGTAAATGGAACTGGCTGGGCTTGGGCTGGCTTTTAGTTTTAACTAAGCCAGTGCCTTACATTTCTGCATGTTTCAACCAATCAGACAAGTTCTAGTGTGCTGAGCCAGCTGAAAAAAGCTTTTATCAGAAGGAAGTGGGTCATTTTTAATTGTCTATTGTATGGCGACTCTTTTACAATAGTACAGAGACAAGACCATCCACAAGACATTTACAAATGAGTGCAAACAATATTGACATTATTCACAATTCTCAAATTAAATTAATTCCATGGAGTTTTTATACGAGAATGTGTTTTAACTATGTTTTGACTTTCATCCTGGAAAAGGGTTATGAGTTCATTTTGTCTGTCTGTTGACGCTTGCTCTCCCAGTCCTGCTACATTGGCAAAGTTCTGAGGTCATCTCTAGGTTGCCTACACCTTCTCAGATACTTTTCTCCACAGTGTCCTCCTGAATGCAGAAGGGTCCAGAATATAAAGGGTGATAAAAAACTGTCCTAACAAGGGACTGTCCTACCACAGACACTAATTACCTGTTACCTGTTTCTCAAATGTGGAATACTTCATATTCTTGTGTCATTCAAAACAAAAAATCTTCGTTCCTAATGCTGTACTGGAGGAGAGGATATGGTTCAAGACAAAAGTGCCTTTGATGGACTGCCCAGGAGTTGCACCCAGGATCTTTTTGCTAACCACTGTGCCAGAGTGCCACCTTAAAGTGAACAATTACAATTTTGTAAAAGCTGAGTTCTGTAGAAGTCTTATCTATGCTCTCATCCATGTGACGTGATTTATGTTTGAGACGCTGAGTGTAAATGTTCTACTTGTGACCTGCATGGCTCTGGACCTGAGAAACAACCACAGACATGATGCAGTATTGTCCAACTACACTGGGCTCCTCCATACTCCTCGGTCTATTTATCTTCTCCCAGACATGCTGTGATGCTCTGAGCCGCCTTTCACGGCACCTTTTCTACTCAGCACAACATTTTGCAGCATTTCCCATACTCTATATTTATGTAATGATTATCTCATCAGTTATTTGAGAAAAAGGCAACTGGATTTAAATGTAGCAATGATGATGTGCTTGATCTGGGAGCTGAATCAGAAACTTTAAAATCAGCGAGGTATGCTCCATATTGTGAGATATAATGATAAATTCAAATATCATCATTGTTGACCTCACCAATCCCTGGTCTCCAAAGTAACAAACCAGTAATAAATCACTGTCACAATACATTTTTAACCAAAGTTTGTTATGGTCATCATCTAAATTATATTCATTATATTATGTTGCTATGGTTGACAAAGGTAGAATTCCATGGAGTCTTTATATTCCAATTCCATGGAGTCTAGAATGTCTCTTAACTGTGTAGCTGTATTCAGCTATTGTCACACCTTTGTGACAACGTAGGATATACGGTACAGTTGAGTAAAACACTTTTGACTCCAATTTGGACAATTCTCACATGTTTGTGTTTCTCCAATAAGACACCAAAAGCTAAAAATATGGCCCAGTCCAATGTGTCAATTACCAGGCTCCTGTCTGGATTTAAGGCACTCTGGGCTCTCTTCAGTGACAAGGAGTAACTGGCTGTGCCTCATGTCAGGGACCTGAGTCATACACTGTAGAAGGATCCAGACACGGCGACAGAACAGCTCTCAATATTAGTTTGCTTGTTGGTCCAATAAGCAAGTGATAAACTCACGCCAGTAAACATGACTGGATGGGACTCACAGGCAGAGCTCTGGCAGATGACGGCGTGTTGGAGAATATATCTCAAACAAACAAGACACTAGACACCTAAACCAAGAAGACGCAGTGAAGACATGCCATCATATCCACAAAGTGTTTATTTTTTATCCGTTAACATTAGCACCCTGCATATCTGGCAAATCATACAACCTTTATGTAACATTTTGTCGTTCATAGTTTTTTGTTTGTTTTTTGACTCACAAAGTTTTGTAAATTGAATCTATGCTTCTATGCTTATGCTTCTACTGCTTAATGGATAAAATATTTTGCTGCTGGCATCTGTGGAATTGTTATTCATTTCTAAATTTAAAAAGTGAAAATATAAATTGATTAAACATCCAGATTAGTGGTGAGGGATTTTGAGAATGAAAATTATGATAAAAGATATAGAAACTCCTCCCATTTATTGGCATGGCTTCTTTTTTATTTTATTTTTTTTACCATTGCCAGAGACTGTACGAATTTATTGGAGAGTTTTTCTACTTAACGTTTATATGACAGGTTAGACGTCACATTTCACTAAAATGTTGTAAACGTGATTATATTTAAGAGTTTGACTATTTTTGTAATGTTTGAAATGTCACTTCCTGGTTGGACATGGGCAGCAAATATGACACAGGTAGAGGTAATTCCACAACTGTTACCTAGCAACCATTTTGAAAACAAGGACCAAAATACACATTAATTACACATTAGTTATGATTTGACAAATAATAACATTTGATGACACCTTTATTTTGTTATATGACCCTTTAAAATGTCTGAAAAATGTGTCAGTTGAGTGTTAATGATTTCTTTATTTTCAACTGTACGTCGCTTTTTGATGACATAGGGATTCCATTTTAGAACTCAGCACTTCCTGTAATTTAAAACTTTTATTTTCAAATTTTCTTCACAAACTGCAACTTGTAAAGCTAAAACTATGTAAACTATGTAGGTGCTCTCCCACCAAACTAAGTCAGAATTAGAAAAACATTAGAACCTGTCATATAGACTTGAGTACACTATAGCCACATTTCCACAGGCCCTGGTCCTCCAAACCAGTTCACTTTAGAGTGTCTTGCTTTTGTTCATGGCGGACTGCCTTTCCATGCACAAGTGCAGGCTCGCAGGGGTCCGCTACGTGAGCAGCTGATATCACCCAAACACTAATGTTGTCTTAATAAATAAAATCTAAAGCATACCTGAATTATGCGTTTACTCACGAAGCCTAATAATGTATATATTATTTCATATTCAGGGTTAGGGTTAGGATTAGGATTGGGTTTGGGAACAGATTTGATAAATATTAAGGTTTTGAGAGCGAAAGATGATGTCTTTCATCCTTTCATTGCAATAGAGGGGGGTCAGGGGGATTGTTTTTTCCCAGAACACCAGTTTATTGTCTGCCTTTCTGCATTCATTTAATTTCTTCGTGCTTATATTGCCGCACTTTCACGTCTCTTTATGAAATATGCTGGGTTGGGGTAGAGCTTATCCACTGGAAATGCAATATTTTCAGTCTGAGTCCGAGTGCCATGCGCCGATGAACAGGAAACAGCTGATGCTTATGTGCGCTCGCTCTGTTTTGCTAAAGTTAACATCACTGGAAATACACTGGTTTGTCACCTGGTCATATCAGCATTTGGTGAGAATGATCATTTTCTGTTTATAGCTGCTTTTTGCTATGTCATTCTCAATTGAGTCTGTGTTCTCTCTTGTCGCGCTAAAGCGTTTCGGGATCCGAAAGCAAGCAGCATCTTCTGGAAGCTATTACCTCTCAGTGCTCCCCTCTCATGGACCCCTCAAATGGGGCAGAACAGTTCACTACTGTGAGTGAGCCTCTCCACAGATCTGACCTGGCATGGCCTATGACGTCTCCTGCTTGTCCCCATGGATATATGCCACACTGCGATTGACTGACATTCCAAGAAAAAGTTACATAATGTGTGCCCCTTTAAATCATCCACCACCAAATCTAATATACATCATAGTGCTAAAAATTGCTACAAGAACAACCAATGTGGAGTTTGCATGAGGTCAGCCGCAATCTCCTCGAATCCTCATTGTTGAGTGTGAGTTTGTACGAGGTCATCTCTGTTTCATGTGTGGGCAAGGAGAGCAGAGGAGACAGCAGATGCACAAAGTAGAGAGAAGTGACAAGAGCCGACCCAAAAAAGGACATGAAAGCAGATTAGGACAGATAGTGGTGTCAGAGCCCATGTATCCAGGTGAGGAAATGATGGGGAGTGGCAGACTGTGTGTAAATTACCGGCCACCACACTGAATATTTATGAGGCCGGCCGGGGCAAAGAGAGAATTTAAAGTCTCGGCACAAAATGGAGAAATGGTTAGAGGAGGAAAATTGGAAGGGACAGAGTATCCACCTCTGATGGATAATGACAGCCCCAAGTCACAGATTAAAGCCGGGACAAGTGCTTCAATACTGTTCAAAGCACCACCGGGTTTTTGTCAATGAAAGCATCAAAGCGATACGGGGCAGGAGCAAGCTGGAAATGATCAAATCTGATGGTAATCGTTTCAATATTAAGATGCAGTTCTATAGACAAAGGTTTTATGATGAATCTGTGCGAGTGCGTGTGTGTATGTGTGTGTGTGCGTGTGTGTGTGTGTGTGTGTGTGTGTGTGTGTGTGTGTGTGTGTGTGTGTGTGTGTGTGTGTGTGTGTGTGTGTGTGTGTGTGTGTGTGTGTGTGTGTGTGTGTGTCCTTGCTTAGGCCAATTTTGGGGACATGAGTCAGAATACACACCAGTAGATTGGGGACCCAAATCCAAATGGGGACAAAAACCATGGTCCCCAATTAGATTTCATTGAAAATGCCATCTCCAAGCTCTAAAATACATTTCCCTCTTAAAATCTCAACTGTCCCTAAAAGTGACTTATTTCAGTTTTTTGTGTGTGTGTGTGATTTCAAAACTGCCCCCCCACTCAATTTGTGTATCCCTCAACATTTCCCCCTGGTGGTTGTGTGTGGAATTGCACATGTCCCCAAATGGAGGTTGTGTGTAACGTCAGACCTGTGTTTACACCAGAACAGAAGTCCCAATTCAACAGTTTGAACAGCAGCCAGATCCAAACGTGTTTTCTTCTATGATCTGATGGATCTGTGTTACTTTACATCAATTAGACCAAGCCAAAATTTGCAGTGTTGGGCCACCTGTGTTGAAAAGGCAAGCACAAGGGGAAAAGGGCGAACAAACTTAGAAAGTAACACGGGAAAACAACATGATTGCAGGAAATGTTTGCTCCTCCTAATTAATCGTAGAAAGGGTTTCAGGGGTTGTCATCCGGACACTGTTTGAAGATCGAGACGTTTCGACTTTTATCCAAAAGTCATTGTCAATCAGAGAGCTGGTAATGGAACTCGGGCTTATATGCTCCTCTAAGTACTGAGAGTCCTGCCCACAGGGAGGAGTCACTGAACTCCTGTCTTTGTTTGGAAAATTGTTTGTCTAGTGTCACCTGAAACTTGATAATTGGCCTGTCTTTGTTAGTTTAATAGTTGGCCTTGCCCAGTATTAAACTAACAAAGGCAGAATTAAACTAACAAAGGCAGAATTCTGGAGAATTTTGGGCAAGGTACCTTAGATCTGGTACAGGAGCTTGAGAATACAGCCAGGAAATTAGACATAAACATAACATAACATAAACAACAGAAAGCACCTCCGGTTTAACTTGAGATGTAGACAGCGTAACATCATTCCGAGGAGCCTACAGATCAAATCCCCAGTTAAAGGACACAGAGCAGAGAAGATTTGGAGAAGAAATCTGATGCAGATGCTTAGTGAAAGAATTAGGGAGAACAACACCAAAATAGATAAACTGAGGTACAGAATGGAAATTATTCAGAAGAAACTTATGAGCATTGTCCCTGAAGATATTCTCAGAAGAGTGTTAGATTTTACACACAGATCGCACAGGGAGCACAGCACAAGAAAAGTAAGGAACAGCAAATCAAGAAGTTCTCCTCACTTTTGGAAAAAGATCAACACTAGTAAAGATCAGCATAACAGGAGGCTAGGGACAGCCCAAGGTGAGACAAGTATTAACAGGAAGAGCCGGATCAAAAACCTTTCAGACCGCATCCTGACTCAGGCAGAAACAGATGTCCTTTCCAAAGGACTCAATTTCTCAGTCACCATCAACCATATCCCAACAACAGACTACATCACAGCCACAGAGACAGCCATCAGAAACAACAAGTTGAGTGATACCGAAGCAGCAGACCTCAGGATGCGGGTCACCACCACTCTAAACAGTGCCAAGCCTCTCTAACATCACACCAGAAGAGAGGAAGGCACTTTCAGCTTTACAGAAGGACCATAGCATAAACATCTTACCAGCTGACAAAGGACGTTGCACAGTGATCTTGAACACAGCGGACTATGAGTCCAAAGTCAACAGTCTCCTTGAGGACACCTCCACATATGAAAGACTGTAGCTACAAGAAGAAGGTTATAGACCAGGCATGTCCAAACTCAGGCCCTGGGGCCAAATGCGGCCCTCAGACCAATTTTCTTGGCCCTTAGGCTTCCTGGTGGATTAGCCCACATTGTCCTGATAAGTACTATTTATAGCACATTTCAGATTTTCTACAATTCCAACCTAAATAACTAACATTTTGGTGCAATACAGACCTGATATTAAGGCAATGAGACTGAATGTAGATGTGGTGGTGTTTAAAACATCAGATAAATGCAACTTTTAACGTTTAGCGATTGATTTGTGGCCCTCCGCTTGGTCTATATTTCAATATGTGGCCCTCGCTGGAAAATGTTTGGACACCCCTGTTATAGACTGTCTACAGAAGCTTGAGAAGGAGGAGTTGATTGACAGGCCTCTGTACTACTGTACTGTACTGTACGACTGTATCCTGGTGAAGCCATTCCATGCCTTCCCAAAATCCACAATGAGAATGTCCCATGGTGTGTAGCACGGACTCCATCACATACAATGCAGCTAAACACTTGACCACCATCTTGGCTCCGTTAGTGGGAAACTCAGAACATTGTGTGGAAAACACACAGCACTTTGTGAGCAAAGTGAGACACCTCCAAATGGACCCAGGTTATGGTCTCGTATGATGTGGTGTCCCTTTTCAAAGGACAGGGGCATTCTGGGACAGTTATCTGAACTGCTTTTACCTGTGGCCCATCGAGGCAACTGTTGTTGTGATTTTGGGCATTATAAAAATAAATTGATTTGATTTGATTTTACTTGTATTCCAACCTCGGAGGCAGTGGCAGCAGTGAGGATGCAACTATAGGAGGACTCTATCCTACCAGGAAAGGACCAAACTCACACCTAAACACATCTGCCAATTATTGGATCTGCCTTAACACAACTCACTTCCAATTCAGGGACACTTAAACAACCAGATCCACAGCTATGCTATGGGCTCTCCGGTCTCCTTGATCGTAGCTAACCTTTAAATGGAACACTTTGAGAGGAAGGCTCTGACCTCCTTCCTGGGCACACCTCCTAGCCTCTGGCTGCGTTAATTGGATGATACCTTTGTGATAATCAAGAAACAAGAGCTGGAAACGTTCTCTGAGCATATCAGTGGGTTGGATGTATACATCAAGTTCACCCGAGAAGATGCTAAGGACAACCGGTTGGCGTTCTTGATTGCTCCACAATCAGAGAGGAGGAAGGCAGCCTTCAGACAGAAGTGTACAGGAAACCCACCCACACAGATCAGTACTTATTGTTCGGGTCTAACCACCCACTGCAGCACAAGTTGGGAGTGATCAGGACACTACAACACAGGATAAAGATCCTAGCAGGAGGGGGGTCTCTATCCCCTATGTCTCGGGCCTGTCTGAGAAGTTTTAAAGGATTTTTAGACAACACGACATCCCTGTTTATTACAAACCTGGCAACACACTTAAACAGAAACTGGTCCACCCGAAAGACAAGAGGCCGACAGAGAAACAGAGCAATGTAGTTTATTTGATAGAGTGCAGTGAGGACAGTTGTAAAGAACGTTACATAGGAGAGACCAAACAGCCCCTGCACAAAACACAAAAGGCTGTACCAACACAGAATATCAACCACAGCTGGACCGCAAAGTGCAGTCCATCTGCACCTAAAAGCTACAAACCACTCATTTGAGGACAGTGAGGTGAAGATATTGAGCAGAGAGAAGAATTGGTTTGAAATAGGGGTAAAGGAGGCCATTTTTGTCAAACGAGAGAATTCGTCTCTAAACAGGAATGGGGCCTTAAGATTTAATTTGGCTAAGATTTATTACTCCTAACACCTTGGTCCAAATCAATAGGCCAGTCAAATGCTAATGAGGTCATCAGCAGTGAGGAGGGAGCTACAGCCAGCTATCAATAGAACAATAGATCTAAGACAATATTAGATCTTAGCCACAGGTGAAATTGGGCAGGGCCAGCTATTAAACTAACAAAGGCAGGCCAATTATCAAATTTCAGGTGACACTAGACAAACAATTTTCCAAACAAAGACAGGCATTCAGTGACTCCTCCCTGGGGGCAGGACTCTACTTAGAGTAGCATATAAGCCAGAGTTCCCATACCAGCTCTCTGATTGACAATGACTTTTGGATAAAAGTCAAAATGTCTCGATCTTCAAACAACGTCCAGATGACGACCCCTGAAACCCTTTCTACGATGGACCACACCTGGACAAATGAGGGTTTACATCGACGCCTCCTAATTAAGCTCCTGTTCCCATGAGAAGAAAACTTAAACCACACCATTTCAAGGTAAGGAAACGTTAAAAGTTTGTTTTAAATTAAAGCTATAAACATAATTACATCATTAAAGCATTTTACAATGTGGAGCAACATGTTTAATATAAAGGAAGATAAAATGCTCTGGCAAATGTGGATCTACAGGCCTTCATCCAAATCCATCAGCACATTGTGCTAGCAAGTAGCAAGTAGCAAGTAGCAATTGCTACGATAGCTTATTGAAAACATGCAAGCTACCAAGCCAGCTATAAGTCTTTGTCTTTAAACCTTACATTTGCCTGAGATGTTTTTTGGGTTGGGACTTTTCTATAAATAATTCAAATTGGAATGTGAAGAAAATAAATACATATGCACTTGCACATGTGGATCTACATGCCATGATCCAAATTAACAAACAATTGGCAAATGCTAAGATAGCTGTTTTACCATTACTACTTATCTTGAACAATGCTTTTGCATTTTTTAAAGGGTGTGATCATTTGGAGCATTTTGTACAAATAGAGAAATTTGAAGGAAAATAATAAATATTATTGCAAATATGTATATACATGCATTGATAACAAATAACAACCACATTGCATCTGCTAATTAGCTATTAACAATCACTAAGCTATTTTTGTTTTTTAAACATGTGTTATCTACAGTTCTCTGGGAAGACTTGTAAATGACAATCAGACAAAATCAATCATGTGAAGACTCTAACAGTGGCAAGAATGCCACATCTTCGTTTCTTTGCCCTGAAAGACATTACTTTGGGTGAAGAAATGACACATAACTACAGGGATGCTGAGGCCATGGCGTAAGGAGGTAGGTATTCACCTTATTCCACGCCCACTTTTGCCTCTTTTTGCTCTGTAACGGCACTTCCAGTTCAGCGGGATCTCGGTGGTGGATGAGGGAAAAGTCTGACTGACTGCTAAAACATTATATAAAGTAGATTTATTTGTGTAAAAAGCGGCTTTTTAGTTCGAGTAGAACTTATTTTTTACTGAGCTCGTCTTCCCCGTGTAACAGGAAAATAGAATAAGGTAGAATAAGGTTATTATACGTAACTTTATGTTGTCAGTTTGTTACAGTTTCTTGTCTTGGCTCCAGGTGACTCAAAAAGTGTAAATGACTGAGCTACAGCTGCTAATACCAATCGTGAGATAAGGCTTTGTTCATTAATGGTGCATCTTAGAGCTCCTGAGTACCTGCTATAGTGCAGGGGCAGGCCATAAGCACTTCAATGACTGTCCCCAAATAGTCCCCATTCGAGTGTGTATGTGTGTGATGTCCCCAAAAATGATGTTCTATCAATAATATTAATGTAAATGACTCGGATAAACAGCTGTCCCATTAGTCCATAGTCAAGTGTGTAATGTGTGTGATGTCCCTCAAAGTCCCAATTAAAACTGTGATGTTATACAAGTTTAAAATCAGCCCTATTATTATGGTATGAAAACTTTAAATGTATTTCTATCATGTTTCAGGAGGGGTTCATCACTGTTGCTGCTGAGAACAGAGACATCAACAAACCACAGGTGAGTTGTAATACTAAGAGGCAACAATAAAGAAACTTCCTGAATGTTTTGACTATTAGAAATATTGTATATGCAAAGAAAAGCTACTCTACAATCCCCAGCAAACCACTGACACACTATGGCTTCATTTTGCACATGTCTTCAAAAATATATTTGTCCTGGCTGCCCAAATTCTCATTACTGCATCGCCCATGACTGACTGTCCCCAGTTGGTCCCCATTCAAGTGTGTGAGTGTGTACAATGTCCCCAAAAGTCCTGTCCCCATCAGTATTACTATTGCTATGGGGTTCAAATAACTGACTGTCCCCACTTGGTCCTTATTCAAGTGTGTGAGTGTGTACAATGTCCTCAAAAGTCCAGTCCTATCAGTTTTACTATTGCTAAGGAGTTGACATAGAAGACGGTCCCCAGTTGGTCCCCATTCGAGTGTGTGAGTGTGTACAATGTCCCCAAAAGTCCTGTCCTATCAGTTTTACTATTGCTAAGGAGTTGACACAGAAGACAGTCCCCAGTTGGTCCCCATTCGAGTGTGTGAATGTGTACAATGTCCCCAAAGGTCTGGGCGAAAAATAGTGGTGTTATTGCATATACAATTTTATTTTGCATAAGCATTGTTGATATATAGGCAAATTAATTACAATTCTATTTCAGGAGCAGTTCCTCCCTGCTGTTGCTGATGAGACGAGGGACATTGGCAAACCACAGGTACGAGTCTCAATATTGACTGGTAACTGGAAATCCACTCCAGTCTGGAGTTACAATTGTACTGTTCCATAGACTGTATAAAAAACACTGGACATCCCGAGCTGCTGCCGCTTGCTCCAAACAGGAAGTATCCATGGAGGCTGTTCTGGCTCCTTCAAGCCGAGCTCCATTCTCTTTCTATTGGGACATTAGTGTCTTTACTCTGAAACGGCTTCTGTCAAACTCACATCTGGAACTAAAATGTGCATCTGACTCACTCCACATGATCCTGTGTTTGATTAAAGTTATGTTCTTCACAAATCAACTTATTACAATAATAACTGACCAATCAGGTGCTTCCTTTTCCCAGGGTCGGTTTCGCTCATGTTAGCAACAGGTTTGATTGTCAGCTGGCGCCGCACGTTGCCGCCGTCTCCTCTCACCGAGGGGTGGAAACCGTTAACAACCGCGCTCCTGATTGGTCCGTGTGGTTACCAAGATACGCACTCGGATTTCCAAATATGGAGTCTGGCTCCACTTCAGCCGCTATAACTGCTAGCTCCACTTTATCCGCTATAACTGCTAGCTCCACTTTAACCACTATAACTTTTAGCTGCGATTAGCTTCATTTGGCTGGAGTCAAACTCTATGACATTGCACTCGTCCAGTGATTTTTATACGGTCTATGTACTGTCCCCAGTAAACCACTGACACACTGTGCTTCATTTGAACTGATTACTTATCCTTTCCTTTCTCTGACGCATCTTTCTCTCTCTCCAGCAAACATCTACTCCTGACATCACTGAGAGCACCAAAATCAGGTAAGAGTTGGTTTTACAAAAGACAATCCATTAATGTGTATATTTGTGTCTTCTACATTACATCATCTGCAGTAGATTATTTACATAAAATACCTTGATTGTCCCCAGTTGGTCTCCATTATAGTGCACAGGTGTGTATTACGTCCCCAATAGGTCTTGTCCTATCAGTATTACTATTGTTACATAGCTCAGTTAAACAACTGTCCCCAATTGGTCCCCATTCGAGTGTTTGAGTGTGTATGATGTCCCCAAAAGTCCTGTCCTATCAGTATTACTATTGTTACATTGATCAGTTAAACAACTGTCCCCAGTTGGTCCCCATTTGAGTGTGTGAGTGTGTATGATGTCCCCAAAAGTCCTGTCCTATCAGTATTACTATTGTTACATTGATCAGTTAAACAACTGTCCCCAGTTGGTCCCCATTTGAGTGTGTGAGTGTGTACAATGTCCCCAAAAGTCCTGTCCTATCAGTATTACTATTGTTACAGTGATCAGTTAAACAACTGTCCCCAGTTGGTCCCCATTTGAGTGTGTGAGTGTGTACAATGTCCCCAAAAGTCCTGTCCTATCAGAATTACTATTGTTACAGTGATCAGTTAAACAACTGTCCCCAGTTGGTCCCCATTTGAGTGTGTGAGTGTGTACAATGTCCCCAAAAGTCCTGTCCTATCAGTATTACTATTGTTCTGGGGTTGACATAGAAGACGGTCCCCAGTTGGTCCCCATTCGAGTGTGTGAGTGTGTATGATGTCCCCTAAAGTCCTGTCCTATCAGTATTACTATTGTTCTGGGGTTGACATAGAAGACGGTCCCCAGTTGGTCCCCATTCGAGTGTGTGAGTGTGTATGATGTCCCTAAAGTCCTGTCCTATCAGTATTACTATTGTTCTGGGGTTGACATAGAAGATGGTCCCCAGTTGGTCCCCATTCGAGTGTGTGAGTGTGTATGATGTCCCCTAAAGTCCTGTCCTATCAGTATTACTATTGCTAAGGGCTTCAAATAACTAACTGTCCCCAATTAGTCCCCATCCCAGTGTGTAAGTGTGTTTAATGTCCTCAAAAGTCAACTCTTACTTATGAGTCTGTATTGAATGGCAGTATTTCTTTGTATATTGTTATTGTGTTATTGTGTTATTGTTGCCAGGAAGAGTTTGAGACAGACAGCCCAAGAATCAAGAATCATTTTTCAAGAAAAATACCTGAAGAATTGGTAAAACCACAGACTGCAGTGATGTTTGCTTCTATTCCTCACTCACTGGTAAGAAGTTAGAGACAGAGGAGGAGATTATCAACGACAAGAAATGCCAGACTATCCACTTCAACACAGAGTCCAAGAAAGTACAGTCCTGATACCCCCAAAAAGACAAAGGTCCCACAGCTCCAACACTCAAGATCAACCTTCAGTTTCCTCTTTCAAAGTAGCCACCTTCAAAAAAAGAAATACAAAGAGAATCGTGAAAAAGATTTTCAGGGGGTTGTCATCTGGACTGTTTTTGAAAATCAAGACTTTCAACTTCCATCCAGAAGTCATTATCAATCAGTGAGCTGGTTAGAGAACTCTGGTCTGTGTCCAATGAATCATAGACTTTTTTGTTGCCGTAATCGTGGAGTTCCAAACAGCACGAATTAGGAACATGTGCACAGTAACAAAACAGAAGTTGTTCTTGCTGTCCAATGTCCCAAGAACTCAAAAGATGACACCAAACCATAATTTGCCCACAACATTCAGGTGGTTAAGGAGGGAAATGAGTTTTGGAGTCAAGGTGTAGAATAGAGCGCATTTTACCCAAACACAGAGCTGCCATATGCTGTCGAACATAGACAGTGGGAGGAGTCACCGCTAGTGTACACTGACTCCAGTCTGGTTGCAGACGCCTGTCACACCAGCTCTGGTTCACTGCGGTCTGTTTTTGATGAAAGCCACATAGATTTACCTGGTTTCGCGCAAGAAACACTTCGTCAAATGATGAAAGCTGCACCAGATGCTGTGGCGTCCGGCAAAAATAGACTTCTTGTGGATTCTTTCCTCAAACCCACGGCTGCCGACCCGCGGCCCAGAGCTCAGAGGTCGGTGTAACACAAACATTGATTTTAAGCACTTTCTAAGTCTTGTGGGACCTGCGCAGGTCCCGAAGCCGGACCGGAGTCAGTGTGCATCAGGGGTTAAACATTATTTAAGAACCCGGATGACCTATGTACAGTATCCTATATATCTGTTCAATCGATCAAAAACATACTTGTAAGGTATGCACTTATTTATCAGTTTATTTTTATATTTTGGAATATAACAATTGAAAGAAATTATAAAAATGCTTGTGGTTTGATACCATTTTAATTCATGATTATGTTGATTGCGTTGGTTTTGTTGGTTTCATGTACCATTTAAACTGGCACATGAAACATGTTTGTCATTATTCTGAAGTTACTTGTATAAAATATGGTTTATAACATATTTACTAAGACAAAAGAAATAAAGACCTCAAACTGGACATTTATGAGTTTGTGTACGTGTCCTCAAAATGCACCTTAAAATTCTTTGTCCCCAATGTCAAGGTTAAAAAACTCATGGGACACAAGTTGTGAAAAAGTACAATCTGAGGTGATTTTGTGAATCTGGAGAGTCAAATGAAAAAAATGGCTCTGACAGAATCTTTCTAACTCATTCAGAAAGGGTAGTCCCCGAAGGGGGGGTTCTAGGTTTGCGACCCCAAAATGCCTCTAAGCGAGTATACGTGTGTGTGTGTGTGTGTGTGTGCGTCTGCGTGTGTGCGTCTGCGTGTGTGTGTGGATTGGGTGGTTGGTCTTTTCTACTGTACAACACAAGTGAAATAAAATAATAAATATAAATGATAAAATAATAGATCTTTCTTGTCTTCAGAAAATATATATATAATAAATATGTTTTGAGAAGTCTGCTGTCTGCTTTGTGATCTATTATTTAAAGACCCACTATAAGTGACATATTAACTACGATATTAATTCAACAATGATATAAACAAAATAAATTATATTGTCATATTGGCAATAGCAAGAAGTTAGGTCAAAGACTTTCTCCAAAGAAACTGTACAACTATGTAAAATTGGTTCCAATAGTATTCATAAATAAATCAGTGGGTGTAGGATTCAAGCCCACAGTGCGGTGCCTGAGATGCACACACATGCACTGTGGCACATATAGCAGTAAAAAACTAGAGCAGTGCGTCCCTGTGGCAGGGAACTCTCCTGGTCTGGGAGAGAAGCATCTGGACAATACTGTCCCAGAGGCCACGAAACTGGCAACTGACTGAGACATCCCCGCTGAGTGTGAGACAGAATATACAGCGCAGCACAGCTCCCTGTCCAGAATTACACATCAGTCAGACAACTGGGGCCGCTCGCACGTCCAACACAGCGATCTAGATAGACAAGGACAAAATTAGATGGAGGGGGAGGAAACTTTACCAACTTTACACAAGTTTTTCTTCTGCAGGCTGTATATATTGGGGATTTTTTAAAAATAAATACTTGGAAAGCAATAACCAAGCAGTAAATAAAAACAAAGAAAACAAGCAATAAAATGGTATGGCCAGACCAATCATTTAAAACAGCATTTCCAAGTCCTTCTGCAGAGGTTATAAGTCATACAGTAACAGCCCAGTCCTCTTGTACAAACAGTACAAAAAGTAAAAGTACACCAATGGCTGTTCATTCCTCTTAGAAGTCCACATACCTGCTCTGTAAAGGCAGCGTGCTTATAGATGGATAGAATGAGGCCAGTGCAGTTCAGAGCATGAGGAGAGGAGCACCACCACCAGCTGTTGTGTTCTCGTCCCCTCAGAGCTCCTGCTGCAGCAGCACGGAGGCGCGCAACAGGAGGCCACATAGAGCCTCTTTAAACACAACCCATTCAGCGCATTGTGTCATTAATAAGCCTATCACAGGTGGGGACTTTATAAGTGAGCCATCTGCACTCACTTGAACAATAAAGGTCAGAGAGTCAAGCATTTCAACATGGTGTTACATCAGGTTTTAGAGTCCTTATCGTTACTGCTTTCTGGTCCATTTATTCCAAATCCTGTCGTTTATTACACTTAGTTGCATTTTTAGTTTATTAAATTACACATGTGCTGTTTATTATGGAAAAACATAAGGGCATAAAAATGCATTAGATCATTTAAAGATTAAATGTTTTTCTCCAAACCTCCATCAAGACAAACTGAGAGTGGAGTAAAGTTACCAACAGATAATCAGAATAAAATCAAATCAAAATATTCAAAACAAATTTATTTGAAATATTATACTTTTTTAATCAATTAATGGCGCACTTTGTAACTCTACTCGTGGGAGTCCGCCACATGGAGATGTTATTGCTTTTTCTGTATAGCATTTAACTTACCTATCTCCATGGAGACAACAGGGGACACCACCAGGCCAAGTTACATGTAAGATCTGTGAACAGGCGATTCCGCTAACAGAATGAATGTTTCTCATTGTATTTTTGGGCAATAAAAACACCTGAGCATGAAAATAAAGTTGCCATACTATAGAACATACAAATTAATAGCATCGTCAGGGAGACAATCAGGCAGCAAACAACCCCCCGGAAAGGTCTTTAAGTGTATTATGAACAAGCTACCATCTGCTGTTTGAGATTGAGATGAGCATGTTGACCCCTTCTTCCATGTTGACTGTGGATTTGTTTGGATCAATGAGGCACTGATCTACTCAAGATGGAAAGTCATGTGACTGGAAAACTGGAAAACATGTGAAAGACGCACATTATTCCTTAGCATTCCTTTCAAAACATTACAGTTATGTAATCTGCCAATTATTCGAGTTGCAAACACAGCAGCAATCTTTTGTTTTAATTAAGTGATGCTCTCCAGACTAATGATTTTGTTTAGAAATATGTGTGCAGGTTGCAGAAATAAGACCACAAAACTTCTGAGAGTAAGATGTGTTCAGCTCACCATAGTATTATAAATGTAGGCCTAAAATAACTCAAACTAAACATACTAGGCAACTGGGTGAAAAGATGCATCATAGATTTGGCTTCATTTATTGTGGAGACAGTTGTTCTACTCTGAGAAGGAGAAGATTGACAGTAACCAAGGCAAGATGACATTATGCCCAAAATCCTATGTAAAACCTCTGAACACACCACAATGAAATATAACAAAACAGAATATCTGACAACACTGTGTCAGAGAGAAAATGGAATATCTGCTGCTGCTCAGAGTATTTTCTGTGCTGTTATGTACAGCATATGTCAGACTTTTGGGGATAGTGTAAAAATGATATCTGCAACTGTGACCGAAGGCAGACACTAAGATGAAGTCAGTGTCAAAACGTCATATTATGTTTACTAAGCCATAAGTCATTCTTACATTTAAATCCTCTATATCTAAATGTAATTATGCATAATCTGTGTTGTATATCCTGGTTAAAGCATGACAAACATGGAGACTGTGTCCTTAGTAAACCTCCATCTCTGAATGAATGAGAATTAAAATTGCTGCTAACAAGAGGTTGAGAATAATGAAGATAGAATGTCTGGATAATCATCTGATGCCAACAGTGTACTTAATATGTTTACACCACAAAGGCTTGGCTACTACTTATTTTGAGGATTGTTTAACAGCTGATGTTTGCACTCTAAATCAGTGTTTCCCAACTAAGAATAGGCTGGGTTCACAACTGTCTAGAATTCTAGTTTCAAATAGAGCTGGAAACTGGTTGTAGATTTGTTGATCTGATTAATCTCTGTAAGTATTGGCCCTATATCCACAAGAAACAAAGTTACACGACAGAAAGAAAGAATGTGGTGCCATTATTCAACTCTAAAGGCAGGATTGTTGTCAGTTGAAATGAGCCAAACAAATAATCATAAGATTTAATGATCCGTGGATTTCTTTCTTTTTTTTTTGGGGGGGGGGGGGTATTTTTTCAAAAACAGTAAATTATAGCATTTGAATTTAAAACAATGTTATGCCTAGTAAAGTTTATTCCCCTTTGCTGAGAATGTTTTGGAGGATTTTCATTATCATTAAAACAAGAATATATAATTCAAATAATGGACAATAATCAGATTTACTAAAGGGGTATTCAGAATGGGAGGGAAATTTTTAGATGTACTCGAGACAAAAAGATTAGGAACCATTGCTCGAGCCATTGTTGTCCATATAACCTTTTGTCAGTTTTATTATTTTATAGTGTCAATGAGGGATGGATGAGAAAATGCCCACTATTATGCTTTGGCAAATTCTAGATTGTCACTATGTCATTTATCTTCAAGTTCAAAAGTGTTTCTTTATTAGTTTCGCTGGTACCTTGATTGTCACTGTGTCGCGCAGACCCTAAAATGAAGACTTTACAGTGTGTGATCCATGGGCCTTATTCCAGGGAGATCTCTGACAACACACAAAAGACAGACAGAACAGTGACCTGAGAGGATTGTGATAGCAGCAGCCTCACATCCTGATCCATTTTCCCTCAGTATGTGCAGTGTGCCAGGGTGTGCTGCGGTGCGTATTGTTATAGGAGATGATTAATTAGCTCACTCTCGTCCCAAAGGTAATAGTGTGAGTGTGATGCTTCAGACTTGTCCATGCATTTGTGCGTTCAGCTGTCGGCATTTTGTCATTGTTTCCTCAATGCCTGACATGAAAGCACTCTGAGAACCCTCGCGGAGCCTAACTTTGTTCGAAGAGTCATTCCCACAGGACCTCCTTTATGAACAACACATTAGCTCTGAATACAGAAACACTTAAGTGGAGTTTCAAAACTTTTAGCATGCACTCCTCTTGTGTTAAGCATCAGAAGTTTAGAGAAGTAGCTAATGGGGACCCATTCTTTATTTGATTCATGTCAGATTGGTAGCATATCATTTTTCTTATTTTAGTAGGTTACTGTCGGAATAGACCTTACCACTTACTACTTTGAACTATAAGATCAAGGACAAAATCCGACCCCTTTTGTGTGATAGTCTAGTTCCTGTGGAGCCTATATCCCATAAGTGGTATTCTTAAGCCTGTAAAACACGCGGACATCTTGGCTCTTGTGACCAAGATGAAACCTTCTACTTGTTAATCTGATGCCCTTACTTGCAGACTCTTCTGAAACGTGTTTGATGGTAAATCTTTCTCTTTCAACTGGTGTGTTTCCTAGTCCATTCAAACCATAATAGAGCCACTACTCAAAAAGACAAATTTGGACCTGACAGGGACCTGGTTGGAGTGTCAGGATCAGTTCTCAATTGCTTTTCTTCATATTTATAGTCGGAGCTTCAGTGCTGCTCAGCAGCAGCTCCTGCCTAATTTCACTGGGGTGCAATGGTCAGTGTACTGTCCAGTTCTAAGGGATCACAACCAATTCAACGCAATACCACTTTAACCCATTAGATAACATACACACAAATGGACGTTTAGCCCATTGACCCTTTGCATGTGTTGTCACGCTCTTCAGAGCAACGCCCATTTTGCCATGACAGCAGGCAGAAGCGCTGTCTGTGCATGATAAAATTATGGAAACTTTGTTGAAAACTTCCATGCGGTTGGAAAAGGTGTAAACCTAATGTAATGTAACTTTTTATCATGTACGTGATGAAGACAGAAGACGATGATGATTAATGACAATAACAATAAATCACTGGATAACGGGAAGCACTCAAAGTACACACAGATTTGCATTAGTGCTTTGTACAAGTTAATGCTAATATTACAAAACGATCATGTATATCTGAGACGATCAGCATTACACAGCATGTCTTTATCCCTTTACAAATAGCCAAGTGAATGAACTTGCATGAATGTATGTGGGATCCAACTTGGACAGATACATTATGCATATATTCACAGACTACTTGCGCAGAATATATTTAATTCAAACAAACTCAAATGAAAATCATTATTTATTTGTGAAATTGTGCTAGTAGCCCGCCCCTGCCTCACAGGTTTACATTAATGGAGCTCATTGTTAATCTATCATTTAGAATCATCTAAATCAAGGGTCTCAAACTCAATTTGAGAGAGGGCCGAATTTAAAAAATCAGAGCTGGTTGGGGGCCACAGCAAAGACAGTGTGTTTAACTGTCAGCGCCACACTCCTGGAGCAGCGGGGGAGGGGCTGTGTAGGCACTAATGCAGTGCATTATGGTAACTGTTGTTTTAACAGGTGCTATCCGTTTGGTTGGCGGGCCATTTATAATACCAATTAATAATCGGATTAAAAGAGTTTTGTGCTTCTCTCATTGATTCTGTACAAATCCACAATGTGTGTCAGTCCCCTGGGTTCGTTAATTTTTACTTTCTCCAAAAACGGTGCTTTTTGAGCACCAAAAAGATGTGACACTTCCACTGACAACTGGCCTTAACATGCGCTAGAAGTAGCCATCACCTAATTGACAAAAAATTGCAATCGCTGTGAGTTTTTGTTAGTTTTGCGCTCCATACAATGCTGCGTCCACACTTTTCTGAAAACAAAATGAGAATATTGACTTATACTGATAAAATGATATAATGTTGCAATTTCTTGGATAAAATACACAATAATAAGCTATTTCTGATCATCATATCATAAGCATAAAGGACCGATTTGTGTTTTGTTAAACACTTTTTATCATATTGGCTGTGTTAAGTTATATATTAGATTGCATTGTAAAGCTGGAACTTTGGAAAAAAAAAAAAAAAAAAACGGCCCTTACATTAGACTGAATGCCTTATTTTTAAAGTGATCAACAGTAATGGTGGCACCACTCATTATCATTTTGAGGGGGTTTCGGGATTGTTTTTGGGGTGTGGTCCTAAACTTTTGATCAGCTGCATAACAGCCTATTTGGGTTTGATTGTTGTTTTCAATAAAACGTTTACTCACATTTTTTTTTGTCTCACTCCTATTTCTTGTTGCATATTGAAGCTCTGCTTGGAACCTTATTAAGACCCAACCATGAAAATCTTGACTTTTGCCATTTATTCAACTGGTCTGAAACTTTTATAGGGACTCTATAATCCCTCTGGGTAAGATCATCAAATAGTTTTGTGATGTCTCTTATCACCTGTTTGCTTATGATATATGATATATTGCTTATTTAAACCCTCTAAGGTCCACAAGTTGTACTCCTTAAACACTCCTTACACACACAGAAAAAAACAAACTCTGATTATTGCCCCTGATGACTCTATTCCAGGGATAAATCAGTATTTGGGGCCTAAATCAAGCCTTAGAAACCTCTGTGTTGTTTGATGAAGACATGTTAGCAGAGCATCATTCTAAGCAGTTGACAAGAAACAGTTTCTTTCTGTTGAGGAAAATCTTTAAACTCAGAAAAAAAAAAAGTGTCACAAAAGGATCTGGAACTTATAATTCATGCCTTTGTGTCTTCGCGTTTAGACTATTGTAATAGTTTGTTTTCATGTCTAAACCTGAAGGAGCTGTCTCGTCTGCAGCAGGCTCATAACTTTCCAGCGAGGATCTTTTTGACCCGCGAAAACAGACGGGCTCACATTTCCCCTATTCATTGGCAGCCAGTCTTCCATCGGATACATTATAAAATGTTGGTACTGACATTCAGGGCTCTGCATGGTCAGCCCCCTTCTTATATCAGCGATTGGATCCAACCCTACACTGTCTTCCACACACTGAGGTCTGTGGATCAACAACTGTTGATGGTTCCTCACACTCGTTTTCGGACCAGAGGAGACCGATCCTCCCAGTCTGTCGCTCCCAGACTTTGGAACGACCTTCCGCTCTCCCTGCGCTCATTAGACAAAGACTTAGACATTAGACTGTTGATTCTTTCAAAAGCAAACTCAAAACTTTCTCTTTTACTCAAGCATCTTAATTACAGCAGATTTAGGAACTGATTTTACTGTCATATTGTTCTATTGTAAGTGTGTGTGTTTGAATGCATCTGGATGGTTTCCCGCTGTTGGGTTTGAGCCGCTGTGTGCTGGACCAATCACAGCACTGCATTATGGTTTGGGCGGAAGTCAAAAGGACAAACCTGAACAAACATTGTGGCGCCAACAGACATACTTCAGCCTATTTCAACACATTTACGGACTATTTTGCTTTAGAAAACATGCATTGCATTGAAGCGCTTTTTGTATATTAGGACGGGGATGAAGTGTTTTTCTCTCAACTGGATTTCCTGATTTCTCAGTTTGTTCCGCTTTTGCGACGCTGCGACCAATCAGTTCAAATGTTTGTCATGACGTTACACATTTTCCCGACAGCTTTTGACAAGAACCTGTCCAGATTGATAATGTGTAGAACTAAATTTAGAGTGACACAGATATCAATCTGGCGTGAGCCATTTTACCAAAACCCTAACCTTAACTTATCTTAATACATATCAATAAACCCATTGTTTATATACAATTGACAAGTTCAATATGCCATGATAAATAGAGTTTTTCAGTAGAAGGCTTTTCAAGTGGAGGTGCAATCCAGCTATCCAGTCACTTAAGTATAAAACCATCTGATAGCTTAGTTGAAATTTCTGTTTTTTAATCATTATAAACCACTGGAGTGTGTTTTATCAAATAATTTCGCAGATTGCTGTTTTCCTTTCACTTTTATTAGGTTTCATGTATTTTCCACTGAGCCGTCTAAGAGTAATAAATGAGACCACGCATTACTTACTCTCATTAAGCCATTAGTTAAATTAATAGACCTAGACGCTTGTATTTGTGTGAGCAGATAATTAGTCTAGACTCACAGTTACATATACTGATGCAACGCAGTAAATACAGTCCCGATCAAAAGTTTAAGACCAGATGAATAAATGGCATAAGTCACATTTTGCATGGTTGGATCAGCCGCAGAACACTCTTTTTCAGTTCAACTGTTGTTTTCAATAAAATGTTACTACTCTTAGTTAATACTTTTTTTGGTCTCACTCCCATTTCTTGCTTATTGTGGCTACTTGTTAAGATCCAACCATGCAAAATATGACTTTTGCCATTTATTCAACTGGTCTTAGACTTTTGATTGACTGTATAAACATTGCATTCTATCACACATGATCACATTTAAAAGGTGCACTATGTAACATTTCTAATGAAGCATGTTATTAAACACCTGTAATTGAGTTAAGTTCAATGGTGCACTATTTAAAAATGCTCAAAACAATAACAACTCCACTTCTGAACACCAGAGGGCATTTTTTGTGCACTTGTCTACATCACCACGAGGGACCACCATGAGGCAAGTACCTAAGAAGTACAGCCAGATGCCCATACCTGAAGTACTAGAAACTGCCAAACAAAGGCTCCAGGCCTTGGCCAGCCGCCTAAAGAGAACCAGGAAAGATAATGAAGCCAAACGAATGAACCGGCTGTTCGCAACTCAACCTGCGAAAGTGTACTCTCAATGGCAGGGTAATAACAGCAGAGCTGACCCACCAAGGCTGGAAATAGAAAGGTACTGGAAGAGTATCTGGTAGAAGGAGGCGTCACACAACAGCAATGCAAAATGGCTTGTGGCTTTGACCCCCAAATTCCACATCATACATCTCCGCTGCGCCACGCACTGCGCAGAACTCACGCAGCCATCAAAATGAATGAAGCCCGTTCCACGTCCCGCGTAAGCGCCGCGCAGGTCTGCACCTAGGCTCTGCCACTCCGGCGCTCTCCGACAGAATTGCGGATGAAGTCTATTTCTTCTGCGCCAGAGTCCAGAGATCGCACAGAACAGGAATGAGAACACAAACTACATCTGGGTTTCCAAAACAAAAACTGTTTACTCGGACCACATTTTGTGACATGTATAAAACTTTTTGTTACCCAGTAGGCAAATGTTTACAATCAATACCACCCGAAACATGTAAATGGTTGTAAATCTGTTACGTACAGTTTTAAGTTGCCATTTTATTAATGCTCTATTCATGCGCTATGTTGACACGGTGAAAAAAGTTGTTGTAGTTGCACGAAAAACAAACTTTCAATGAATCTGCACTTGTTTTCTTTCCGCTACATTTGGAGCGGTGTCTAATCGCGCATTCTTGTGGATCCCGAACGTGCCCACTTCCAGCTCCTCGGGACTTCGCAGCCCTGTGCTGCGCGGACGGGCGGAGAAATATTGCATCCAGTAGGCGAGAGTCTGCGCACTAAATCGGAGGCGGTCTACGGCGCAGTGGAGCGGAGACGCATGATGTGGAATCCCGGGTGAGAGGGGACCACAGCAACCTCCCAGAACAGAATCCAATCACCATCACAGTAGCAGATATCAAGGAAAGAGTCTCAGGCATGAAAAACTGGACAGCCCCAGGTCCAGACATGATCCACGCATACTGGCTAAAGAAACTCACTGCTCTCCATGAACGCCTAGCAGCACAAATGAACCAGCTGCTGAGGGATGGGACTCACCATGAATGGTTAACTGAAGGGTGTACGATCCTGATCATGAGGTATCCCTCCAAGGGTACCATCCCATCCAATTATCGGCCAATAACCTGTCTCTCCACAACATGGAAGCTCATGTCAGGCATCCTTGCGGCTAAGAAAAGTGGGCACATGGATCAATACATGAGCAAAGCACAGATGGACATAGGCAAAGATACTAGAGGAGTCATACACCAACTCCTGGTTGACAGAACAATCGCCCAAGACTGCAGAGCCCGACACCAACCTGTGCACTGCTTGGATTGATTACAAGAAAGTCTATGACTCCATGCCACACCCATGGATCACTGAGTGCTTGGAGATGTACAACATCAATAGGACATTAAGGGCCTTTATAGCAAGCTCAATGAGGCCGTGGAAGGCCAATAGTAAGTCACTTGCACATGTGTCCATCAGTTGTGGCATATACCAAGGAGATGCACTGTCCTCACTGCTGTTCTGCGTAAGTCTGAACACCTTCAGCCAGACAATCAACAAGACTGGCTGTGGATACCGACTCAGGAATGGGGCCACCATAAGTCACCTCCACTACATGGATGACATCAAGCTGTATGCTAAGAGCGAGCGAAACATCGACTCACTGATCCACATTACCAGGATCTACAGCACTGACATTGGGATGTCATTCAGGCTAGAGAAGTGCAGTCAGATGGTAACAAAGAGAGGGAAGTTAGTCCACACAGAAGGAGTCTCACTCACACAATAGCACAGGAGCAGACCCTAAGCACCAGCGCGATAGAGGCCCAGATCTACCACATCAGACAAGACCCAAGGTGTAGGCTGTGCAAAGAAGCTCCTGAGAAAGTCCTGAGATGTAACTGCAGGGTTTAAGATACTGGCCGGGAAAGTGTACATGGATCACCATAACCAAGTGTAGTGTACAGAAACATCTGTGCAGAGTATGGACTGGAAACCCCAAGGTCAAAATGGGAAACCCCTCCAAAGGTGGTAGAGAATGACTCCTGCATGAATCCTGTGGGACTTCCAGATACAGACTGACAGAATGGTAATGGCAAACCAACAAGACATCGTGGTGGTGGATAAAGAGCAAAGGAAGGCCGTTGTGGTCGATGTGGCGATACCAAGTGATGGCAAAATGAGAAGAAAGGAACACGAGCCAAAGTGATGCCCATGGTGATCGGAGCACTCGGGGCAGTGACCCCGAAGCTCATTGTATTTGGACCAGTCTCATAGAAGTCTGTGACTCACACTCACTGTGATGGTTGTGGGTCGCACAGTGCCTTCACGCTACAAACCCAGTAGTGGTTTGTGTAACTGATCATAGCCACATATTTTCTTGTATTCACCTTGTTTCGCCCTACCCACTTTTGCCTGTTTTCTCTGTATACCTGCACTCCTGCAGTAATGGCACATCTGGTTTGGTGGGAACTCTGTTCACGCAAGTGGCGAGAGAGAGAAAAGTCTTTCTGCTAAAAGATTATATAAAGAAGGCTGATTGATGTAAAATGTTCAATTTACACTTATTTGCTGTTGAGCTCGTCTGCATAATGACCAAGAGAGCTAATCCTCTTGAAATTAAAGCAAGACTGCACTGTCTGCTCTGTTCACTTACACATGAATGGGATTTCAAGTGGCATTTGCAGCCCACTGCGTCCGGTCTGAATGGGCCTTTAGTCTAAATCAAGACAGGAAGAAAGGCAGCCAATCAGAGGCTGCGGATCCTCTGCCTTCCTCTAAAAAATAAATTAGCCCTGCACACACCACAAGGCCCAGGACTATGGAGGACACACCTATTCACCAGAGTACACAGTTCCATGGAGTAAAGAGATCCCATTGGCTGGAGGACACCACATGACCAGAATTTACAGGCTAGTGGGGAAAAAAATTATATTCTGGTCCAGAAATATAAATAAAATGTATTTATGCATGAGCATAATTACTATGTGATATATTCCAGTGCTGTCAAGGTTAATGCATTGACTAATTAATCATAGAAAATTGACGCATTAATCATGAATTGAAGAAGGAAGGTATAGAATCAGCGCTTTAATCACGTGGTAAATTTTACACATATAATCCAGCGGACAGCAGGTCGAATCAACTAAAAGACGTAATGGAGATCTCCATAAACATGCAAGTGAGGGCTTAAACTAACTTTTACAGACCACTAGTAGACACCAGCCCAACACCAGCAGCTACCTGTCTATCAACCATAAATGTCAGTTACCTGTGTAACTGTAGTTCTATGAGTGTATGAAGGGCCCTCAAACCACTTAGCTTGTTTGGTCATGTAGCCTACATTTACCTGAAACATGTGGTCACACAGATTCAACATGAAATACAATGTCTAGACTTGTAGTTAATCAGGCTTATAAATTATTGATTTAAAGTTTTGAGATAATTAATTACATTTTTGAAGAAAATGCGCAAAAAATACTTCAAAATAGCATGCAATGGAACTAATCATAATTAATGACAGTTCAAAAGAGTGATTAATCTGATAAAATGGCATTTGTATGTATTTGTTTAGGGGCATTTTCTTAGCTTTTCTTCAATATTACACAGTGGTCCTTTACTGTCACAATGTGGAACATTCAATGGAAAACAATAACATTTGTATTTTTACGATGGTAGACAGTTGCCTCCATCAAGCTGCAGGGAGCTAACTGGTCTGAGCTGGGAATCAATAGCTCATGTGAATGGCTTTCTTACCTCTTGCATCACATCCTCCGCTGTGTGATGGTATGCCTGGCCTTTATACATGTTCAAAGATACACGCACAATGAATTTAAATCACAATAATATATTTTGAACTGTTAAATGTTCTCTACTTGTGAACCCTTTGAGTGTGTGTGTGTGTGTGTGTGTGTGTGTGTGCGTGTGCGTGTGTATGTGTGATTGAAATGAGTCTAAAGCGCCTTAGAAAATATCTCTCATACAAAGGCTTACCCCTGTGGTAATTGCCGGATTCCACTGCAGTTCAATAGTGTCCTCTCCTTATTATAGAGTGGCCTAAATGACTTAAACCTTTTCCTCCTCTAATCAAATAATTGGTTGGTGAAGATAACCAGGCTCTCTGATAGAGACTAGAAGAAGAAATAACACCAGAGGGGCTGCAAATGAAGAAATTTGTCCTTGGCCCCACTTCTCTAAGTCAATGCCCAATGTCAAAATATTTCATGAGAATAGTATTGTACAGCAAATACTTTATTTTATATATAGCTCCTACAGTATTTAGCATTGTACTTAAATAACTCAAATATCAGAACAGTCCTAAGCTAAGCAATTATACAACCAGAAATTACACCATACAAAAGTACAGCTGCATTTTTATAAAAAAGGCAAATTACAAAAAGTAAACACTTGTCACTTCCCCTAGAAACAGGGTGTCTCTGACCAGCCGCAATTTAACCACGAATTTAACTCTATTTTTGATATGTGTTGGCATTAACCGATTGGCACTTCCATTTGCGCAGGAACTCGGTTCACACAAGTGAAAAATAAAATATTAGAAAAAGTAGATGGATTTGTGTAAAGTGTTCAATGTTCATGACACCAACTGAAAAAGGCTATTTATATTATAGGACTTTAAATGTTGAAAATAGGCCTACTACTTGCTCTGTATCACACAATCTGTGCCATTCTAGATTTTTGTATAGCCAATTCTTGTCATGAACTGTAGCAATAAAAATGCATTGTTGAACATCTGTCTCGTTAGACCCTTAATTCATAACATGCTCTGTATTCCAAGTATGACTATTTCTCATCCTGTAAATTCATTGTTCCATCTGGTCGACAACAAATGGCATGTCGCGGTATCAGAAAGTGGCACTTTGGTTGGTGCTGTGGCTGACGGTGGCCCGGTGTGTAATGAGGGACTGTCGCTGAGGCACTGAGGGGAGACAGGCTTGACACCGCGGTGTGAGAAACTCATCTAAATCACATTACCAAACCCTGCCCTAAAGCCTTGTATGGCTGCCAGATTAGCCCGCATGGTCGTAGCTGTCACCAGCCCTGCGCTCACTGAAAGTCCCCCTTTTGTGGAGCTGGCATGTAATAAACATTGTAATCAGGCCTGTGATATGTGCCGGGGCCTTTACTGTGAATATGACACCAAAGGGAGGAGCATTAATATCTTCCTCTACAATATACTTTTAAGAGAGTGATAGTGTGGTCTCATGTTATTTAAACAACTCAATTACAATGTTTATTAGGAGATAAAAAGACAAATAAGTAAAAGACTGGTAGAGTGAACTTTACGGGGTTTATGCAACTTTCAGCTAATCAAATTTAGTATTTTATAATGCCACAATTCAAGATTTTTAATGTCATAATCACTTTCAAATAAGACATTTACCTTTTTTTTTTTTAATGTTTATCACATTTTACACTTTTACCATGTCAAAACTACTGGCTTGTTGGGCAGCAGAATGATGAGAATATAAAGTACTAGCTTTTTTAAAATATGATTTGATCTAAGATATTAACATCTAGATTCAATAAATGCAGTTTGCATACTTTTGAATGTCATGGACAAGCAGTGCTGACAAGGAATGTGATGATTATTTTTATTATGTTATTGTGCTGATGGATACATAATTTGAATTGAATTTAATGCATTTTAATGCCTCATGGAAACCGTGATTTTAGTTAGAGTAGACATAACAAAGTTTTCCTGGAACCAAAGTTAAGACACACAGGTTTGCTACAATCAAGAGGAGGCAGAGTATAAATTAGAAGATTTATTAAATTATTTCAGTTTGTATTATTTGTCATTGTCTGTGAGTATTGGGTGAACTAAGAAGTCACAGGGCTCAACGGATCATTTTTTAAGGGTTTAACATAGGTTAGCGCCTACAATCATGCAACTTCTGTTACTGGCCACTACTGGCAAGGCTGCCGCCGTCAGTGGGGCGAGCACATAACAGGCCGCCGTGTTTGCTGTTCAAACTCCTACACAATCCGCGAGATTCTCCTGCCTTTTGCCTCCATCCCGACCCTGCAGGGCCTCGAAAGACCTGTCGCCGCCTGCTCCAAAAACGTATGTCTCCTGTCACATCTCTCATGGCTGATATTCTTATTTCTCTCTACTCCTGTCATCTGTGACCAATCTGTACTTTTCCTATACATTTAACAGTAGCACCAGAATGCCATCAACCTTTCCGGCCCAACACTGGCTGTCCAAACCATGTGTGGTAGTAGGCCCTGTGTGCCCGTTGGCAGCCTATTGCATGTGACCTGAACCTTTAAGAGGGAGAGTCCCTCACCTGTCCGGGCTCTTGGTCGCCTCTGATGTCACCCGCCGTCTAGGAGCAGTGTAGCAGCACGAGCGCCAGATCAAGCTAACTTATCACTTAAAATCACCTTTAACATAGTTTTCGTTAGTCTAAAGCCTAGCGATTGCGCCTAGGTTTCACCAGTGAGTATGATGCGCTGCAGATTCATTCACTTGTTCATTAATTTAGTCAATGTATCCAAACAGACATTTCTGTTTGTAGACCTCCAGCGCATGCATGAGGGTCAACTCGGGACACGTACCTCCTGGCTTGTGCGTGTTGCGTTATGCTCTATTAACTGTTCCGGTAAGTTATGTCATGGTTTTCAAATAAATATTTTTTTGAAAATGCACTTATCTGAAGCTGTTTGTGTAGTGCACGGCGTCCAGGGCACGAGCACGCCTCCTGGATCGTGCTGCACGCTTCATTCATAAAAACTCTCTGGTAGGAAAGTTCGCTTTGCTTGATCACATACCTGTTTCCTTTAAGTTTGTAATTCAGCGCTGTTTATAGTGTGGGGTGCCCAGACCAAACACCCCTTCAAGAGCTGGGTTCTTCTCTGTGTGTGTGACGCATCTGTCTGATTTTGTTCCTATACTATAAATTCCAAATTGTAACTTTTTAGGTTTGGAGACTGAGCGAGCCTCCACTTTCGCCTCACCCTTCTTCACCTTCACCTTTCCCTTTTTTGTCCTCTTTTTGTCTCACTCTTTGCATCCACTGATGAGCACTGAACTTATACTTTGTTAAAGCTTCTGTGGGTATTGAAGGTGACCATTTCAGCAGCACTTTGGATGTAACTTAAACACTGTCATTATTAGTGTGTGAGTAAAAAGCTTTTTTTTTTATTAGCATTTTAAAGAAAAGTAATTTGTACAACAAAAGTAACTTATAAAATTGTATACCTTTTTCTATTCCATGTCTCTGTCACTCAGTGCTTACCTGTGTTAGCCATACAGTTTAATTACTGTATGTTCCTGACGGGGCGGCGTTGTTGAACCAATTTTAACAGTTAAATAATTGGGCTGATTAAGTATAGCCTGTTCCATTTTAAGGTTTTCTGTGGGACGAGCCTTGGCCCCTTCCTGTGTGTCTTATCTCTGGCAGACAGAGAGATTTACCATTCGCACCCGGACCGAGTGGCACTCTGGGCCTGGCCCGTGACAGGTGGAATTTGAATGAAACATGTTATTGATACTATTCAATGTGCGAGGGCTACTTCCACTCACTCTTTATACACCTGCAAGTGGCATGTATATGAGGAGTGGCGTGAGGCCAGACAGATCATTTCTTTTCAATGTTCAGTGTCTGACATCTTGTGCTTTCTGCAGCAGTTAGTAGGCAACGCTTTCTCCACAATCAAGGTCTATCTGGCTGTCATTTCGAGAGGCGTCTGGCTGCAGACCTTAATCCAGAGTCTCCTCTCCGCAGACCTTAACCAGGAAGTGCCCACGTGACCCGTACCTTAACCCAGAGGTCCCTACCAGAGCCCGGATGTGTCAAAAA
The DNA here is from genome assembly GCA_019453435.1 of Rhinogobius similis. Taxonomy (NCBI): domain Eukaryota; kingdom Metazoa; phylum Chordata; class Actinopteri; order Gobiiformes; family Gobiidae; genus Rhinogobius; species Rhinogobius similis. Next base: position 18,632,789 of record CM033621.1, on the reverse strand, counting down.
TAACCAATATCAACACGCACGGCACCTTATGTTTTTAATTCAATCATTCCTCTTCTTGTTAATTTATAACTAGGTAGAAACTAAATTAAATATTTGTCTATCCGCTGATTAATCTTAACAAAATGTGATGATTAGAATTTGTATCGTGCTGTGAAGTGTATATTTAGATATTACCACACCACACGCTCTTTACGTCATCGCTTCTAATGTCTAATGTTAGTGGCGTTGAAGTGGAGTTTTAAGTAACATGTTATGAAAAACTAGGGGAGAAGTTTACTGTTAATCGCAAATTTAATGTGAATTTGTAGATATAGATCCATCGTCAATAATGATGGAGAGTGGAATCTGACGATGAAGAACACGCGGAGGAGCTGGAGCTTTTTTAAATCGTATTTGTTTGTGTGGAAGACGCGGACATTTTATGAAGAAGTGGTGGATGGGAGGGACTTTGTTTTTTATGAATGTAATGAGATGAATGAGTAATGCATGTAATCTTTCTTTCAAGTTTTTAATTTTTTCAATACTGTTTTTTTTATTTTCTGATTATAATGTTCGATATTTTGATTTGCAGTGCTTTCAGTATTTCTATAAACTGCCAATCTTTCATTCAGTTTGAATGTTTTCTGTTTTTAAACATATTTTTACTAACCTCTTACTTAGGTTAGTAAAAAGTAATATTGCAACGTAACCTTTTTTTTTTAATTATTATTTTCGTCCGCGCAACATACATCTGGACCTGTGGGTTAAGGCGCCTCTTGGTTAAGGTCTGCGGGGCTGGCGACTCTGGATTAAGGTCTGCAGCCAGACACTCTTGGCCATTTCTGCCTGTCATGTAAGACAGGGGTTCCCAAACTTTTCTGACCCGGACCCCCAAAAATAGACATGCAATCAACTCAAGACCCCCAAAGCAACATAATTTCAAGTGTCAAAGCTTGTTAAATCAGGTTTTATATTGGTTATTTGAATTGTTTATTGTCTTATTTGACCACATTTCACTAAAATATACAGTTTTTAATTTGAAACATAGAGCAAATAGTGTCATATTTATTCAAATAAGATCTTGAAATCATCTTGCGACCCCAACTCAGCCCTCGGGACCCCCTCCACTTTGGGAAACACTAATGTAAACATGACAGTGGGTCAACACCCCCTGATCTGTCATTTTATGAAGGGCGCACATGGTAAACTTCCTGTGGTCAAACCCCTGGTTCTTCTGTGGGATTTGTCGGCCGTGCTGGATGCTCTTTGCCATCACCCTTTTTGACAGAGAACACGCAATTCAACATCGGATCTCCACCGTGTCTTTGGTCGCTTCTGCCGCGCAGAGCAAAGCTGAGCTCCAGCTGCTCCATGCTCATAAACATAAGACACTGAGTGATCTGCGATCGTCTACGTGAGGACTGATCGATTGATTTTATGTGGAAAAATAACCTCACGTTTACAGCGCTGCCCCTGTTCGTTCTTTCTTCGCACAGGTAAAGCCTCCTGTTTTATCTAAAAGAGCTTTTAGCTTTTAACAATTATTTTCTTATTGTTTTTTCCTATTATTTTTTTGATTAATCAACTAATCTAATGGTTATTTATGTGATTAATATGCTATTTAAAAATACGTTTAGTATTTTGTTTTCTATTGACCTTATTCTGCCCCGCCCACTTTTGCCGTTTTTTGCTGTTTTGTTGTAAACGCACTGCCGTTTGACGAGAACTCTGTTAAAGTTAAAGTAAATGTTTAATGAACACGAGCAACAACAAGTCAACAACGCACCGATTTCCTGGTCAGTCTGAAAACGGCTTTTTAGTCCATGTAGAACTTATTTTCTGTTGAGCTCGTCTGCTCCATGTAAACTAATACAACAGAAACAAGACGGCGGCGCGTAAGGCAACTTCCGGAATAAAGTGAATAAAGATTCTTTTTTGTTGTTACATATAATATATATATATGTTTTTAGATAGGAACAATAGAAATATCCCTATGTTAATTTCAGTAGTCTTATTAATGCAAATAATGCACCACATTTAAACACTATGCCATAAGGCAGTTTAGGATCCTAATTATGTGACAAAGTTATTTGAATTTCGACTGTCAGCTCATTCCAGCAGAGCTTTGGTCTGTGAAGTCACAGTGTTTGATGAACAGCTGTCAGAAATACAAATGTACAGTTTGCGCTGCGGCACGTGTACAGTTCACAGTGCGTGTGTATACATGTACACATGTATATTCTACTGTGCCACGTGTACAGTTCACAGTGCGTGTGTATACATGTAAACATGTATATTCTACTGTGCCACGTGTACAGTTCACAGTGCGTGTGTATACATGTAAACATGTATATTCTACTGTGCCACGTGTACAGTTCACAGTGCGTGTGTATACATGTAAACATGTATATTCTACTGTGCCACATGTACAGTTCGCGGTGCGCGTGTGAACGGCATCTGCATACGTCCGTGAAGTTGGCCCCCCATCAAACGCACAAACTATGAAAATCGTTTGCGCTTCGTTTGTGCTGCAAAAAGTTTTGTTTGTGCTGTTTTGGTTTTTGAGATATTAATGATTGTATTATAGGTCAAATTAGGGTCACCCAGCCCCCAAAGAAGCTTAAAAATGCTCCAAAACGGCCCGAAAGGGGGTTGTTAGTGCCTTGTTTGTGCTGTTTTGTGCTGTGAAGAGTTTCGTTTGCTGTTACGGTTTTATCATCATTGACTATTTAATTTTTTGCCACTGATGTCACTCAGCCCCCCAAAGGGTTAAATAGCACTCGAAAACAGCAAAAGGCCAACGCGGCGTGGCACCGACGATGCGCAAAGTCCACCAGGCTTCATAAACATGAGGAGCGCGTTCTTTTTTCACTTTCCATTTAGCTGCAGTTAACTTGGTCTCTCTTTTGGGCAGAAATCTATCTCTCAGTGGTTTGTATGTGTGTCTGTCACGTGCGCTCTGTGTGGAAATACATTGTGAATGTCTAGAGCGCACTTGTATTCGTTAGATCTGCCAATCTTATTTAAAGACTCTGAAGAGGCGACGTATTTTCGTAGTCGATGTCGTCGATTACGTTTACGCATCGTTGCAGCTCTAGCATGGTCACATGGTCAAATCAAACCATGTGATTAATGTAAATTCGTGATTAATGTGTCAATATTCTATGTTTAGTCACATGAGTTAACGTGTTAACTTTGACAGCCCTAATTTAAAGTAGAACTCAGTAAAAAGATTTACCTTTTAAACTCTTTGTAAGTCTGTGTGGGGGTTACAAGCGTATTTTCGGGGTGTTTGAAGCCCTCGCCATCTCCCGCTACTGTCTCACCGTGGAAAACCAGCCTTGCAGCTTTCTTGACACTGACCCGAAGACAACTCTCCTGAGAAACTTTTTCTCTCTGTTCTATATTTTGCGACATGAAATGTTTTTATGTGATTATACTTCCTTATTTTAATAAAAAGAGGGTGAAAAAAAGAAAGGAATAAAAAAAGCGTCTTTTTATTTTACTTTCACAAGAGGCCTGCAGAGGGACTTCTGTCACGGAAGTTACTAGTTCTGCTTTAAACACTTTAACACCTCGAGCCACCCCCTGCTCCTCGCCACCCTGTCTGCCCCGATGGCAGACAAATGAGGTAAATACAAATTAAACTCAATTTATCAATCACTTAATTCTTGCACTTTTAACTTATATTTTCCTTTTGTTACATGTAACTGCACTCACATTTTTTCATTTTAAAACCTCATAAGGCTCATCTCATTTCCACGTTATTTTAGTACCGGTCTTATAATGGACTGAACTACATGACATACATGTTGTATAAGTTATCAATAAGTACATATAATTGTAAAATAAGTAACCATACCACTTTAAATAACATGTGAGGTAGGGTCTCATATCTTTTTAGTCGATTCTTATTTTTGTTCACTATTTCTTCTGCTCGTTGGCTGTATATTGCAAAAATAATGAATAAAAGTATGATTTAGTTTGGTGATTACATTGGTGATTTTTTGCTATTTTATTCCAACTGTTTGAATGAAGGTAGTTTATTTCACTTGTCTATTTATACAACATTTGGTTTATCAAATTAAATTAAGATGACTTAAGCCTGTGGGCCTGCTGAAGTTCCTAATTCCATTTTTTTTTTACAAAATTGGGCTTGTTCAAATTCAATTATAATCTCCAAAAGATTGGAGATTGTAATAAACGGTTGTAGGCTATTATGTTTTATTATTTTGTTATTTCCACAATCACTGGAATTGTATGACATTTACAAAGGTATACATATATAGTTAAATTAAGATAAGAGAATAAGAAAGTATTATATTAATTAATACTGCGTCACTTCCAGTTCCTTTTAGGTTTACATCTGCACAGACTGGATGTAAACAGAGTTCGTTGTTGTAGATTTTTACCCTGTTTGTTTGACAAGTGGATTGACCAACAGCAGGATTGTTTTCAGCTGCATGGATAAATACAACAAATTGGATCTTGAAGGCACTGTACCTGACTTTTACTGATTTGAAACGTGAAAAACATAACTACCGTACTTCATGTACCAGATTTTTTTTTTGCATCTAATCAATCAATCAATGAAAATGTATTTGTATAGTACTATTCATACACAAGTAACCCAAAGTGCTTTCCAATCATAATCCCAAAGTTGAGAGCTTAAATAAATACATTAAAATGTATTTAAAATAGTAACATGCAAATAAAATTCCATCAATCATGTGCACAGCTAAACAGAACCGTTTTTAGCCTAGATTTAAAGGCAGTGTAGGGGCCTATTGCACGACCTCAGGGAGACTGTTCCAGACTTTAGGTCTATAAAACTGGAATGCTGATTCCCCATGTTTAGTCCTGACTCTGGGCACCTGCAGGAGGCCCGTCCTTGAGCGTCCCAGAGTGCGAGATGGTTCATATGACACTAACATGTCAGAGATGTACTTTGGTGCTTAGAAATGGATACTTGTTAGGACCCGAGCAGCAGCGTTCTGGATGTACTGAAGCTAATAAAGTGAAATCTCTGTTGCCCCAGCACAGATATATTGTAAAAGAATCTATATGGGTTAAAATGAGACCAAAGCGCTTTCTCTGTATCTATTCATAGAGCATTTTATTGTACAAAAAGTAGGAAGTGCACCATTAGCATGCTAATGTTTGTTAGCTTTATCCAGGACAGCAAAACTTGCTCTTGGCTCAGACACTGTTAAAAATGCTTACAAACTCATCACGGTGAATATTTAAGATGTTGGGACTGCATTAAGTGTGCAATACATGTGTCTGTTGTAAAGAGTTTAAAACTAGTTATTTTTTTTACATTTCAAAACAGTAAAAATCAGTCATAGCGCCTGTAAGTAACTTTAGAATCTGTAAATTTGTTCGTTTTGTCGTCTTCGTTGCATTTATCAGTGTAATTTTTCACTAGACCTGAGGTAGTACCTATAGACATGTGTTGGTGCGCACCCTTGATGGGTGACGGATTACAGGCTGGACCAATATGACATGCTTGGACCCCTGTTGTCCCAGGATGCCACTTAATGTCAAAACACAGAACAAGTCAGCATCCCGAAGCAATGACTCACAGGGCAATGAGCCAAACCGCTGCACTAAAATAACATGACTATTAGTGGCAAGAAAACTTAATTATTACAGGAAAACTTGAAAGAGTGAAAGGTATCCCAGGAGCAGCAGAGCACCAACATGAATATGCTTGACGTGAGGCAGAAATGCACAAGAGACCGAAGAAGAGAAAGGGAGTGGCTTTTATACTCTTAAGCGCCACCTACTGGGCATATTATACCGGCAGAAATCTAAACTGCTACTACAGCAATACCATGACACTTTGCTCATGTGTTTATTATCTAGACTGTGTTTTTGTTGTCTGAGCAGCCATTTTGAGGTTTTTATATAAGTTGAATGAAAACAGGTAACTTATTTCATCCTATAATAATGCCACTAACGTGTTATGTCCTCTAACAGTTTCCAATGAAGCGTGTTGACACCATGAAAAGGTAATAAATATCTGCCTCTTTATGATTGAAAGTCCTAACTGTTTGTGTGTAAGAAACTTTGTCTATTTTTTACATACTTTAGGTCAAGACTTTTCCAGGGTGAGAAACGCTGTGGTTCCTTTTCAGCTTTTGGTGGTAATTTAATGTGTGTGCCTACCATCATTACTTTTCCTTTGTTTCCCTAGTAATATTTTTCACCTTACCAAGTAAGATCTGTTTTCTTTGTTGTGTTGGCCTTGGCCACCCTCAAGTCATTCTGCTCCATCATTTTTACTACGGTGTAAATAAACACCTCTGCAGTAGAGTAATCGGTCTTCCTGGCTGTGGTGAACCCTTGGCCACCACCGCACAGAGTTTCAACAAGGCCTTGTCCCCATTGTCTGCCTTGATGTCCTGTTTCTTTGTTGGCCTTATTATATGTGTAAATGTAAAAAAAGAAACTTTTAAAATTCTTACTACAAATGCTTCTTGGCTTCACATTTGGTTTTCTAAGTGAAGGAGTTAACAGTGTATTACATTACTTACATTCATTGAGCTGATTCTCAGTAACAATTGTGAACTGACCACAATGAGGGAAGACTGTGTGACAAGTTACAAAATCTCAATTCTTTCTTTGTTGCATTGAATTATAAAGCACAAACACGAACACATTAATCTATTGGATTTAGCAGCCCTGTAACTTTTGTCATACATTTTCTGTTTAGGCCAACAAGCTGAAGCACATGGTGATCCAGCTTAGTGTAGCATTATTCGGTGTAATTTACTTGTCACTGCCTTTTCCCTTGGCATGTGGCAAGTTAGAGCAGCAATTACAGCCTAAGCATGGGTCTGGAGTGGCATTTATATGACATTAGTGAGACATGCTCAGCTTACAACGTCAAAAAGAAAAGACTGGAACCAGACAGACACGATCTACCCTGGAGGCAAAGCGGCTTTTCAGAAGGAGGACGGGACATTAAAAATGCAACATAAGTTTGAGCTCCTCTGATAAGATGCACACTGTCCAAATTATTGACTTTTAGAATGTCATCTGTAAGGACTAATGTTGTATGACAAACTGCTAAACCGTAATGTTGCGTTCCAGTTGTCCTTTGAGGTTGGATTTTCAACTTGTAAATTCCCACTTAAACACTTTCACATCTCAAAATTCCTACTTGGAAATTTGTGCAAAACATTTCAGAACCCTGAGTTTATTAGTGAGCTGGACATTCCAACAGTCGTCCTTATTTTAACACCCAACAATTAAAATATTGATGTTATTTTCCCTTTGGTTGCCCTCTCCAAGACTCACCATTCTAAATGAGTTTGTAGGTAACTTTAAGAACTGAATTTTTGTGGGGCACCAACACATATAAATAAGAAAATAAATTAGAAAATAAAAGTTAACTAAATGAGTTCATCTGAAGTTGTGTAATCTGAACCATAACATTGACAAAGTAAATAAGAGTCGTGAAAATGTATTAACCAACAATTAAACAGAGGGCATATGAGTATGCAAATGAGTCATTAATACATTTGCAGAATGCCACAGTAAACTATTTCATGATCAAGCTGGTGATGCCACCTAGCCAAGTTACAGGTGAGATCTCTGGAGGGGCAACCCAACGCACAATGAATGTTTTTATAGAATTTTTGAGCAATAAATACTGTTAATAAAATGAATACAATATTCAAATACAGGCCAATAACAATTGAATGGAAACCAGCAGGTGGCTGACCTGGTGAAAACCTGTATATATTACAGTTTCACTCTGATTTTATGACTTTTTCTGACCTGTGTTGGGATTCACACCACATCCACCTGCCCCATAACTGAATCTTACACTTTCTTTTCCTGAGAACTTATTCTGACCTTTTTGTCCAGCCACCTGCTTCATATTCATCAGATGAGTTACACATATTCACAGATGGGAGATAACCATTATAACCACATTCTATCACAGTGTTTTTATACTCCTGGCAGCTGCACTAGAGCCAGCGGGGGTTAAGCACAATGCTCAACTCAACTTGACAGAAATCACTATGGGAGTCTTGGGTGATTCACTTCATTTGACCGCATATTGTGAACTCACGCAGAGGTGTTAGATTCACTAAACATAACTTAATGCTTTACTGGGGCACTCTGGTTAAAGTCATGTCAGGGCTTAAAGTCCCTCTGCTAAAGTGAACACAGATCATTAGTCTTTTCTCCTCATGAGTATGTTGAAAGCAAAGATAGAAAGGTGCTAAATTGATCACTTTTTACCAACCTTTTAACTACCCTTTGGGTTGGGGTTGTCGATAAGTTACACGCAATAACAGAACCCAAACAGAATGGCCGTAAAGTTTTGCTGTCTTTCAAGTATGCAATTTAGATTCCAAAATATACTCCTTCAAAGTCCCATCTTTATTTTTAGATGAAGACATTTATTATGCTTCTGTCATGAGGACGGCTTCTCTCTTCACCTCCATTCACTTAATTTCAATGAAGGTCACTAAAGCCACTCTGTCTGATTGAATAGAGTCCCATTTAGTTTGGAGACTTGTGTGGGGAAACCAGCTTCCCCATGACGTTTAAGTGGGGTTTATGAAAGCCTAGACACATATACCTGGTGACTGGTGTTAAGTGGAGTGGAGCCCACAGGAGCTCTGCAGGTTCGGGCCCTTTGAAGCTGACAGGCCTGCTCCCTCCTGGCACGCCATGACTCCACTCCCTGCTTTAGAGGTAATTTATGCAGCTGAATAATTAAGGGCCAGTCAGCAGCAGAAAGCATGAATAGCAATAAGCTCCAAGGAAGACTCCTTCAGCTGCTCAGACCAGACTGCCCAAAGCTCACCAAGGCCAGAGATTTTTATTATCATTGGAAATGGGCTCTCCTACTCTCACAGAACATACTGACCCTGCATCATCCGGGACAGACTCCATTTCCGCTCCCCACAATACTTCATTCAGGTAGCCAAAATCAAAGAACGCTAACTTTATCAACACTTCTTTTTACCTGATATTTTCACATACAAAAGGGTAAAATATATTGCGGTTAGTTAATGTGAATATGAAAAAAATGTAGAGCAAATATTCTACCTGTTGGATTGAAGAGCTAATAAATTATGGTCCAGATTTACTAAGACAGGTACTAAATTGGGAGTACTACTTAAAATCTGCAGGCGCTATTTTGTGGGCGCATTGCATCATACTTACCATCAGAAACTGCACGTATTGTTAGTGGTGACAATCGATATGTAAATGAGTTTACTGCGGTGAAGAGGAAGTGCAAATGTGCCTCTGCTGCTGCTCCTTTGGGAGAACACATGTAAGAAGTTATGATGATAAATGATGATATTCACAAGCTTCACAGGCCAACAACTTTATTAAAAATTATATACATTGTTTTAATTATATAGCACATCAGTGTTTACATGAGATTGACCGCTGAGGTTTATGATTAGTTTATTTTATGATTAATTTAGTCTCCTTCAAACATCTGAACCTACACCATGGTGTTTGCAAACGTTTAGGCAGAAAAGAGTTCAGAGTTCAGATGTGCCACACACAGACAGAGGGATGGAAAACCTGCAGGCGTTTCCCCTTATCAAGCGCTGTATGATGAAGTTGGAACAGCGGATCGTGAGGATTTTATTACCGCCTCCTTGAAAGCTGTGTTTATGGTATACGAGACAGCACCCACGTGGCATTGGAGACGCCCGGGTGGAGAGTGAGAAGAGGAACAGGTGGACGAGTTGCATCTTCTTCGGTGTCAATACTCCGTTCACAGAGGGCACGGCTTAAGGACATTAAAAGGATTAGGGACGAACTCCTGAAATCCATCTGAGGGACAGCTTCTGTGAACAGCTCCAGTACGAAGTGGGACAGATGAGAATACAGACCGTGTCACAGGTAAAGTGGGTTTTTATAATCTCATCCCTCTGTCAAAACTTATTTGGCCTACAGGCCTATTTGACACTTTGAATTGCAATTGGACATACTAAATGTTTGCACGGTTTTGTTCCTCGCAGTCTTGATATATAAAACAACGCCTGCAAAACATTATCATTTGCATTTTATCCGTCTCCAATTTTGAGCGTTGGGCAAAATTGCCCTGTTTTGGGTATTCATTCCCAGATCCCATGTGCTAAATTTGCACTGCGGACTGAGAAAGACGCAAATCCAAACTGCACACGCTTTATTCTCCAGTTTAATGTGCGCAACTCTTTTTTGCATGTGCAAATGTTTGGTAAATCTGGGCCTGTGTTTCACCTGCGACCGAGGTTTTTGGTCCGTTAGTCAGCTGATCTTGACCACAACATAATAGCCTTTGACAAATTTTACACTTGCCATTTTTACCATACGTTCGCCATATTCACAAGATTTTGGCCAGTGTGTTAACGGTTCATATTACTGATCTTCATGGAGATGGTTTGCCTGGATCCAGAATACACACTTCTTCAATTCATTATCAAGAGTGAGTCTGGTCCCTCTGCCTCAAGTCATACTCAAATCACATCAGTTCATTTTCATGACGCATATGAAAGTGAGCTCAGTTTAAAATCCGACTTCTCGTTCAATTAAAAGGGTATTGTGCTTCACTCATTGATTCTACAGAAATACATTTGTTTTCAGTCACCTGTCAATCATGCCTATCTGAACTGGAGAAGATGAATGTGGTGACCAGACAGATATTGATCTGTATTAAAGTGGACATATCATGCTTTTATTTTCACCTTTTGAACATTTAAAACATTTACCTGGGGTCTAAATAAACTATACCTGCAATCTACAGTCTGAATTCCTCCTAATTTTCTTTCTACATGCCTCTCTTTTACCCCTTTTGTAAGGAGCGCTTTTGAGCGCCTTGTTTTGGCACTGTCTCTTTAAATGCAAATGAGTTAGTTCGCACCCCACCCCCTCCCATGCGCATTGCATGCATGCTCCGCCCCGTTCAGCCATTGTTGTAGTCCCATACACAGTCCGTCTGTCGGATCCAAAACTTCTCCAAAGTTAGAAAAAAACGTAATGACAATCGAAAAATTGAAACAAGCGAAGACATCAACATCCAGCCACGAGCCAGAGTCTGACACAGACCAAGAGGAAATCGAAGAAGACAATCCTCCGCAGCAAAGACTTCAAATGGCTGCATCTCAATGGTTTGTTTACTACTATGTAATTCGCTACGCGCTCCGTTAGCTTAACTGTGTGTGAAAGATATTAGCAGGTTGTCTAATGGACCCTCACTTTACCATCTTACTACAACAACAGTCCGGGGAAAAAGGCTACTGCCAAGTCAGTCAGCGTAGTTATGGTGCTGCGGGCTACGCTTGCTGCGCGCTAATGCTAGCGACATGCTAACGTCAGCTACGAGCAGTCTGATGTGAGTTCTGCCTTATGAAAACCTCAAAAATAAATGTATTATATGTATATATAAAGACATGTGCCCTAAGCAGCTGGAAAACAGCCGAGTAAAAGATGTGCAGCTCCAGGTGTAATGCTAATCCCTCACAAATGGCCAGCACACAGGTAAAGAATGACTGGATAAAAAATAGGTCTAATAAACAGTGTTTCAGCGTTTCTTGACTTACCGCTCCGCTATATCCGTCATCTCCATAGACCGAAGGAACTGACCCTTCGATCAAATGCAATCTTTGAGTAAATCCCTCGTTGTACTGGCGGAGGTTACTGAAGCACTCCTCTTTGAAGTGCTTAGCGCACACAAACTGAACTTTCCCCACTGTCGGTGGTACATTACCACGAAAAATAAAACGTAACCAGCCGATCTCAGTTGTTCGGATGCAGGCGGTCGGTGTAATGAGTTGTGCTGGTAACACAACCAAGAACAGAGCATTTTAACTTGTCTACTCGCACCTTTGACATCTTTGCGCTTGGACTACAAAATCGCTACGAGGAAAATAAAGATGGCGGTCTCTGCCGGAAGCTCTTGACCTTGTTTAGTAGTTCCGCTGTGACGTGATAGATAAAAATACGTAACAGATAATGCGGATATTCGAACGAACTGAGAAATATGTTGCAAAATTTATATAAATATATCTCTGCAGCTACTTAAGTGATTAATTTCAACTTTTAGCCACTACCAGACACCCACAGTACACAATAAAAGGTATCTAAGGGCCAAAAAAGGAGATTTTGCATGATATGTCCCCTTTAAAGTACAGAGATATCATACTCTCTCTACTTTATTCTCAGTTACATATGAAGAAAGAAATCACATAAAAAATATATATGTGTCTAGTCTACAAGTTTTACAAGATTTATGCTGACAATAATAAATTATTTGAACATTGTGTTTCTTGCACTGCTCCTTCAAATATGATTTGGTTTGTCTCATTTTCAAAATACCAGATTTTCTGACTTATTTAATGTTTTGTCCTTCACATTAGTTTCACTTCAAATTATACATTAGATTTTACGATAGTAACTCTTACAGTTACTCTTACTTGAGTAGTATCTTAGATTTAGTATGGGCAAGCTCTACTCACAGTAATCCATGCTTTTCAAGTTATTATTGAGAAATAAAAAAGGCAAATCAGTCGTGTATTAATGATAGTAAAGAACATAATACTTCTTGATGTCCTGAATCCCTCACGGTAACAAAGCTAGAACCAGATTGTGACATTATATGGTTAGACAGTGTGAACACGTATGTCGTTAAAACGGTACATTAAGCTAAACCACAAAACACTTGTCTCTTTCTCTTTGTAATTATGTCCGCAGTGATAAGCCTGTATCAGCAAAAATAATGGAGTATGGAGCTCATTGGAACATGAACACAATTAGGTGGAAGGCAAACACTTCAGATGCCTTCTGACCCCACTTCATTACTGTGTAAATGGAACCATTCCACACTGGTCTGTCTCATGGCCAAACACAAAGCCACTTGTTCTGTCTGTACTGCACACATTAGCAAGAGCTCATGCCAGATAACCTACTTACACTTATGATAATGCCACGTTGGCAGAAGACATAGCCATTCAAATACATGCTAACTATTGCAAATGAAGATAAACTGCCTCAGGCTACACTCATTAACAGCTATCAGTGAAGATCAGATTACCAAAAGGCCATTTAACCCAACCAAACTGCCAAAGAGAAAGAGCCACAATGATCCGTCCAACTGAAGTCATTACTGGTAAAAGATTGGTTTCTTCATGGCTTAATGAAGACTAAACTTTCTGTTATCAAAGCTTCAATATTGGTCATGTAAGAAATTGGTAATAGTGTGTGAATGAGTTGAGCTACTTCAAGACACAACTCAGCTTCCTCTTTATAGGTGATATTTGAGAACTTCTGGCCGTTAATATAGCCCTCTGAAACCCATGGAGAGCATATTTTGTGCCTTAAAAGTGCCTTTGTCATTTTATTATGTCACTGTATCAGGTTTGTTTGTTTGTTAGAAAACAAATACAAACCATTATGAACATTGTGATTGAATTGCTCGGATAGTGACAATTAAGCATAACAAGAATAATTTCATTATTTTTATATTGAGAATTATATTTACGTCTATCATCAGCCAGATGAAAGTTCTTTGTTCGTAGATGGCATCTCTGGCTGCTCAAATGCTGCTGTATATGGCATGCGGAAAGTCACCTGTATCGTGGCATTTTAGGAGCAATCTGTGGTCATTTCATAAAAGTCTGAAAGGGCGAGGGTCAGGCAGGTAATAAAATGAAAGACGCTTGTGCAAACTCTTGGTCTGTCCATTCCATTTATAGAGGAAAAGCATGCCCATATTACATGGAAGTATGGACTATAAAATAACTACAGGAAAAGAGTGAAAATGCCAAATTCACAGTTTAGGTAAATTCTTGCTGTGCTTTTTGTTGATAAGAAATATGACAAAAATTTCAGATCACTATTTTCTTCAATTTCTACAGTTCGTGTTTATGTATCTTTCTTTAAGGTGTCACTAAAGCCCTCTGCTGCTTCTGAATGTTCAGACTACTGTGATTGGATAAATCCAGATGTCACTCACTCGGAGCATGACGGAGGCTGACCTATAGGGGAAAACTGACTGTGCTGAGCATTTGCATTAAACGGAGAAACGCTGAATAGCAATATAATATAATATCACCCAAAAAAAGCATATTGTCAGATTGATTAAATCCACGTTTACATTTATATCGCCTTGTTGTTCTGCCCTATAATGTCATCTCTGCCTTTTTGGGGAAATCCTCAGTCAATCAAACATTCTGGATGTTACCTTTTGTAGAACCAAACCAAAGGCCCTCAACAATCACAAAAGCAATATACCAGTGTCTGGGCTTTTAAGCCTGTGTGTGCCAGCAAACAAATAAGGAAGGCTATGCTCAGTTCGGGCTCAATACAACTCTAAATGAATGGGCAATTGAGTGTAAAGTGGCTCTTGCCGTAATCCAGTAAAATAGATCCAGTTTAACAGAACAATGCCACAGTCAGTGTATTCTCCTCTCTGTGGCACACAGACGTATTTACAAAAGACAGACATTAATGTAAGTATAAGAATATAATGTGAAATATCATTAACCCTAACATGCACATAGCGGTTGATGTCTTTGATGTTCACACTCACCTGAGCTGGTAATGACCAGTGAAAGTGATGAAACATGCCAAGCCGTGAGCCAGAGCCATCCACTAACAGAGCCGCTATTGAGGCGGTGTCATGGCACCCGCAGAGATGAGTGACTAACGTGGCTTTTTGTCCGCTCCGTGTAACTGATATTGGATTGGTGCGTGCCTGTCTGTGTCTGTAAAGGTGTGTGATGCCCAGAGAGAGACGGCAGCGGATGATAAATTTTTTAGCTACATCCAAGACTGCATTGATTTTTAAATATGTCCTTGCGGGCACAGTTCACTTTGATGTGGGCCTGGCTGTGCATACAATATATGAAGCAATAGATAGAAGCCAGGAGAGAGTAATTGCTACCGACACATAGACAGAACTAGGCAAGCACGGTCTCTCATACATGAAACACACACCCACTGTAGAGAACATAAACATGTCATTTGGTTTGGTTTGTGTCAAAAAAAAAAAGTTTCCTTAATGATCTTCCTCTACATAGTTTCTGGGTTGAATACTAAGTCATTTTCACATGCAAAAATGAAACTGCTGTTTTTGACCAGAAATCAGAAACCTAATATCTTCATGTGCCTTGGAAAATGTTGAAAGATTTTCCAATAATGTAAGGCTTGTGAGGATGGAGCATGTGAGAGCTGTCCAGCCTTATTGATCAAATCAGTCCCATCCAGTCACTAGTAGAGGAAGTGGACAGAGAGAAAAAACGTTTGTATAATTTATTTATTATTTATAGAAAATAACAATAATAATAATAACAGTGTCTTAAGCTTTCAACTACTGAGGGCTGCATAGATTTTTGGAAAGGGCCGAGAATTGAAACCTGTCTGCAGGTGCTGTCTGTCTAAATCTACAAAAACTGCCAAGTTTAATATTGGCCCTGGCTCTATTCAAACTCCTTCACAAATTGTGTGCTGACACTACTGGACAATACGAGGGAGTACAAGACTGCTGGGAAAAATCCTGGATGAATTATTATAGTAAATGCACTTAACAATCTTTGCACAACTATCTGTGATTTCCAGCTGCTGTGTCTGAGTTCGTCTAGTTTGCCAGTGCAAATTATCGGTTCCTATTGAGCTGCAGCCAGTGCTATCAGTGGCCTAAACAGCTTCAGTAAACACTATAGACTGTACAGTAGATGGCTCTAGTGAGAGGTCAGGAGCCTCAACTCCATTTTACTGTGGGCCCTGGGAGGTTGAGCTGAACTACTATAAGAATAAAGTCTTACTTTTGTACGTCTGACAACCCTTTCAAAGTGTTACCCTCTAGACCAGAGGGGGCAAACTAAGGCCCGAGGGCCACATGCGACCCTTTTGGCATTTTGACCCGGCCCGCGAAGCATGTAATAAAAAAATGTATGAGTTGAGTATGCCACATTTGTCATTTTATAGTGACTGAGACTGCAGTTTATTTTCATTTAAGATCAATTTGAGAATAGCCACGACTAGAATAACACCAAACTTTAATGCACTGGATAAAAAGAGTGACCAACTGCACTGTTCTCACTAAATAAAGGTAATAATTTTTGCTCTTCTGTTGTAGTTTTTTTTTTGTGAGTATTTTAGGCATTAAGTCTATGTGTAATAGTATGTGTGTAATATACTGTGGTTAACAACATCCAAACTATAAATGGTCCGGCCCCCAGACATCTGTAAAAATCCAATGGGGCCCATGAGTCAAAACATTTGCCCATACCTGCTCTAGATATTATTAATCTTTCATTCTTCCCAAGTGGTGGTGATAAGCCACTTGTGACAGAAGCAGGGCTGCGCCATCAGCTCTATACGACCACCAATCTCTCACACATCACATGCACACAGGCAAATGAGTGATGTCCATAACAGAAGCACGATCTGTCCAGAACCTGAACTGAACTCCAACCTTCTGCCACATGACCTCACTGTGCCCAGGTTACATTCTTATTGTGTCATTTGTTACTCAATCGGATGTTTTAGCTGGAAACTCAAATTGATTGTATATGATAATATACAATAATATATAATGTATTTGAAAAGAAGATGAATAATTTATTGTTTTCCTGATTATGATCTTGCGGATTTGCTACTGCCATCCTCATTCATCTATTACTAAAGTGTATTTGGATTCCAAACCTGAGGCAGTGGAATATTAAGAGCATAAAATGTGTTTTTAAGCATATGAAGAACAAGCTGATTTTAATATTTGCCTAGACCTTCTTTGTGGCCATCTGTAACTTGCACAGTTCTTCAGACGATCCACTTCTCATATTGAATCTTTTACAATCCTGCCCCCACTTGGTAGAACAGATTACTGTAGGTTACTATGTGTACAGAAAGAACCCTGCCGATCGTCATTGTAAGAAAATAACAAAGCAATTACAGGATAAGAAACATCAAATACTAGTGGTGTGTTTGATTAACATTTAATACAGTATAAGAGAAAGTAGAAAGCAGGATATTGAGAAAATCAAAACTATACTGAGTTATATGATGATCAGAGCTGAAATAAATGACAGAAGAAAGAGAATAATGGAGAGGAAGGTGACGAGCAGCATGTGAGGGATCGATGTCGAGCAGCTATATTTACCATGCTCCAATTAGACAGCAGCCGACTGGAGCTCACTAATGGCCTGACATTTACATAGACTCAACCCCTGATTTGTTGTGATTACACTTTGGGTGGGTGCAAGAGGAGCGTGACGAAATTTAATCTCGGGTCGGCATTTGTGGTGGATTTCAGTAACAGTTTAGTGTAACATGGCCAACATCGCTACAGGTTATGTATTTTCAAAAAGCAGACTTCTTAAAACGATGTGTTGGTATTTAGAATTGATAAGCCACATTAAAGCTTTTCTTATATTTTGGAAGGCTATGGGAACGAACTGGCCCAAGCAATACAAATAAAGCAACAACAATATGACAACAAAACAAACACAATCTATTTAGTAAAGATTGAATTATTTGCATGATGACAACAAAGTTTGTATTGAAAATTGCATGTCTTGCTCAAGTATCAACCTTCAACCAATTTCCCCCAAACAGAGCCAAGCCAATCTTCCATCTCCCAGTCCAGCTAAACCAAAAGAAGCGCTCCTCCATCTACCATATCTGTGCATGAGCGCTGCTACCGCATCCAGCCCGTATCCTCAGGCCTGCTCTTCTTGACATAATCTCACTTCCCCTTTTTGCCTCTCACTATATCCTGATATATCTCATTGCTTCTGCCATTTACCCAAACTTGGGCTCATTTCTTTGCCAAGCTCTATTGAACCATTTGTCCTGGCCCTGCTCATTGTAGCCAAACCACATTGAAATCTTCCTCGCACAGCGCATTAGCCTCACACTAGCTCTGTTATTCCTGCTATGGCCTCTGCTGCAATCTCCACTTGTGCTTGATCCTGCTTTACAGAGGTCCACACATGCACTCACGCACACATCCTGCGTTATTTGGTGCATTTGGGGAGGAGATAAATGGCCCGCCGTGTGTTGCCTGGCCACAGGTCGGAAAAGCCTGGAGGGAAAAATATCCATTTGCGAGGCCTGTGACACCGGGGCAAGGTTTGCAAGGGATAACCGACAAAGAAAGTAAATGTCTAAAATTGAGGCATGGTGAGTCCAATATACAGGCTTAAATATCTGGGCTGTACACTAGTTTTGTTTGTGTTTTTCCATTAGGCTGCTCCTTTTTTTTTTGAGAGAGAGAGAGAGAGCAGGGGGCATGGTGATATGGCTGATATGAACACTGCAATTTCCATTAATTAGAAAGTATGAGAAAAAAACATGACAGTATATTCAGTTAATTAGAAATTGTGTTGGTTCTCTGGTCCAAATTGAAACAAATGTAAGTTTTAAGAAATCAAAAATAAGGACACCTGAACTCGAATTATATCATTTAAAATGTTCTCATTTGCTACACATTTAATAGGAGTGGCACAACTGTGATGTGCTACTTTCTTGAGATATGGGTTTTGTATTTATGATAATAACCAGTAACGCTTTAATGTTCACTGCTACTACCAGCCTGACCATAGCGTGTTACACAGTCTCTTAAAGTGATAACACAACTAAAACGTGTAAGTGCTAGGCGCCATCTACTGGCTGCATACCAGGGCAGACAGCAGAGAAACTTGTTCATTTAGTGCATAATAAATGTTTTGGTTTGTTTGTTTCAAAAAATGAGATGCATGTTTAAAGGCTAATAACAATACGAAAACTTTTCCTTTAAGGCATTAATAAGCACTGGCTGTTTTAGCATTTGTTAAGGTATTTACTAAGAGCTGTAGAATATAATAAGCCATTAACAACACGTGTAGGCTAATAAAAGTACAAAAGCATACAAAGCAAACTATTTTCAATAACCTTGCCTTGTGAGTGCCTATAAGCACATAACTATAACATCTTATATACTTCACTAAGGAACCTTATTTTAAAGTGTAAACCTAAATACCACAAATTTGCAACATTTTCTGCACTAATAAGAACAGAATGCACTAAAAAAAGGACACATTTTGTACATTCATAATAGCAGTATGCTGATGCCGCAGTTACTATACTTCATAATGTCTGATTAGCAGAGACAAGGGGCAGGGAGACAGTGGCAGTGAGTCCCAGCAAGAGCCATCTGCTGCACAACAGGAGGAGGTTCTGTCTGTCTGGGAATTACCAACTGATGACAACACCTGGAGCGACGTGCATGATTCATTACAAGGACTTCTTAAAAACTTGCCGCTGTTCTTAAGTTGTGAAATTACATTATGTGATGCTTCATAACAATAATGTGTAATAAAATGTTGAGCATCTGCCAATCACACAAGCAGTTTGCTGTATACTATATCAGTATTAACTTTGAGCTTTGTATTGATGACATATAAACAAAAGTTTGTGATCATTAATATTCTGACAGAGTGTTTCTGCATCTGCAAGGAGCCCAGAGCCTGGCTCCTTTTCACCGACTGTCTGTTCTCTTAATTGGAGCTGGGAGTCGAGGACCACTTCTCTGACCGCTGCAGCACCCATGGGAGCCAGGTGAGGCAGCCCACACATCTGTGTGTCTGAGAGTATGTGCCCCGCATAGACAGAAATCTGTTTAGACAGTCACTGGCGAGGACTTGGCTCCCTTATGGGGGACCAAGCTCGGAATACAATAAATCAATGGACTGTGGAGTTAATAGTTAGGTAGGGCTAAGAATACAAGTAAGATAGTTGTGAGGGTTTGTTTTGGAGCAAATGAAATCAATGAAAACTAAAATGTAATATTATTCAGACTCACCATAATGATTTCAGATTTAAGTGATAATATTTCTCTGCTTATCAACAAATGTGAACAGTAAATATTTAATGTAAATAGTTATTCTGAGCATGTCTCAATGTGATTTGCTGTCATTTTCTAAAGTGCAAAGTCAAATAAAGCCTTGAGAAATATTTTTAGGAATTTGCATCCAGTCAAAAAACTTGAAGCTTTAGCATAAGATGTGGCACAATCAAAATCTTGGCTAGAACATTTTAGATAGCAATGGATATGAAATAGTTTTACTTATATGTGTCCATCTGGACCCTTCATTGCTTGTTCACACTCCAACATTTTGAGACCATGCTGACGACTCTTTAAAGGTTATGTGTAGTAATTGTTTGAGAACACTGATTCTGTGTGAGTTTTTTTTTTTTTTTTTTTTTTTTTTTATTTTAATGGAAAATTGTGAAAAACACAAGCTAGTTTCAATATCTGCAAGAATATGGACAATGGAATTGTACATCAGGTCAATGAGAAGAACAATGCTTTCTATATTACCCACAGTATATTAGCTTCGGTTCACAAAATGCATCATTTTCAGCATAAAACTATAGCATCAGTAAAGCAATAGTTAATGAAATTATAGTCTATATTCTTTTTCAACCCGGCAGTATTGTGCAGGTGGAACATTCCTGAGGCTCACGGTGAGTTATCATTATTATCTTTGTAAAGTTTTGCTGGTGGACAGGCCTCTGTATAGCTTTTATATGTGCAGTTTGATCATTTTTCCTAAAGGAATACATTGCACATTTCACAATACGTTTTCAACATATATAATATTTTTTACCAGCCCTTCTATTGGTGACCTTTGACATTCTGGGTGCTCTGCTCTCTCAAAAACAGACTGAAAAGCACATCCTTCTCTCATAGTCTCAGTCTTCCTTGGGCTCTGTTTCGTCCTCACAAGTTCCAATTCAGATGTATTTCAGAGGCAACCAATCAAGTGTGTCTTTCACTCAGTCACTTTCACATTCTGTTTCAAGTAGTTCAGTGACCCCTCCCTTGCTCCCATCCACGTGTCTTCATCAACAACAGTGTCGACAAATCATTTTGCGGTTATTACATCGTCTTTGTCAATTGTAAAATTAAAAGTCATTTTCATGAATAATATATTGACTTGCTAAGCCAATGTTCAATCCCCAGAGTATATAGTTTGTTTGTGTTGCGTATGGGTCTTGTTTTACTGAAAGGGAATAAACTAGATTGACATTTTAGCTTGTTTTTTTGTGTTGATATGTTATCCCAGAATAATACATTGTAAAATTGTATGGAGTACTTCACGTTTGGAGTTGTAATGCCTTCGTTCTTTTCTGCTGCGTGACGCGTCTTTTTAGCAAAAAACAAATCAGCTCTACGACAAGAGGATGTTTTTTTTGTTTGTTTGTTTTTTTACTTGCATTAAATTATTTTGGGTGTAAATCTTAATTTGAGATATTTTAACGTGCTGTGGTGTGGAAGGTGATTTGAGCATATTCACAAAAATGTGCCATGTTAAGTAAATATACTAAATTACCTTATACATCTATAGTATTTGTTAAGTATGTAACTGTTTCATCCTAAATTATATGTTTTTAACCATTAGAATTGTATTGTTCTGAGGAATTAAAGCTGTCACACCACAGGACATCTAATTGATGCACATTCAGTTTTTTGTTTTTTGTTTTTTTCAAGCTGGATTTTTTCAAAAGCAAGATGATTATTTATATTGACCTGTGTCTTAAACCCTGAACCCTGAAGTCGACATAACCGTGTAATTTTATTAAAACAAGCACACATTCTTATCTTTTTGCCGACACCTTTATTAACTGCCTCTGACTCAAGTGACTCGTTCGGCTTCAGAAGAACAGTGTTACAGTCACACCGCAGGACATTTTAGTGTGTTTTGTTTTGTTTTTTTAATACAAAGAAATTAAATAAAACATTTTTGTGCACTGTTGAGTTGAATTTTGGAGGGCAAAAAACTTTATGTAGAAAGTAATTTTTATCTAAGTGATAATGGACACCATTTCATTACGGTCAGCAGAGGTTAAGAACAAAAACAGAAATAAGTAATTATTGACACAAAGAAATATTTGTTGAATATCTTAAGCAAACTCAAATTAAACATTTATCCACAGTTAGATTTTGGTAAAGTTTGATGTTTCGAATCCTGTGAAAATTGATATTACAAACCATCTCATCTTTTCTGGTGTAAGGTTGCCACGGTAACATTAATCAGAGAAGCTCTGTCACCAATGAGAGGTCCAATCTGGGTCACAAACAAACTGTGACTTGTGTCTTTGGTGCAAAAGGTAATGATGGATTTACAAGACACACTTGCAGGTTTATGCAAACGAACACCATGAACTTACCAACTACCATTTAACTTCCTCAAAGTGATGCAGTAGTTTAACCCGGGAGTTCCACCGGGAGCTGCAGCAGCATGTAACGCAGGCAAAGTTGCATACATTTTTGTGTAACTAAAGAGGCAGATATGCTGGTAACATGACGGAAAGGATACAAATAATGTATCTTCAGAGTATATATAGGCTATATTCAATGGCCTGTCAATATCCTCCTCTCACAATACGCATTTAAAACTAATTCTATTTAAAGCAGCGTCAGTAGTAGTTACAGAATATTTAATGGAACACATACAAAATGGCCCAGTGTCAAAGATCACCATGAGCAGTTTATAAAAGCGAGGATGGAAAAACAAAAAGTATATTTGTGATATTGTGCGCGACGGAGAGGAGCCGAGATGGTGGGGTTAGAGCTTCATTAGTGTTTTCCACTTGTTCCATTAGTTTCAGAGCGATGCTGGTGCCTCTGCTTTTGAGCTCACACAGGTCTGTTTTTCTGCCTTTGGTTACCCATGTGAGTGCTTAATGAGGGGAAAGGCTGAGCGAGGTATCCGAATAACAAAAAGTATGAAAAGAAAGCTGGAGCATGCAAAGCAATACTTGTGTTCTACTAATGGGCCTAATGGGTTCCTCTCCGGCTCAGAAGGGGACTGTTTGTTCTCACACAGCAGTGGTATCGTTTCCAGGCATAAGCAGGCTGTGCAAATGCATGAAGCCCCATCAGCCACTGGGGGAACTGAAAAGATGAATATCCATTACTTGTGAAATAGTTTAGTATGTACTGGACAAAATAATATTAATGTTCTACCAGCATTTATGGGGCTATTTCATTGTTGTCACATCATAACCAAAGTGGAACTTTTAGTCCGGACCAAGCCTAGCACAAAGATCTGGAGATGGGTCCCTGGGTGCTGTGCTGTGGTGCAATGTGGAAGACATCTCTGAATATTCTAGTATCATTCAGGACTAAGAATACTTCATTTACCTCAGATACATAAGAGTTTAGTGCTTCACTTATTGACACAGTAGAAATCTCCACGGTTTCTCAGTCCTCTGTGGTATTTTTTCCCATTTTTTTCAGCAAGCTGGAATGTTTGTTCAGAAATGAATAGACCGTGCGTTTCTCTGATTGGTTAATCCACCTGTCGATCATGCCCATTTGAAATCACTGAGACAGGATATGATTTCAGACCAAAACATCTTTGTAAAGTAATGTAAAAGCGCGTGGTCTTGGCTGATAAGGTAAACACCATTTTATGCAAAGAATGACCTTTCAACTTTTACAAAGTTGTTTCCCTATGTGAAATGTTCTTTTTGAATTTTTGAATTATTTCTGTAATGAACTGTCAGCCCACGCGATAAGAGGATCCATTTCTTTGAACAATCCACACTGTTTCTCCGTCTTCAGGGCCTGTCATAGCCTCTGTGTACAGCACTTGAGCTTCACCACTTCACCACAACATCACCCCAGCGGCTCCCTGCTCCTCTCTGCCTGTTTAATGGTGAGGAAAATGCTGGACAGTCCTCCTCTCCTTGATCGTCACATCACACGGTGGCATTTTTCTCTGGTGGTATGTGACCTTTATCAGGGAGCAGAGCCTGGTGTTGCTGCGGCTAACTACTGGCCCTCTTCCGGAGAGCTCATTAGCCGGATACATTCTCCAGGGTCACTTTCATGACAGTTGGGCAATTAGACTCTTTACAAATACCACCGCTACCTGAAGCCAGTGAGCAGCCGCGAACGTGCCAGGGGGACAAAGCAGATGATATTCAAGTGTTTGTGGCTTCAAGATGAGGTGGGGAAGAACTTGATACTTTAACACTTAAAATGGTGAAACGATATGTTTGGAAGATATGCAGGTAGTGGGAAGGAAATGAAGTAAAGGAGACAGTAGCAGTTGATATGGTGTACTGACATAAACCAGGAAAACAGCTGTAGTATCATATTGTTAATCGTAAAATTTTAACATTAAAAATGACTGGCTCAAATATTGTAATAATATGAATACGCTGATATAACCAGCATCTATTGTATTCTGTAGACTGCAAAGTAGAGGTAGTATACATTGGTCTTAAATCATTTTTACAGTGGATACTTTATTTGAGAGCAATTATCTGTATTTTTTACTCCAGTACAGTTTTTAACTCAACTGAAAAGTAGAAAGTTATTTTCATATGGTTTGAAGGTTTAATTTTAGAACATTCATGGTGACGTCCTGAATAAAGAATTAAAATTAAAGCCCCAACTATGAGCAAACAAATATATATACATTTCAGAAATTAAGAAATTGATTAGAATTGCTACTGTTTTGTTCTGATTTGTAAGTTTCCTCTGGGGAGCCCTCTGTACCAGGCTTTTGTCTGGCTCCTCTGATGGTGCTTCCTCAACTGTGAAAAGTGCTTAATAAATAAAGTTGATTGGATTTGATACGTTTGACACTTTAACAGTTCTAAACATCTGTGAAACACTTTTATTTTTTACTCTTACAGTACATTTTCAAATGGATACTTTATTTCATATGATGCTTTTACTTAATAGAATAAGCATGTCTTCAAATGTTGATGAACAAAGAACTAAAACTACTTTGGTTTCCAACACACCACATACAAATGAACCACAGGAAGATCACGCAGATTGCAAGCGGTGCAGAATGTGCAAATTATCAATCAATAACACCAGGTTTAGCTTGGAAGCTGAAATGATAAGCATTATATTTCTTTTCAGAGCCTGAGTAAGAAGATTGTCACCCAGTTGACACAGTCTATAGTCCTGCTGTTGGGAAGAGAAATTGTCTTAAGATGTCTAGACACTGAAGCTGTAACGTTTGAATGTGACGGCAGGAAGCGCTGCTGGAAGCCTGGATCTTAAATGGTGAACAGATCAGTGACCACAGGACAGCGCCGGTCCGTGTCTGCTTCCCAATAGCAGTTATTTGCAGAAGTCGACGGCTCAGTGGTCTACAGCTCCTAATACTTCTGTTCTCATCTTTGACTGGCGCTGATTGTTGGTGGTGAAACCTTTTATGTCTCGGGTTTAATTAGTTTGTCACTTTGGCGTTTTGATCTTGTGGAGTTCTGCTCAGAAAGTTATCTAAATATATTCAGAGTTGTCAAAGCATGCTATTAAATGTTACAAAGCAAAGTGAAAAAGCTATCTTTACATCTCCAGCGCAGCACATTGACCTGTCTCTGCAGAGGTGGAGTTGTCGAGGAGGCAGAAGGATAATGAGAGATAGAGGAACTCCTTGAAGAAACACTCCAGTCCAAGGTGAAGCAAGAGCCTGATTCAAACGCTATAGTTCCTTCATTAGAGACACCATCTCATTAAACAAGCCGGCTGCTCGCGTCACACACACACAAAATAAGCCTTTATTTAGGGAGTGAGACCAATTAGCATTTTCTTTGTAAAATCCGTTCTAATGAGGTAGACTTTGACATACAGCCAGTCTGTTCAAATGATTGCCTGTGTCAGCTCTCCCTTGGCAATACATCTTAGCCTTGTAAATATTTACAGTTTTCAGACCCTTGGCGCCACTATTAACAATTGTTTGTGTAAAAGGTTAGAGCGGTGTGGAACTAAAGTGCAGGGTGCCCATTTCTGCAAAGGCTGCAGTGCATGTCGTGAGCAATTTGTAACCGCAACACCAAATCTGGAAGGAGAAGGAAAAAGGCATATAGATGCATGTTTAAGAGAAAACATCACAACATTTAATCCAAAAGATAATATAGAAAATATAGAAAAATATATAAGAAAAAAATTATGTTTTTTCAAAAAGGGTTCATTTTATCTTGAATTTGAGGATGACCAAACCAGAATCTGTTTCAGATTTTGTGACAAGATATCTTCCCGGACCATTTTGGTGTTCTACTGATGGATGGCCAATCAAGATATGCATCTTTAATCTGAGCTGCACAGCCTTTGTCTGCTTATGGACACCCGCATTTGATTGCAATGAGAGAAAGTCTGAAAGTGTGGACTGCTGCCAGTTACTCACCTTCTCCTTTGCAGAGAGAGAGAGATGGGAGCAATGAGATGAGAATCTCTCCTGCCCCCTACTGATGCTTCAGGGGACTTTGATTGAAACCTTGGGCGGCACTGTTTTTGTGACATAGAAAACTGAATTTATATCATAAAAAAGAAAAACAGGATATCTACTCATTCAAGAAATGTGTGTGTTCATCATCAGACAAGCAGCATATTGTTTTCTCTAGTGTTTTTGTTTTCTCTTTTGGGAGGCCAAAATATTTTCCGCTCATACCTCTTCTTTCCACTGTTGATTAAAAGAATGATTCAGATGTGAAATATAAACACATGCCTCTCCTTCAGGCCGTCTCTGCTCTCCTTCTGCTTTGTGCTTTGTCTTCATAGCCATGGGCTACGTCTGAATAATTCTGTTTGAGATTTGGAGAGTGTGTGGAGAGAGAGACATCTCACCAGGCTCAATGTGAGAGCAGTGATCGCTGAGAGGTGAGAAGTGTCTGTCTGCCAGAGCTTTGCCACGTTTTCACCGCGGAAGACTCAGACATTATTTTGGTCCTGTTTGAATGGCACTTAAAATATTAAACGGGTCGTCTGCTTTTTCATGTCTCGTAACTTTAAAATAGTCGACATATGGACATCTACAATATTATCTTGAAGCAATCTAACCTATATTAAACATGTGCCTGTTATCCTTTCAACTTAGACAAATTAAAAGGCTTTAATTCCCACAATATATACAATCATCTCCTGTTAGGTAGTTATTTTGGCTGCCTTTATAATGAGATGGGACTGTTCAGATTTCAATGGCACGCCAAATGTGTAAGTTTACTATTTCAAATCATGTATTGTTTGGATTTCTACTTAAAATGTGAATGAAAAGTCAATAGGAAGAAAAAAAGATGATCAATACCATGGTTTGTGTCATCTCATAACCATCATAATTCATTAGTTTAGTGGACTTGTTGCAACACTGAAATTCTGCTATTTGAATTCCTTGATGGATGAATGAATGTAGTGCACCTTTGGTTGTGGAATTCAAGGGAAACTGCCAAACAAGAAACTTAGAGAGAAGTTTAATCCAACAATATGACAAAAGAGCACCTGACAGAAGTTGTTCCTCACACAGGCATGTGATGACATTTATCTGCTGTAAGAGAAGCATCAATCTACTTTGATTGCTTTAGACATGGCACCTTAGAGATGCTCAGTGCAGCCGTGACAGACTGATGTGTGAATGACTTCTGCCGATGAATGTACTGGCGTGGTTATTACAATTGGTGGTCACACATGATTTGATTGTAGCACAAGTTTTTCATTTTGCTCTCAGACTAGAAACCCTGGTAAGAAGTGCCCAGATTTTATTTACATACTCAACTGATCTAAATAGTAGCACTTATTATCTCTTGAGCTTACATCTTTTTTTTTCTCTCTCTGAGTGTTTAGTGCACAATGGCTGCCAAGTTAAATAAATGTCACGGTAACAGTAAATAGAAGAAAATTCATCCAGCACCGGGATGTGAATTTTCTCCGTCAGCAACTGTATCATAATTAGCCGCGCGGCATCTCAAAACAGGAGTACTAAATGCGACCATTATGAGCAACATCTGTTGGCTACACTTTGTGGAGAAACAGAAGAAGTGCATGAAGTTGCCAGAAGTGTAAAAGATGCTGTCAAACGCCTGCTGCTTCAGCGCTTTCCTTTACTGGTGGTATTGTCAACTGTGATTCTTAAATGAAGTAAGTAACATCATTAATTGTTTGGAAAGTAGAGTGCTCATTGACGCTAAGCCTTCGGACCAGATAATCTTGTTTAGAGTTCTGTCACAAACCTGGCTCAGAGATCCATAAATAGAGAAGAAAGACACCAAACAGGTCCAGACTGCAAACACAAAAATGCTAGCAAAGTGAGGATCCAGGGAACAATGTTGTGTGAACAAATGAGTGGTGCTGGGAAGATGCAACAGCAACTACAAATACAAAATAAAAAAGGCAACCCAAGCCATACATGAACTGAGACTAAATCCAATTAAAACGAAACCGAGTGTTAGCTGCGACGGTTTCACGTGACCTCCCTCCGGGAACTGCGACAATATGTGACCTACCGGAGCAGTGAATTGTGAACTTAAACATGGACTTGAAAGTGTCCCATCATTGCTTTAGTATCACACCACTGCCAACAATCAAGCGTGCCAACCGGCGTCCCTTCAGAGTTTGTGATGGATAAAGTTGCTTTATAAATAGATACAAATAGCACACAGTGGTCCAATTTTCACTCTTTTAACCTTATTCCGCCCCACCCACTTTTGCCTCTTTTCGCCACAGACCCGCACTCCTATGGTAAACACAATTCCGATTAACGAGACCCCCGTTCATGCAAATGGCGAACGAGGGAAAAGTCTCGCCGCTAAAACATATAAGGTAGACTGATTTGTGTAAAATGTTTAATGTACACATGCAAAAGTTAGCAATGCACCGATTTCCTGGGCGGCCTGAAAACAACTTTGTAATCTGTGTAGAACTTATTTTCTGTTGAGCTCATCTGCCCCATGTAAACTAATACAACGGAAAAAAGATGGCGGCGCCCACGGAAACCTCCGTAATAAGGTCAATAGAGCTGCTTTTACATTCTTCAACTGGGACAAAATAGATGTAGATGTCCTTTTGAGAATATTCTCAAAAACATATTCATTGCCCTTCCTTTATTAAGCCATGAATATGTATGGATAAATTTTTTTCTGAGAGACTAAAAAAAGACATTAAGTATTGTATTCTTGCATATGCCAGCTAGACTATCCGATGAGATGTAGCAGATTTAAATGGCAGATCATATTCTTTAAGCAAACTGAAGATTAGAGCTAGGACTGGGGGAAAAGCATGCATCTATAAAATAAACACATCTAAAAACACCTTGTTATGCAATTATGTAAAAGACAGTTAGCTTCAGATCTATCTTTGGCCGACTTGGCTGCTTTGCTTTTCCTGAAGTTATACCTTCACTTTCAAACATTCAACCTGTGCACCCACATTTTAAATAATACATCAGAAACCTTTGTGATCAAAATTCTCCTTTTCTTCAGATTTGACAGATTAACCACTGACATTTTATTTTTTTATCTTTGATTGTGTCTTCTGGCTGTATTCTGTCAGCGGACACACTGAGCCCACTTGTTTTTTCACAATCTGCACTCAGACTGTACCTTTCCTCCCCGTCAATGGACAGGGACTCTGGAATGGGAACAACAAAGGGAGATATTCTCTATGGGCGTGTGTCTTTTTGGGGCACGCTGTAGACTTTGTAGAGAGGAAAGAAAAGGAAAACTTGTTTCGATGTTTGTTTTTTGCTCGCTCATTTTTTGGCATGTGAAGGAATGTGTGTCTCCCAAACCTCGGTGGTATTCTGCTCCTCTCCTGCCGTCATCCCTTCTGTCTGCTATCTGTCCAAGCTTAAAGCATCGGTTGTTTTTTCAGAGGGGGCCTTTGGGAGAGGACGACTCAGCTGGGCGATTACGTTGCTTCTTTCATACACACAAAGATGCTCCTCTCTCTTTCTCTGTCTCTCTGTTTGTCTCTCTCTTTTTCCTGGAGGTCTTTGCTTTAGGCTTCTCCTTTGGCGTTCTTTATTTATCAATGCCTTTCCTTTTTTTTTCATCCTCTGTTTCCTTTGTCACTCACTCAGAAGTCTCATGACTGTTTTGACTTTTTCTTCTGAACGGCATAATTTGTTTTGGTTCAAACACAATATTTCGCTGTCAGCCTGTCACGGGGTTGTTTGTGTTATTGCTGTAATGAAACCAGCTGCTGGAGAAGACTTTAAGGGCCCCTCAGATCGACTTGCTGCAGGAATTCCCAGTGTGCTTTGCAGGGAGATATCTCACTTACAACTGTAGGCAGGGAAAACACAACCAGGCTGTCTTTGGTTTAGTTTGCCTGAATCAGCACTTTGCAGCATCTAAGTGTTTCATGTTACACCATTTGTGCACCATCGCTACATAATTTAGATGGAGTTTTCTGCAAGGTATGAATACGGGTAATATTAATGCAACAGCTAGATTGGGCACTCAAGGAGGCTCAAGACTAGTGTGGAATATGCATGTGTTGATGTGTGTACTTCCTCCTGTTACAGACCATAACTCCATCTCCCACACAAGCTTGTCTTTGGAGAATCACATAATACAGTTAAAGGGCCTGTACCTGATTTTATTTACTCTAGTTAAGATAAATTCTCTTTACATTACACATTGTTTGATGGAAGCAACTTCATAGAAAGACATTGGGTTTGAAATGTATAATCCGTGCTTATTATAAACGCAACTACTGCAGAAGCGGTAGCCATGGGTCACCTCTTTGCAGCCAATCAGACACATTGAACACTATGAATCATGGGAAAATAAGTGCTTGACATTATCCCAGACATGTGATGAGGTTCAAAAGCAAATTGTAAGGAAAGTTAGAGGAACTATATGGAAACAACAGCATAAAACTATTCCAGACAGTCGTTTCTGAGTCATGGTGCAATATTGAGTGAAAGGAAGGACTATGTGAGCGGGGCTAACGGTTCAAACAAAAACATGTTCCTGTCGCATGGGTCAAAGTCAGGTACAGGCCCTTTAAAGGTGCAATGTGTAGTGTTTCTGGAGGAGGGTCTGCCACTTGCTTGTCGATATTACTTGGTTTGACTGGAGTTTATTTACTTATTTTATTGTTCAGTCATGACATTTAATTTTATCAGTACCATTTTCCAAAAACAAGAAAAACAAACAATAAACATAAAGGTCCAGACAAATACATGCACATTATTATCATCATTACTGATATTTACAAAAGGAACAGAGATAAAATTAAATTTATAAACCCTGCTCTATTCACTCAATTCCTTTCAATGTTCTTTGTTATTGCATTTAACTTGTCCATAGCATACACTGAATTACAGGTGAAAATACTTGCTAAAACATACCTTCTCACTTTGAGCGTGCTTGCCTCTGACTTGGCGTCACCTGCTTGTCATGAAAATAGATAAGTTCAATGCCATACTGTGAAAATTTCCAGGTAAAGCGATAGTAACTCCATGGAGACAGCAGGTCGACCTTCTTCTGGAAAAGTTACATGTGCACCTTTAATTCTAGTGAGAATATTTACATCACATTACATCATCTCAGTTTTTTGTTTTTTTGTTTTTTGGCCAACAGTGACAATCTGTATTCATAAGTCTCATACTAATTCTAGACTTAAAGGAGAAATATTATGCTTTTATCTTGGAACTTAATTTTGTTCCTCTTCAAAACAGCAGAACTGATAAGCCTCACCTCTTTGTGACATTTCACTGTAACAAGCAGCAGATTGTCATTTCTGTGTTTTGATTTTAGAAGAATGACTACCGAACCTTTTTAAAAATGGGTATCAGGGTCTTAATTTTTCAGGAGGAATTTTCTGAGCACTCGAGCCTCAGTTGTTGAACAATACAGGATTATAAAAACCATATCAAAATACAACTTTGAGTAAATGAATGATAAGGAAACACTGTTGTGGGGTTAAATGGTGCATTAAAGCTGCCTTTGCATAATATGTCCACCCAGTTATATTTATATAAATATTTCAAATATTTTATTTTATTTAAACAACCTGCATAGATGCATCAGAATCAGAAACATGCCAATTTATAGCGTTCTCATTTCTTCTCTTGTTGATTTGCTCCAGTCATTATTATGCAGCGTACATTTTCCAGCTGATAGCCTGCTGTGTTTTACATTTGGCTCAGATCCAACTGATTATGAATAAACAGCAGCAGCAGTCACAGAGCATGCATTTACACGGCTCGGGTTCAAGGCAAACACGTACATCAGCCTTTGGACCACACGTCAGGTCAGGTGCACTCAGTCCTGCAGCTTCATTTGTGATGAGCGACACACTCAATCACACACGTTTCACTGCTGTGTCATTAAGTTGAGGCAGAAATTGTAATTGCACTGTGCAGAGTTTGATTTTTGTTCTTTAGATTTAGCTATTAACCAATCAAAATGTACATCTGGTTCCCCTTCTCCCCCTCTCTCTTCTCCCCCTTGGCTCTTCCTTCTTCCCCTCTCCCATCTTCTCACTCTCCCTCCTCTCCCCGCTCTCCCCTCCTTCTTTTCCTCTCCCTTCTCCCCCCTAGTCCTTCCTTCTTACCCTCTCCCATCTTCCTATTGTTTTCTGTAAATGAACTTTGTTGATTTCACTTTTTTGTATTTGTATTTATCTAATGTCATTTTTATTTATGTATGCTGGGTAAAATTAAATTGCCCATTACTTATTTGACAAAAATGCAGTTAAGATAAATATATTTCAAATTCTGTTAAAGTACTTTACAAATTTGATCACAATTTAGCCATTTTTTCATTTTTAGTTTGACTTCCTGGTTGTAAATGATGACATCACACTAGGAAATTACCTAGCAACCATTCTGTACACGGGGCCAAAACTCATTTAATGTTACAGATTTTTTTATTTTACAAATAAAAATATATATGAAAGCCTTTATTTTGTTGAATCAATGTTTAAAGTTTTTAAATGTTTACTTCCTGTTATTTTAAACATATTTTTCAACTTTTCTCCACAAATGGCTACTTGATTGGTGTAAAACTAAAATGTATATGTACAACTGGTATTAATACACCAAATAAAGTCAAAGTTAGAAAATCATGAAAACCTGTCATACGCACTTTAAAGTAGTAGTAGTATTAAAATATCAGTGGTATCTATTGACATGCAGACATACTACAAATCTGCATTAAATATAGACCCTGATGTATTATGAGGGTTATTGTTCATTTTCATAACTATGTGAAAACTCTGACAGACAAAGCGAGTGTTCTCTGTATTACTGGAACTTAAAAACTACCATTATGTAGCTCTGTTTACAATATTTTCAATGAGAATTTTGCTCTTCATGCAGTGGACTTTATTTTGTCTTATTAAAAACAAATAAAAATTGGTTTCAATCTTTTTCCTGAATTTAAACAACAGACATTTTGCCATTTGAGACGAAAACCTCTTACTCCAAAGTCTGAACCCTGCTCCAAACCGCATGCTTTTACTGACAGAGGATTGATGGTAGACCTCTTGATTAAAAACAAACTTATCCTGGATGATTAGAAATGACAGAATCTCGATTAAAATTAGATTAATTGCACAGCCCTAGACAAGGCGCATGTTTACCTGTCATGCAGTACAATTTTTATTAATGTACCTGATGCTTTTTCTTCCTGTATCTCAGACTGCATCTGCCCTTTTCCTTCTAAATTCTCACCTGGTGTCAAGTGGGCATGGGGACATCTGGGTGTAAATTGCTCAGCTTGTAATGGCTGGAGCGAAGCAGAAAGCAATTTTCACACTATCTTTTAGTGGAGTTTGACGCCAGTGTTGCTAAAGCCCTGTTGGGACCCCATCCTAAAGGGGAAAAGCGCCTCTTAAACGGCAGCCAGTCAGCACGAGGGAGATTAGAAGTGAAAGGAGAGGCCGGAGAGACGAGGTGTTATCGCCGCTCACTCTCGACTAGTCGTTTGAGCCACTCAGATTACTCTTATTACTGATTTTAAACAAGCACATTTCACAACACAGTACATAAAACCGCACTGTTTAAAGCTTGTTCCACATCTAGGACCTAATATTATGATCCTGAGACTGATGCGATCATATCCAAGTTTTACACTGCTGTAATCTCAGAGAAAAGCCGCCCACACCCTCTGCACCACAACCTGATTGGTCTGGGATGATCACTATTTCATTTTCATAGAGCCAGTGGTGGAAAGTGACAAAGTACAAAAGTTAAAACTGCACTTATGTAAAATTTGTAGCTATCTGTACTTCACTTAAGCACATTTTATACTTTTTAATTCACTTTTGACCCTTTGCATGTGACGTCACGGAACGCCCACTTTGCCATGACGGACGGCGGAAGCGCTGTTTGTGCGAGGTAAAATGATCGAAATTTGCCGTAAACCTAACTATTAGTAAGCTAACATTGATCAATTTTACACGTAAAATGGTGATATCCTGTTGTGCGGTTGGCTGCACTAACAGGCAAAGCCATAAGCCCAATGCAGCCTTTTATCGTTTACCTGTTGATGAAGACAGAAGACGGCGATGGGTAGCAGCAATAAATCGAAAGAACTGGAAGCCATCCAAGTACTCACGGATTTGCAGTGAGCACTTTTTACAAGTTAAGTCAATGCCAATGTTACAAGTGTATGACATTTTACACGAAAACATATCTGAATATGTGAAAGTTATGCGGGGCACGGCGTTAGTTATCCAGCCAAGAAATTAACTTGTATGTATGCATGTATGTATATAGACTCAAGCCTGCAAAATGGATAATACATATTACATCCACAGAATTATTATTTGTGAATAAAATATTATGATTATGATGATATTGACACAGAGAGACAGAGACATTGACAGACAACCATTCACTCTCACATTCATTCACTAGGGGCAATTTAGAGTTGTCAATTAACCTACACAGTCATGTCTTTGGACGGTGGGAGAACCCGGAGAGAACCCACTGTCCAGGGTGTACCCCGCCTAAGCCCAAAAGTCACTGGGATAGGCTCCAGTCACCCGCGACCCTAACGGGAATAAGCGGTAGAAAATGAATGATATTGACGTTTTGATTAAATCGGGGAGCATGGCAGGAGGAAACAGGTAAGGGTCCGTTTCTAAGCTAGCGATCTTCACTTTCTCAAAATACCGCGCTTTGTGAGCGCGTAAAAGATGTCCTGCTTCCACTGACAACTGAACTGAACATGAGTTAGAAGTAGCCATCGCTTAAGTGACAAAAATAATTGCAATCACTGTGAGTTTATTACTTTTGCGCTCCCCGTAATTCTGCGCTCGCATACTCTTGCCGTCCATTATGGTGCACCCACGTGATCGTGTGACGTAGGTGCAAAGGGTCAATACACATGAGAGCAGGTATCTGTACTTTCTACTTCCCTACATTTTTCGACCTACTGAAATGGCTGAGGGATTTGTTATTGTGAAAAAGCAAAGGAAATGTTCAAGGTACTCTGGCATTATAAGCATCCTTCTCTATGTAAGGGACATGCCAACACATTTCAAAGGTCCCATATTCTGCTATTTTGCCCTTTACACAGTCTATTCTAAGGGCTTTGTTGATAAAATTTTGCGTTGTGCAATATCCATAACATAACAGTTTCCAAAAAACACCCATTTCTTGGACTGGCCCCCCTCCTTGCAAAAGCAAACGGCTCACTCTGAGATCTGACCCCCCCGAACAGAGAGCAGGCTGCCTCCCCCGCCCAACCCGCGCGCCTCCCCCGCCCAACCCGCGACGAAGCCTAGAGCGGAGATGTTGCGCATGCGCCGTGTGCTGCGGTAAACAGCGATACACAAACACGGGAATAAACATTTTCTCCTCCTGACGGTGCGTCGTGCTGAGTCCTACGTCCTGGATCTGACCTGGAGTTTGACGTGCTCCAGTACCTCGACGATGGACGTTGCCGTTTGGTAAATAACAAGCTAACTCTTCGATCTGTCGTATCCATCGTGTAATTACTGTGTAGCATTAGCATTAGCTGTTTTCATTATTGCGGCTGCGCGCTTCCCGGAGGCGTGGCTTAAACACCGCGTCATCCTGGTGAAGCCGCGTCATCCATGGGATGAGCCCCCGTCTGCTGCTCAGCCGAGGGGGACAAAAAAGACAGTTCTCTAGTGAAAACATGCGGGAATCAATCAAAAAACCACTTTGGGCACACATACGAGGCCCAAATAGCACTGTAGGAAGGTTAAAACCTTTGAAAAGTCGATTTTGCATGTTATGGGACCTTTAAGTAAGAAGTAATGTATTGAAACAAGTCAGAAACTTTTGAAGTAAGTGAAATAATCTAGTTCCACCATTTACAAATCTTTACCAAAATGTTTGAAATTAAGATTAATATCCTGAAATCAAGACATTTTAACTCACCTAGAAAATCCATAGATCCAATGATTTTTTTTGTGTTCAAGTCCCAGTTTTGACGAAACAAAAATAGGCCGTATAAATAAAAATGACCATGATAATACTGATAACCGCAATCACAATTTGATGCTGATTGTTCTCGAAATCCGTGTGAATTACTAATACTTTTTTGCTTTTAAAGTACATTTTTAGAGATGCACTTAAATGCTTTTACTAGATTTTTTGTTATACTTTTACTTGATTGATGTTTTGCTCCAGTATCTGTACTTTTACTCTCAAGTAACATGAAAGGAGTGCTTCTACCACCAATGCATGCATTTGATTACTCATTAAGACTCCACATTTGACTTGGTTTGATTCTGATTTGATCTTGGTTTAGTCCTAATGACTCAGTTTTCCGGGTTTAGTTCCGGTGTGAGTTCCAGTTTAGTCCTAATTCTGATGTGTTGTGTGTGCAATTAAAAGCAGCTACAATGAATAATTAAAAACACTGAGGTTATTACAAGAAGAGAGATAAGTTTGTGGGACTCACCAAATGTGCATTTATCTATTTGTTTATCATATAGTTGGCCCTTTGAAGTATACTGATGTACTTTACTTTTCATTTGCTCATTTCTGTTCCATTTTACAGTACTTTGGTTCATCTATTCATCTATAACAATCTACCACATCACTACTTGCAATTCTGCATAAGCTTGAGAAATTCCTTTAACCCCAGTGGAAATAAACTAAAGTGGCATTAGCTCTTATTTGTGGGCTCAGCGTCATTTGTATGGATTTAATCAGAATTCCCCAGGGAGACCAAGGCCACAAAACCTTATCCACTTTTTGTGCATTGCTGGCATCTTACAAATCTGTCAGGAGAAACGGCGAGCCCCTCGCTGGAAGGTCCCCTGGAGGACACATAGACAAAGCCCCCAGTTGAAGTAGACAGCTGTAATTTGGGGTCCAGCTTCTACATCCCTGTATCTGTTATTCCTTTGATATAATCTTCAAGAAATACTGTTTTGACAGCAAAGAAACGTTTTACAGTAAATTCTTGTGAAGCCCTTTAAATAAGGACAAGGGGGTGGAAACAGAGGCTATATTGTTTATTTATGGATGTTCTGGTGGAGCCACGGGTGCTTCAACAGACTAATAACTTCCCACCCAGCCCCAGTTAGTCCATTAGGCAGTGGCACCTATTTAAAAAGATCCAGACAGGCAGCATTTGGATATAATTCAGTGCTGGCAGAGCTGATCTATTAAGATGTATTACAGCCACGAGAGACCTACAGAAGGATGGCAAGGTCATGAGAGGGGAAAACCAAAAGCCTTACCTCAGGTGGCTGCAGCTTGACATCCAAATCAGCTTTTCAAAAATCACTCAGCAAGATTAAAATGCCACTGAATGAAAGTTTGTGGTCCAGCGGTGTTCGTGTAAGACATCAAATTAAGGTGAACCCGACTGTTGAAATAATACGATGCATCTTGCTGAAATTACATTGTTTTTGAAAAATGATTCAAAAAATTATCATTAGTAGAGACTAGAAAAAATAACACTATTGTGTCTTTGAGATTAATGCGTAAAGTCAATAACATTGTGTGTGTGTGTGTGTGTGTGTGTGTGTGTGTGTGTGTGTGTGTGTGCGTGCGTGCGTGCGTGTGTGCGTACGTGTGTGTGTGTGTGCGTGCGTGTGTGTGCGTGTGTATGTGTATGTGTGTGTGTGTGTGTGTGTGTGCGTGTGTGTCTGTGTCTCTCTACAGTGACTTGTATCTGGACATATGTTTTATCTCTCTCCGTTTGGGACTGGGACAAGGCTGTCTCACATTATTCTTATATATTATTCCCATTAAAGATTCTTTGTGATTAAATGTTATTCAGACTTTTAAAACTGACACTTTAAATGTATTTCTTGTGGTTTGGCTTAAATTACAGTTTTTTGTTTTGACATACTAAACAGCTCAAACAAAAGCCTGAACAGCAAAGTTTTATATTTTAAATTGATCATTTGAAGTGCTCTCGGAGACCAAAAGCTCTCAGCGGTCTGTAGGGTACACATTTTACATTTATGACTTTGGGGCTGGAAGAGTTTTTTGTCTGAGACCAGTCGACATATTATTTTTTATATTATTTTCGGAGGAAAATATAATTGAAATAACTGTATATATTTTGTTTTGTGAAATAGTTTTGATTTTTATCACAAAATATGTATGCTGGAAAAAAAAATTGAGAGATGTCAGAAAAGCAAATACATCAACACTGATTTTGTGATAAATTAAAGACTAAACTAAACTTATACGTAAAGAATATGTTCGAGTAAATTACCACACTGGATATTGTCCAGATGATCTGCATGATCTGACGAGAAATGCTCCAGATGATTTGACCACTTAACCCTCTGTTCAGGTCAATATTTGAATCAGGTGATCAAACTAAACCAAGTTTTTTTTTAAAAACTTGTAAAAACAATTGAGAAAAACTGTTAGCAATCAAAGGCTGAGTTGACATGAAATTTGTTGTAACACCAGCACAGGGCACTGCATCTCCCAGGGCACTGGAAAGTAAAATGATTAGACACCAAAATGGTTAAAAAAGTGTTATAGTAGTAATATACTCTCTAAGAAATAGTCTCTCTTTTTCACTTCACTCAAAATCTGCTAGGTGAAAAATATGCTCTAAAGAGAAAAGCAGAAGACATTGTGTCTGGATTTGTGGCTGTGTGTGACACTCGCTGAAGTGCAGCTGCTCTACCTGACACATTATCACATTATCTGTTATTTTCCAGGCATGCTCAAGTGTTAAAGGATAAGTGACATGAAACGATGGGTGGATTTTGGGCATCAAAGTTGGGAGCATCGCCATCTTCTGGTGAATCTTATGTGCTTTAACTGCACAGAAAATTGTGTCATAAGGTGAACGGATGCTGAAGAAGCAAACAACAAATGTGAGTAGACAAACAACTCATCATTTATTTGACATCTTCTGTTTCTTACTCTCTACTTAAAGCAGGTATAATTATTGCCCCTCAGTGGTTCAAGTATCAAATTAGCTTATCACACCACTACTGCTTCTACAACAAACACTGTATTAGACCTCACTGCTACAAATACTATCAGTACTAGTAACGGTGTCTTTTTATTTGTACTTGTTTTAATAGTTGCGTCCACGTGTTTATAAAGTTGTTGGTGTATCTTGATTTTTTTGGTTACATAAATGCAGCAAAGAATAACGGTTACAATTTACTTGCTTCCTCACTGAAAAGGATGTATCCACACTTTCATATTCAAACATTGACATATGCAGCAATATACTAGAAAAGGGGCAACATAATGCATCCCAGTCATGGCCCCTGGTGATGGATGAGTCCGTGTATCCCAGAGCGAACCAGACGTTCCACAACATTGACAGAGAGAGACGTAGATGGGCGTTGGGTCTGCGAGAGAAAGAAGAGGAGAATGATGTCTGTGTGTGTGTGTGTGTGAATTAGACAAAAAGACTGCTGTGTGCGGGGGCGGGATGGTCGCTGTCCAGCCAAGTAGAGCGGAGGGTGACAGTGATGGAGAGATCCAACAAGAGGGCTGCGGGTGGAGGAGTAGTGAGGAGGACAACTTAGTGCAGTCAGTGCTTGATGACTGGGGAAAAACACCAGGGAGATGGTGTCAACATAGAGAGAGGTCAAGACTGGCCCGAAACAAAGATAGATTCCATTACTCCAGAGAAGGAGTTGGTTGTGTTGTTCGGTCGGAGCACAAGCGCAGCCAAAAGCTCAACCTCTGGAAAATATGAGTCCTGCTGCAAAAGAAAGGAAGGCCTGGTTGAATATGTCAGCAGACACAGCACAGGACAGCCCCAAAAGGGTAGTCCGATCTGACCATCTGTCAGAATGTCTTCCAGTGTTATGATGTGTGCAAGTTTTAGTTCTGTCTTTGAGTTTCTGATTAAAATAAATATATTGTCATTAGTCTATATCCAAACGACCGATAATCAAACCTCCGATTCAGGAGAAGCAGTGGAGTCCACGTGTGCTTTGTGGATCAGGAGAAGGCGTTCACTCGTGCCCCTCGTGGTGCCCTGTGGGGGGTGTATGTTTGTTCAGGGCTGTCTGGTCCCTGTATGACAGTAGCAGGAGCTGTGTTCACGTTGCTGGCAGTAAGTCAGACCTGTTTCCAGAGCATGTTGGACTCCACCAGGGCTGACCTTTGCTGCTTAACCGTCTGATTGCAGATGGTTGGCCTGGTTTATGGTTCATAACTCTGTAATTACTGGGCCAATCCACATGAAACAAAAACTGGCACAAAGTATAACGTCTTCACTTCAGTATAAATAAACGTTTTCTTTTTTTTTCCACAAAACTCACAGAAAGTGCTGCCATTATTCAACTCCAAAGACACGATTGCTGTCAGTTTAAAGAACATTAAGATATAAGATTACCATTGTAGGTTTGTGGGGCCAATCCCAAACAAATAATGATCAGGTTCAATATTTGTTTTTTGAATATTTTTTTATCTATCCCATTGAGTTACATACAGCTGTCATCCTGGTTTAGTTTTGAGTTTATATATATCCTGTGGTAAATGTGCAAGTGTGAAGTTCTTTCTTGGATGGATGGTTTGTTCTGAATACTATCACATATTTCACAACACACACTCGTTCTGCATTTTCCAACAGCACAATTAAAAATACATTACTTTGCATTAGTGAGTGTTATTTATCTCTAATGGGTAGTAACAGATCATGCTTCCTCTTGGACTGAATATCGGGTCTTGTTGGGACTGAGTTACAACAGGATGACAGCTGTATTTTATAACAACCTGATCGTGTATGGTACTAAAACACTGATTTAAATCCCTATCTGAGCTGCCAATGCACACATGCACCGCTGTATCACTTTATCACACATCGTATCCATCTCCTACAACAGAACAGGCTGCAGAATAAGCACTATTGCGGCTAAGTGGTGCTAAAGTTAAAAAGATGTTGATTTGTTGCCCGGCTGGCAGTTTGTGTCAGTGGGAGCAATAATGAATGAAAACTGTTTCAAATAGAAGATTAAGAGAGACAGGGAAGTCATAAAGTTGCTGGAAAGTAGTTGAGTTCAACACAAAGACAAAATGGTGAAATTGTCAAACTGGAGAGAGGGAGGAGGCGAGAGGCAAGCCGTGAATGCAAATGAGAATGGTGAGTATCACGGAAATGATTGCTGCTGCTATTACAATTATCATTAGCATGTGTTGTGTTGGCAATAAGTAGTCTCATTATGGCAGATCCTATCACCCTGTTAATTGTGGAGGATGCAGTGTTTGAGCGAGCGGGGGGCCCGGTTACAACAGGGAGGCTCCTCTGCCAGGATTAGGCTGACAAATACAGACAGGAGAAATATGCTCAACACTATTTAAAAGGTTTGAGTAGTATTCTTCAGCAAATAATTACACGTACAAAAGAAAGATTAAAAGGTTGTTAACTTTTGTTGCATCTTTTTTTTTTTTGTTGCAAATTGTTTATTTTGCTTAATTTGTGAATTATAACATGACATTTGGTAATAACTTTACTTATATTTAATATTTACTCGAAATCCCTAACTAATTTAATGTCACCATGGGCATGCGAGTGATATTAAGCATGACTTTTCCTGTGCTATTTTTGTGTTTTGGTTGTATTTAGAGATGTGGTGTGGGAAAATCAACAAGTCCTCCAAATCAAAACGAGCTATTTGGTCATTTGTTTAGATCCCAAAAAACAACCAAACAAGGTGTATGGACGTATGCTTTAACAGTGCCCCTGCAGGTCATGTCTAAATTACACTCATTATAAGACAATAAGGATGTGAAAATAGGACTTACTATGAGTCACAGCAAAACAGCAAAATCCATGATCAATGAGCTAGCGCTAACATTCTGTTTGTGCGTATCCACGACAGGAAGTGACATCACGGAGTGCGTGAATGAAATCGATTTTTAACGTATCTTTTCTTTTTTTCATAATTAGGCCTGAGCGCCACAAGCTGGCGAGAGGCCTATTAGTTTGGATTTCAAAATGTATTTCATTAATCATAGGTGTCTGAATTGAAAAAAAAATGATAGTTTTATTGTTAGTTATTTATGTTGTTTTCATTTAAGTTTATTTAACAATTTTGTTTTATTATGTTTATTAT
The DNA here is from genome assembly GCA_019453435.1 of Rhinogobius similis. Lineage (NCBI taxonomy): Eukaryota > Metazoa > Chordata > Actinopteri > Gobiiformes > Gobiidae > Rhinogobius > Rhinogobius similis. The sequence goes on along the minus strand of CM033621.1, from coordinate 18,590,566 downwards.
GTTTTATGTTTTTTTTCTTTTTTTTTTTACTGTCTTAAGAGACAGATACACACTCTTATATCGTGGATTTGACTCTTTGTGACCAGAATGAGTGGATGTCATCATCAGAAAATATATTTTTCTCTGGATCTATGCTTAAATTGAACATGGAGCAAGCCTGAAATCCTAGTACATCTTCTAATGAGTGCAATTTAGACATGACCTTTTATTATATGGCCATATGCCTTGTTTGGTCGTTTTTTGGGATCTAAACAAACGACCAAATAGGTTGTTCTTGATGTGAGGACAGTTTCAGGAAAACATATAGAGGTCAGACGACAGTGAATTCTTACATAAAATCAAAAATCCAATCAAAACAACTCAAACAAGTGCCATGCAAAGTTTGTTTAAATTTCTACATTTCTTACAGTGTGAGGAAGTTGAGGGAAGAGTTGGGCCCCAGAGTGCTCTCTTCATCATGTGACAGCGCTGTCATGTGGAGGACGGGGAGAGAACAGCAGCTTTTCTCCTGCATATTCCCTTCTCTTCAGGCCTATCAATCTTCTCTGTGCACAAAGTTTTGACTCTCCAACAGTCTGTTTGGCACTCGCAATCAATCAAGCTAACGATGCCATGAGTTATAGTTCACAAAGGCATATCAAAATCACAGCGCACGAGTGGAAATTTACAATGAAATAAGCAGCTAATGCAGAACATCAGTATTTCAGATCACATGTGATACTTTTCCATTGTGTATATATATACATATACGTATGTATACATATATACATACATACATATATTTAAATTCCATTAAGAGTGAGAAGCTCTGCTTATCCTGTCCTCTTACAAACAAACGCACTTTTTGTTGAGAGACAGTAGCAGCATTAACTTGTCTATTGGATCACAACACACTTGCCAGACTTCTTCTCCCACACACAGTCCCTGTCACTGGTTCACCCTGACACCTCCTTCACTTCCGTGGTGGACTGGAACTAGATCATACAGCGCATCATATAGACATCCTTGTTTGGAACATGCCAATCGTATTTGTAGCTTGTGTCTCTCAACTGCGGATCATCTGTTATTCAGAATAAAATATAAAAAATATTTTTGATTTACAAAGTTTTATTATTATTATTATTATTATTATTATTATTATTATTATTATTATTATTAATAATAATAATAATAATAATAATAATAATAATAATAATAATAATGCTTCTCTTGTTGGTAAAATCCAACTGTTTCTCTGTCCTTTTTTACTTGTTTGTTTTGACACAAACAAACCATACATTTCTCTGATTGGTAAATCCACCTTTCAATCACGCTTTTGGCTTCGCAGACAACTCTTCAACACTTTTAGATACGTAACTACAACAGACCAATAAGAGTCCTCACGGAGGACAATTTAGTTCACATGTTGCCTAATAATCTCCATAACACATTCAAAAAAAAATTGTACCAATTTACTCAATTGGAGGATGCGTCTTTAAGTGTTATACCTCATTTCATGAGAAAATTGCGCCTCACACGATGAGTTCAGATGTCACTAGGAGTCGTGGAATGGTGCAGTGGGAGATGAGCTGAAGTGTTAGAAAGCATGGGAGTGTGGGCAGGTGTTAGAACAAAGTGCGGCTCTGCTTTTACTGTTTGCTTAGTGCCGTGTGCAATTATGATCTGAGTGGGCAGTTGTCTGCATGTGCAAGAACCAACTTAAAAATCAAGAGTTCACCTTCTGAAAGGGTCTTGTAGTGAAATCATCAGCACAACCTTGTTAGATCACACAGCATGACAGATTATAATTATTTGTATTTTTTTTATTCACCATATTTTATGGCCAGGCTAGTTAGGAACAGAAACAGAAATCTACAGTTTTAGCTACGCTGCCAGGGGGCAACTCTGCTGAGGGAAGTATGGTAGCTTGAACACTGTCCTCTGGTTCTTCCTACTTTCCCTATCAACAATATTTAAGATCAGTTCTTCTGTACTCTGTTCATTGCTGTTCACATGTTTTTCTTTCTCTCCACTTCCCCTGTTGAGACTGTTCCAGAGACTGTTCCAGACACCGCGGCGGCTGCCCCTTATCCGCCTGGAGGAGCTCTCCTTGATCTGGACGAACTGATCCTCTTCCGCCTGGGAGGAACTACTTCTACGCTATTCTAGATGAACTGTTCATTGTCTGCCTGGGGGCTCTCTCGCGATCAGACACCGCTCACACGCACATGCCACACACGCACATGTACACACTCACACGAGCGCAGTGCATGTTGGAAACTGGTTTGTTGACCCTGCCTCCAGCGCCCAGGTCCCACGGTTCATCACTGGCTCTTGCTTCAAAACTTCAGTATAAACGAGCAGAGTGCTATCATCAAGTATTCAGAATACAGTACCTACATTTGGCAATGTAGGAATACATTACAAAATACTTTTCAAACCATGTATTCAGTGTTCTGTACCGGAATACATTTTAGTAGTATGTAAGTATTCTTCCCATCACTGTATATCAATATATTTGTAACTACATTTATTTTTGCATTTTTATAGTAGGTGGTAGATCATTTTGACTTGGTCATGTCATAAGTAGCTCTCAGGCTGAAAAAGTGTGGGCACCCCTGGTCTAGAGGAATTCTCCCACATTAGATCAGCCACCTTTCTCCTTCCTGAGTGGTTCTGGCTCCACAGTCCAAGTGGATGTGTCAGTCCTGGACCATCTGCAGCCTGTCCATCCGTGGGAGAAGGATCTCTCCTTCACCCCGAGGTTTCTACTTTTTCCCACATTTTTTTTGGTACGTTTTCCTTGCAGAGAAGGAGGGTCAAGGACAGGGGATGCTCTGGGACATTTATCCACTTGCTAAATTCTACTGAACGTTGTTTAATTGAACTGCTTCCTACCTGTGGCCCATCAAGGCAACTGTTGTTGTGATTTTGGGCACTACAAAAATAAATTGAAGTGAATTGAATATTCTGCTCTGCTCACCTTTACTTCAGACTATTGACCTGCACCTTCATTGTTATCACATTTCCAGTTAAGCATTTCAATGGAGAACTAGAGAAAGGTTTTACCACTAAAATATTATATAAAGTTGATTTGTTCAAATTGTTCAAGTTTCACAGCTGTATATTCTGTATATTCATGGGTTTCAGGCAAATGATTTGAAAGATTTTGTGAGGACGTTTCCCCATTCAAAAACATATTTTGAATTGAGCTATTGCTATGACAACAAGTTGCCATGCCAAATCCTTTCAATCAAGAAGGAATCTTTATCCCTGAAATTCATAAATATCATTTGCTGTTGAGATCCGTAGCCCGATGCAAAAATAACACAGTCAGAAAAGGGCCCACAGTGGTATGGCAGTGACCATAGCAACTTGGATATACAATTTATCTACACCTAAAAACAAATATCAATTCCTTGTGGCTGGCGATAGAATTCAATGATCCAATTAAATATAATTTTGGAGCTCAACAATCTCCAATAAAGAACATCTTAGTGTTATTTTTGTCTGTTTTGTGTTTTAAATCTCATTTTATTTTCTTAAGTAACACAGGACAGTTGTAGGCATTGTTTAAAAATCCCCATGTGCCTAAAGTTGCATGACTAAATGCTAGCTTGGGATCCAGACGTATTGCACATCTCTGTCCGTTCACCACCTCTTCTGCTGCATCTCAGGACAAATTCTGACACAGCCATGCAATCAGACTTGTGTATTTCATTAAGAAATAGTAATCAGAAACAAACAAGCTCATATTAAAAGCGTTAATCGTTCACTCGTTGATCGGCAGAAATCCACAATGTTTTTGATCCTTTGTGTTATTTTTTACCTTGCGTTTTTCCTCAGTATTTGTTTGATGAGATGGACCATGCGTGTCCCTGACTGGCTAATCCACCGGCTAAGACAAGGTGCCCAGATACAGATACTTTGTAAAGTATTGGAGAAGCATTTATTCATGGCTGGCCAAATCAAATGCTGCTGTGTCCCTGTTTGAGACCCACAGGACAACACTTTTCTTGATGCAATATCTGGGCTGCACATCACACAACAGCAAGTCTAATGAAAGCCCAGCGAGTAATTGTGGAACTAAAGCCTCTCCATTTCTCATTTTCCTCCTTCCAATCTAACCGCAATCAAGTAAATCTCAGGCGGCAAAGGGCGGGTGTGCACCAGGAAATACGGCGCCCCTTCTAATTAAGTCTTCAGGTTCTCACACACTTTTATTGTGCTGCTCGGACTGCACAGAGCCAGCAGTGATAATTAAAGCCAAGCCTTCTTCTATGGATGTGTTTTACCCCATGATTTAATTACCTTTATTAATCAGAGACAAGATGCTGCTTTAAAAAAAGAAGAGAAAGCAGTGGATCAGCTTGTTGTTCTTGTTGTCCCAGCAACAGTAATTAAAGATATTGATGAATTATGAGATATTTACAAGATAAACCATTTGTAGACTCTTCTCTTCTCTGACAGAAGAAGCTTTGTTTGAAGGTTGCTGATGTGTTCAGTGGCCTTCCACACTATATTAGTTTGATTTCCTTAAAGGTGAAAGGAGACACTAAGTCAACAGCTTATGGCTCTAAATTATGAATCTGAATTGACTCTGTGCACAAGGTGGCAGTTGGTCTGTTTATTTTTAAAATGGCTAGCTCTGTACTTCCTGTCTAATTCATAGCCCTGTCAGACTAAAATGAATAAATCCTGACAGATGTTGCAGTGAACAATGACTTTACAAAACCAGTGAGTGTTTGTGTCTCAATGCTAACGCTAATGCATAACAATTTAAAAGTAAACAACCCAACTGACGTTCTGTGCACAGAGTCAATTCTGACTTGATTTGAACTCAGGAAACTATTTGGAAAAACAATTCAGTCTTGGGTATGACATAAAACTGGTTAATAATTAAAAGTTTTACTCAAATATTTCAAGAGATGGACTTATTTGTGTGGACTACCCCAGCAGGGGATGCCATTTTTCTTTTACCATCCTACTCACTTCCTGAGCCAGCAAAAGTCAGACTTAGAAGGGCTAGGCTGCTGGTTTTTAAAGTATTATTGTGGTTTTAAGAGTATTGGTAGCAGCAGTCACCTGGTTTTATCCTGTCAATGATTGAAGGTGAGAGACGCGTTTTTAGTTTTAGCAATTCAGCTCCACATTGTTTTAATACTACTCAATACTTTATTGTGCAGGATGGCCTGCTACGGTTTTGTTTGGAGTTTGGTTTAGGTTATTAGTATTAATTTATAGTTGTGATTTGTTATTGGTTTTTCACCTTTTTGTTTTCACCAGTTTTCATTTGTCAGATCAAAACTAGTAATTTATGTGGATTTTGGAGCTTGTTTTCAAACTAGTTGCTAGGTAACAGTTGTAGAATTACTTCTACGTCATATTTGTTGTTCATGTCCAACCAGGAAGTAACAAACATCACAAAAACTGGGGACAAACAGGCAAAATGTTAGTAAAATCTTAAATATAATCATGTTCACAACATTTTACTGAAATGTGACGTCTAACTGATCATATAGACTTTAAGTTATATTGTTGTGATCGTGTGGTATAGCACTTTGAGTTTGGTTTTGGGTGGGGCTCCCCCTCTCAGGTCGTTCTTGTTTATTTTCATTAACATTTCTCTCTTGTGTTGCAGTACCTTGTGTTGTCCTTCGCCCAGGGGCTGCAAGGTTTGATCCATTTTAACACTTGGCCTTTTTTTAAATACTTTTTTTTCATAACAAATACTTTTTAAAGTATCTTAGCTTTTTTTTTTTTTTTTTTTACAAACTTACCCATGTCCTTGGTATTTTATTATGATTTCCTTATTTTTAGAATTTTAATAAGGTACCTTAGGTCACAACTATATTTTGAACTTTTGGATTTATTGGGATGTGTTCATGTTTTTTTTTTATCCTTTCTTATTTACAACAATATGTATGAGTAACAGCTTTAAAATATATATTATTATTATTATTCATCTCTGTGACAAACCATTCACATTCATGCTACCTTTGATACAGTAAAACAGTCACAGATTTTAATATGGGTAATAATAATATAAATAAGTGGAGCATTCTAAATGCACAGGGCGATATGGCCTAAAATTATTTCATGATGGGATACCAATATAATTGACAATTCAATTGACAAAACTAAACAAAATGCTTCATAAACGTGTCTTTTAGCATAATAGTACTTGTGTGCTTCTCTGTTATGAATAGTTTTTATCATCTGCAGAGCTTTCACTTTAGGGTTACAACTACTCTGGATGTTACAGGTATAGCTGCTGTCAGTGAGCATGCAAACGATATCACGATTATAGTCATATCACATCCCAAACCATTCCCCTCTTGGTTTAGGAGGGTAAATGATCCAGAAAATATGTTTTTGGAAGTGATCTGTGAAATTATAATAGAAGGTCTGTTTTGTCCTGTTCCCCCAACTCAAAACACCAGTCCAAAAGTGTGCTCAGAGGCTTCATAAAAGCAGAATCACTTTTGTTCACCGCCATGTGTTAATCAACTTTTACACTGGCAGACAGTTAACGATAAACAAAGGTTTCCTGATTGGAGACCTGTGTCAGCAAGTCTGTGAATTTTGTTCAGGATTACAGGCCTGATTACCACTCCCTAGGATTATTTTATAACTTGGAAACAGAAAACAGAGAGGCAGCATAGGAGGACCACATTCTGTTTCCTGTAGGGCTGTCAAGTCTTGTTAAGTATTTGTACAGCTCTGCTCCTCCTTCCTGTCTGAGGCTGACAGCCAACAGTATAATACCATAAAGTGTGCAAATTATTAAAGTAACAATCTAATAGTGTTGGTTAGGCACTTGTCATGTGCGCTGAATGTACTGACAAGACAAGAACAAAGACTGGGATTCAGCATGATGACCATCATATGTTTATGACTCACCAAATTTGACAAACTAAGGAAAACATGAAAACATGGAACTTTTTTTGTTTTTAATCTAAATCCTAAATATAATAAATGTTAATTACTTTTACTGAAATGTGTAGTATAGATTGCCATATGCACTCTAAGTGACAGACAATTAAATAACTACCATCTCTTAATTGTTTTTGTTCAATTTATGTTTTACTATGGTGGCATTATCATAATCTGTATGGATAGTCCGCTGTCCATGCATCCATTCTGCAGAGAGGTGATACACAAAATGCACACACATTCACTTCATGACAGCGCACAGGTTGGAGCTGGAATATCATTGAGGCAGTGGCTGAAGTGCAAATGCAATGTGTGCTTAGTCACACTTGTGTAGTAGCTGTGTTTCCACTGGCCCACTAACCCAGCTTCTGTTAATGACTGCGTTTCTGTGCAGAGGTCCAGGCTCGCAGGAGTCTGTTACATGAGCAGCTGATGTCACCCAAACGTAAATGTTTTCTTAATAAAGTTAAAATATATCTATAATTATATGTATTTTAACAGGGTACTCATGAAAGGAGAAGTAGATTTTATCTCATTGAGTTTTACTAAACTACTAAATAAAATAAAATCTAAACCATACCTGAATTATACTACCAATTTCAGTAATTCACAAAAAGAAATATAGTCTGAGTGAGGTGTAAAAACTGCTTTTACATATATTATTATTATACATTTATTGAGTCAAAACATATTTTACATCAAAAGCTCTTAAATTCAATATGAGCAGTGGTCCAAATGAGACTGGTTGTATGATGGCTTATTAATGTTCAGGGACCTACATATTCTGAAAATACTCAATGCATTTAACTTTTTACACTGTTAAAGGCCAGCACTCAGCCAGGGGATGCACAGCCTTTTCAACAAGTAGGTTTGTAATGAGAGATCAGAGGCATAGTTTTATCATAGGCAATAAAACATGAGAAGTGTGTCTGTTAATAAGACCTCTAGAGGATTGTCAAGGAGGGGTGAAAGGCATGGGTTCCCAGGATCAAAGATATGTCTGCCCAGAGCGGAGTGGTTAGAGGAGGAGAGGGGAACTGTGGAAGAATGCACAAATGACACATTACGTAGATCTTGTTTTTTCATTGGCATGATATGTGTCTTGTGAAGAATGTTGAACTGTAGCAACATTTGACCACAATTAGCAAAAGGTTAAGTAAGACAGTAACAATGTATGTGTGTATAAAAAAAAAGGTAAATCTAATAAAACAACATTGTATTTATTAGCTATTGAAACATAATTTTACAATGGCCTGGTAATTTTAAGCAACCAAATGCATAAAAAAATGAGGTCTTTTGCATTTTTGAAAAGACAGGGTTTGTCTATACACAACCTCCTCTTCCTTATGTGCATGCAGCTGAGAGGTCAGAAGTGAAGACACGATCGTGGAGCAGCTGCACTTCACAGTGACAGGAGCCTTCCCAATTTATTTTGATTGGCCAGCTTTATGCGAGCCAAGGGGAGATTTCCCACGGGCGCTGACGCATTCTGGCTAAAACCTCTCAAAGTCCTAGAGTCGCAAATGAAAGACCTTTCCTCTGACACATTTATCAGATATAGCAGCTGTTTACAATATTTAAGGTTATGGTATAGAAAAAAACACCAAAGCAACACATGCTGCATTTAATTAATTATGGATAAGTGCGCTTAAGCACACCAAGAACACGTATTGTTGTCACCTATATCCATAGCCCCGCCCACAGCCCTGTAATTACTTTCTATTCTTAAAAAAAGTCAGACTCCTAAAAAATGTAGTGGAGCCAAAAACCATATAGGAAAATCCACTTCTTGCTACAGTAAATGCCACTATGAAGCATTAGGACAGCAGTGGAGAATCAGTTAAAAATGAGTAGCAACATTTATAATACATATTCCCAAAGACAAAAATCCAAGACACTCTGATTTTAGATTTTTTTTTTTTTAAATGTCTTTATTACAGCATGGTTATTGTCAAAAAATAGGCTCAGCACCAACACAATTCAGTACGTGACCTTCCTCAGGATACAGACAGGCCAAGAAGCCTATTCTTACGCCCATGCAGTATGGTTTCTGAACTAGCATCTCAGCAACATTTTAAGTGCTAAATTGCTTAATCTGTCATTGATAGGAAGGAATACTGCTTGACTGTGTATGGTAACAGTAGGTCAAGCCTTTGACACAGTATAGACCACTCCATTCTACTCACCTGGCTCCAACATATAGGTCTCATTACTAACTGTGTAGTCTGTGTATATGTTGTCTGTATCTCTATCAATCTGCTCCACATCTTATAGCTATGGGGTCTCTCAGGGGTCTGTTCTGGGTCCAAACCTATTTAAAGGGAACATGTTTTAGTCCTTAAATCAACGCCAGACTCATACTGAGCATTTCTGCCATCTAAACAGATAACTGCTACTGCTAATTGTCCTTATTGCTTTTTGACAGATAACGTCACTACATTGTATAGCGCTGGCGCCATCTACTGGCTGGATGCACTCAGTGTAGTGCAGTAATTGTCATTTCATTTTAATGAATAAGAAACTTTTTTTTTATGCGATGGCAAATTTAAGGTACTCAAGAGCATCAGATTAAAAAAATTGGTGCAAAGTGAATCCTCTGAACAGCAGTTACAACAGGGTGCCGTGCATCAAAATATGTGCATAACTTCATCTGGAAGGATACAAGACCAGGAACAGAATAGTTACAGGTGACCTTGTGGAGTATGTCACCAAAGGTTGATGGGCCGGCGAAACTGACATGACAAATGTCCTATACTACGAGGTCATTTTCACACGTTAGCAGTCCCGGTGTGCACTAGATTTAGTTCTGTTTACTTCACTTGTAGGTTGGTCCTGTTCATATATGTCTGTAATGGAGCAAGTCCATTACGTGGCCCTGAGATTAAAATGAATGAGTCAAACAAAGTTTTAAAATTCGTCGATGTAAACCCTCATTCGTCCAGGTGTGGTCCATCGTAGAAAGGGGTTCAGAGGTTGTCATCCGGACGCCGTTTAAAGATCGAGACGTTTCGACTTTTATCCAAAAGTCATTGTCAATCAGAGAGCTGGTATGGGAACCTGGGCCTTATATGCTACTCTAAGTAGTGGGAGTCCAGCCCCCAGGGAGGAGTCACTGCACTCCAGTTTCGCCAGCCCATCAACCTTTGGTGACATACTCCACAAGGTCACCTGTAACTATTCTGTTCCTGGTCTTGTATCCTTCCAGATGAAGTTATGCACATATTTTGATGCACGGCACCCTGTTGTAACTGCTGTTCAGAGGATTCACTTTGCACCAATTTTTTTAATCTGATGCTCTTGAGTACCTTAAATTTGCCATCGCATAAAAAAAAAGTTTCTTATTCATTAAAATGAAATGACAATTACTGCACTACACTGAGTGCATCCAGCCAGTAGATGGCGCCAGCGCTATACAATGTAGTGACGTTATCTGTCAAAAAGCAATAAGGACAATTAGCAGTAGCAGTTATCTGTTTAGATGGCAGAAATGCTCAGTATGAGTCTGGCGTTGATTTAAGGACTAAAACATGTTCCCTTTAAATAGGTTTGGACCCAGAACAGACCCCTGAGAGACCCCATAGCTATAAGATGCAGTGACTCCTCCCTGGGGGCTGGACTCCCACTACTTAGAGTAGCATATAAGGCCCAGGTTCCCATACCAGCTCTCTGATTGACAATGACTTTTGGATAAAAGTCGAAACGTCTCGATCTTTAAACGGCGTCCGGATGACAACCTCTGAACCCCTTTCTACGAAAGTTTTAAAATGTTTATTAAGTAATTGATTGTTGTGAGTTACCTGTAAAATAAAAGGTATAATTAGTAAAGACTAAGTGGAATATGTGCAATAATGGTATTGGTCTTACCTGTGAGTCTGCCATTTTGGGTGTTCCGGGTAAAAGAATCCCCGGGGAGCCGGAGCACCTTAAAAGTTTCCGGGGCAGACCATGGGGTAGAAAGGAGCAGGGGTGTCCCATATTTTAGATTTAATTAAATAGTTGGGAGTTAACTAAAACACTGTTAATTTATAAAGAGTTATATTTTTGTATGAATGTTTTGTATGATTGTTATTTGAGCACTGTTTTGTTTACTTGTAATTTTTAAAAAATGTTGTAGTTGGGTTTTTGGGTTTTACCTGTAATTAGGATGGGTTCAATTGGCTAGAGGCCCTATAAAAGGTCTCTGGTCTCAGTCCCTGATGGAGGGGTGCTGCTATTACTGATTTTGTAAATATGTAAATAAAATAACACTTGGTCTGCACTGGAACTCGACTCAGCTCTGCGCTGTCCTCGTCAATGCCGCTAAGGTTGCTATCCAGGTGTTACAATGTCACGCCTCATCGTCCCCAAACCCATGAGCCACGCGAGACGTGATCCGCTGACCGTCGCTCTTATCTGGTTGACAAAGGGGCTTCAAGTGAAATAGCTGCTTGGATACACAAAGGTTCTACTCCCCCAGTGCTGTACGCACTGGTGTTTGAAGCACAGGACTGTCTTGGGCCACTTCTGTTAATGGCAGACTGTGTTTCCGTGCAGAGGTCCAGGCTCGCTGATAGAGTTGGCAAAACAAAGCTAGTACTTGTTAGCATCAGCTGCTTCCTGTTTACAAAGCATGGCACTTGCATCAAGACCCAAAGTAGTATTTTTTCAGCACATACTGCAGCCATCTGTTTCCAAACCCAATGCATTTCATAGAGATGTTAAACGTGTCACAGCGGCGCAGCAAGGTAACATAAATGCCAAAAAAGCTCATGAAATGTTTTTTACTTGTGTCTTGTTCACTCTAGTTTTATCCATGTCTTACAGTGCCACTACGACACTTTATTGTATTCACAAAAAGAAAAAACCTATCTCGTAATTCTGAGATCATTTTCTTGTAATACTAATTACACTAATTATTTGGTGAAGATCGGTCACATGAAGACAAGTACCATTTAGATTTTTATTTATGAAGAAAACATTAGTGATGTTTGGGTGACTTCAGCTGCACATAGTGGACCCTTGTGACCCTGGCCCTCTGAACTGAAACACGGTCCACCATTAACAGAAGTGACCCGAGACAGTCCCAAGTGAACCCGTCTGGGGGTTCTTGTTTTTTCACAAGTTCATCAGTGTTTGGCGAGGAATGATTATTTTGTCTCTACATTGGCTTATTGCGGTTTTGTTCTCACCTGGGTCTGTGTTCTCTCTCGTCCAGTCATCTCGCTCTAAAACTGGTCCACGATCTAAAGCGAGCCAGCTCGCACTGAAAGCTACATGGAAACACCCCTAAAGCTGTCTGGATGGCTTTACTTGCTGCACACAACACAAATACTTTGCCTGCTGCTGAAGCAGAAGTGATATAAAGTTGACCCAATTTGCCTCATCAGAAGTAGATTGCAAAGGGGAAGCTCTCCAGCCCCCATTCATGAAAAATATACAAAGTCCAAATGTTTTGTTTGACCAAATTCCAAGTGCTTTGACTCTTACCACAGACTGCGCTGAGATGTTTAGGTCGGCTGCTTTCACATCATACACCAGAATGCAGGAGAAGCCACTCCGACACACTAGCCCAAGGTCAAGCATAAAATAATAATTTGACTGAAAAAAATGTTCCTGTCAAAATCAGTGTATTGGATAGAATTGCCCAGTAAAGCACAATGATTTTAGAGCATACAACCTTTCCTTAAACAGTCAGGTTTGATTAATAAATAAAAGGTAAAGTAAATCTCCAGACAGCTCCAAATTCAGGTATAATCTTATAACAACGAACCCTGGAAGCACAACTAGTTGAACAATATGTCATATATGTTAAGTAGTTAAATAGAGGGACATTTTGAAATAAAAAAAAATAATTGTATGTTCTGATGTATTTTAGCTAACTTTTATTAGCTGTTTGAGTCTGTAGACCATTTGACCATTTATTTGATCATATTTGGGATGAAGCTGAACTAACTGATGTACATATGTGAGGTGGACAGTCATTTACATGAAAGTTAAGCTTTATTGATTAGCAGCGTGCTGACGTTTCTATTTTTGGCAAAAGAAGAAAGCACTAGACGTAGACTAAAACGGACGTGCCTGTGCCTGTGCCTGTGCGCGATTACACACGGATATACCGCTGCCTCCTTACACTTTAAATACATCCTTCTCCACAGTCCGTAAAGACGGGCTGGATTTTGCAAAAAAAAAATTTACCCATGGTATTAAACTTTAGCTTTATTTCAGACACTTTTTTTCAGACACCATTTTACCGATGCTGAATCACGTAGGAGGCTTTCGAATCAATTGATCACAACATACTAATTCGGAAAACGGAAAAATACGGCTTCAGGGGTATTACATTGAGGCCCAGATTTACTAACTGTTTGCACAGGGGCATGTGCTAAACTGGAGCAAAAAGCACGTGCAATTGAGGTTTGCGTCCCTCTCAGTCTGCAAGCGCAAATTTTGCACATGGGAATTTAGGAATATGCAGAACAGGGCAATTTTGCTCCAACGTGCAAAAGTGTACACAGAGAAAATACAAATGATTATGTTTTGCGGGCGTTGTTTGATTTATCAAGAAGATGAGGAGCAAAACTGTGTAAACATTTTGTATGTCTGAAAAGCAGGTATTAAACTTTTGTGTAGAACAGACTATTGTAAGTTACATGTCAATGTGGTGTTAAACATTGTTTCAAATGATTGTGTTTGGCTCATTTACAAATACAAACAGCCCTACTACAAAATAATTTTTTTTTTGACAGAGGGGAGAGGTTAAACACACTTGATCTACGTCACAGCCTGGATTCTCATCTGTGTCGCTTTGAACAGAAGCTGAGCCTCAGATGGATTTCAGGAGTTTGTCCCAGATCCTTTTAATGTCCTTAAAACGTGCGCTGTTTGAATGGAGTGTTGATGACACAGGAGAAGAAGACTTGTCCACCTGTTAAACATCTCCCTCTTGTCCTGGATGTGTCCAAAGCTGCTTGTTCGTGCTGTTCCATTATCCCTAAACTCTGCTTTCGAGGAGGTGTAATAAAATCCTCGCGATGGTTAAAGGCAAACGCCTGCAGGTTTTCCATCACATCCCTCTGTCCGCGGTGCAAGGGCACATCTGAACTCTGGATAAAAGCGCAGAAGAACTGGCTTTTTCTGCCTAAACGTTCACAAACACCACGGTGTAGGTTCAAATTATGATGATTCAAATGATTCAAATAAGAAGGAGACAGACACTAATCACAGGCATTCCCTATAGTCTAAGACAGGGGTGGCCACATTGGATTTTTACACTTGCCTGGGGGCCGGACCATTTTACACACATACTACTACACATAGACTTAATGCCTAAAATACACAAAAACTTACTACAGAATAGCAAAAATCATTACCTTTATTTAGTGGGAACAGTGCAGTTGATCACTCCTTTTATCCAATGCATCAAAGTTTGGTGTTATTCTAGTGGTGGCTGTTCTCAAAACTGATTTTTAATGAACAAGCAGCTGCTCAGGAAACTATAAAATGACAAATGCACCACACCTAACTCATACAATTTTTTATTGAATGCTTTGCAGGCCGGATCAAAATGCCAAAAGGGCCGCATGTGGCCCCCGGGCCTTAGTTTGCCCCCCTCTGGTCTAAGATCAAGATTTCATGAAAAAAACCTTGATGTGCTACATATACGTATATAAATTCATACATTAAAATAATGCACATCATTTTTAATAAATTTGTTGGCCTGTGAGGCCAGTGAACGTCATAATTTATCATCATAACTTCTTAGATGTGTCTGTTCTACCAAAGGAGCAGCAGCAGAGGCACGTTTGCACTTCCTTTTCCCCGCAGTAAACCAATTTACATATCAGACAATACGAGCAATACGATACTGACAATACGAGCAGTTTCTGATGATAAATACGGTGCACTATGCCCACAAAATAGCATGTGTAAATTTGAAGTAGTACTCGCAATTTAGCACTTGTCAAAATTATATTTAACTAATAGGTTCCATTATTAGTTCAGATTGGAGAACATATAAATAAGATAAAACTTATCTTGTGGTGTTCCCCAGGGCTCGTTATTAGGAGAAAAACTGTTTTTATTATACATAAATGACCTGTGTTAAATATCTACAAAAATTAAATTTGTGTTATTTGCAGATAACACAACAATAACCAGCTCAGGAGACAATCTACAACAACTCATGGTCCAGGCAACAACAGAAATGGGCATAGCATGGTAAAACTAAAGTGTCACTAAATGTTATGAAAATAAATTATTTGGATTATTGTAAATTTAGAAATTAAATCAGAGACACAATTAACAATGTAGAAACTGAAATAGTAAATTAATTGAAATTTTAGGAGGGCAACTGGATCATAAGATGAGTTGGAAACTTCATATTGCATATAATAAATCAAAAATGGCCAGAAGTGTTGCCATACTGGGTAAGACAAGTTCTTAGACTCCTCCATATTGTTCACTGATCCTACCCTACCTGAGCTATGGAGCACAAATATGGGGACACAGAACCCTTAATTAAATTACAAAAAAGGCAGAGAGAATTCTACATGCAGCAGGTTAAACAGACCATACAAATATATTGTTCTTCAAATCCAAACTATTAAAGTTTCAAAAAATTCAAAACACTTCAAACTATTTATAAAGCCACACACAAACAACTACCAGAAAATATTCCAATCATGTTCAGCGATACAGAAGGAAACTATCTAACGAATCAGTTTAAAAAAAAAAAGAAATATAACCAAAAATTGTGCATCAAAATTTTCATGTGGGGTTGGAAACAAAGAGCTGCTCAAATATATACTGCTTCAAAAAACGGTACAAATATAACATCTAATCTATAAAAATATGCATATGCAAATATGCATATGCATATGTGCATAAGAAAAGCACAGAGGCCATGTAAAATTGAATTCATTATCAATATAATACATTTTTCATTTTCATTCATTTTCTACCGCTTATTCCCGTTCCCGGGGTGACTGGAGCCCATCCCAGTGACTTTGGGCCTTAAGCGGGGTACACGCTGGACAGCGGCCAGCTCGTTGCAGGGCTAACACAGAGACACTGACAGACAACCATTCATTCTCAAATACATACACTACGGGCAATTTAGAGTTTCCAATTAACCTACACAGTCATGTCTTTGGACGGTGGGAGGAAGCCGGAGAACCCAGAGAGAACCCACGGTAACACGGGGAGGACATGCAGACTCCACCCAGAGAGGTCGTGTGATGTTGGGGTGGTCCGGGATTCAAAACCACGATCTCCTTATTGAGAGGCAGAGGCTCTAGCCGCTCTGCCACCGTGCACCCCATATAATCAATTTATATTTTATAATTTGTGAAAGACACACAAACTATCATAGTCAAGATATAGCCCACTGTTATGGGTTTTGATTTGTGAATTGTTGAAGCACAAACTGTCACGTAGCTGTATCTTGGGATTTGGTGATTTGTGGTTGTGGTGGGTGTGGGTTTTTTGTGTGAGCGCAGCTGGGAGCTATCACCCCCCTGTTTAAGCACCACAGCACTCTCTGCTCACCCTCTTTGTCTCCGTGGGTCACCCACAAGGTGTTCACAATATCCCTTATAACTGTAATGAAGAACTGTAACTGTAAAATCTGACATTGTATAACTAAGATTCTCTCTTTGTCTCTGTGTATCACCTCACAAGGTGTGCGAGGGGGGCTTGGGCTTGGCCTTGGGAGGATCGTCGGTGGTCTCTAGAGCGGCTGAACATGCACAAGGCCACTGCCATCAGCACCCTTGGCCCACCTGGTTTCACAATCAGACCCCTACTCATTTTGTACTCCCCTCAGCCCTTAATCCCAGCACACCAGCACTTTAGACCAACTCCACCATTTTTTAACTTGGACATTTTAACCTTTTAAATCTTCAAAACAGAATAAGGCAGCAAAATGTAACAGAACTTGCATGTTGCTCAAATAAATAAATAAAAATGAGAGAAAAAATACACACACACACACACACACACACACACACACACACACACACACACACACATATTAAACTTATACCAAATGAACAAACTTAAAAGTGGCACTTTTATTTGTAAATGTACAATGAAATGCATGCAAATGTAAACCCATGTTTAGATACAATAATATTAAGAGAAAAGAAAAGAATACTATTAATGAATTTAAAAAAAAAAGAAATTTTACACGTTATTTTATCAATATTATATTTTTTGTTTTCCTACTCCCTTTTTCTTAACTTTGCTACTTGTATTTTTTGTTTTGTTTCCTTGGTTTAGTTTCTAATTGTGTTGTTAAAATAGGCAGACTTCCAGCTTCCCACAACTGTCCCCTGCCCTGAGGGGGGAATGCTCACATCTCAGCCCCACCTGGACAACTGCCAGACCCACTAGGGAAGTGGTCTAATTTGAGTTTATTTGTGTTTATAAACCGTATAAATAATTTTGGGGACTGGGAACATTTTGGTTGGTGAATGCGCACCTACTTGTGTTGTTACCTACAGAGAGAATGCACTTTCCCAAGGGGAGGAGCCTTGGTGTATAAAAGACACCTCCTGACGCCATTCAGGGGTGAGACTTAGTGTAGTTGTGTGCACATGTTTGTTTAAGTTAATTCTACAACCGCAGTCTTATTATTTAATAAATCTTGTCTGGTACAAGACTTTGTGCATGTCTGCTTCCTACTTCGACAACTTGGGGCCAGCTTCCCCATAAAGGAAAAAAAAACAAAAAAAACAGAGTTGAAGAGATTGTAGGTAGGTATATGTCAAGAGAATATCTTAGGAGTCATATTGATGAATTAAATTGTGAGGAAAAAAAGTTGCCAAGGGGGGTATAAGGAGAGAAAAAAGGGAAAAAGAAAAAATAATAACAATGATAAATAAATAACAAAGAAAGGTAAATAATTTAAAATAAATACATTAAAATATGATAATATAAATAAAGGGTTCAAAGTCATATATTACAGTGACACAAAGATCAAATCAAATAATTATAGCGACGGTATCACTAGCTGGGAGGGGAATTCATAATTGGCTCAACCCTTCAGTTAAGTGTTGATTTTCAAACTGGCCTCTCCCGTGCAATTCATCTCCGTGTGGTCTTCATCGAGCCTGTCTGAATGGAAAAGTACTATAAAATCAGACAGTGAACAGTGAGCCGTGGTGTATGGCTCTGACAAAAATGACAAATACTCTACAAAACAGGTGACAACTTGTACAAAGGACAAAAGTGTGTTCTACAAGGAACATTGTTTCTCAATGCTAACGCCACATCCACTGCCGTTCAAAAATCAACACTCAATCAACACTTAACGCAAGGAGCCAATTGCGGAATTGTATAAAATGTTTACATAGACAATAATAAAAAAAAAAAAACACAGAACAAAAAGTAAATAAAATAAATCCTGTTCTGCATAGGTCTGAACCCCCTCAAACAGATAATCAACAAGACAGGCCATGGATACCCACTCAGGAATGGGGCCACCATAAGTCACCTCCACTACATGACATCAAGCTGTATGCTAAGAGTGAGCGAGACATCGACTCTTTGATCCACACCACCAGGATCTACAGCACTGATATCAGGATGTCATTCGGGCTGGAAAAGTGCAGTCGGATGGTAACAAAGAGAGAGAAGGTAGTCCACACAGAAGGAGTCTCACTCTCAGAAGGAACAATAGCAGATATTGAGGATGGGTACAAATACCTTGGAATAAGACAGGCAAATGGCAACCTCGAAGAGGCAACGAGGAAAGCAGCAACAGCCAAATACCTCCAGTGAGTAAGGCAAGTCCTAAGAAGTCAGTTCAACGGCAAGAACAAGTCCCGGGCGATAAACTGCTACGCC
Organism: Rhinogobius similis; assembly: GCA_019453435.1. Lineage (NCBI taxonomy): Eukaryota > Metazoa > Chordata > Actinopteri > Gobiiformes > Gobiidae > Rhinogobius > Rhinogobius similis. Next base: position 18,571,825 of record CM033621.1, on the reverse strand, counting down.
CTGCCAGTGATCAGATACCCTGCGGGCATAATAAGGTGGCCAAAGGAAGTGATACAGACCACGGATATTAAGACACGAAAGCTCCTTACCATGCATGGAGGGTTACATCCCAAATCCAGCACTCTGAGACTGTACATTTGACATAAGGAAGGAGATATCAAGAAATCCTACCAGTGGCAAAACTGGGCCGGACTGAAGGTCTGCACAGAGGCTCATCATGACTGCACAGGAGCAGACCCTGAGCACCAGAGCAATGGAGGCCCAGATCTACCACATCAGACAAGACCCAAGGTGTAGGCTGTGCAAAGAAGCTCCTGAGAAAGTCCTGAGACGTAACTGCAGGGTTTAAGATGCTGCAGGGAAAGTGTACATGGATCACCATAACCAAGTGTAGTGTACAGAAACATCTGTGCAGAGTATGGACTGGAAACCCCAAGGTCAAAATGGGAAACCCCTCCAAAGGTGGTAGAGAATGACTCCTGCATGAATCCTGTGGGACTTCCAGATACAGACTGACAGAATGGTAATGGCAAACCAACCAGACATCGTGGTGGTGGATAAAGAGCAAAGGAAGGCTGTTGTGGTTGACGTGACAACACCAAGTGATGACAACATCAGGAGAAAGGATCATGAGAAGCTAGAGAAATACCAAGGGCTCAGAGAAGAGCTGGACAAGGCCTGGAAGGTGAAGGCCAAAGTGCCCATGTATAGTGCTGGAGGCCAAGGCTTGTTCCTCTCTCCTGTTGTTCCTCTCTCTTCAAGTCTTTAATAAAGCAGGATTGATAGCACGACTCACATGACTCACCTCATAAGAGACCAGGCTCTGCAATTAATACTACAGTAAATACACAATTAAGGGCACACATATCCATGCTCCCTTATTATGGCCCTACAGTTAAGCGCCACTACCTCATTTGTCTCACTTCACACAATGTGTTGCTTTGCAATGATTTGTTGAGTGTAGTTAACTTACTAACACATGCACAGTCAAAGTCAAAGACAGGTTTTGCCTTGCCAGAAATTTAAAATCATACCACCTTTGTATTGTTGGTAGCCCAATGAAGTCAAGCTATTTTTTTTGCAGGTCACTTTGCCTTTGACTAGAATAGTCGCTAGCCAAATACAATACATCGGCAATAGCATTTAACCTTTTCAAATTTTGACAAGCTTCATGGGCATGTAAACTTAAAGGCAAAATTTTAAGTTTACGTGCCCTTCCCTTCGTGAACAGGTATAAAACTGTGGAACTTTCCAAGCAAAGCAATAGCATCTCAATTGAGACAAACGGATGGTGGACCACCAAAAATATCCATACGTTCATACATATTCTACATATAGTGCAGTGCCCCTCTAATTAGACAACAAATTGATTCAACCAAGCTTCTACAGTTTTGAACTCTGTCTTTTGCTACCACCTACTGTTCAAAATTAAAACATCCATAATTTTAAGATTAAAATATGCTTCCACAGTTTACAAATTGAAGGCCTAAGTGGCAATAAAAATAGGCTAAATAAAACATTTGCAGGGTCTACATTATTATGAAGCAGCGGTTGAAAAATCATATTAGGCGAATATAGACAAATGGCTGCTTGGGCCTATATTTACTCTACTTGCCGTACAGTTTTTACTGATTTGAATGTGAAATTTTGCATTTTCCTGTGACCACATTGTTGATATGCAATGTTTCGTTAACATGCTTAATTTATGACAGATCCGAATGTTTGGTAGGCTACTTTTATTTTTTATTTACTTAACGAAGTTAGTAGGTCACACACACGCACACACACATCCAGTGTAGGAAGTAACGTGCAACAAAGGTAACGAGGTACAGTATTATATTGCATTTTTCAGTAACGCAGTAATATAACGTATTACTTAAAATGGGCAGTACACTACTTGTTACAATCCCACTAACGCTAGTTATAAGGGCATTTTATTATAAGGGCATTAATATTATTATTTCAGTATTTATCCATGCTGTTGGCGCGGCTCGTCATTCACACCCGCCTAAGCGCTTGCTCTTCTTACGTGCGCGCTCCCAGACCACATCGCTCAGATTATGGAGAAAAGTCCTACCTGGCCGCTTTATGGCTCCGCCTTTGACTCTCTCGAGTTTATCACAAAAGCACATGGTGTCCCTGGCTCATTGCGCAGCAACGAGAAGAGCGAACGCGGAGCTAAACCTCTAGTCTAACGGATCCCGACTAACTCGTTTTAGACCGATATTAGTTTTCTTCATAACGTGCGCAAAGCGGCTGTAGTTGTCACGAGGAGCTGCGCAGGGCAGCCTTAATATTGACAATATTAACTCCAGTTTTGTACAATTTTAAGTATTTTGACATTGAAATCTGTCAAATGTAAGTAGCCCTGTCAGTTAAGTGAGAGTAAAAGCTTACAGGTTTACAGCAGTGGTATCCCATCAACAAATTACTTCACAGTGAGGTAAAGAATTTTTTTTTTCTTTTTTTTGTAGGGCATTTGACCCAGTGACCCCAAACCACTTTATAAAAGTTTTATCAAATGCAGTGGGCTATCAATCCCATGATGATTGGAAAATACGTGACAATTACAAGATTATGAAGAAAATTGGGACGACAAAACTGTCGAATGGCCAGAGTAACTGAAAAGTAACGCAAGTTCAGTTAAAAAAATTTTACAGTAATATTGTAATACAAATATAATTATGTATTTAGCACCATAACCAGTAATATATAATCTATTAAAATTTCAGAGTAACTTTCCCAAAACTGTATATACATAAAATTTCTGTAAGACTCTCAAATTCACAACTGTTTTTATATATATGTCCACTAGAGTGTGAGTCATGGCTGTGGCTCAACCATTATAGTTCTATGGGCCCAACTAGTATAGTTTATTGCGATGGTCTTTGACGCTAGATGTCGCTATTACTTTCTTTACTCTCTCGGTCACGTGACAAAGCTGACAGGGGGGCAGCATGGCGGACGTACATGTGCATCCGCAAAATAGGCTGCACCAAACGATGAGCTAACAGGGACAATCTAAACGTTACATCCGTGAAAAGTTGCCTCGACCGTATCAGGATTTAGCACAGGGATGGACGGTGAGAGCAAACTCCAGTTCCCGTCTCTGCCTGCGACCGAGGAGGAGCTTCTTGTGAGTGCTAACATGTCTCCTGTGACTTGCCGAGCAATCTGGCCGTGAGTTGTTGTGCACAAAATCAACAATCAACAACCAGTATCATTATAAAAATACTGTATGTGGTTGAATACTCAAACATTGAAGTGTAGCTAATATTTGTGTGATGTTAATGAAGCATACCAGACAATTCAGCTTTTAAACTTCCAGCCTAAAGTGTTAGCTGCACAACTTGGCTAAGCTAACGGTCCACATTAACGTTTAGTATATGGGCCATATAGTTCTATGATATGGGCAGTGCAGCGTTGCCCTGGATCTGCTGGACGTCAAAAATTACTTTCAGTGATGGAAAACGCATGCAAATCCGAGCATACTTCTATTTACAGGTGCGTGATATGCCAGAATAATTCATATCACTATTTTCCTGTGCCCGGTCACAATTTAGATTTAATTACGATCCTTGAAGAGGTAATACTAACTAAATCTGCTACATCTGAAAGTTCACACAATACGTTTTATCACCATGTAGCCCTACCCTTGTACTTGAGTCAAATTCTAGCCTCGTAATTGTAATTAAATAGATTTAACATCATAGGAGTACCTGAGGACAGCACAGACACTGCTGTCTCACTTTGCTCCTTTCTGAACCCACTGACACACACAGCACCGCATCGCCTGCTCTGAGTGTCCAGACAATACGCGGATTGTGGGTTAAAACATTCAACATTTTGCTTATCACATTTGTATAAAAGTTTGATCTAAACTGCTTCTAAAATTGTGTAGAAGGTAACTTACAACTTCGAGTTAGTGATGTCACAACAATACTAAAATATCAACCTCTATTTCAATACTAAAGATTAGAGACGAGCAATATATTAAAATTTGCATAATATTGTGAATGTTCGTTTGAAGCTATGCAAAATATGTGGTATATCGTTGTGTTGAAGTTATGTTGGAAACCTTCAAACAAGTATATGCAGTGATATTTCTGCAACCTACACTTTGGTGATTTCATTTTACAGACATGTTACATTTATGTCAACTAATACATTTAGAGAAGTTAGAGAAAAATATATACATTTTTGTCAATGTCACCACCACATCAATAAAATCAAATTAGTATCTAGTTTTGATACTTTGTTTGCTGTTGATTAGTACAAGTACAAAATGGCAGCAATATTTGTTATAACAATTGTTGTTATTTTTGGGCATGTAACTGTACTTTTACTTACATTTTCAGTACACTTGCCAATACTGCTTATAAACTTTGCCTTCAAACTGTCTTTTACAGGACTGGGCTTACCCAATGAGACGAGAAATGCAGGTTTGTGTGTTGTGTTTGTCATATTTTATTTTGTCATTTTATCACTAACTGCATTCTTGTCTAACCTAACATCAATGTTCTTTCCAACTGAAGGAAATTTTACCAGGACTATTTTTGGGTCCCTATTCTGCTGCAATGAAAAGCAAGGTAAAACTAACTCATTTTGTTTGCTCCCAGTTATATTGTTTTGTTGATGTATGAACTAATAATGCATCACAATTTTGTAGCTGCCAATTCTGGAAAGACATGGTATAACACACATTGTGTGTGTGCGTCAAGATATTGAGGCAAATTTTATTAAACCTAATTTTCCTCATACATTTAGGTAAGTATTTATTGGGCTTCAAGCTATTACACTCTGAATGTGTGACTTTTTTTGTTTTTTGTTTTTTCCTACAGATACCTGGTGTTAGACATTGCAGACAAACCAGTGGAGAATATAATACGATTTTTTCCCATGGTGAGTTTAAAAGCATTCATCTTGAACATTGTGTGATGTTTTCACTACAGTTGGTTCCATTCTAACAGACTAAAGAATTTATTGACAACTGTTTAGCATCTGGAGGTAAGGATTTACAAATACCTTTGGAAGAAATGTCCTTCAAATATCACTTGAATATATATATATATATATATATTTATTTATTTATTTTAGGAAAGGTTTTGATCCATGGAAATGCGGGGATATCTAGAAGGTGGGATTTGTTTAGTGGTATTTAATGCTTCACTCATAATTCAAGCCATGCTTAATATATAATCTATCATGTTTTGAACAGTGCTGCCTTAGTGATTGCATACCTGATGGAAACGTTTGGAATGAAATACAGGTACATGTAATAACCAATACCTCAAAATTTCATGCAATAAATGTGTAAGTTTGTAAGAGTAGGCCATGTTTCTTGTAGGGATGCATTTAGTCATGTTCAGGACAGGAGGTTCTGCATCAACCCCAATGTGGGCTTTGTGCATCAACTACAGGTAATGATGATGGTTGTTATTTAGTCAATCAATGGGACCCAAACATACATGTTAAAATTAATACTGTCAATGTTTTTTCTAGGAATATGAAGCAATTTACTCAGCCAAATTGACAATTAAAATGATGTCACCAATGCAACTGGGCAGATCCTTTTTGCAAGCTGGAGTGCAAGGTTTGTACATTAGACCATTATTTAATTTAAATGAGACCCATTATACAAACCAACTTTGAGAAACTTTATAATTGGTTCACCTTGTTATTAAACCACTCAACGCGGTATTTAGAGTGATTTGTGCATATTTGAGTAATCTTTAATCTCCCGCGGGCAAGACGCCATTGCTCCGTCAGTGCAGGTAGCACAGCTCCCCAGATTCCTCCTCACACATGTAGGTTTGAGCAGCGTCTCGCAGTCATTTTGGTATAATTGAAGAAGAAAAAATCCTCTGCTCACTCTCATGAACTGTAGCTCTCCTAAGTGCGAAAGTACCTTTAAAGGAGTGGGCATAAATCAGCGTGACGGTTTTCAATGTGGAAGTAAGCAGTATTTTTTATTAATTAGGTTGTTTTAGATAGAATATTGAGATTTAAAATGTCCAAAATACAACAAGACAAAAGCACAATAGGTCTAATCATTGTGCCTCAACCTGGCCATTGACGGTGCATATAATGATTCATTTGTAAAAAGGATTGTTGGTTACTGCCCATATATGACAATGTTGTTCATCATAAAATGAAAGCCCTAAGACTACAAAAGGCAATTTTGTGGAGATGCCCTTGAAAAAGTTTTTCTAACTTTCTGACTTCATTCTTTACAGGGAGTCGTAAACGCAGCCTCGAGGAAGATGAGGATTTTGGAACGATGCAGGTTACAGCTGCACAGAATGGATAAGCTTGGCTTAAATGCAGCGTGCTGCACTCATTTTTTACATTTTTAATGGGATTAAAAATGTAGATATTTGAACTTTTTTCTACAGGGGAGGGATGAGGGATGGTGGCTCGTGTCCGAGACATGGGTTTTTGCAGGGAATCTGTTTTTGTTTTGTTTTTGTCTCATTGTATGCACTGACACGCGACTTTTTGCAGTTTTATAGTATTTAAAGCATTTTGCATTTGCAGCGGGACAGTATTGCAATAATGCACTTTCAATACTTGAATTTGAGTAGATCTCCAGAAAAGGGCACTTGGCTAACTAAACAAGGGCAGGGAAGTTGAGAGTGGAGTAGCAATTGCCTTTTATTGGGAGTATAGGAGTACGGACTAATATCAGGCTTAATAAATAGTGAGAAATGGAAAATAATTTGCTGCTTAATAAAAGAAAAGTCTGACTGGCTCCTGATGGTATTTCCTTCTAAGCTATGTGTTAATATGATATGACCTTAAATGAATGTCTAAAGATACATACACCAACATCTTTCTTTAACCACAAAACATTAAGAATATACAGAGAATACAAGAATTTTTTACTGTCATGACATTTAATTATAAATTACATTAAATAGTATTTTCTAGTATTACAAAACAGAAGTTTAAATAAACTGATAAATCACTTCTATTCCCTTGTATTAAAATGTCCCATGATTCTCAACATAATGTTGAATAAATTGATCAAGAAACTTTAGCAAAAGCATAATCCCTTCCAGAAAAAAAAAAAAAAAATGGAAAAACCAGCTTTTCTTTGGTGACTGTCTTTATGTAAAAGGCAAACAGCCTTTGACTGTAGTGATGACAGAGATTATAGAGCTGTAATTTAAGACACTTGCTGATTATTTGCTTCATATGAGTTTTAAAACCTTAAACAACTTCTTTGAGTAAAAAGTACACAATAGTGTATTTTTGCAAACTTACATTGGATGTAAGCCAAGGTTATAAGTCTTAGAGGTTCTTCAGTATGCTGTTGCATTGGCTGAGAATGTGTAAAGGTCCATGTTGCACAGCTTATTTGATCTCAGTCAAAGAACCTACACTGCATGTAGGTCTCATCTGAAGCTTTGTAGCCAAACTTCTCATAGAAGGTGACGTTTTTGGGTGCACATTCAAGTGTGATTTTATAGCAATCCAGTTTTTTGCAGAGTAGAAAAAGAGTTGCAACTAGCCTTTATGGAGAACCAAAAAAATGTATTAATAAGAAGAAATGCTTCAGAAACAGAACAGAATTACATAGATGTACTTACAATTTGCCGAGCTGCTTTCCTCTGCATACGTCAGTTACCACTACCTCCTCCACACGGCCACGCTACAAATACAAGGTGGGACTTACATTTCATCTGAAGACATGCATTATAGGCATTTTAATAGTAGTAACAAAATGAATACCTTTGCACAAGAGTGTATAAATTTGTGCTCTGTGATGAGAGTGGCTGTAGCAACAATCGTCCCTAGTTGTGTGTCTTCCACTACAACCACATAGTAGTCTCCAGTTTTCTTCATATGATCGAACTTTTCTAAAAGCAAACAAAGTATTAACAGAGCTGTCTTAGTTTCAGTATAGTGTGTGATTTTAGTTGCTAGTGATATTTCTGGTTTATTATATACAGAGAGACCACACATGCTCTGGCCCTTCCCCACCAAAAACAGAAGAAAACCAGAACACTTTGCACTAGTGTAAATACAAAATTATAGTATAGTAAGTACAATTTAGATTCAAACTTAGTGTATTTATTTTTAACAAAACATGTTTGTGTTTTTCTGTTGTGTGGACTTACTTATAAATAGCTCAGGTGCAACATCACCAGCTTTGGTAAGTTGAGAAAGAACCTTGAAAAATCCTTAAAGAAAAAGTAACAGTTATTTGCTTTGATGTTGTAAAACAGCATCAGTAAAGTCACACTTGAAAAATGTTTTCTGCTGCGCTCACCCCGGCTGAAGTCTGCTGTGCAGAGTGGCCTGAGTATTAGGCCCTCTCCGGGGTTTGATGGAGAGATTGGTGGTGAAAAGGAGATGGTATTACTGCCCCAGTCCAACTCCTGAAGCAGAGCAGGGTCAAAGAGTGGAGTCTCGTCCAGCAGCATTCCAGAGGCTCCTGCCATGTCAATACAAATATGGAAATAACATCCACTGAAGACACACCTGTGTAATAATATGATGATCTATTACATATGACAGTTCACTATTATACTGGGTCATTTATGACTCCCAACATTACTACAAATATCATTGGCTTAGTCAGGAACACATATTAGACAGACCCTTGACCAGGCAAATAAAACAATGACTACGTGCCAAGACCTTAAATTACACAAAAGGATTTTAGCCACATCCACACTTATGTTGCAATATTAAGTCTTATAAACTGTACATGATCATGTGAATATGTAAATAGACAAGGATAGTATAGTTAAGCTTATTGTAAATTGTTCATATCGGGGGTTTAGTTGATTATTGTTCATATCGGGGGTTTAGTTGATTAATAAGATACTTTATAAGTTAAGTTAAATGGGGTTGATCATTATAGAGCTATTGTATTTTATTCTTATTTTATATATATCTTATTTTGTTTATATACTTTACTGTCACTACTGGTCGGTTGTACATGTAACAAAAAGAATTTCCCCTTGGGGATAAATAAAAGTAATTCTGATTCTGATTCTGATGAACGTTGTTGGAGTAATCGGACTTTAGCCACGTTAGACATGATAGGTGTGAGTCTTTTCCAGGATACAACCAGGACATAATGAGTCATTTAAAAGCGCTTAGACCGAAGCCCATTCAAAGCACACAGGAAAGAATGTGACACTACCGGTGAAGTCTGTTTGATTCATTACATTCATACTTAGACCCCTGACAAGACAGTTGGTTTCCACAGAATAGTTACTCGTAGAAGTTAACCTACTATATAATAATATAATGACATACGAATGTTGAGAGACAAATGAATACAAGAGTCCTACGTCAAATATAGGTACAAACATTACCGAGTTTAAAACTCACCAGTAAAACGCAGGAACCAGGACAGACGACTCGACACAAATTATGTACAGCGTTACGTTGCTCGGAGAACTTAGTGATGGTTTGTGTGTATTATTTGCTCCAACTCCGCACCCTCGATTTCATTCATCGTATGGTGGGATGTTTCCGCAATAGAGAGCTCTTCTGTATGACGTGGCACACTGTGGGGCGCAGCGCAATGACGTCAATAGACTCTCTCTCTTTCTCTCTCTCTATTTCTCTTTCTTTCTCTCTCGCTCTATTTCTCTCTCTCTCTCTCTCTCTCTCTCTCTCTCTTCATGTCAAATAGTAGCGTGGTGTGCCAACCATAGACTGTAGATATCTACAGTCTATGGTGCCAACGTTGAAATGGCGACAATAGATATATCAAACAAATCAGCATTTTTACAGTGAGACTACGCATACACCCAAAACAACAACAATGAAATTTGCTGTAAATCCTCTTTGATTTCCTCCCATCACGGCTGCTTCTGCACATTTATCACAGTCCTCTCGAGGTAAATTCCAGTGATGGGTCCAGATTTGTACAGGTGCAGCCTTTAATTACAGCTGGAATAAACCTGAAGTAACAAAGAGTCATCTGAGAAGAAGCTGTCCAGGAGCCCAGTGGTGACTATGCTTAAAGTACACTCTGTTGTTCACTATAGGTGATTTTAACATCCCCGCCCTGGCCTGCCTTTCTGATTAAAGTGGCTTTAACCTTCAGATCGAAGTATGACATGCTTTGGCCCAAAGTCAGAAGCCTGCTCAGAGCTCAGTGTGTGTCTGAGTATCTAACTGCATGCCGTTTCCTATTAATCGATGTATAAAACCAAATACTTTTTTTCTTAACAGCTCTTGACGCTGTTTATTGAATTGTTCTGTAAACACTTTCTTTACAAGAAAAGTCTGCTAATTTAGGCACAGATTAACTTGGAATATCCTTCTTAATGCATGTGAAAACTTTCTAATGGTACACGATTTCAAAATCAATTTCGTGTCCAGGGAGTACTTTTGTGGGTAAAATGAATGACAGAATTGTACTGCTACACTTGAATAAGAAGGTATCAAATCAATCAGTTTGGAGCCATATTTCCAAATTTGAGATTGTAATTAACAGTAAGTAAATAAAATGTCCATGTTGTTAAACTGTATTTAATAAATACAATTTAATTGATAATTTGGACTTTTGTCATACCGTTTTCTCATATTGCTCAGTTTAACAAATTAATAAAAGGGGAAGACTGTTATACAAAAACTACTCAGTGCATGACCAACTGCTACCATCATTTGCATTTTTTTTTCTAAATCCACCCCCACCCCCCAAAGGCTGAAACACGCAGCATTTTCTGACATTCATATTTGACAAGGCGGCTCAAAAATACTCAAGTGACATTCTCTTACTCCAAGGTAAGTAAAACATATTTCAGATAGCTTGTATGTAAATCACAGTGAGAAAGACAAATGATACAATAGGTTAATAATGATAATGGGATTCTTCATCAACAATTATCAAGCCCATAAACAGAACTAAAATCAGATTCATGATTATGTGGAACCAAAGTAATGTGATTTCAAATAGCAAAGCATGCCAACATAGGCCAGTTCAAAGATTGAATGTTACATTTGCTCATCTGAAAATTGAAACGTGGCACATAAAAGGCCTTTGAACTTGCACACAACAGTAAAATCCAAACACAGCCTGGAATAAAAGATATAGGCCATTCACATCAAACACATTGAACTCTGGTGGCCACAAGACCACGTGTACAGGCATGAGCATTGATAGAATACCAAAGGGTTTGTGGCCAAAGTAACTCTGTGCCTCATGGAGGAAAATGCATCATTTTGCCAGCATTGCTGAAGGACTTTCAAGGTGCAGAGTGGTTCTGCATTTGTCTCTCTCTAGCTGCAGCAACTGCTCTGTGTCTTAGCACATTCAAGTCCAATTCTGTGGCAGTATCATCTTCAAGGCTCGGTAAATCCACACCTTGGTCTTCAGGACTTATGTTCAGATATCTCCTGAAAATAGTCAACAGTAATTAAAGCACGAAATAAATGTTTTATTGTCAATCCAAACCCTACAGACCTGCGTGCCTGCTGAAGCAACTCTTCTTTCCTCTGTTTTAGCATCTTCTGTCTCTCCTCAGCAGATTTGGAAAAGCGACCCCCTCTGGCCTCAATGTTATCTGGCTCAGCACTAGCCTGGTCTAATGCTCCACTAGATTCTGCTTGGGGCTCTGGGGTGGTATTCCCTTGTACTGGACCTCGTTCAATGGCCTGGAGTAAAGTAAAGCAATAGTTAAAAACACACTATCACCCAATGAGCCACCACAAATAAAGCTGTCAGCATTTAAGCCTTTTTTGACCAACCTGTGTAGGAAAAGGGACCTGAATGCGACCCTCCAAAATATTGTCAGTGGTTAACTCCACTGACCTTGTCAGCTGCAAGTCCTGCATTACCAAGTAGGAGGGCACCTGTGGAAACATTTCCTGAATCTGATGGGCCTAATCCAAGAAGACAAAAAAGCATGAGTATGATTGATCAGACAAAGTTCTCGTAAATTGTTGAATCAACAACGTACAAGTACTTTATTAAAACAACGTACCATGGCTGTAAGCTGGGAGTTGTTTGCTTGAGCAATACCCAATATATTAGTTGTGTGCATAACTTCAACAGAAAAACTTGGCAGCCAACTTGCAATGCGGGATCCTGAAGACAAATGCCCAGAGATTTTAAACAGTAAGTGTATTGATAATAGCATACTTATCCATATACAACAAGTAGTCTAACATGCTTACCATCAAAGTGGAAAAAGTGGTTGTGTTGATTAATATGTGGTCTGGCATCTACTGCTGGCCCTACAGCCCCAGTGTTGTCCTCCAAAACTGGACCTTGCTGTTGATCTCTTGTTTGAACCCCATCACCATTTATGTTTAATGATTTCCTACATGTGGGACATGATGTGTCCTGTTCTAGCCAGGAGCGCAAACATGAACTAGGAAAACCAGAATAGACACAACAAGCATTACGGATACAACTTACTTTAAGTAAATATTACGTGTACAGTGTGCCAACAAGATCTGGGAACATTAGATTAATAATTTTTACTTGTGAAAGAGATGTCCACATGGGAGTTTACGAGCTGTAAACATGGTATCCCAACAGATGGCACAATCGTCATCATTTGCTGCCAGCTCTTCGGGTGTGGCAACAGCAAATCTGTAAACACAAAGTATGTCATGTTCAACATATTAAACAACATTGGAACAACATAAAAGATTTAAATAATAAATAAATGATAACCTGGCCTCCATGTTGTTAATAACACGCAGATAGTTCTTATGTCTGCGGAGGCGGCGCTGGACTTCATGAAATAGATAACGCAGCTGCATAAATATGACCAAACTTGCCATTGACAACCAAATGTTACCAAAAAGCTAAAAAAAAAATTAAAAAAAAGACACATATTAATAGTCTCCAGTTCAAACCCCAAGTAGCTGCACAGTAATTACTGCACAAACTACAGTTTGAGGACTTACCAACATATGGATATGGTGCATAAGGTCTAGAAAAAGCATAGCCAACTCCATGATGAAGTCTGTGTAATAGACATATGTTCCCTTGCTTTCCCAAGTCCCAGGATGGTTTAAATCCCACAAATGAATTGAGTAACTGTAGGCAAGCACAAAAGACAAAGGGTGATTTGTTTATTAGCTTCAAGGAAAAAAGTATAACAGTAATGCTATACAAATCAAAGGAACATGAAAAAGCAAAATCAATACAGCCTATGCATGTGTAAAAGCTTTAGGACACTTACCGCATTATGACATGACCAGTGCGGACTGTGACCAGCAAACACTGACAAACAAATAAGAGTTATATTCATGTCAGAATAGGGTCTAGATCAGTATGTTAATCTGCTTGACCAATTCTTTTTCTGATTTTCAGACAGAATTTGCTTGATCAACTCTTTTATATTCTTCTATACAAAATACACAGCCTGTCTTAAAAAAATAAATAAGCAAATAGTCCTCCTATTGCAGTGGGTCCCAACCGGGGGGCACCTCAGGGGGGTCCCCAGAGCTCTGTCTGGTCAGAGGGCCAGATCATCAAAGTAATGATTTGTGCAAATTAAAGTCAAAAATCCCAAACAAATGATTGGAAATTAGATGTGGGAACATAAAAACCACAATTGCTATATATTTGTTTAAAATAAATGCTTCTTAGTATTAATTTGTATTTTGAAATGCATGTGTCGCCTAGCTTTGGACTGCGGGGGCCCGACAAGTCTTATACAAGGGGATCTTCAAGGATAATTCATTGGATAATGGGTGCATGGATAATTGTCTTTCAGCTGCAACACGGTACTTAAACCCAACTGATGTACTGAGTGGGTTTTAACAACCATGCCAAAAGACAAATCCTGAGGTAATGGAAAAGATGTCGGTATGTTTGAGAAGTATCAAATCATTGTCATCAAACAAGGAAAACCTCTAAGGAGAAGCCGAAACTAATCTACAACAGAGCTTAACCCCATTGAGACTCTTTAGGATGTGCTGGATAAGTCTTTGTGCAGTGGTCACACTCTCCCATCATCAACACAAGATCTTGGTGAAAAATTTGTGCAACACTGGAATGAAATTGAGATTCTGTAATGGCAAATGATTAACAATAACACAGTGAATGTGTGCTGTAATCAAAGCTTAATCCGGCCCTACGCAATATTAAGAGCATGTGACCTTTACTTTCTGTGGTGACTTTTTTTTGGACAGGCGGTGTAATTGATTGATTCATAGATTGTCACATATTCTCACCTCTGCTGCCATGAAGGAGAGCGTGTGCAAGCCATGTGAAGCACCTAGAAGTCCACAGCCCACAGCAAGTCCACAGCAGTCCAAGAGCAGCGAGACCAGAAGACACAACACTCGCACGTGGCTGTTCATAGGCGTGGAGGGTGAAAATGACAGCTGCGAACATTTAAAATAATGTTATGCAACTCTGGCTCCTTTTATACAAGTTCAGTTATTAAGGATGGTTGGTCCACATAGAAAGATGTTTATGGCATCCTTGTTGTGAGAATAAAATGGCTTGTAAGTTATTTATAATTATGAATATCACCGGGTTTGGACAGTACCGGAAAGCATACCTCACATACTTTGAGCAGCTTAACGTGCACAATTTACAAAGCGCAAAACCCAGAACCTTATTCAAATATAGTTTAGTACTACTTTAATAGTTTGATGCTATTTATTTATAAAAACAAGCAAATTCGACACAGAGAGCAGCAGTAGCAGAAGCCAAACATTCAAGTCTAAACACCTATTAATAGATATGAAGGATCAAGTTTAAGCTCACTGAGGCTCTGCTCACTCAATTTAGTAAGCATGATTATGACGACACTCTCTGTAACACATTTTGGAAAGGCAATGAAAAACTAGCACTTTATTAATTTTCCAGTTTAACAATATCTCAGTTTCAATTTTATAACAATGTAGCATATAGACACTTACATATTCAAAGCGGTCCTTGCAAAGCTGGACCATGAGGTGGAGAAAGACCAGGGCAGAGAACCATAAACACCACATGACCACCTCCTCTACCGTCTGCACGTTCAATACTCCAAAAATGAAAATGAATTTGTAGAAAATAAAGTTCCAAAACTTGTCTTTCAAGTGCTGTGGGAAAAGTAAGGCATGCAACTTTATACTCAAAGAATAATTCTAGGAAGCATGCACATGTAGACTTTAAAAACTGTTAAAGCAACACCGCGTAAAATTTCTGGTGGTGGGCATATCACCTGCATTTCTCCATGGAGATGCAAAGTAAAATTCTTTGAAAAAACTTTGGAATGATATCCATGGATATCAGTTTTGCATTTAAGGTAAGTATGCTGCAGGCAGAACCTCCACCATAAAAAGTTACAAGTCAGTTTGTGGAAAAACAAGCCCTTTCACTGCAAGGGTGCGTGTTTTTTTTTTCTCTTTTCATTTTTTTAGTCATAAACACCCGTAATTAAGTAATTATGTTTATTTACTACTATTACTATTTAATTTTGGCTGAAATCTTACACGGTGGGGCTTTTTAAACATTATGTGGCAAACTTACCTGCTTCTCACTAACTCTTAGCGGGCCAAACACAACATACTGAATCATCTTAGCAATTAACATTAATAAACAGCAGAAAGTGTTGACCAAAACCTGCCGGAATAAAAATGGGAAAAGAATAAACGTTACAACACAGTCGAGTCTGGTGGTTGAGTGTATGGCCTGGGACTCACCCAAACAAAAAGACTGTCAGTGACCAGATACCACAATACAGTGGTGGCCAGTTCTCTGTTACTCATGTCATTGTTTAACTGATCAATCTCCGCTTCCGATGGGACTGGTGGCTCATCCCCTTCCAAAGCCCCAAAACCTGGGTCTGTGACAGTAGTATAGGCACTGAAGATGCTCCCAGCAAGCAATGCCACACTCAGGGCTGTGTACGTCTGCAGGCTGGGCCACGGAAATCTCTCCAAAAACAGCAGCATTGCGGCGGCGGGTGAAATACTCGAGTCCTGAGAGATCTAGAGCAAACATGGGAGAGTGGAGTTAATATAGTTAACAAGCATCGACACAGATATCAGATCTGCTTATTGCAGAGCAAGACAATGTCTTCCGAAAATGTTAAAACAGATCATCGAGGTACACATCTTACGCAGCAACACCAACATAAATGCAATGTTGCTAATGCTACGCTGGCTAGAAGCTACTAAATAGGCTAGCTTAACTTCTCGATACCAGAACAACATATGAACATATTCAACACTCCAGTACCCAACACGTTCATTTCAGTGTTGAAAACATGCAATATTAATACAACAGACTGGCCAAGTTACTAAAACAGCCCTGGACAAAGTAAAATCTAGAGCAGACGCCCCTGCCAGCGGCTGTTTACCTGGCTAACGTTACCACATAACCAGGGTTTAGCTCACATAGCCTGGCGACGTAGAAACAATTCATCAACTTTCCCCCTGTGCTCGTAAAACCAAAACTTACAACAATTGACGAGTTTATGAATCAATAATATCCAGGTCCCGTCTACTTCATTTTGCAGAGCTTTCACCGACAACAACACGCCATGTTTAATGACACAGAGCAGACAGACAGCAGCAACAGGAAATGAGGACCTTTAAGCACCGTCATGCGCACTTACATGTTTTTCATGGATAGAGTTTCATTTCCATATTTCTATTTATAAAATATAGTATGTTTTCGGTTCCAGGGTAAACATTAAGTCGCATTCTGATAAATGCCATTGATACTCTTTATAAATTCTGTACTATTGATTTTTGATTAAAAATGAAAATAGGATATATGTTGGTACGTAGTGCATTGATTCATGGACATTTTATTTAGGCTGTATTTAGGCTATACATGTAAACAAGCACAGTAAACAGCCTTTCCCAAAGTTTGCAGTAACGCGGACCCGCATGAATTTATTTATGACCAACCATTGGTTGACACTTTGGGAACCACTGGAAATTATATAGGCCTAGTTAGCACAGAGTCTGGTGTGAGCCAGGTTAGGAAAACATAGTGCCTTGAAAGAACTCTTCTCATCTGCTTGACATCTAGCCTGCGGTAAGCAACTTAAATTTGGAGAGTAATGGTGCTTGAATGCTTGAACCTTTATCCTTTGATTTGGTGACAGTAGCTCAGTTGTCATTGTGTCCTTGGGCAAGACACTTGACCCATCTTTCCTCCAGTGAACACACTGGTAGGATATGAATACATATACATAATGTGTATGTGGCATCTGGTGAGTGATGTAAAGGGCTTTGAGTGGCTTTAAGGCAGAAAAGTCTGTATAAAATGTGACCATTTGCCATTTCTTTTTAAAAATGTGATTTTAACTCATATTTATGAGGAATGTCATTTCCGGCGCATGTTTCAAAGAGGAACTGAAGACTATTGGAGCAGCAGTTTATTCGTCTTCTCATGCAGACACCACAGTCAGCACATCCACTCTGACGCTCACAACTCATATGCGGGGAAATCTCAGAGGAAATGGCTTCTGAAGGACTTGATGTTGGTATTGTAGTGGCTTGTGTGATTCTGGGCCTGTCTTTTCTAGTTGGAGCTCCTGGAAACCTGCTGGTCATCTGGACGATCATAAGACATGTCAAACAACGCTCCCACACCGTCCTTCTCATCCTGCACTTGGCTGTAGCTGATCTGCTGATACTCATCACCCTGCCTCTTTGGATCTACTCATTGGCTCAGACATGGGCCTTTGGAGAACCTACATGCAAAGCTATGGTTTTTCTTATCTATACATGTATGTACAGCAGTGTTTTTCTCATCACACTGATGAGTGTGCAACGCTTTGTGGCAGTTCGCTATCCACTTATGTCAGCTTGCTGGAAGAAAAAAAAAGCCCTAAACCAATTGTTGGTCTGTCTGTGGATTACAGCATTCACTTTCAGCATCCCAGTTATATTAACACAAACTGTAGATGGGGAGACAGGTGATCAAAACTGTCTTAGCCGTGAGTATCAATCTGAAACTCAGGAATTGGCGCTTGTGTTGCTTGAAACACTTGTGGGCTACATTCTTCCTTTCTCCATACTGATCATTTGTTACGGATGTCTTTGCAGCAAAATCACCAGGATGACATTTAAATCAAAGCGAAAATCAACCATTCTGATTGCCAGTGTTGTGACAATGTTTGGCATTTGTTGGACTCCTCATCACATTGGAAACATTCTCTCCCTCATTGTTATTGCCATTGAGAAATCATACCCACAACAGGCTGAAAGTCTAAAGAGTGTCAGCAGCACCATGACTTTTATCGCAGGGGCCATGGTCTTCATTAGCAGTACTGTGAACCCCATCCTGTACATGTTTGCTGCCCGCTCTTTCAGAACTTCCATACGGGACACTGGAATCCAGAAACTCCTCAGGCACATCTCCAGCACATCCCCAGGGGAAGGAAACAGAGAGGTGTCATTTGTGTCCAAGAGGCAGACCAACCAGACTACCAGCTCTGTGTGTCAAGAACCCAAAGACCAAATGGACATTGTTCTATGATAATTGCTTTCCAGAGTTTACTCAGTTTCAGCCGAGACAGATGTTTTTGTACATATTGCAAAATGTCTGTAATTGTTGTTTGTAACTAAGTTGCTCACTAAAAAAGGACACATTTGTCCTCCAATAATATCATTTTCAAGATGGATCTATGGAAATTCATATTTATGATCTGTAGGATAAGCTGAATACAACTTAGCATACTAACACATAATAAAGCTTGATGGTTATTGTAGGCTATATTGCGTTGCATCTGCAATATATATTATAAAATAGAATTTTATTTTATAAAGACTTTTTTTTTTGCTTACAAGACAAAGGCCTAACCGTAACCATACTTCCTCTCAAAGTGTTGCAAAACAAAAAGCAGCATGTTCCTTTTCTTGACATTTACAAAGCAGAATAATGTCTTCTAGTATGCATATATTTATAATTTGTCAGAATGGTTAGTGTTATATATGACAGATATTTCTGCAGTCTAGTTTAGTTCTTTTTATTCAATTATTTATGGAATCTAACCAGCAGATGGCAGTCGTGGCACTGTTTGTCTGTCCATTAGGGTTAGAAGTTTCATAAAGCTCCTTTTGTGGAAGGATGACAAATGACCAAAACACAATAGTAACAGACACAGATGTGTCATAAACCAAAACCTAGAACTTTTTTTTTTCATACAAAATCAGGAACCACTATGCAATGTTTGCTTCATACGCATTTTCACACACATTAAACCATGTTATAGAATTAATTTCAGTACAAATGATTGTTGGGCCATTCCTATACGAAATAGTAGATCCATATCACATAAACATTTTGTCATTTTATTGTCTTATCTGGGTCGATATTAGGCCCAGACTGCTGCTCCATACTCGCTCATCGAGTTATCTTGAATATGGAAATGGAAATGAAATGTAGCCTAAGACTTTTCATGTCGAGAAAAACAGACCAAAAAACAAACCAGCCAAAAATATAGAATAAGATTTTTTTTTTTTTTTGGCCTAGAGGGCTACATTGTTCTTACAAGTGTCCGTTGTAGTGTTGCTGCTTGTCCTAAACTAAATACACATTTGAGAAACACCTTTTCTTTCACGGTGGAATTAAAATCCTGTTTGGCCAGCCAGTTTCCTGATTTAGAAACCAGCTCCAATAGGATTACAGCATAGAGCGTAGGGTCCCGCCCTCACCTTTGCGCGTCAGCCAATCGGCGCTTTTCCTGTTGTTACACTCGCTCACAGGTAATTCAGAAAAAATAGAAGAGGAAAAAAACGCAAGGGCTTGTTATGGAGTTCATGTGAAAGAAACACGGATTTCCATTTCCTTCTTTTCCAGTTAAACCAGTATCTCAGGATAAAACACGCTAAAGTAGTGACACAGGTACAGTCTCCGACCGCAAACTCTTTCGTAGCTCTTCTGAAAAGATCCCCCTTTTCTCTACGTTTACCTCAATTGAGTTTCCAGATCTTTTGTTCGCTCTTCTTATCACTTGGAAAAAAGGTGAA
Source organism: Rhinogobius similis (assembly GCA_019453435.1). NCBI lineage: Eukaryota > Metazoa > Chordata > Actinopteri > Gobiiformes > Gobiidae > Rhinogobius > Rhinogobius similis. The sequence continues at coordinate 18,551,911 of CM033621.1, read as the reverse complement.
CCCTCGTGTTATTTTTGTTTGAATCTTTGCTTTAATTGTAGTTTTCCCCTTGTGGTCCCTGATGGCTTCGCACAGTGATACTCTGGTGGTGTTCTTTGGGGCAACAGCTGGTGCAAATGGGGGTAAACTGGGTTCGGATGAGAGGGAAATAATTCTCTTGGTGTGGCAAATTGTGGACCTTCGTGAGAAAAAGGTACGGACCTTCCTGACCTCTTCGTTATATGCTATCTAATATCCAAAGCGTTTGTGGCATAGGCTGTTGTGTAGCTGTAGTGGAGTTTGGCCAGTTAAATCAGCTTGGTGTGTGCTCCGATACCGTCCAGGCCTAGTGTTAGCGCCAGGGCTCTACCCCTGTGCCGCCTGTAGCTCACCTTCCAGGTGTGCCACACATCCTTACAGACATTTCACTTTAGCTAGACAAGTAAACACACCTATTCGGTTTGACTTGCCAGGTAAGCTAGAAGCTCTTAATTATCAACGCTTTATTGACAATCTGCTTTGCGCAAAATTGTCAATTGTTTGAAGTTTTTGTTTCTTAAACGTGGGGTGCATAAATGAATGGTGTAATAAATGCCTCTTGACTCCGTGAATCACTAAAGACTTTTACAGGTGGGGAAACTTCACAGGTGTCTTGTCAAACCAGACACCTTTGAGCTTACAGAGCAGAGCAAAGAAGAAACAGGACTGACTCTGGAAGAATTAGCCAAAGCTGAGTCTCTAGACAAAGTTCTGCATCAGGTGAGTCTCTGTTATTTATCCTACAGAAACAAAAAAAATCCTGTTTTCCTACTGTGCATTTTCTAGCATGGATCCTAGTTTAATAATAACACATAATTTGCAAATGTAATTTTGGTTAAGCCTTAATACAGATCTTCTCACAAACCATTTGGGAACACTAGTCCCTAACACTCGCTTTTTACAGTAATTGTAAAGGTGTTGATGTACCAAGTTGATTAAAAGTAATCATTTGCTGGTGGGAAATTGCCTTCCATCTGGTAGGGCTGTGTCATATCTGCAGCCTGACAGTTAACCTATGCTGACAGTTAGACACTGAGAGCCAGGACGGGCTGAGCCTGGGGCGTCTGCAGATAAGCAGCACTCGCAGGTCTTGTCTTGTCTCAGCCTGATGGATGCTGTAGACATCTGGAAAGGGGAATGTTTACCAGAGACCACACCTCTTTAGGGTTGAAGGACAAGAGATGAAGAAATGTAAACCTTATGCTGGAGAGTTTTGTTAGGTACACACAGGTATACATTTGGTTCTGTTTTGGATTGTTCCTTTCATATGTTACCAAACATGTTTTCCAAGAACCTGTTTTTCTTAGACTATTCACCATGACATCTTTAGAAACATTTGTGCTTCATGACAAACTCCTTTCTTATTATCTCTGTGGATTATTGTATTTGGTTTACAATTTTGCTACTTTTTATGGTTAAATACAAGTGAATTGGACCTAATCGTAACACTGCAGCCAATTCTTTGGGATATTCATTCCAATTAGCTATTGTGCATTGTACAGTGCCGCATTCACATGTTGACTAGTTTAGCCCAAAATACTGAGTCTATAAGTGCCCAACTCTGCCGCTCACTGTTGGATAGCTTGTGTACTGAACCTTCAAATATTAACCAGTGTAATCAGTCCATCCGTCTCATACCTTCTCTGGCTGGTTATTTTCTCTTACTATTGATCCTTGCATTTAACTTAAGGCAAATAAAGTCCCTCCTCTGTGGAATTAACACAATTAATGCTGCTGTATGTTTAGGATTGGCCACAACTGCTTCATTTTGAAATATGGTTTGAAGGCACTTGGGACATGTTACTGTTTGTTTTAGTGACTCATGATGAGAAGATTCCCACAACCTGATTATGCACTTGTGAAATCCACTATGGTTTTAGCTCACACTATTAACTCATAGAAACACTGGCATAAGTGAAATTATTCTCCTAGGCTAGGTGTGAAAATGAAACTGAGAATTTGCAAACTTTGAAAATAATGCAGAGCAAACAAATGAAGACAAGAGTTTCAACAGTGAAGTACAAATATTATCATTAACGATACTTACACACAAATAACCAGACTCTTGTGGATGAGTCTGTGCGATGTGTGTGGAGAATTATAATAAACTATTATTATAATTATAATTATTATTATTAATAATAAGAAAGAAGACTATTATCACACCAAAATAAATGTGAGTTTATTTGTGGCACCTTCTGAACGCCTTGCTAACCTGTATGCAGCTCCACCTCCTCTGATGAACATGTTTGAGACATTAGTCTGATTTATCCTACGTACAGGAATAGTGAGTCTACACTGAAAATCAAATTACAATAGGATCATGTCCAAAGGCCACATTCAGCACTTTGCTATCAGCATCCATATCTGATAGTAGCAGAAAATGTGGAAAAATATATGGCTAGAGAGCTAGAGATTATTTTAAATAGGGTTTGCTATAATGTATAATGTACAGTGAAATGTCTTAAAACCTCACATGGGAATTGGCTTCTCTTCAAGTTCTTTGTTCAATGTAAAAAGTATGTTTTATGACAGACGGGGGACTGGGTGTGTCCTAACCTTTTGTGTGACATTTGCTTTTCACTAATCCACCTTAACTACTTTAAGAAGGTGGAGCTGCATGCACAGTTATAGCAAACATGATTTCTTTCACTTAGAATGTGAGACTGTATGGCTGCATGGATAACTCCGAATGTAGCCCTGGATAATTCTTAAGTCCAAATATATCTCTAATGTCCACCAAAATATAACAGTTTTTTTTTTTTTTACAAGGATGGAGTTTGCCAATAGCCTACCGTTTCACTCTGGCTGTTCAAAGTACTAGTCTGAACATGTAGCTCCAATACCTACTTGTCATATGTTGCCAGTAGCCATGTTAAATGATCCGATCATTGTGTTTTGGTGAGAATAATAGAGCTTCAAGTTTTGTTTCAATTTCCACAGTTTTATTTACTACTTTACTTTGTCTAAGTATAAACATTATTATCATTGCTTTCCACTTTACATCATACCATTAAAAAGTGATTTTATTTTATTGTCAAATAAATGCCACAACTATGCCATGTAATTTTACAAGTGACGTCCATATTTAAAAATAACAATAAATGTCTATGAGCTTCATGAGAAGCAGTTCTGCATAGATATTCACCATGTTATGCCTGGTGGTTTAAATGATATAGCACTTGTTCTGAATGAACTCTCTGCCAGTACAGGCTGACATTTACATATGTTTACAGTTAACTTCCACAAATAACAGATTGACATAACAGAACCAAATGGAGCTCAGTAAATGTGGTAGCTGTAAATAAAAAGGCTACACACGTGGGGGGGGTGCGGGCGTTTGACAGTGTTTGTGGACAGGTTTTTCTTGTATGAATGTTTTTTTTCTCCTTTCAGGGAGTGAAGACTAGGACCTTGTTGATGAGTGGTTTGATCTTTGCAGTTCCTTGTCACTCCCTTTACATGACAAATAAAACAGCCAAACCAGTTAGACTAGTCTCATTCCTAACTTAAAGAATACAGCGGTTAGCGTCCAAAGCAACGCGATTGACATCACTGATATTTGAAACCGGCTTAACGCCAACAGAAAGTCAACACATTTTTAAGACCCATTTCGTATTTTCGTGACAATTCTGCTTTTCCCCAAACACTTTCTCTCTCTTTGCAGTTTCAACAGTCTGTATCAACAGAGCTAAAATGTCTCTGCAGAAGTTCTTATACATTGTGCGTCAACAGTCCACTGGTAATTCGTCAGGCACTCCACCCAGAAGCTTCAAAAAAGGTTATTGTTGTGACATCAAATGCTTGTGCAATAAATTATTTTTCAACTAACTGACACTAAATACTGTTTTTGTTTTCAGAATCTCGTACTTCCTGAATGTTTCTTTTCATTTGTTGATGTGAGGAAGGAGTTCCATAAATGTTGCCCTAATTCAGGACCTGTGCAAAAGCTTACATTGTCCTTTATGCTGGAATGTATCCTTTCCTTTACTTGGTCGGCTATAGATTTATTAGACCATGTCTTGTCTGTTGTATATTGTCTTTAACACCGTGTGCAGATGCGGGCCTTCCTGCTGAGCCGGAGCAGTCGATTGGGGTGAGAGAGGTCAGAAGTATGGTGCAGCTGCTTCTTCGGATCTTGGATGAGCCCTACAGTAAGTGGACCTAAAAGCATTCACTTTAATCATAATTATTAATGACAAGCCAGAACAGGCAGCTTGCTTTAACACTGAATGCCATAAATCGACATTGTTGTTTTTTTAAGGATAAATTCCAACTCTCTTGTAAAGTTCACTTTTAAACTTTTCTAGTTTGCGCTTTGGCACCTGCTTGTCTCCATGGAGATGTTATTGCTTTACTTATAATGTTCCACCATATGGCATTTACAGGTGTTTGTATTATTAAAAATATCATGGCAAAACATGCATTCGGGCTCACCTCTCCACAGATCTAACCTGTAACTTAGGCAGGTTGTGTCACCTCCATGGACACACATAAGTATTATGCCGTACTGTGAAACATTTCAGGTAAAGCAATAAGCTATTGCTTTTTGTTGTTTCTCCTCTATATCAGACAATAGGTAAAGCAATAACCTCTCCATGGAGACGAGCAGGTGGAGGACCTCCACCAGTAGAGTTACATAGTTCACCTTTGATGAACGTGAATCTGAATAATAAATGGTTGACACCTTTTCTCTCACTGTTCCCTCTGGCTTTGTCCTTCTCTCTCTTTGGGTGTACTAAGCAGAGGAATGCAAAGTGCTCAACAAGTGTCAGCATGGCGGGTGATCTGCTCTGAGCATGTCTAACAGTTAGAAACAAAATCAGTTGTAAAACATATCGGTGTAATTTTATTTATTTTTTTTTAGATCACAAAATCTCTTGTGTTGAATTGGTGAACTACAAGTTTGACTCTGGCACATGGTGAGTAAAAAAACATATTTTTCATTTATCTTAAGTTATGTGCTTGATATATTGTCTACAAGATAATATCGGAAAGGTACGTACATTATGTGTGTCAGAATCAGAAAAATCAATTAATCAGAAAAAAACAACATCTCACCTGATTCATTTTTTATTTGTTTACAATCACAAATACATAAAGTAAGACATGTTTTGTTATCACCCACCCCATATGTTTATATTTCTAATGACACAAATATATTTTATATATTTCCACCACACAACAATTTCACTGACTTCAGACATTGGCCCTGTAACATCAACAAGGAACAACGAGGTGTGTTATTAAAGCTGTTCAACTTTGCCACCAAGTGCTTAGCAGGATATCTTGTAGCCGTGCACCAAATCCTGCCTCCCTGATTGCCCTTACTAGTCTGGGACATTTAATCTTGCAGCTTCTTACCGTGTGAACAAACAATTTGAGTGGTGGGGTATTTACAGATATAGATGCAGATACAGATACATATTTTTGAAATCTATAAAATGTCTTGCATGTGTCTCCTTTTCTTAACTCTTTTCAGCAGTAAGGCAGAACCAGTGGACAGTGAGACAGTCATTAGAGCCCGGGGACTTCCATGGCAATCATCAGATCAAGACATTGCTCGATTCTTTAAAGGGCTCAACATTGCAAAGTACAACATGATATGACCTCTTTTGCATGTGTATACCACTCTACTTTTTAAAATAAGCACATGTCTGTGTTAGGGGTGGTGTGGCGCTGTGTCTCAATAATCAAGGCCGAAGAAATGGAGAGGCCTTGGTTCGTTTTATCAATTCTGAACACCGGGACCTAGCCCTTGAACGGCACAAGCACCACATGGGCAGCCGCTACATTGAGGTAAGATTACCTCTTAACAATAACAACAACAACAACAATAAACGAAACAAGTCCTTGAGGTTTTACACATGCTGTTGTGTTGAAGAGATGTTCTTAACAGTATGCTTCTTTTTTAGGTTTACAAGGCTACAGGAGAGGAATTTCTAAAGATTGCTGGAGGTATTCATTTTTCATGTTTATCTGGAATGAGGGAATCCTGCAAGGGGGATGATAACTTCTTGTGTCTTTGGTCCAAAATCAGTCCTGTGGATATCTGTAGAAGGACTTGACAACTAAAGGAATCCTTTGTTCAGTAGTTCTCCAGTTTTAGCTGTAAGTTTGCCTCATCTTAGTGAAGCTTAGCTGGCACTAATAAAAGAGGCTTTGTGAGAATCTCACAGCCCATTGCCCCCATCCCCATTTATTCTGAGCCCAACCCTCTGAGGTACACTACAGAGAAATGTTCCTGTTGGCTGACAGCTGCTCACCTGTTCACTGTGCTCCCTCGAGGCAGAGGAGCCTGCCGCAGATCTCAACACAGTGTAGGTACAATGAAAGTGTGTGGGCCCTGACCACTGAGCATCAAACGGCAGGATACAATCTCTATGGCCCTCACTGAACTGTGGACTTTGGACCGATTACTTACTCTCACTTTAGCTTGATAGTGTACTGGACTTTAAGCTAATGGTTAAGTATGAACAATATAATATAATGTATATAACCTCAAAAGGGAGGCAAATGTAAATATCATTCACTCATTCCTCCTCGGGAGCATGGTGGCAGAGCGGCTAGAGCTTCCCGGACCACCCCAACATCACACGATCTCTCTGGGTGGAGTCTGCATGTCCTCCCCGTGTTACCGTGGGTTCTCTCCGGGTTCTCCGGCTTCCTCCCACCGTCCAAAGACATGACTGTGTAGGTTAATTGAGAACTCTAAATTGCCCGTAGTGTATGAATGTGAGAGTGAATGGTTGTCTGTCAATGTCTCTGTCTCTCTGTGTCAGCCCTGCGACAAGTTGGCCACTGTCCAGGGTGTACCCCGCCTAAGGCCCAAAGTTACTGGGCTAGGCTCCAGTCACCCGTGACCCCGGGAATGGGAATATGTGGTAGAAAATATATATCAAGATAATTGATAAAATTGTTCTTCCTTTACCAGCTTCAATTGTTGTACTTGGAAAATTAATATGCGCTGTAGGTTTAATTTAATTGCTATACTTATTTATTTTTAATAATCATAATCATAATAATATGTATATGTATTACATTTAGGTACATCCAATGAGGTGGCCCAGTTTTTGTCAAAGGAAAACCAAGTGATAATTCGAATGCGAGGACTTCCGTTCACTGCTACACCACAGGAGGTGCTGTCCTTCCTGGGTCCTGAAAGCCCAGTTACAGACGGAGCCGAGGGCCTGCTCTTTGTGAAGTATCCTGACGGGCGGCCCACTGGGGACGCATTTGTGTTGTTCTCCTGTGAAGAGTATGCTCAGAATGCTCTGAAGAAACACAAGCAGATTCTCGGGAAGAGATATATCGAGTTGTTCAGGAGTACAGCAGCTGAGGTTCAGCAGGTAAATGCACACAACATCTCTTTGGGTAGCATTAATGGTAAATACATGGACCGTTTCTTTCAGTTTTGTGTTTTGTGCTTGTGGCAGGTGCTGAATCGTTACTTGTCTACTCCTCTGATCTCCACTCTGCCTCCTTCACCTGTCATGCCTCTCCCAATGCTGGCAACACAACCCTTCCTCCCTGCCTCCAGTAGTGTCCGAGATTGTGTCCGCCTGAGGGGACTGCCCTACACTGCAGGTATCGAGGACATACTGGAGTTTATGGGAGAGCACACTGTCGACATCAAACCTCATGGAGTCCACATGGTTCTCAACCAACAGGTCTGACCAGGCCTATTCTTTTAGTTCTACATCAAAGCTGTACAAACGTAACACTGTCTGTCCCTGCGTAGGGCCGGCCCTCTGGCGATGCCTTTATCCAAATGAAGTCTGCAGACAAAGCCTTTATGGTTTCCCAGAAGTGCCATAAAAAGACTATGAAGGACAGATATGTGGAGGTGTTCCAGTGCTCCACAGAGGAGATGAGCATCGTCCTGATGGGGGGAACACTAAACCGCAGTGGATTGTCTCCTCCACCATGCAAACTGCCTTGTAAGCTTAAAAAGAAGGCATCCCTATCTTACATCTATATGCAGCTGTTGCTCTGAGGCTGTATTTTGGCCAGTCCAGATTGTTTTGTGTCAACTATGAGATGAGCGTATTGTACTCAGTCTGCACTCTCCCCTATGTGAAATTAAGGTTACAGGGTAGCAGCCTGTTTGTATGTGTGCACTGTTGCATCATTTCTGAAAAAGAAGTTAGTCGCAGGGTTACAACACCACCATGACCACCATGCATACTTGTGTCATTCAGTGACACATTATGTGGTCCTGTAAACAAACAGTGACTCGTTTTTAGTTTTAGGAAGTACAATTACAGTACTGTATTGATATGTTAAATATATATTATACTGTATTATAATTGATGGTTAACTTGCACATACCTAAATGACTAACAGTTGTTGATAATGCAACTTGCAGTTGCTCGCATGCTCTGACCCAAAGTTAACAATGTATCTTGTCTGTGTTCTGTAGGTCTGTCCCCCCCAACAGCCTATGCTGCCTTCCCCACTCCCCCAGCCCTTCTGCCTGAGGCCCTGTACCAGCCCCCCCTGCTGGCGGCTCCTCGCACTCCCCACTCTGCTGCTCACACCGCTGCGCACACACTGTACTACCCTCCACAGCCTCACCTTTACATGAACATGAACATGAATTACACGGCTTACTACCCCAGGTTAGTCTCACAGCTCTAGTTAATGTCAGATTGTTGATAAATGTAGTCATTTGGATCAAACCCATGTTTCTACAGTCCCCCAGTCTCTCCCTCGACGGTGGGCTACTTTGCAGCTCCTCCAGGGGCAGTGGCAGCTGCAGTGGCGGCTCAGTCTCATCCTGCTGCGGCCGCTGCCTCCCCTGTGCTGCCCCAGCCAGGTGCTCTAGTCCGGATGCAGGGCCTTCCCTACAATGCTGGGGTCAAGGACATTCTCAGCTTTTTTCAAGGATACCAGGTTAGTCAAATATTACCGGTCTAGAACAGTAGACTAGACAACATATCCTAGCACAGTACTGGTCACATGATATTTGTATGTTTGTCATCCCATTTTGTCAAACTAAGTAACATCCTTTTGAATGAAGACTGACAGTTTTGAGCCTTATGTGTTCAGCATTCCTGGATTATGCCTCAGTGGATTTGGTTCAGCCTATAAAATGTGTGTGTTTGTGTGGCAGTCTGACTGCTGGCTGAACTGCAGAAACTGCTGAAACTATATCTCTTAAGTGTGTTTGGCTGCTGCCGTGTTTTACTGGGTGAATAACTATGTTTGGTGCTGAGCTGTTCAAAGACTGTGTGACTGTGTAACTACCTCACAGAGGCCCATCCTGACTGCGTTAATATCATGCTATGTGTAGTATGCCCCTGATGACTACAGCGGCGTGGTTCAGATGAGTGAACAGGCCAGGAGTCTGATTCAGCCCAAAGAATGGCTCTGTCTTTAGGGACGCGCCCAAAGGTAAGGAGAAGCTCAACAAGAGAACCAGATGGACAGGGTGGCCATTTTCCCTCTTACAGAAATGTGGTGTTTAAAAAAAAAAAAATTATGACCATGCTTGTTGTTATGTTGTCATTCCATAACTAAAATAACTAAAATCCCACATTATAGTTTGTAGAGCAATGTTCAGTCTTGCCATCATGGTTCTGAGCTTCAGACACGGCATGTCATTCTGCATGCTCCCAATCAAATCTGCTTCATTACCTCTTCAGTCTTTGGTCAGAAGGGGTCCTTTAAATGTATTTTTTTTCTGATGGCTATTCTGTTTCTCCAGGCTTTCTCCACAATGGTTTCTGACCATATATTAATAAATAATACAGTAAGTTATATGACTAAGGATGTCACAACGTAATTTTTTTTTGTTTATTAGAAAAAAAGTAATTTACAATTATTTGCGATTTACACGTCAACAAAAAGAGAACTCATCCGTTTACTTTTATTCAGAGATTCCCTTTTCTCTAAGTATGCGGTCAGCTGATTGTGGCATCAACAGGCAAAAATGTATAATTTGTTTAAACCTTTTTGGAGTATAAATTATATTGAAATCACTGCTTTTTGTTTTTAAAATCAATAAAAATCATTTATACCTTCTTTTTTTTTACATAGATAGATAGATCTTCATCTTGACATCCATAAATGCATCTAAATATTATTTGTCTACTACTATGCAAAGCCTTTCATTCTGTTGCTGTACATGCATGTTTCCTCAATTTTTGACTCAGATATTTGGCAAAGATGTATTTAGACTGACATGCATGGTGGATTCTTTATTGTTTCAATTAAGCCTTTTGCATCTTAATTGGATTTTAATGTAACAGTCTGCATGCCAACTCACATTGATTCATGTGTGCGTGTGTGGTGTAACAGCCTGCCTTATGGGGTTTGGAGATCGTGGGAACGACATGTCCTCTACCATAGTGCTTTAAGCTCTACTGACAAACTTCCTCATGTTTAACTGGATTGCTTTTCACTACAGTTAATCAGATTCAGAATTGCTTTCTTTAATTGGAAACTCTTGGGCTCCCCCTGGTGTCTCATTTGAACAACTTCATTCAGTCATTTCCCTCCACAATTTCTCTGTACAGCTGCAACCAGATGGAGTCCTCATCTTGTACAACTTCAGTGGGCAGTGCAATGGAGAGGCCTTGGTCACATTTCCAAGCGAAGAGGCAGCGAGACGTGCTGTAGTGGAGCGCTCCAACCACCTCTTCTATGGCCAGCAGGTCCACCTTGCTCTGTGTAACTGACCTGATCTGAACAGCACTGTGCCCACATCATGTTTCTGTGACACTCCTGGAGCTATTGCCATATCAGTTTTGTGTTATGGAATCATCCCACCTGGACCAATAACTTAAGTGCAACTACTGTAACAACCGCTTGTGGAGAGGAGACTGCTCATCCAGGGCCATTGCCAATTGCATGTTTCATGTATGATTCTAGTCTTTGTATTCCTTTCCTTTTGTACAGATGTTGTTTTTGAAAGGCTTAGGGACACCCACATTGTGAGCCTTCATTAACTTAGTTTAGTGCCTATGTTTCTTTTGTCTGTGCTGAGCTTCTTTTGGATATGAATGTATACAATGTTTGACTTTTTTGCCTTTATGTGGATGCCAACTTATTATTAGATCACTAATGGAACAGAGTAAGCTGTATGTGCTAAATGTAATCCAGAGCTGCAGGGACTGACAAAGACCAAACCACAGGCTTCAAGACTGCCAACTAATGCACGTCTTTTCTGTTTGAAGGCTTGTGTGTCTTGTGTTTCAGTAGCGCTTATGTCGTTTTTTTCCCCTACTCAAATTTAAGTACATAATGAATTTATATTTTTATTCTATTTCCACAAAGGAATTGTAATTAAATGGGCCAACAAAAGCTACTTTACATTAGCTATTGTGTATATGACTGTATTTATAAGCCTCTGTGTGGCTCTTTTCTCTGCTTTGGACCAAAACACTGTGGATAAACTTCCTCTGTTGACACACACCTGTTTCTTTACCCAGAGTGACATACTGGGCCACGAGGCCAACCTCTGGAGGATATCATTCTTTGTGTTGCAAGTTTAAGACTTGCTTAAATTTTGAACAATTTAAAGTATATGAACATGTAAAAAAAAAAAAAATTAAAGTTGTGTATGAAATACAATCGTTTCTCATAAGTCTTCCAATGTACATATTTCTGGTCATACTCAGGTTTTCAGATACATGTTGTGGTTGAGAAGAGCAGGAAATATGGGAAACAGGTTTTTGTCTTTTATTGATATACACTATTTAAAGCCTACAGTACAGTATAATGCAAAAAGCACTGCAGTCTTAAAAATTACAAAATGTCAACATACAAAATATACAAGAAATTACAATACAAGGCCTGGTAAACGTAAGCTAGAACTGTATTTCCCTTACATTTTTACAATACCAATATACAGTATATACGCATAGATGTATGCATTAAATGATGCATATATGTTGCATGCTACACTCCAATGTGTACCAACATTTTAGGAATGACATCCATTTGAAAATATCAATCTACAGATTCATGGGGACATTTTGTTTGATCTTTGGTTGTGACAAAGAGGACTGCATCCAGAGATTAGGGTCTTTGCTGGTTTTTTTATGTTGCCTATATGTAAAGGCATCCATACATGTTGTCAAAATCCCCCAATGATTATTCACAAATACCACCATTATTCCTCCAATGATCACTGGTAAAGGTTGTAATAAAATATTTTCATATGTAATCTGTCAGTTATATATTTTGCATAGCCTGAATGCACGTGCCCCCTATGTTTTTATAACGGGGCACATCGAAATATATCTGTTATGTTGCATTCAATACAAACACCATCCATTCACACAGAAAATACACTGCACTGAATCTGTTCCACTGTTTTTCAAAAGCCTGAGGGTCAAATTCAGGGAGTCAACAAACGCAATTAAACTAGCAAAAACAATATGTCAACAGTCTAATCTATAGGCATCAAGGTATTTTTTTTTATTTTTTAGTTTATAATAAGGCATGAGGCATTGTTAAAATGCATAGCAAATTCACTTTCACCAGGAAATTGAGAAAATCCCTCATCGGCACACTCGTGTGCTAGAGTGGCATTGTCAAAAGCATACAGTCAAAAGTCACTGAAAGTTCACTAGACCAACACAGTATTGCTATATTTCTGCTCATGGTGATGCTGTTCTGTTATTGCTGCCGTAGAGGCACTAGGTAAAAGAAAAAAAAAATTGACTTGAAATCTTCCTTGTTCTTACCAAGGGATTTTATACATACTATCATTATGTATATAAACTATTTGAATACAAAACATATGATTGTTTCCCGATGCTGCCATAAAGTTAAAGTGTCTTGTTAGCAAACAGAAGGCACACAGGGTTCTGGGAAATGTAGTCTTTATGTCTGGACTGTCAAATGCACATTTAAGCCTCTGCAAGTCTTTTAAACACTTGTGGGCTGTTTGTGCTTCCCTGGTCAAATACATTGTACACGTGTCTGCAGAGCAAATGGGCGGCTCCATAGCTCCATGTCATTCCCATCTTTCATTCATATGTTGCTATATCTATTGTAGCATGCCAAAATACACCAAAACACTCTTGTAACATAATTGACATGTAAAGGGTCACAGCCTAAATCCTAAATCATGCACGCACTAAAATGGAGTCAATTGTGCAAATCAACAAAAGCTTTCACTACCATTCAAAGCTGCTAAAACAATATAAGGCATTTGTTCAACTTGGCGTAGAAGGGGCTGAGACAGTTTAATGCTCATCTACAGATGATGTGGAATGTTGCCGACCAAAAATCCCAAAGTTTTTCCATGGCCTTAAACCTAAACGCTACAATCAATAGTGCTGTGATTGCCAATACGCCATAAATATTGATTGGAATTTCAATCAATTACAGTCATCTGTTTTACAAATGGTCATACAGCTTCATGGCAGTGTGGATGCCTGTTGTGGTTGATTGTGCTACTTTAGATCTGGCTCAGTGGCTGCTTCACGCTCCTGAGGTTCGTGTGGAGCTCACAGAAGAGGTCATCATTCATGGAAGTCAGTGCTGGTGAATAGGGCTAAGAACACATAGCTGTAAATGTGGATTATATAAAAAGGACTTTGTCTCAGCATGGCTCACATAGCAGGTGTCACTGAACAAGTTGCGAGGGTGATGTTGGGAACTGTCCTCACGTTTTGTGGGGGCTGTGCAGGTTCTTGTGGCTCTTTGGCCACAGTTGTGGTTTCTCCATGCTGGAGATAGGCTGGAGGTGCTTCTTGAGCTACGACTGGTTGTGTGCTGCTGCAGGACGCTGGGACATGTCTCTGCCGATGATCTCATTAACTGGAAAACAAAATCAAAATACATTTTAACCTAAATTCTCCTTCGTCCACTCAACTTTAACTTTTCTAATAATAACCCATTTACAATTTAATAAAAAAGTAATTTTAAACTTAAATTTTTAACATAACTTTTATCTGTTATTTGTTTTTGCAATTGAACTGTACAAATAAAAAATGTATTGGGCTGACACATGTTCACATAAAGTTGCCAGTTCTAACCTGCCAGCAGAGAGCAGCATTGCCCTATAAACTCGCTGTGACTATAATGGAGCTCTTAATGTAACTGGAAAATTGTGAAGATGAACAAACCTAATGAGTGACAATTACAAAGGTCATGGCTGAGACATGGAACAAAATCTTGACAAAACAAATGAGCGCGACACTTTCATTCACAAACAGTGATCTTTGCCTTTCCACATGACTTTCCACACAGGTGGAGATGTCCATTACTTCATTACATTTAATAGCACAGAGGTACATTTCCCTGAGCTTCTTTTCTTTGTACAGTTGTGGATGTGACGGCCCATTGTTAAAGAGCACCGGTCATCACACAGAAAGCTTAATTACTCCCTAAACTCAGTTAGAGCTGACTTTACAGATTAGTGCTGTTCTGTTCATCCCTGCTGCCTTTTGAGTGTCTTCTACATCTGCTCCCGCTTCTATATGCACACGGGGACCACGAGAAACACAGCGGGTCACTCATAAAAACGCCTGAGCCGTGCAGAGAGAAAAAGACTTAGAACGGGGGCATGACTGGGGAAGACCTCCATTTGTTTGGAATTTATGGAAAATATGATGTGAAATGTTTTCCACAGGAGTGTACCTCTGCTAACGGCTCCATCATATGTGGACCGCATGTGTTTGTAAGAGGCTCAAAGTCCAAAACGGTGTGAAAAGTCAGGGCTAGGCCAACTGGTTTGGGAGTGTGCAGTAGTGAGACCTCTGGGCCAGTCTAACAGAGGGAGGCTCTACAACTCAACCTGTCGCTACATGACAGATACAGGAACAGCACTTGTGCAACAGTGCTGTAAAAACTGCAGATTCCCCAGGGTATATGCACAAATGTTTCCTGTAACAAGGAACGCAAAGGTGACTAAATCTGTGACGAGGGCAGCCAAAATCTTTACCCACCCTCTGATTGAAATTTTTGTTAAGGCAGATAAATCAGAACTCTATCTAAATAATAATAATAATATAAATGTCTAAACAATATACAGTAGATACTATATACTAAAAAAAAATGTAAAAAAATTAAGTTGTGAAGAGAAGGTAATTCTGTTTTGACAGATGACTATGAGAACATATACATCTCAATGTTCAGAAAAGAATTCTGGGATATATATATATATATATATATATATATATATATATATATATATATATATATATATATATATATATATATATATATACATATATACACACATGTCAGAGTGCCTTCTATTCACATAGAAATACTACTGATAATAATGATATTATAATAATGATAAAAATACTGATAATAATACTACTGTTATAATACTAACTGATGGAGAAACTGGTTGCCAAGTGGCCCATAATTACCATGTGTTTTGGGACTGTTCTATTGTTGTATAAATATTGGACTGAGATTCACAAAGCAGTGCAGAATGTTTTTGACATCGCCATTCCGCTTGATTTCAGAACTATGTATTTGGGCCTCTAAAGTCCTGCCATGGACACAATAAATGGATATCTTCAGAACTTCTGGCTGCAGGGAAGAAGGCCATAACAAAAAAAATGAATGACACAAACTAAAGCAACAATCAAAGACAGGACCAACACTATAACTGACTAAAATTAAATGGACAAATTTGTCAAACTTTGGACTAAGTGATGGAAGGGTTTATTTTGGACAACGCGTACTGTAATTTTATTGGATGGCTTTTGTTGCCTTTTGCTTCCTTTGTTCTCTCTCTTTATTTTGTTCTATACATTTAAAAACTGGAAATATATATTTTTTTGAAAGGGAAAAAAAGCAATTTGGAATTTACAAACTCTCTAAAATAGAAGAGAAGAATATCTCACTAAGTAGCCGTGCAACACAACAACTCTTTTTCCAATTTCCACAAAGTCATCATCTTTGTCAGATAATTTCAAAACTAAAATTGACAAATTAATAAAGTCAAAGCGAAACTAACCTAAAGTGTTTAGTGGCAGATATCTCCCACAATATTTTCTTTGTTTTGTGCTTGTTGCTTTGTGTCTGGCCACCATCACTCACATCATCCTGTTAGCGTGGGAGGCTCTTCCTTTCCCATGTCAGCCATGTGCACACACACATTGACACTTGACAAGCAGTGCACATATCACACTTCACTATAACGTACAACATACAGAATATACTGCGGCTGCCATGACCTTTCCACAAGCCCTACTGGGTCCCATCTCTCTATTATCACATTTGACTTGATTCATTTATCTGTAAAATGCCATAAACAATATAAACACATGCACTCTTTTTTGTTTTAAATGAGAGCTTTTTGTGCAATTCCACCACATGATTATGTGCAACACAACGCAAAGGGCAGACAGAAAAACATTAAGTGGGCGTTTGCAAAAAAGCATATCACTTTCCGCTGTGCTGATTAGAATGTTGCAGAGGCATATATTAAGGTCTGAATAACACGTACGAATGGCATAAATCATTTGGTGTGCTATATTTGCTTCTATCTTTCCACAATATTGAAAAAGTCTTAATTAGCAAAGTTCTATCTAGTTTTCTTCTTCTTCTAAATTGGGACAAATTCCCCCTTGGTCTGACCGAAAGGACAAAAACACAAATGGGGAGTGCTCTGATTTACATAAACGATGATGATTTTTCTGGTTATCCATGAGTAAGCCTCGTTACTCAAATTCAGTTGCAGCAGGCCGCATCAATACTGAGGAAGTGAAAGAGCAGTTCTGAGTGGCATGGCGTACGGCAGGTTTCACATGCTGATAGTGTTTTCTCTGGATTACACTGACTGTGGATGACAAAGCAGCACAAAGTCAGTGACTGTTGTATTAAGAACAGGGGGGATCCTCTACAGATGACTGTGAGGGGGACTCCCAACAGACAGCACTCAGAATATTAGAACTACAACTACGAAAGAGCGCTGAGGCTTTATCGCTTCATCGCATGAATGAGGGATGAATATAGTGTGAATACAAGGCTTGTTGCTTCAGAATATTACACGTGCATGGCCACTCAATTACCTTTATCGCTTCTGCTACACTGCAGTACTATTAATATGTTTACTACAAATAGTGCTAGGGAAATTAGTGTCTTGGAAAAATACTCTTCTGTGTTTAAATATTGAATAAAAAAAATAATAAAATATAAATAAATAAATATATATATATATATATATATATATATATATATGCCCCTTTCTCTTCTTCAAATATGATTAAAATACAAAGGGAAAACCCTGCTATTATCATTATCATTTTATGCAATTGGGGTATACGGTTAGAATTTAGGTATTTTCAATTCGATTTAATGTGTAGCAGAAGCAGAATTTTGGCAATGGCAGTTGTATTTTACTAACACAAACAGCAGGATCATTTATTTATTTTATTTTTAAAACTTTCCTGTGTCCCTTAATGCTGCAAGTCCTTGCGTAATGTAAAACAGACGAGGAATAGGCAGATGGACAGTGACTATGATAAACATGTCTACTGTTGAAATGGAAAATGGGTAATTATCATAACCCTGTGACACGCTCACCAAAGTTCCCTGAAGCGGGCACAAAAACATGACTTTGGCGCAGCGGCTTAAGCAAATAACCAGGAGATTGACTGATTCCTCGGTCCAGCAAATGAACACAACATGCCACAATGGAAAACATTTGTGTGGAGGGGAACAGAAAGAGGCAAGACTGGGTTTGCCTGCAAAAAGGAATATCAAAGCTCAGAGTTTCCACTTGCTGCACACGTCTTAAGACAAACTCACACAAGAGTTACTCGGCACGCTGGAAAGAACCTCAGCTTATGTTGAAGACTGGGAGGAAGAGTTGGTTTGTCTCGGCTCAATCAGTGCTGGATTTTACATAGCTCTGATGGAGTGATGTGCTGCTGGCTTTAGTTAACAGAGGCCTCAGTCCACTCAACAGGACCACAGCACAGAAGCACAATAAGCTTCAGGATTAAAACCACTGGGGTCTGAAAAACAGAGCACCTGGGGATGTTTATAAGGCTCTTATATTGACAGCCACAATGTTAGAAAGAAAATATGACTTTTCACTTCTCTCAATACATACAACCTGCCTCATTAAATACAATGTAGCACAGTGTGTAATAAGATGTAATAAATGAGCACCACTTTATAATAACTACATCTTAATTAGCCTTAACCCCCCCTATCTTTGGGTAAAATTAGTAATTTTTTCCTGGTATGAGCATAGCTGGCATAGCTCCATTGAAGCACAAGGGTTAATAAAACATGAACAAACACTTAATTCATAATGGACAAATAGTTTATTAAGAAGGATTCAAGTTTAGTAACTAAAGGGTTAGGATTAAAAGTTAGATGTAGAGCATTGATTAGTTACTAAGCCTGAATCATTGTTAATAAAGTATGGCTCATCGTGAATGAATTTTCTGATAATGCTTTATTTATTTTTATTTTATAAGTGTTGTTATTATTAAGTGTTACCTTGTAATGTCATTGTAATGACTTTGTACTAAGGGTCAGGTAAGGCTTATAGGGTGAGAGGTGAGAAGTGCAGTGAAGTGAATATAATTAGAGTTAGATTAGAGAACAAATATTGAACATGTTATTTTTTAAAATATATATATAAATATACATTTAAATATGTGTGTGTGTGTGTGTGTGTGTATATATATATATATACACACAAATATATGTATATATATTATATATACACACACACAGCCTTTTACACACACACACACACACACACACATACATATATATATATATATATATATATATATATATATATATATATATATATTTTTTTTTTTTTTTTAAAAAAATAAGATGTTCAATGTATATTTTTTGGTAGGTGTTTAATTTTATTTTCAAAATGATTGTGACGTATTTTACCCCACACGTAGGACCCAGAGTCAGAATTTTTTTGAGGTGAAAAGAGAATTTTCTGAGCACACAAGCCCCGAAGCAAGACAATACAGGATTACTGAAATATGTATGAATCGAAATACAACTTTGAGTAAACTAACAGGGAGGTGCAGAGAACACTGTTATAACATGGTTTAACTTATTAGCTTGTAAAAGTCGATATTTTATACAGTATGTTCCTGTTAAGGATACCCATGTAAATTATAAAGTTTAAAAAATATTCTCAAGGAAAGTATTGCGATTGAGAATGACATCACAAACTGAGCAGACCTTGTAACAAAATATAAAAGTGATTTGTGATTTACAGCTCTGGTCTTGATATCACACCTGCACAGATAGTTTGAGTGACTGACATTTACAGGGGAATAGATGCCCTGAAGATAGTGATGCCACTCATCAGATTACTTTCCAATCAGAATCAAGCCCACTAGCAAAAATCAACATGCACTGACAGAGACTTGCAATGCAACAGCACAAGCAAATCACTCTTTTATTCAACTGGCAACCTTCATTCATGAACGTAAAATTGGGCCCCCTTTGTGTTTAGGCACTTCTTGTTTTTCTCTGAAGGAAAGGATGGCCCTGGTACATCTTTCCTATTTGGCTTGAGCTGCGACCAAGACCTCTGAGACCATAATTGTGTGGAAAGATGACACAAGTCCCTTTTCCATTTCACAGACAGAAGCAACAGTCCTGTGGAAACAGTTACAATCCACAAGCTGTTTATCGTGCTACCAATCAGGAAAGAGTGTGATTATTAAGATCAAGGCAAACATAGCATTAAATAGAAAGGGTCTATTCAAAATAAAATAATTAAATAAACTAGTATTTTACTGTAAGTAACAACAAACAAATACATTTTTACATACTAATATAGTAATAATTCAACCACTTCTCTCCACACTGAAGATCCATCTGATTGGATTACAGAAATGTTATGGTATAGTTAAAACTATAAATTAAATAAAAATACCTTTATTATTATTACATTTTATTGACCTTGTGCCAAAGCAATACGCAAAAAGCACCATATAGACCTGTGTGCTTTTTTATTCTTATTTTCACCAGCACCACATGTATTATCTTGTCACTTGTGTCAGTTAGAAAAGGCATTTGCTCTTTGTGTAAAATGTCTAACCCCGGGCTGTATTGTCAGATGCCAGCTACATTTCAGATGAGTATCTTGGCGCTGAGTGGCCCAGCAGTAGGACTGAGGCTGAAGTAGTCTGTCCATCTGTCTGTCAGTCTGTCCGCTTACCTCCTGTGTCTTCTGCTTTGTACACATACGCTCTCTCACCTCACACGCACACACGCACGCACACACACACACACACACACACACACACACACACACACACACACACACACACACACACACACACACACACACACACACACACACACACACACACACACACACACACACACACACACACACACACACACACACACACACACACACACACACACACACACACACACACACACACACACACACACACACACACACACACACACACACACACACACACACACACACACACACACACACACACACACACACACACACACACACACACACACACACACACACACACACACACACACACACACACACACACACACACACACACACACACACACACACACACACAAACCACGTACACATCTGAGGCGTGCTCATGTGTGCGTCACAAGGCCCATCTGCTGCTAACTAGAGCCGTCTCTACGCAGCCCCTCCCAGTGCGGGATACTCAGATGACTTCAAATTATTTGTTTCTCTCGGACCTCTAATTTTTATGAAAGTGATTGTTGAGTCAACTCTTATATGTTGTACATGTTGTATGTTTATACTGTTTTGATTCAGTAATGTAATGGCTTAGCTGATGCTAATAGGGATCCAAATAAATAGGATCCAAATAAATAAAATCATTAAATAAAAGAACTGCATATTCACTGTATAGTACGAGGTTTGAGGAGCCAAAAAACTGGCAAAAATGGACAAATAAACAAAATCTTAGCTATACAGACTTAAGCCAAATAATGATTTTTTGTCAGGGGGGACTAAACGTCTAATAAATATTATGTAAAACTATATAAAATGTTATCTTTTAGCACATGTGCACGTCATTTAAACATGAAAAACAGTTTATTTGCACACTTTATGTATTTGTTGATTGTCGCAAAACAAATTAACTGTGACATAGTGTTGTTATACAACTGGAACGCTGCTTTGAAAGTATTTTAAATGTTTGATTTTTTTGGTCATTTGTGCTAACAGTGATTTCTTTGAGTGTATAATAACCTCTGAAAGTTAGTTCGCAACTAGTACTTCAAAACATAGCCTACAGATCAAGTATGGCATAAAAAGACTATTTTTAGCCACTGGCTCGAAAAGAGAGCTTACATTCCCGGCCAAACTGTGTCACACAAACTTTTCTCACTGTTTCTGGGTAGGACTACAATTCAATTTATTTTAGTAAGGACCAAAATCACAACAGCAGTTGTCTCACTGGGCTAAAGTGCAGCTGTGGCAAATGTGTGGCACGATCAGTGAACAAATGAACGAATGAATGAAAACAGAACAGAGTCCATCCATACAGTCAACATTGTCAGTGGTGTGTTACCACCAGATTTGCATCCATGTAGTTAGGCTCTCATAACAACACTTTACTGGCCGGCCAAGACTACATACTCTTCCTACCTATACAACACCAAGATGTGTGTCTGGGCCCAGATCTTTTCCCCCAGAGTTCACATGGAGCTGACTAACGCGCAGATTGTCCAATCAAAGATGTCAGTCCATCCGGGGGAAAAAAACACAATGGACTGAAAGACATTTCTTATATCTGCAAAATCAATGGGCAAAGCACTGTATGTTTTATTTAGTTTTAAATGGTAGCTCCTCTGTTTCTCACATGTCACTGAAATGAACAAACCAGATTGCACAGTGGTGAGTGGTGACCAGAATGTGAGATCTTTTGTATTATAAAATACAGAGAGAACCAATGTCACACTTCCATGCCCTCAAGTAATGATTAACTCTAAACTGTTCAGAGCAACCTCTGTAACATAGGCTAAGCACACGCAAATGCCAAGGGCATCATCACAAAGATGATGTAGGTTCGTTCAGAAAAAGCAAACCTACATGTACACACTTCACAGCCATTTGTTAAGTCAACAAGTTCTCCTGAGCATCCTAATTAGAGTTGTTAACGCACACTCTCACACACAGGATGTAATTACTGCACCACACAAACGCTGCTTCTGCCTTAGCTCCGGTCCAGAGCAGTGACAGCAAACTAAAACACCAACTGATGCAACGCTATCCTTTTCAGGAGTTTAGAGAAGCTACAGGACACAAGACAACATTCATCACTTTAGATGAATAGTCAAAAAAAACAAAACTTTTATCTCTCTCTTTCTTCCCATTTCACGCTACAACTGTCCTGTTGAATAAAGCCTTTGTGATGAAAAAAAAAAACAAGGTTCTTGGTTAAGAGATGAAACGCTCTCAAAGGTTTCAGGCCCACAAACTGCAACAACTGCTGTTGTGGGCCTGTATTCTTTGACAAAGTCACTTAATGAATGTTCTTGTGCACACTCTTCAGGGTGAACACAACCTCCCAGAGGCCCTGGGTTTCAGACTGAAAATAAGATTAATCACAGATGGGTGTGTTCAACATATTTGGTGTAAAAGGAAAATGTGATAATGAAAACACATATCACAAACTCTAAATACGTTTCTATTTTAAGAAGACACTGACTGTGTAAATACCCAGAGGTGTTTATTTATGACCATTTAATTAAGGTGACTTGCCTCAAGTGAAAATGACGTTTGGAGCTGCAAGCACTTTGATCAGGAAATGATAGCTGTATGTAATGGAGAAAAATGAAACACATTACCATCGTCCAGCGTAATGTCCTGAAGGCCGATGGTGCGAAAGGCAGGTTCTCTATCCTCTGGCTCCTGTTTGATGTTGAGTCTGTCTGCGTCTGTGGGGTACTGGACTAAAGGCCCAGGCGGTGGGGACATTGTGGCCATGACGGGGCTGGTGGTCTGAGGAGAGAGCTGTCCTGAATGCTGCTGCAGTGCTCCCAAAGGGCTGCCTCCAGAGGTGGGCGAGGAAGAGGAGGGGGACTGGTACGACACCGAGTGCAGCTGGGGCGACGACGGGCCTGAGTGTGGAGAGGGGACCATCCTGGGAGGGGGCACACTAGAGGGTGTGGGACAGGACGCAGACCTTTGACCTACAGGGTGGTACGTCATGGTCCGCTGCAGTGGGGATGTGTGTTGCCCTAAGAGTGGGTGAGCAGTAGGAGAGGGTGCCTGTGTGGAGTTTGGCCCACAGTGGTAGCCCCCCACAGCATGAAGGCCCAGAAGAGACTGACTCTGAGGAGAGCCAGTGTGGGATGACGAAGAGGGCGGAGCAGAGGGCGAAGGGCAGGAGGTTGAGGAGAAGCCCATTCCCAGACCTACTGAGTGGGGTTCTGAGTTAGGGTTCTGCTGAAAGGGGAGTGTCTCGTAGCCCTGCGGCGTCAGACTGGACTGGCCGTTGAAAGCCAGACTGGAGGCGTGAGCATGGCTGTGCATGGGGCCATAGGACGGCCGTGGTGGGGTAGGAAGAGGACCGGGACCAGAATTGGGCTGGAACGACATGTGGCAGTCTGTGGGCGGCTGCTGCAAACTGTGGCCCTGAAGGTGAGGCAGGTGTTGGAAAGAAGGGGAGCTCAGTGGGGGGCAGGGGGTGTGTGGGACAAGCAGGCTCGGTCCAGAGCCTGCAGCCAGACCATGAGGAGAGCTGGACAGAAGGCTGTCCGGTGGGAGGGCGTGCTCAGGAGAAGGCAGCTGGGTGCGCACCAGAGTGACACTGTGTGCCAGGGGCATGGTCAGAGGGGCCGCAGCAGGATGCTCTAAGTCTTCTCTGTGTTCCTGTTTGACCAACACTGCAGGCAAAACACAACCACAATGGACATCAGACAAGTTTCACAAATCTGTGCAAGGTCCAGACATTTATAACTCCCACAGAGAAAGTCCCTAGAATAACAAGCACTGTCATACCCTAAATAATATCTATGTCAAAATATGAACACAGAAATGTAAAAGTTTCAAATCTACAAGGAAGAAAAGCGTTCCAAAAGCTTCACACTCTGAACAGCAATTGAGGTCATTCCCTTGATAGTGATGGTGCTGCTGTGCCACTCAGTAACCTATTTCTCAATCTGCTGCCTTGTGACACTAAGTTTTATTTTTATCCAACTCTGAATCAGAGGGAGAGCATATGTTGTCAGTCTGGGTGCAATCACGTGAAATGTTGTGTGTGAAGAGTACATGAATGCCCCCAATCCAATATTCAGACCAAAAGTATAAGCTAAGTATAAGCTAAACTGATGATGATCCACCTTCTATAAGGCCAAAGTAAAGCATTTTATTGGGACTACTGACACTTAAGTCCTCTGTTACAGAGTTAAATGAGGTTGAAAACATTGTGAAGTATGCATGTTGGCTTAAAAACGAATAAAAGAGCATACTGTAGCTAAAAGAGTAATTACTGATTAGAACGACTTTGATCACAAATAGCAGGAGCCTGTATTGGTGGTTACTGCACTGTCAGAAGCAGGGTCGTTCTAGTTGTCTCAGATTGGTTGCGCTAATCTGTCAGCAGGGAAAACAGGAACTGCATGTGTCGAGTGGGCGTGCTTGCAAACAGAGCGGTGAGGCGGAGGAGGCCAGGACTGCACACAGTCGCTGCTGTGGTAACACTCTAGTACTGGATATGCTGCACAAATGTAAATATTCACCCGCAATTTCTTTTTCACTTTCACTCATTTAGAGAAGAAAAGCAACATTGTCCGTTTTCAACCTATCAATGTTTATAAAATAAACAGAATTTGACTTTGAGCAAAGTGAATACTGCTAAATCATAATTTATATCATTTTGCAATACAAAAATTCACGCAAATGCAGTAACACAACATTAAGTAAAACATTTGGCAGGTGTTCATGTTTTTGGCACAAAAGCCCTCTGTAGACCACATGGATGCTTTCTTTGCACAAGGACAGGAGAAATGGGGTCAATGAAGTCTCCTTGGAGTGTGTGAGTTACATCTGTCTCAGCTGTCAGTCACAAGCCTCTAAATTAAAACACTGAAAACAAGGCTATACTAAAAACTAACTACAAGTTAGTGTTATAGCTCATCATACCTGGAAGGTATGTGAACCGCTGGGATTGGCTTCTTTTCCTTTTGCCATTACAGACATAGAACTGCACCTGCACAGCTGAGCTCACAGTCTTACTGTGATACGGGGGCACCTCCAACAGTATACATGACTGGAGAACAGAGATATTTGTTACGTGATGATTTTAATATAACAAAAATAACAAGAAGAAGAAATAAGTACTCACCCCTTGAGTTTTTTCACACATTATCTTTGCTTCTACCTCCCATTGTGGTCTTCCGTCTGCAAATAATAATAATAATAATAATAATAATAATAATAACGATAATTGACTACTTGTCAATCAATCTATCAAATATATTACAATATATTGTAATATTTTATTTCATTAATGTACAATGTAAGGCACTCAGGTCATATACTTTACTGCTTCATACACAAAATGTGTGTTTTTCAACCTCTTCTGAGTCATGGCACACTTTTTTGGTTACCATTGGATACCAGGGCACTTGACCTTCTAAAACGTTCTAATATCAGACCTTTTAGTAAAAAATGTGCTATATAATGTGGTGCATAATGCTACTATCTGGTTCTTTAAAGTTGGCTATGGTAATAATTTTCCTTTTTTTGGGTAAAGAAATGTGTTTTTTTCAAGGCACACCATGCAATAACTCAAGGCACACTGTTCCCTGACACACTAGTTGAAAAGCAAGGTCCTAGAACATCACAATAGACAGAAGTCTTCTTGTCTTCCACAGATCTAGGTAACCCAGGTTGTCTACACAGTAATCCACTGTCCAATTATCAGCCATGCCATTACAGAGATTGTTCCAGTTAGTAAAGGAAGAGCTTAACACTTAGTTGACACGGAGTATTTATTCCAATGAGCAAATGACCTTGACTGTCTTTGCAGCTCACAATGCTGCATTATTAGAGTACAGCTTGTTGACATTCAACAGGCAAAAGCAAGGGCCCCACATGCTCTTTCAGACAACAAGCAGCAACAGGAACCTCATTCCACATGAAGACAATGACTGGGTTAAGCCAGATACCTTGTGCACGCCAGTGTGCAGAGAAAAGCCCCGTCTTTAAATCAGTCAAAGCCAAATACAGCTGATTTGTGTTTATGTTGTTAAGAGTGTCAGTATTCCAACAGCCTTCAATGGTTTGCTCTTACCAGCAAAAAACACTCCTTTAATATAGACCAGTACAGAGTCTGGTAAAATTATGAAAAAGTTATTTGTAGATTATTCTGATAAGAACTGGTCCATCACTAGCTATTAACTTAGCTTTGATATTTTCATATCTGTACTATACTAAAATCAACTGTAAATTAATATTCACCATTTCTATTATTTGTATACAATATTTAGTTGGACAGTAAATAGTAAAACATCAGGCATGATCAGCATGCCTGATGATGGATGCAACACAAAAGAAATTACCTGAACCGAACTAAATGAACCTAAAGAAAGGCTATTCTGGTTCATAGAGACTAGTCAGACATAGCAGTGTAGAGAAGATAGTTCTGGAAACATGTCTTTACATATCAAGAAAGAGACAAAGAGGAGGACCAACAAATGAAAGATTGGCTGGACCAACATAGAGGTCAACCGATTATTGGCCGGGCCAATTATCAGCCCGGCCACTTCAGTCTCTGGCATTGTCCTGCCCACGGTGCCATCTGATTGGTTAAGCAGGCGACAGCACGTGAGAGACAGAGCCAATCTGAGCCGGAAGCTGTCCTCAAACACACACGGCGGAGAGGGAAAGTTTTCTTGTGTGGAGAATCTCCGTAGAACAAACACGTGTCGAAGGTTATAATAAACATCATTTCATCTTGTCCTACTGTTTTCCTGTATTGGGCTGTGACTGAGCTAAAACCGGACATTTTCCACGCGCCTCGGACTCGGCCCCGGCCCCACAACCCCAGCACAGGGTGGCTTCACTTTTCTCTCTCCAGAATTCAGCCTTGCAGTGCCGGTAGTTCTGACACATTAAATGTGTAGCATAACGGTCACAAAGCGCGTTTGGATCATAAAAACATAAAGAACAGAACAGAAGAGTTTGAAGCAGAACACCGAGCAGGCGCGTTCATGTGTTGTGCACGTGTCGATGTGTGCTGCAGTCAGAATGTAGATGTTTGACTATTGAGCTGATTTACTGCATTATGTTACTTCACTAAGTTCATTCAAGAACCTCTGTGAAATTGGTCCCCATCAAACGCACTGAGGACTGCGGCAGTGGAGGAGACGGACGAGCAGCGCGCATGTGTCGGTGCACGCTGCAGATACGCAAAGCACTGAAATACAGACGCAACAACCACTGAGTTTTAAGGAGGAAATACAAATAAATTCTTTGTCAGATTAATCATTAATAATGATGCATACATAG
The DNA here is from genome assembly GCA_019453435.1 of Rhinogobius similis. NCBI lineage: Eukaryota > Metazoa > Chordata > Actinopteri > Gobiiformes > Gobiidae > Rhinogobius > Rhinogobius similis. Next base: position 18,524,439 of record CM033621.1, on the reverse strand, counting down.
TTTTGAATGACAGGGTCCCTGCTATCTGATAGTAAAATATAAAACGTAATCATGAAATCAACTTTAGGCTTCCAAAATACTGTAATAAATTAAGCACGATGAGTAGTTGAGCATGTGTCAGCATGTGGCCCCACCTTTAACACTTTGTCTTTTTTTTCAAACCCTTGTTACAGATGGAATTTTAGAGAGCTATTTATTTAAGTTTTTATTATTTATCTGAGTCTAGGAACTCCATGCTCTTCTGGAGCTATTTATTTTCTATTTGTTTGGATAAATAAACATGTTTAGGCATTTAGACGTTAAGAGTTTGTATTATTCAACATTTTTACGCCACTTTTTACACTTCTGCTGCAAATGAATATCGGCTCCAAAAATTGGTTATCGGCCTCCTTAACTACTAATAATCGGAATCGGTATTGGTCCTGAAAAACCCATATCAGTCGATTACTAGACCAACACCCTGACAGAGATGTTTGGTGCAGAAAATGGAGAAGGATTTCACACTGCTGTGAGAGACTCTAAGCTCAAAAGAGTTTGCTTGATTATAATGATGACTCACGATTAAGATAAGACCCAAACAACATAATCATTAACTTTCCTCCACTGCAGTCGGGGCCCCAGTCTCTGCATTCCCATAATGCCCCTCTGAGGGCTTAACACTAACACAGGAGTGTTTTCAGAACTGCTCCTTTTGTATGCCACGCTTCACCTGGTACCCCTTAAAGCACTAAGACATTCCTTCATGGAGCTTTTGCTCTTGAAACTCTTAAGAACATGCTCTCACCCCCACCTTTAACACAAACGCCACCAAACGTGTTGCCATGTGTGAACTGGATTTTGTTGCTCCACATCACAGCCTTGGGCAGGCATCGACTGGCTGGACAAACGTTAACCATTTAAAGCTTACTGTGTTAAGAGTGTTTATTAAAACATGTGTTTTAATAAAAAAAGAACATAGGTTAAAAAGAGATAAGATTAAGGAAAGCAGAGTAACAACGTGAAACTATAAGAATCAGACATCAAATAAAATCATTTTTAGAAATCTAATGATACAGTATATTACCAAATATTACTGTGGTTTAGATGTGCGACAAATCAGTATGAAGTGCCACAGTTATTCCAGTCCTAATGGCACATGTATGACACTGCCGCTCTACAGTGGTGTAGCAACTGTGTGCACATAGCTCTTACCAGGGCCCTTCTCCAGGAAGATGACCTTGGACTCTGGAAAGAAGTTAGAGCCGGTGATGAGCATCTCCTCTCCCCCGCTGACTAGACAGCTGGTCAGACTGGACTTCTCCACCTGGGGTAGCTCTTGAGCTGACCGTTGGGCTAGAAAATTCGCAGTGAAATCAAGAAAAAAACAAAATGATTATATGCTTTTTTTCAGTTTTTCAACCACACCATTGATATATAGGCCACATCGTCAGAATGTGAGAAGAGTATAATGGAAATACCCTGCCTTTTTCAATTCCTCGTATTTTTTAATCCACATAGTGATCTGCTGTCATCAGTTCTAAGCAACTTGATGATGTACCTTTTATTTAAATATGTGTAACCGAATGTACCTAATTCAATGTCCAAACTTGTTTAGACTTAAATTGTCACTGGGTAATTAAATTGTCCTTGCATGCTCTTACAGCTGGTTAAGACTCACAGCATTCAACAGGGATGGAGGCCGCCTGCAGCGAGAGCACCTTCCCATTGGCCTGAGGGATGTGCACCCTGAACACCACGCGTACCCGGGTGTTCTTTCGTCCTATGTCCGTCTCTCCTTTGCGCAGTTCAATGTCGGAGTTCCGCAGCTTCAGGATACCAGCACAGTCAATACTACAGGAAAAAGAAAACATTTGATTTGAGTCCATACGATTATTTGAAAACATGTAGTTACTTCAAATGGACCCCTAAACGAGAAGGCACTTATTTATTTTTTATTTTTTTGTGTCACTAAAAAATAAGGGTACTTTAGGGTTCGTCACATATATTTAAGACCAGGAACACAACAGAACACTTTTGTATTATATATTATAGAAAATAATCATGGAATTGCATTGAAAACCATTTTTAATTCTTGATTTGAGTGATGTTTCCGCTTTATCTTTAGTGTCCTGAGCCAAGTACAAATCAGGTCAAACCAGAATTGATGTTTTTCAAGGTACTGTTTTAGCAAAAAGAAACATCTGTTATTGGGTAAATGCAAGACAGGCAAGTTTAATGCCATACTGTGGAACATCTCTGTGTCTCCATGTAGACAAGCAGGTGGCGGAACAAACCCCCCATCAGAAAAGTTATATAGTGCACCTATAAAGACCTTCTTACCTGGCTGACATGTTGTTTTCAGGCAATAGAGGAATTTCTAGAACTTTGGTGCTGGACACTATGATTTCTTGGCTAGCCGTGGCAACAGTTTTCCCTGTTATCCGGTGGACCTGGTAGAAGGCGTGGGGCCTCAAGTAGCGGTCGTCTGCTGTACCAATGAACATTTGCAGGTTGATAGGCTTCTCACTGTATCCCATGAGCTGCAAAGACAAGAAGCATTTATTGAAATGTTTGTTTAGCACTGTTAAAACTGAGACACGTTTAGTCAAGTACGAGCACTCATGATTTCTTTTTGGTCAAGATAGGAAATATAAGCCAGTAAATAAATGACCAATATTTTCAAACACAATATTTTGAACCCTAATGGCTGTGGCATAAAGCAGCGATTGGCTTTGAGAATTCACACAGCCAAGATGACATGTCAAAGGAAAGTGCTGTGTGCCAGTTAGGAACAACAAAAAGATGGAAAATCAGGCAAAAACGTCTCTCCTTCAAGGGACAGAACAAACAAACGGTCACACAATCCTACTACTGTTGTAATGTTGTTCTTGGCAAACATGCCCAGATCAGCATAGTCCGACCACACAGCGCTCCAGCTTACCAGTGGGCATTGGTCCATCAGGAAAACCCACTGAGGGCACCTGGAAAGAACAGCCCTTTCATTACAGTTTACCACACTGACTGCAAAACATCCACCTCACTGTAGCTGGCAACTGAACACCGTTTGACATGTACATGTAAGTATGTTAATAGTGTAGAGAGACTAATGTAAAGGAAGAGGACAAATGCCACCAGAAATGTACAGAATCTGAGCTTTTTAAGGACAGGGAAAGAAATATTATTTTCCTTCGTGCTCCTGTGGGGTTGAAACACAAGGGCTAGAAACATTAAAGGAAGCAGTGGAAAAGTGGATTTGGTTGTGTTTACATCAGGTTTATGGGGGAGGACAGGCCCTCAGAGACAAGAGAAATCAAGTCTTGGGTTGTATTATCAGAGATTCTATAGTTCTGTATTATGCTATGTAACAGACTTAATTTGAATGGACACTGAGCACGGATTGATAGAGGGTTTATCTTTGAAAGTTTAGAAGCCACATAGGAAAAATATATCTACCTGGAACTAATGAAATAGGCTGCCACTGAAGTGAGCACATACAAACGGCATACATATGCGCGCGCGTGTGTGTGTGTGTGTGTGTGTGTGTCTTCATAAATCTGAGCATGTTTATTCACAGCTCCATGTGTGTTCCAGACAACGTAAAATGAGTTAACAGAGCCTTGAGGAATGCAAGTGTTTAGCTAGTACAGCGAGTGTAGTTTAGCTTTGAAAAAAAGCAACATTAGTTTAGTTCAATGAATGGGAGTTTCAGGAACATCTGAGCCAAGGTTGCACATAACAATAATATTTTTTTTCCCCCTATCTTTGCTGGTGCTTAAGTTTCTGATATTGCAGGTGCATATTACTTTCAGTCCAAACTAAGAAATATTTTTTATCTACTGACTATATATGTTAAGGTTTACTTTTTTTTACTTTACAGACAACAACACATATCAAGCTGCAAATATCAGAGAGGTGTAAACAAGCCTGTGGAGAGTAGTATGTCTTTGTGGACACACACCCCTGACTTGCTCCAAATTCCTGCTTCACCACCCCCCACATCTCTGCCTGAGTGTGAAATATTGCATGATGGTGGGCTTTGCGCTCCTTACTCCTCATCTTTCAGTCTGTCCGATGAGCCAGAGCCCAGCTGGGCAGTCAGCAAGAAGCCCAGGCCTGATAGAGATCAGGTCTTTTATTAAACCCCGTTGACATTAAGTCAGTCACATGGCATGGGTCTTTTGCTCACTCAAGCCTGTAACTAACATACAGCTGCCGCTGTGTCTGCTTGTGGATCGGGTTAAGGATGAACTCTCTCCCCTAAATAAAACCACTGGATACAGTTACATACTTAGGTCCAACTAAATAAAGAGTCACTTATTTTTGGCCTTCATCTGTTCCACTGATCCAGTAATGTGGCTGATGGAAGAACACTGCATACATATATGGGTTACACTGTATACAGGCAAAATGTGACACTTCTCCAAACAGAAATCTGAACCCAAATGCAGTGGCCAAAGATGTACCAAAATAGAAGAATCATCTACCACAGCCTATGTAAATGTTACATTTTAAACTACAGTACAATCTTAATGTTCCTGTCACCTTTCTGGTGCTGTCCCTGTCCTCACTCCTCAACTCAGGCCCAGCTCTCAGGCGTAACTTGACACTTTCTCACAACAAGCGCCTGACTCTGCCAAGTTGTTTCCCTTTGTTGCTCCAGTGTTGCTATGGTGACACAGTATGTGTGTGCGTGTGTGTCTGTGCGCGTGCTTATGACTGAGCGATGCAAACTTACATTGGCGTAAACTAGGACCCTGCAGTTTAGGTTACTAAGCGTGGTACAATACATGTGACTTCAAATTAGAAATCATAGAAGCTTTGTTTATATGTAAATAGTGTTAAGTCTAGGGAAGCATGGCTAGATACATTTTATTTGTCAGAGGCTCCTGTGGCGCTGTGGCATCACATCGTGGGACACACAGTGTGCAGCTAACACAGGCAGCTATTTGCTCAACACACCAGGGAGGGCACAGAGAGCCAGGGGGCAGTTGACTGTTGTTTAAATGAGGTCAATACACGTGCACCCACACAAGCATCAGAGCTGAATATGGCCTTGCTGATGAGTCCAGTATTAATCATTATTTGGAACAACAAAGCAGAATAATAATCTTTATAAATTCCATTTAATTTTATTTTATTATCAATCTATGAGGAAAAACTGTAGTTTGTATACTTCAATAATGGTGACACTTTTTCTCTCTGTGTCAGTATTCTGTACCATAATACCCTAACTGTAGTAGTGGTGGTACTTAAAAACTAACTAACAGAGCGCTAGTCAGGTGTGCCAGGACTTTAAAGCTGCACAGTGTACAGTGTACAACGTACACAGAGGAGCGGAGCACAATACCACAGGGGCTTCTAATATTTGTGTGGGTGCAACCACACTCAATTAAGCTGGTTAAATACGCACAAGGATACCTCCACCAGCCAGAGAGGCTTTGGATTTATCTGTCTCCTAGCAACAGGTGTGCCGATTATGATTGTCCTAGAGGATAGGCATGATCAGCTAAACACGCAAGTAGCAAGTACATGAATATAAAGACATTACATATTTGCCCCATATTGTGACTGGAGTAGGCCAGGTCCAGTTGTATTGCCCAGTAACAACAGCGGAATGTGCTGCTCTGCCATCTAACTAGCTTCCTGCCTAACACCGCTTTTGATCCAACTTCTACTAGAGATAATATTTAATTGATACATAGTTGCTTTTGAACACCAAAAATTAATGATGTATTTCCGAGTATATAACAACACAATGCTATTCTGCAACAAGACATATCCACATTTAAAATGTTTTTAGGGTTGTAGTCAACTAAAGAAATTCTTGGTTTAAAGACACGTCCTGGGAATCAGTGTATCGGATAAAAGGGGTTACAGCATAATGTTGGCAAAAACTCTTAAAATTATACTAGAGAAACACTAATAAACGGCGTGTGTTCTCCTTTTTGCTGTTGTGCATATAAATCCTTATCATTCTAATAAAAATACTAGTCAACTAACTAACTAACTAACACGCACCCAGTTTTTTCTTTCCTCGGTTAAAAAGATATCTCCTTCATTGATATGTGATATCCATGTCAGCTGTATTAATTCATTGATTATATTTTGGTTATTGCTGCAACATGAAAAGCACAAATGGCAAAGACCGCAGCGCACATTGTTGGTGATAGTGGCAAAACAGTCACTAAGTTTATTTCCCTCATTGCTGCAGCAGCAGGGGTGATGTTCCTGAGCTGCTCCACAGCTGACAAAGGCGCGTTGCCATGGACACGTGCAGCACAGGTATGAAAATATGCGGCTTATAGTTTAAATATAATAGTTTAAACGTTTAAATACGTCAAAAAATGTATGTGTGGGCATAAGGGCCACACTCAGAAAAATATATGTATTAATAAAAATATATATCGGTCTGTTCACCGTGTTCAACTCCGCAAGTTCAGATGGACATAATTAACAGGTGGATTAGTCAATCTGGGACACGCATGGTCTGTCCGTATCAAAGCAGACATGGCTGCTTACGAGAAAAAAAAGACAGGAATAAAGAATCACAGGGACTGAAAAACATCACAGATTTCTGCCAAATCAATAAGCGAAGCACAAAATTCTTAATCTGAGGTGAGAGAAGTTTGATTTTGTTGTAGACAATAGATAGATGACCACATGCACATGCATCACAGAAATAAACAAATTAGATTGCCTGGTACTCTTTCAGTTTGGCTTCAGGCCAACAGAGGAAGTGGTGACCAGGCTTCGTACAGAATTGAAGAACTGTGTATTCTGTATCTCAGTATAATCGACTAAACAATGAAAGGTCTTTGATCAAGTTCAAGTCTCATTTCAAGATACCCAGAATTAAATGCTGGCATGGTATAGTAAAATAATGACCTTTGACAATACAAAAGGGGTTTGTAGACAGACAACAGACCATCAGATGTTTAGCAAACACAGACGTTAGACCTGCTAGATGAGTCAAGTGCTGATGCCATCTCTCCCCACAAAGCCTACGCTCACTGTTAACTACAAACATGAACATGTAGAAGAAAGCAAATACAGGCACTTTGATAATGGCAGCACATTTATCAGGACAACTGTAAGAAGCCTCTCTGGACCAAATCATTCCTATGGGGGTAGAAATCCGGGTCATGCATGACAAAGGCTTGGTTAAAAACAAAGATGGCTAAATTATGCATTGTCACATATGGTGGGATAGGATCTTGGTGTAATAATGGTTCAAATAGTTAATGATTGGCCTGGAGAAAGCCTGTAAGCCTAAATGTAAGAACAACGGGGCTTTTATATTGTACTTTCGCAATTATTTTACCTGTAATCAATGCCAAATGAATATCTGGACAGAATGTTGAATACAATTTTCTATTGGTCAACGCTGCAACAAAAAAACTTGCAGCTTTGAATCCAGCTGAAACATTCCTGTGACTGAAATCATCTGTCTCTCTGGTGCACCACAGCTCTTGTAGCTGATGTCTGCCACATGAGAAAGCACTTGGGCTCAATCTGAGAGCATACATGTACAAAATATTACCTTCACTATGGGGTGGCCACCAGAGGCAGCTTTGACAGCTCCTCGACTGCCTTCAGTCTCATAATGTGCTCGATGATGGGCTTTGGGCTGCACTTCGATCTTGAGTTCATACTGGCCAAACTGGTGTGGAAGTGGCCAGTCTAAAGGGGGCAGTGATGAGGTCCTAGACAGAGAGAATTTTACATATGAAACATGTATTATAAATAAATACATGTTTACAACTACATGAATAAATGACTAAACTGATATCCACAAACATAAAATAGTTGGTAACCAATATAAATGAAAAATAATATTGTAACATTTATTATTGTATTATAAAGCCTTTAGATGAGAGAGAATAAAAATAACAATGTTTATGTGAAAGAAGCAATACAATAATAAATGTCACAGTGGATTTATGTATTACAAGCAACTTTTAAATGGCAGTTCCACAGATTTTACATCATCGAATATGAACCCTTGTAAATGTTTAAAGCAATCGGGGGAAACCCTTAGAAAGTGACCCATTAGTGTGTCTGTACTCTATAAAAACTAGAATCTAAATGATACACTTCCTCATAGATGTCTGATTGTCATAGTGGCAGTGATCTCTTTAAAGCACAGTGTAAACAAGTACAGCTTGTTAAAGAGTAGCACTCCCCTTCGATTTGAAACAATAGCAGATGTTAAATAATACCCCAGCAGCACCATGAGACAGTGAATCCCTGAAGGACCCACAGTGCACCCTGAATCATTTGAGGAGGAACTTCTCATCGTCAGTTTGTTTGGATCATCGCCTTTCACACTAAAGCAGTGCCTGTGCCATACAGAGCCATGTGCAGTGTCAGAGCTGGCACTGTGTGTTTTTCCTCAATGTTTTATCTGGGCATGTCACAATCCTATTTGAACAGCTGCATCTGAGAATGACACACTCAGGCCTCAGCTCCCCATCTGAGGTCATGTAGTAAAAGTGCCTTAAAGCAGATCTGACTTTTATGATCCATGGGTTTCAGGGTGATTGGAAATAAGGGCCGGTGCCATAGCAATTCAAAATAAAAAAATACGTCCCCAAAATGTTGCCCATAATACATTACATTGCGCATCACAAATAAATTAAGACTGAAACCCATGCCTATAACATACTGTTTTCTGAGGAAATATCCAATCTCCCGGTCCACAAATGTTGACTCAAATTTACTATATTAATGTTACGACTTTAAGTCCTTTCAATTGAGGTCATGTCTTTGGAGTTGAACCATGGCACCATTTCTTGAAACTATTGTGAAAGTAAAAGTTGCTTTTGTTCATTTTAGATACTAACAGAGAAGATGTTGAACTTTGTGCTACTTTTTATTTCATGTGGAGGTCCAGTAATTACGGAGATATTAACCAAAAAACAGGTTACAAATCCGGAATGTGACAGTTAAACAGCCAATTCTACTATAGAAATCTCACTTGTCTCCAGCTCATATTTAAACTACAAAGATTCTATAATGTTGTGAAGTCATGTGAACATAAATTGGTTACAAGAGGTTGTGCAGCTCTTGGGCGGGGGGTCTTCAGGCTGAACATATGATTTCATGACATAATCACTAGGAAGTGCTGCTTTGCATGGCTGTGACTGTAAGAGGAGCCTGAGTGGACACAGGAAATATGAGCTTTGTGACGAGGTCATGTTTGAGAGGCACAAAGCAGAATATTCTCAAGTTTCTCAGCCACACACCTCTCTTATTTGTAAGGCCTTCTTCTGTCCTCCGCACCAACCTTGTTCATTAAAATATCCATTCATCTTAAAGGCTAAGACAGACAATGGTGCCACAGTTTTGTAAATTGGATAACTTACAAGAACTGCCACATAAGTGTCTGCAGCCCTTCTAGCATATGTGCTCTGTGCTCATTCACAGTGCCAGGGGCCACATAAACACGATCAACACGCTTCATCTGTTGATCACTGAACAGCTGACTACTCTTCCAAAAATGTCAAATCCACAATCTTATCTGAATTCTGTAATTGTGTCACTTTTATCCAATTTGTTTCAAAGTTATGAGTGAGTTTGTTTTTTTTTGTCCTTTTGTTTAACAAAGGCCCAAGATCGATCAGTTAGTTCATTAAGCTTATCAAAATAATGATAGTGACAAGTTCACTGCACTTGTTCCCCCTTGTTGAGATTAAAGAGGTGGCATAATACTCGTGTTTGCCTTGCCTAATACTCATGTTTATTCTTTATCAACAGAGTGCCTTTAATGTCAGGGGCATTAATAATTCACAAATATAGTATGTTGTGTGTCCTCATACAAGTGTTCGAAAAGCTAGTAATAAAGTCATAAAAGATTTTGATAAGATAAAATGTGCTTATCCTAATGTAGCCGCAGTATATTTACCTGAATATTGGTGTGTGCCCCGGTTTGGGTTTATTCCATGAGAAATGCGACGGCACTGAAAGGAACTGTTCTCCAGGACCATCTTTCTTCAAGCAGTGCACCATCTCTTCTGACGGAGAGTCCAGGTTAGGAGACATACTGCCTGGCTCGTCCAGGCCAATGTCCCCTTTCCCCTGTTGCATAGCAGTTCTGTCCTGGGATGTTTTCCTGGTTTTAGATGGGATGTCTGCCTCAGATGGACAGCACTGGAAGGGCGATAAACCCATGGAAGAGCTCCCAAGCCAGGTATCCTCAGTCACACTGCCCCGGGGTGACGGTCCCGGTGTGGGTGTGGGTGAGCGGTGTGGCGACACGGAGCCTCCATAGCAGATGTCTGCGCTGGAGTGGCGCCTCTTTCCACAGGGAGAGTTCGGCCGTGATGAAGGCCTAGAAGGAGGCCGAGGGCTGAGCCAGTTCTCATCAGTGACACTGGTGCGCGGCGAGTGGCAGGGCGACTGACGGGGCGACAAGCTTATGGGGTGATGCATGAAGGCAGGCTGGTGCTGTTGCCAGGAAGGCTGTTCATCCAACAGCACCCCTCCAGCCTGAGGGGAGGCACATCCAGGAGATGTGAGCGGAGAACCCAGAGTGAAGCGAGCGGCCGCTTCGTTCAGTTCTGAGTCCACGTCGTCATAGACATGAGAGAAAGACTCACAGGATGACGCGTCTGAGAACCAGCTCCGCGAAGAAAGGCTACTACAGGGGCTTGGGCTCAGGGAGGAGTCCCGGTATGAATGGTCAAGGGGCAGATAAAGGTGGTCTCTGGACAGAGGCCTGTCGCCATGGTAATCCCCATCAGGACCGTTGGTTCTCAGGTCGTCCTCATTAGCATCCATCTCCTGCTGGCAGCTGGGTGAGATGGAGGTGATCTGGATGCTGGGACATTCGAAGGCTTTGGGAGCCTCCACAGGAGCAGACGGCAGCAGAGGAGACGAGCCGTATTTGTGGTGTGACTCAAACACTGAGTGCCCAGGGCCCTGTTTGTGCAGCTGGTGGCGTGGAGATGCATTGATGACCTGTGAGTGAGACTGCACGCCATGACGGCTCAGGTTCATCGTCTGATGGTTCGAGACAAGCGACTGAGGCTGCTCCACATTGAGGACATAGAACGACGTGTTGTCATCAGGCTCCAGGTCTGCAGCAGACAGAAACAGAAGAAAGAACAATGTCACACTGTGTTTGGCTATCGGACTGTCCTTGACCATTGACTTATGAGATTAAACAATCCTTATAACTTGTCAATAAAGATAAATATTTGGAACAGTTGAAATTGCCTCCACTGATAAATCCCTTGATTATATGGACTTTCTATCTTGATTATATGGACAGTCTATCTTACTCAATACAAAGGACTGTCAACAATGTATATGCCCGGGGACTCTATGATCACAATTATATGGCACTCCTAACAAACTTCCAAAAGGGAAACAAAGTTACTTTAGTGATGGCACATGAAAGATAATTGTAGCAATGTCACTTCAACAAGGAACCTCCAGTAACAGCAAAGCACAGGAAACACATCATACTCTGCTGCATGCTGTCTGCTGTCATCACAGCCAGCTCCAGCTGCCTATTTATACTAAAGGTCATCCAGCACAGGCCGCTAACGCACGCACGCACGCGCGCGCGCGCGCACGCACACGCACGCACGCACGCACGCACGCACGCACGCACGCACGCACGCACACACGCACACACACACACACACACACACACACACACACACACACACACACACACACACACAGTATGGTGTGTTACAAGTTATTGATAAACTGAACAACATGCTCTACTGCTCACACAGGCAGGAACTAGTCACACATTGTTGGGCACATCAAAGCTTTCTTTAGAGTAATTAGAATATTACTTTTTGACAATCAAGACAACGGATCTCAAACATTAATACTTATTTTAAATGCCATGAATAGACATTACAAGGTATTTGTGAAATATTTGGCTAAGTTCAAACCACAGTGTAGCTTACAGGATGGGGTTGTGAAATCGTTACACATGACTTCCCTGTTTTCCTGATCCTATTTCACCCTTTCAATTTGTCTACAGCAATAATCTAACTTTTAAAATGTCTTTTCTTTATTGTATGGTAGGACTGTGTATTGCATTGACTGTAATATTGTCTGAATAAGTTAAAATATTTAGGAAGAGGGAGTGTGATCTCCTATATTCCGTGTCTGAACAACCACAGACAGAGACAGCAGTGGAGAGCTCTTTATTTATAGCCACAGTGCACTGGCCCTGCCTGTCTGTCACAAGACCCACAGCGGATCCTCTGACAACAGCATCTGAGTGACAGCCAGCGGGAAAAGGAAAACAATGCAAACATTCACTTACCTGTTATGTCACTCAGCAATAAAAAAAATCTAAATTCAATAATTTATTTAAATGTGCTCCTTGCTCAATATTTTACATTATTACACATGTTAAAAAAAAAAAAAATATATATATATATATATATATATATATATATATATATATATATATATATATATATATATATAAGCTATAAATAAATAAATATACAAATACATATATTTCAAAAGGTTTTAAAATACAACATTCAGAAACAAAACAGTGTGATGGGTTGATTAAAGATATTTAGGTCAAGGTAGAGAGCTAGCACAGGCAAGACACAGGTCAGGCAGGCCCTGTCACTGACCTGTGAGAGCACAAAACCCCATGTGCCCAGGGGCCAGGCAGAGTACAGACAACCTGAGACAAAAGTCAGATTTACAGCTGAAGACAGAGGGAGTGGTTTCGTCATGAGATGTGCCTGTGCTTTTGCTCAAAGCTCAGTGTGTCACATCCTCCGAGTGTCCGTGCATCAGATAGCCAATCTGGTTAAATTAAGATCTGTAAGAGGCTTTGCTGTACCTAAGCTAATAATAGCTCTGCTTCAATGAGAGGTTTGAGGGAAGCTCCTTGTTGCACAAAGACTATTGTGTTGTCTAAGACCAAACTGCCGTAGTGAAGTGTCTGAGCTGATGTTGACAGTGACACAGTGGACAAAGCAGGATTCTCACCACGGCTTATGCTCTCGCTCCTCTGTGACCGCCGTGACACACAGGCCCACATTACAAGAAAGCCCAGTTTACTCCAGGAAGGATATGTGTCATGATGCTGCTAGTGCTGCAATGACTTGCTGTTGCATATGTAAGTTATACTTAAATATTACAGAAGGTAGCACATTTTACCCATAAAAACTCCTCAAATGTAAAGTGAGTTCAGTGATGTCTCAAAGGCCCTTGACAATAGAGCTGCAAAATATATCGAAATCAACTGACTCAAAATTGTAATTTAAATGGTTGCAATTAGCAAATCATAAAGACTGCCATTATTTACATTTACATTTGGAAATCACAAAATATCCTTTTATTATGTTTAAAAGCTATTAAAACTGTAAACTTCTGAAATACATTCTTGTATTATTGTTCTCAAATAATAATTCTTTCTGGACAGGTTTAATGATAACTTTGAACAGAATCCAACTGATCAATCTAAATCTAAATGCATTTGCAACGTTTGTAATAAAAATCGCAATTCAGTGCTCTAGAGGCGTTACGCCATTAAGGATTAAGCATGATTTTACTGTCAACATGTTACTATAAAATGTGACTTCTGTGTCCATTCTGTTGTTCATGTGTGCTATTGATTTTGTGAGTATCAACAACCTGTACACAACTTGACAAATATGAGTGTCTAAGGTTACCCACGAGCCCCAGCAACATGTGGTCTGAAGCTGGACAGTAACCTAAGCCAGGGTTCCCTTTGTGGAGGAGCATGGGCTGATTAGCAGCGGCTCTGGTTACGTCCCCTGTACAGAAGGCTTTGTGTTCAGGTCAGGCTCCTCTTTCACTCGGCCTCTAGCGCTGCTGCACATCAAACTGTGCCAAAACACTTTACAAGCAGGGGTGGGTGATACTGACAAAAATGTATATCTCACTATTTTTTTGCATGCTCTCAATAATATATATTCAGGCGATATTTTATCAATGCCTCAGTAAGTGTCTTGGTTGTGGTTCAAGTCTAGCTCAAACCTGGAATGGAAAATGAAACATTAAATTAAACTACCAAAGCACTGAAATAATTATTATACTAAGCTTTAGTTATGGACAATAAACACAATATTCTAATTTTGCCTATCTCCAAAACAACAATATTATTCATTTTTTAATATATCTACCACTACCACTATTTACGAGACTACTACTAATTTCAGTTCATTTGGCAGAGATAGAAATATATTATATAATATATTCTGAAATATAAGTGTTTCCTGATTTTGACTTTTTGACATAGACCAGAAGAACAATATTATTACAAAGTCTCTGAAAAGCAGAAGCAGAACAGTGTAAATATATTTGTCATTTATGAGTCATAAGCCATGCTGGGACAATGAAACACTATTATTGAATGTAAATATATTTTGGCATCAGAATTTGTATCACTGAAGGGTCCAAGTAGTTAGGAGTATAAGGAAATTAGGTTTACAGTGGCAAGAACCGTATGTAAGGCACAAAGCTACTGATAGCCTCTGACTCTGGACATTATGCACTTCACTGACTGTAGCACTCATACATTCAGGTGACTAACTGTTAAATCGAATATGTGTTAAATCCCTAATTGTTAAATCTAATAATATGTTAAATCTCTACATCCACAGTTTTGAGGTTCCAAACGCATTTTAAATCGAGTGCCCACTCATTTCCAAGAACTGGGCAGCTGGCATTGTGCCTTCTTTTCTAAACTGAGTGTCTGTGACGCACATGCCCATAGTATTGTCCGCATTGGCCCACAAACGCAGCACTAAGGCTACTTCATGGTGTTTTGCCAAGTCCAATAGTGATTGACACGTTTTCTAGACTCACACTGTGCCTGCGTCAACCATATCAAGAACAACATTAAAGTGGGGCTGGCGATGAGGCAAAAAATGATTATCACAATTTTCTTGTGGCCAGAGCATGATTTTTATTTTATCGTGATTTGTATTTTTCTATTGCCTTCAACAGAGCTGCACAATTTAGGAAAAATATCTTAATTGTGATTTTTCTGACCAGTGCGATTGTGATTAGATTGGCGATTTATGTTTTAATAATAGAATTCTGTTCAGATTCACATTTTAAACACACTTTGGTCGCTTTTAGTCACGTTCAGTTGTGTGTCACATTTAAATGCGTCTTTGTCATTTTTAGTTTTTAGTGCATTGAGTCACATATGTTGTTTGTAGGTGTGTTTTTGTCACTTTCGAACACATTTTTGGTCGCGCTATTGTCGTAACATGTTTGTACAAATTCAAACTACAGTGTTAGCAGTTTTTATTCAAATCAAAGCAAGCCATTGTGGGGGTTTTCTTGGAAGAAATTATTGCATTTCAAAACTTGCAGTTTTTCCAATTTGCTAATTGCATCCAGTAAATTGTGATTTTGTGTGGATTTGGTTTAATTGTGCCCTGGCCAATAACAGGAAAATAAAGTCATCTGCTCAGAGGCTTCAGAGGCTTCAGAGGCAAAATAATCTGTGTGAGCAGACAGCTGCATTAAAGAGACAAACGGTGAATCACGATATGACGATTTCACAAAAATAACAGATTGTCACTGGGACGAGCTCACAATTAGATTTTTATCATCATATCACCCAGCCCTACATCAAAGTAACAACAAAAATTCAGACCCAGACAAATTCTCTTTCACAAGTCTTTATGAGTGTAACATGGGCTGTGTCATTTCTTTGGAGCCAATGCTCTGTCATGGTTTGGAGCAGAATTAAGAATTCTGAGGAAGTGATTTTACTTTTTTGTTGTTGTTGTTGTTAATAAATGGCAACGATTTATGTTCAAGAAATTAATATTGAAAGACATATTTTTTTCTTTTTTGTTTCTAAAACAAACAAAAATATAATTCAAAATGAATATCAATATGCGGGGGGGGGTTCATTTTCTTGTCATATTGTCCAGCCCTAACGTCTATACAAAAAAACATGACATAAAACGCATCAGGTAGTGCCAGTTTCGGCTTATGTCTGTATAAGCCAATGTTAACATATGCTGGCAGCTAAATTAAGCTTCTAATTAAGGATCTCATGCTGAGATAACAGTATGAGATAAACAGAGTACCTTATTACCAGCTGAACCAAATACCCACACAGATAAACACATCATCATTTTATGTGTACACACTTCTAAACAATGTTCAAATAACGTGAATGTTTTTACACACACTTTGTGGCCTATAAATGGGTGTGTGTTTGTTGGGCAGGATGGACTGTGGAACATGAGAACATCATACTTGAACTTTTCCCAAGTTCCCAGAATTACTATATCAACTTTAATAAATGATAGATGGGACAATACATTTATCGCGGCCACATGTACTACAATAATATTTGAGCTGTAGACGAATAAATAACTTGTGCAAAGTGTTTCATGCTATTTATATATTGCAGGTCATGTTTTCTTAATTGATATAGAAACATTTAATTTTTTTCCTGGGATAAACTATAATGTTTTTTTGTGTGTCTGTGGAATAAATTAGTTTGTATATTATTGTTTATTGTCAGAAGATTTGCATTCAAAATATGTTATTATGACAGATCAAGCAAATAGCACCCCAAAATATGCATGACTTGATAACTGTAGCAAGTACTACAGTCCAACTGTTGCTCCTCACCATGATCTAAGAGTGTTTCTGGGTGATTATTATATATATCCGAAAAAATACAAACAAAACAGAAGCAAAACAAGTTCAAAGAAGCCATGACTGGGCCTGACTGAAATATGGCTTTGTGGGATAGCCTAAAATAAAACGGGACCTGAGCCAACCTAATCCCTCGTGTAGCACACTGCAACTCAAAGCAACCAAAGAGAGGAGGAAAAAAAGAAACAAGATGCAGGAGTAGAACAGCTTTCTGCCCCTGACATGTTGATACAGAGCGGCCAGCGGTAGCTTTAGTTACACTAAATTTAAACTAGACAGATGCCACACATAGTTCCTCATGCCTCACCCCAGGAAACAAACGTCTCATTCATCACGGTTCAGAGGGCTTCCCACATGTGCACCTCAGACGTGACCTGCTCAACCCGGGCTCACTTTCTACCCCCAACTGCCCTTTACATTTACATGTACACACGCACGGCTGTGCGGATAACGTGTTAATCTCCTTGAGAAAATAGAAACCATCATTACTGTGAGGTGAAATTGTTTATTCCTGATATACCCATCATAAAACTTTCATACCGCACCAAACTTTCAATATGAAATATCACTCAATTAATTTTGACAAAATTCATAGGCACAAATAGCAAATAGGTGAAATAGCAGACAAGTAAAGAAGGATTTCCTGCAGGTATTTGGACAGCACGTACTGTAGTGGCAGCTGTTGACATGAACCGCAGCTCTCAGCCGTATTGTAAAGTCTGGACACACACAGCTGTGTGTGTTCTGGACCAGGCGACACACTGACTCACCTGGCGACGTGGTGCACAGCATTCTGCCTGCCCTGCGCTCCTGAGTGCGAGCTCTTGTGAGTGTGAGCTGTCTACTGACGACCTGCTCATAACAGAGGGCTGCTCTGGCTCATAGGAGCGTCGAGAACCTGCCGTCTGCCCTCTGCCTCGCTGTGTGACAGCCCAAAATAGTCCACCATGAGAGCGATGTAATTTCAGTCTTTCCCACGACAAGGATTGAGAGGATCCTGTGCTGGGTTTGGAACGGCAGAGTAATGACAACAACAGTGACAAGAGTTTAATAGCTCTGTAGGCCGCTTCTCTTAAAGCATTAGACGACCACAGAGTCCCTCTGGCAGTGGAAAGTCAGAGGAACTGTCACTATAGTATGCACATGATGAATTATTATCATTATTAGTGCCCAGGTAGAGCCTGTACTGCACTCATTCCTCACACACTCAAGTGTTTGTGGCACAGCAGCAACTGGACATTTATTACACAGAACAGTCTTAGTCTGATGTCACTGGGTCTACTTCATATCCTGGGAGACTAGTGTCAGAGAAAAGACTTTGTCTAGTGTTGACACTATTACTGTTGAACCGAAATCACAATTTGAGTTGGCCCAATTATCAAATTACAAAGGCAGCAATTATTTAAGTAACAGAAAGTCCACTGTAAAGAACATAATCTCCTGTCTTTTTATAGAAAACTCTTGTTGTACCTGTAGTTACAAACTTGTATTAGTTTATCAGTTTATGTTTCAGTCTTCTCTCAAATGTTAAAGTTTCTGGAGTTGTTTACAATGTGCAATGTGAACAGAATCCTAAACATACATTGATAACCGAATTGCAATCACAATACATCGTAATAAAAAAAATACCTAAATAATGCAGTCCTAAGTTTTCTTGTTGTTACAGTAGAAAGAAAAACTTCACACCACACGTTGTAAAAATGTTTTCTTTAAATCTGAGAGAAGACATGGCACACAATCTTTCAGAAGATAAAAGTGAGGGAGTAAACCTTGTAACCACAAGTTGGACACAGCGCCCCCATCCTGTGGTCTGCCATGTGAAGCCCACATGGCACGTCTGGCCCAAAGCCACACTCGTCACTTCTGGATCTTCCTGGGTCGGTAAAGGGCACTACTGCCACCACCACATTCCACACAGCAACAAGAGAGCGAGCGAGAGAAGGCCGCTTATGACCTGCATCACCCGAGTCACCCTGCCCCATCAGACCAAAACACCGCACACACAACGCCATTACACATACTGTGGGGCCTGGAAGTTACATTTGTCTATAATTCTAGATGTAGCACATAAAAATAAGACATGCTTACTGATGACTACCGATCCATAACCAAAAAAAAGCTGAACACCAAAGATGCAGCTTTGTATCATACAACCAAAATGAACACCGCATGAAATCTTCTTGTTGTTTTGATTTACTTTTAGAGTCCTGTCCTCAAGACTCACTAAATACTGAGATTTTCTCACTAAAGTCACATTCACATTTCTAACTAAACAAATATGAGTCACTACAAGCAGACGTTTTCACAGCTCAATTTTAGACTACAGCAATATAACGCACCGATTTGACTTTAGCTAAATGGAGTTAGTGAACCAAATATACATAAAGCGGACAGAAAGGCAGGTCTAAACTGTGAAAGAACAGCTATTAACTAGATTTTCACTGATCCTCAAAGTATGCACTAGAACGTATTTAGTGATGTTTAAGTCTGAATTAGAAGTAATAGCGAAGCAGCCAAACAAGGCACCGCTCAGGAGAGAAACTGTCAAACAGACACACAGTCGACGACGTTCTCCAGGTTGTTATAAAACACGTCCAGACTTGAGCTTTGCTGAAAGAGAAAGAGAGTGTACTTGCAAGTGTAGTCCTGTAGAGCACTGCACTTATTCATTTAGACACTCGTGCCTCAAACCTCAACACACTGGAGCTTTTATTACCCAACTTTTCCAAATACATTTTCCTTCCTTCCTCAACCCAAAGATCAAACATTTTAATCAGAGGAAACTATTATTAAAGGTGGCACATGCCAAACACCGTCTGTACTTTGCCATTTCCAGAACAGCAGTCCGTGTATTGACAAGTTCCAATGGTTGAAGCCAAAATCCAAATGACAAATCAAGTTCAGAACAGATGTTAATTCTATGCGCTCAGTAAATCAAACTCAGCATTTATTTGGTCTTTCTGTATTTCAAACGCAACATCCATTTAGCCTCCTTTTCACAAATGAATTGTGGCTGTGGCTGAGTTCAACTTTGTGCTGCTTTAATCAATAAATCATATTTATTAATTAATTAATATTGGACAACGCTTTTGAGAGTCTTGAAAAACGCTATAAAATCTATTTTATTATTATTATTTATTTTATTAATGTGTTTATATATATTATTATTATCCTCATTATGTTCTACACCAGAGACATAAGCATTTTTCTCAGTACGTGTGACATTGTGATGCCTGGAGCACCGTTTTTGATGGTGCCAAAAGCTCCTGATACTACTACTACTACTACTAATATTATCATCATCTATGGACAGTTTAATTCTGATATGAAGTAGGAATGCACATATTGCCTATATATTTGAAGAAATAAAGTTTGTCTAGCCAAACACAATTTGATTGTTCCAATTCAATTCATAATAGGCTTCATTATGATGTTTTAAATATAATAAATCATTTTGTAAGCAATTCAAATACATCTGAACATACTATACAAATAAACATTCTGCTTAAATGAAATAGTTACAATCAAAGTTTTGAAAGCACTTCTGCCCTTCTCTCTTGAGACATAAATTCATGTTGTATTGTTAAATAAATCCCTGTGAGCTCACCGTGTGTGATACGAATGGCACTTCATAGTTGTAAAACTATCACACAAAGGCTAAACAAAGGCAGCAGGTTTGTGCACAGCGCTGCACTAGTGCAAAGCGCACAAGGGCACATTTCTGTCCACTTACAGTCGGTAATGTATCACATCCGAACCTCAACAGCCCGCTTCAAACAGCGGCTGTATACAGCAAACACACAGGTTAAAGGAGGTGAGCAGTGAACATTACCTGTGGGACCCAGCGGCTGCTGCTGGATGTCCTCTCCAAACATAAGCCTGAAGTCCAGCTCCTCATTCCCGCTGCAGTTTGCAGAAGTCATCGGTTTTGACAGCTTGGGTTCTACCCCGCCACTCAACCGCCGACTTCTCCCGTGCAATGTCACAACATTTACAAAAGGCCACGAGGGCTAGTCACAAACTCATAGGTTCATTTCACTTGCGGTTCAGTCTTCGTCGCAACTAAACAGTTGAAGTCCGTGTCGCCTTGTCCCGCGGTGAACGCGCAGTGCTGAAGTGCAACTTCACAGAAAGTCGCGCTCTGTTTCCCCGCTTCCTGGATTATCCTCGATTTTTTAAACAAAACACCGGCTCCTGCTTCTATTCACTGCTTTGATATAACTTCATTAGACGGGAAACGTATTCCTTCTGTGTGAATATAAAACCCTTCTGTCTTTCGCCTTCCCTCCGGAGCTCCGTCCTATCCCAACTTTTACTAACCCCGCGTGACAAGGCAGTTCCCGTGATGACGTCAGCAGACACAACAACACACGCACGCACACGTACACGTACCCGCACGCACCGTGCCCCATGTGGACGGTACCAGAGAGCGCCTTATTGTTGCACTGTTTATTCATTGTTTCTGTCCAGGTCCAGGTGAATACTGTTAGTTGTAAGAAAAGATACTTTTAACATTAACACGTTTTCTCTGCGAAACATTTCAAACAGCCTACAGTGTCTGCCATGACTTCTTCCTAGTCATATCAGGCTGAGCCTACATCAGTGGTATGTAGGCCTAGAAGTACACCTGCGTGTTGGCTATGTCTTGCATGCCATAATGACGACATAACGTTTTTTTTTTTTTTTTTTTTTTTTTTTTTTATCAAGTCCTGCATTAAGGCCTTCACAGCTTTTATTTACTGTTACAGCTCGGGATGACTAGATCATATTTTTCAGGGTTGTTGTTGTTAATGTTAATGACCTCTCTCTTTATGTGGTTTAGTTTATTTCTCCCTATTTCAGTTCAAAATGTTTTGCCTCTTGCATTTTAAGGTTCTTAATTGTTCTATGGAATATTTACATGAATGTCTCATCCTGTTTATTTTGACTAAAGGAAAACATGTAAATCCCTCACTGTTTTAAACTATTTGCTGTAATATAAAAATTAAAGTTAGGCCAGTGGTTTTCAAACAAAAAAATACTAAACCTTCTGAGTATTGCCGGACCTAAAGCAGGTCTAAATACTATTCCAGTTGTAAACCTTGTTTAAAATACAGGACTACAAGGACTAACTCAAGGGAAGGCAACATATGAAACTGACTCTAAATTCAGCAAATATTTGAATTGCAGAGGAATATCTTACCACCTGAAGGAGCCGCCGGCAGCCAAACCACTGTGCAAGATAAAGTAAAAAACATTCACACAAATTTGCAAATCACCAAATAACTTTCACGATTCTTTGTATTTCTCAGTGATTATGTTTGTTATGTGTTATTAAGGCATATACAATAATGTATTTCAATGTATTTCAAATATGTTTGATTTTCCTAAATGCATGAGTCGATTTTGGGTGCACATGTAGCTGTTATGGCAAGCCACGGGTTCTCAAATGACTCTGAAGGCGTCGATATAATTATATTATATTTATTTGCAATCAAATTATATTCTCTGTCATATACATGTTAACAGGGTGATACCCAATGTATTAGTTTTATTGACTAGCATGCATATGATAATAAATAAATAACATAATAAGAACATAATGAATAAATAAATAAACATAAAGCAAATAAATAAATAAAACTCATTCATGTATTATATAAGTATATAGATTTTCAAATGTTTGTCATGTTGCATCGCCTTTTTTCAAAATGTGCCTTGTAATTTGTAACATTTGTCGTTTTGTCAAATGTTCCTGCACGTAGTAATCTTGCCAGATGCAGCCAGAGCTATTCCGCTTACCTGGCTGTGCCTGTTATCTTCACTGATGACCTTTGAAGGGAGGAGATAAAGACGAGAAATTGTGTGGGAGGCTGAAGATGTGGTTTATGATTTTATGATGTGTAAAAACTGATGGTTAAGAGGCAACAAATTCCCCAGCATCAGCCTCCACACTGGTCTCATTCCGTTTGAGAAACATATTTTCAAAATTAGGGTTTGCACCTGAAAATGCTTGATGTTCATTAAATGTCACCCAAATCACATTAAATCAGTGCTTCAAGTAGGCCCAAAAGAACAGTGTGCATTTAACGGAGGGATACACAGGAAGTCACAGCTTGATATGTCGTAAACACAACTGGATTAGATTTCATGTTTTGAAAATGTCTTTTTAATACATTGCAATAATAAAGAAAATGCATGAGAGCTATGAAAAGCATTTTTCTAAGGCTGTTTTTTACTGCCCTCTATTGTTAAGTTGGGATATTAGTCCAGAGCCTGTGCAGGTCGATGCAGGCACACAACAAGCCAGAGCCAGAGCCCTGGATTCTTGCAGTCACTGTTGGTGCACCACTTTCAAAATAGAGCAAAATGGCCTGTTGTTTTTTGCTGCTGAATGAAATGTAGAAATGCAAAAGAATAACAACAAGGCCTATTAAAAGTGCATGTAACTTTTTAGGTGGGGGTCTGCCACCTGCTTAATGCCTGCTCTGGGATATTCCACTGATAATAAACACATTGCATTTATTCAATTGCATCAATGTTTTAATTGTTGACGTGGTGTTGTCACGGTGTTGACCTGCTTGTCTCCATGGAGAAATAAGTTTAACAATTTAACCCTATAAAGCCCAGGTTAAAATGTTACTTTTGGATTCCAGTTGCAGAGCAATAAGTACATATTTCTCTCAATTTTAAAAAAAGTGACCCAAATGGATATATAAATAATGATTTCATTGCCCTTAAATGAGCTTTGTGATTGAACAAATCATTGTTCAGTGATAAATAATACAAGAGAATCAATATCTGCTATGAAGAAACCCTCTCTCAGATTGACCACAAAAAAACATTGCACATTCAAAATGTTCCATCCTCTGGGCTGAGGCTGAATGAACATTGGCCAGTGTAAAATGGGGAATGTCCACAGGCGTTACAGCCCACATTTGGGTGTGGGGTGTTGAAGACTGGGCTGTCAGCCAAATCCTTCAAATAGGAACTGGTGGTGGTGCAAAACCTGAGGATTCAGGTGCCAACATTGATTTGGACCAAACGGTGGTCCTCTGCCACACTAAAGCAATAAAACTAATCAGTCCGATGTATATTTCATGAAATGCATATGTTTTAAAGAATATCAGATTTTTGTGGAATTTTGTTATTAATGC
This sequence comes from Rhinogobius similis, assembly GCA_019453435.1. Lineage (NCBI taxonomy): Eukaryota > Metazoa > Chordata > Actinopteri > Gobiiformes > Gobiidae > Rhinogobius > Rhinogobius similis. Next base: position 18,500,674 of record CM033621.1, on the reverse strand, counting down.
TTTATTTTGCTTTATTATTTTTACATAAATGTAAATAAGACTTTTATAAAGTGGTCAGATAGTACATTTTTACCAAACGGCAGGATCCTTTTGAAGAGACGTTACAGGCATGGGGACATCTACTGCCCCATGGTTTCAAGTCCTGTCTAGAAGACAAGGAGTACTTTGTTCACTCTCATGACCTTTTTTTCAAACTTAAAATGCCCATAACTTCTTCTGTTCTGAAGTAATGTGGAGGATTTTCTGTTAGAAACCTCAGTTTGAGCCATATTTTGTAAAACTCAATTTTAAATTTTGAATTGTCCATTATTACAGGACTTACAAATTTGCTCTCCACTTGTCCTGTTCCTGTTCCCTTTTACTCCTCTTTTTTGACAGCAGTAAAAATATAGTCGATAATTTAATTTTCAAACTTTTGTTAAATCCGTTAATCCACTTCCGTTCTGACTAAAATACAAAATATGAATTTTTATCCCAACATTTTAGTATTTTAATAGTCATTACAATAAGCCAATCCACAGAGGTGCTGAAAACATCACACAACATGTGTCATTATTGTGTGATACACAAAAAAAAAATCATATACAATATGAATATAGGGAGAATTTCTTTTGACCTTTTATTACAGTCTTGATCTTTTATTACTGATGTCAAAGATTAGTAACATCCGTCTAACGTGTCCAATCCTGTCAGGGCGTGGAACCTGAGCTGGACATGGCCTGGAGGGGAGACCACTGGAGGAGGCTGGAGGAGCAAATGTCCTCTCACACGCACACGCACACGCACGCACGCACGCACGCACGCACACACACACACACACACACACACACACACACACACAATTTTACAGAGTCATTGCAGAGCAATCAAAAATGTGTGACATTTTCTCTGTAATTTAGCTGTTCCATATTTAAATATCAAAAACATTTTATTGTTTTCCAAGTTGAGTATTTTTTTACAAAACTGAAGCGTATTAAACAGATTGAAGTTTTGAAGATTGAACGTTTTTTTTTTCTAACTGGTCACAAGATTGGTCACAACATGGCCTTGCCGCTGCTCCTACTGAACTGTATGTATTTCATGTTGCACCTTACGCCAAAGCAAGTTCCTAGTTTGTGAATTTTGTTTACTGACAATAGCAATAAACCTTCTTCTGATTGTGACATGCTGCCTACCTAACGGGTTAGTTAATGGCAGCAGTTGTGTGTCATACCATAACTATGCAGATGACACTCAGATATGTCTCACTGACAGCAGGGAATATGGATTCACTCTGTCACTGCGTCCAGATCAGTGTGTGGATGCAAATAAGACAAGACTTAAGTCATCGACTTTCACCTACATAAACATTGTCAGCAATTTGCAGTCTGTATAGCACTTTCAATGGCATTTTGTACAAATTGTGCTCTATGAATACATTTTAATTTGTTTAGATTGAAAATGTTAGGGTTGTCAGTGTAGGCTATAAACTCACATCTCTACCACTTGGTGATGCACATAAAATATATATATACCTATTACGAAATGTCTGATGTTACATTAAATGTTAACATAATGCCAAAACGCTTAAATGCGCTCGCACACTCGTTTCAATCGTCAACTTCCTGTAACCACTGTCAAAAAGTAGGACCTCTGGTGGAATCTTTAGTGTATGTCTGCAAAATGAAGAAATCTGAATAAGGCTGTTTTTTTGTTTTACCCAAAGGCTTTATTTGATAAGACAGTTGTAGCATGAAAAAGGAAGAGATTAAGTGGAGACCTTCAGTAAATCTCTAGGATTCAAACTCTTGATACCGCAGGGGTCACTGCACCACCAGCGAGCGCTCAACGCATTCACTATGAAAGGTGATTTAAGTGCTCTACCAAATGATTGAGAAAACCACAACCATACTGTGGAAAATTCTATGGGCAAATAAATGACATGGGCATAAGAGGTGGCAGACCCTCCATCAGAAAAGTTACATAGTGCACCTTGTTGAGAAGGAAAAGTGTTCCAGTTTGTTGGCTATTCCTCTGGAACAAGTCCCTGGTCCAGAAATAGTACTACAATGGTTGTAGACTACAACCATTGCTACAACCAATTTATGCAACATATGTTTTACCGGGATGTCTTCCTAAAAATATATAATAAGAGGATAACTTCAAATAATTCAGCAGAATTATTGACATTGGTAGTAGATGGGAGTTTTACTCTCAATCTATACAACCCCTGACACCCTGGACTGGATTGGGTACAGTGCACCTGATCAATACAGCCCCAACAGGGATGTGACAGACAATCAACAGTCGCAAAGTGGAACCAAGTGAATGGGGAAAAATATCTTGGTTATTTTCAATTTTTTAATCAAAAGATTTATTCAACGTCACTCTTTAAGGGAAATTTGACAATTACATTACAAACCATCAAACACCATACCATCAAACACAAAAGCAACAGATTAATTTTTTGTACCAACTTCTGTTGCACTGCTCAACAAATCCACAGTCTTTTAACAGCTTGCATTTGATTGACTGTTTTTATAATATATATGTATTTATTTTTAACCGCAGGTGAAATGTGTTCTTTTTGGCACTTTACTTGCACAAGCACTTTCTCAAGTACTTTACTGGGATTGTGCAATATTGTTATGGCATAGCCATATGTTTTTCTTGTGCTGAAATGGTGCTGACTGTAGTCCTGATGTTGTGTGTGTTTTTCTGCTGTGTGTATGTGACCCCCAGCACTGTGAGCCCAAGACAAATTTCCCTTTGGGGACAATAAAGTTTAACCTAACCTAAATACATTGAAGAAGCAGAAGAAGTTTCCATTAAATGAATGTACTTATTTGACAGGCTGTTTTATTTTACCTTCACTGTTATTAAAAGACAGTTCAGAAGTGCATTAAGGTAGTCATTCCCAACCTTGGAGTCGGGACCCAAGTTTGGGTCACTACAGATTCTCAGGGGGTCCCCAAAGTTTGTGAAGAAAAGGGATCCAAACAAAGTTGTGTGAATTTGATGAATTGTTGCTTGCTACTATATTATAAGGTATTTTAACCAGAAAATAATATTTTTTGCATATAAGGCTGTAGTAAATAAGGGTCGCTGGGAGAAAAAGGTTAGACATTTAATGTCAGACCAGGTTCCTGCTCCAGAAGTGAGTTCTGCCAAACACAGGACATCCCGGGTCAGCAGGCCCAGGTTAGGGAAGACATGCTAGCTAGTAGTCTTCTAATAAGAGCCTCGCAGGGCTGCTCGCCACCACATCGCCACTGTGCACAGTAGAGCGCTAAGGGAGCTCTCAGCCATGGAGCAGACCTGCATATGGAGGGCAAGGGCACAAGCAAGCCAGCACAGCGTGTATGAGACAGAGGAAGTACAAAAAGTCACCTCTGGCTTTTATAAGTTCTGGCTCTGGCGCCGTCTGCTGGCTGCTTAATTAAAGTTCATCCTGCCACACAAGCATAGAATGTGGCTTTCATTGGAAATATATCTTGTGTATGAGGCTATGGATTTTACAGTGCAGGCTAAAGCTGCACTGTACAACCACAGTCAGAATCACTATTTGTACATGCTGAATAAGGTTATTTTATTGGAATTAATTGCGAATTGCATTTGCATGGAGCAACCCGCCACCCCAACCTTCTTCAAATAGTGTCAGGGGTACAAAACAGTATGCACTGGTTTGAGGAAGGATGCTGCCTGTCTGGTTAATAATGTTGCTCAGGTGGCTAAATCTGTTCAAGTGACCGTCAGTGTTGCCAGATTTTACTGACAGTTTCCAGCCCAAAGTCCACATAAAACCCGCCAAGATCAATGAAAACCAGCCCAAATTATAAACTTTCCAAAATTACTATTTAAATGGTATACAAAGCACAGTTGCAACCGTAAAATTATGAACAAACCAACGGCACACACCAGATAAACATATAGACCACAGTCGGGCCCTTAGCCCTCCTTATTTGGCAACTATACAATACCACCATCTGATTGTATGTGCGTTTAAAGTTGACAGGTTAGACATGTTTGACTAATATATACTGAATATGATTGTATTTAAGATTTTACTACACATTTAGCCTCTTTAGTCATCTGTTTGACAATCTTCATAACATTTATAGTGTTAACTGTCTATTTATTTTCAACTGTACGTCACATTTTGATGACACACACCTGTAATTTTAAACTTTTATTCATGAAAATTTCTTCTGGAACTGTACTTCAAAAATGTAAAACTGCTAAATATTTACCACAAGTGCCCTCCCACCAAACTAAGCCATAATTTGAATATAATGAGAACTTGTCATATAGACTTTAGTCCCATGCAAACTGGATATCAGAATTGTAATACGTGTAGCATGCTTTGGACTCATTCTCCAGAACTGGGGCAATCCACATTTTCAGCTCGGGCTGGTTCTCCCATTACTTCCAATATAATTTCTTGTATTTCCCCCATTTGGAAATCTTGTTTTAAATCCTGTATCTCCTCTCCAGCCGTGAGATAAACTGACCTCGCCTTAAACCCTAAACGTTAAGCAGGACCCAGCGCCAAACCCGAGGGTGCGCAGACTGAGCCGGTGTTTATTGTTTCCATCCAATCAGAGGTCGATTAGACATTTTGACTGACAACTAGCACAACCAATGTCACTGTTGCAAACCATTCAATATGCAATTTCTGTAATTTATTCTATTCTATTTAATATTCTATCAACAACTCAATAATACACAAATATTTATGAAGATATTAATCTATTTTGCATTTTCAAATTCCCGCCTGAGACATCCAAAAATAGCCCAAAATATATGCACCCGCCCAACGCTATTTTTTTCCGCCCGAAGCCAACAAAAGGAGCCCAATTGGGCGGAAAACCGCCCAATCTGGCAACACTGGTGACCGTCTTAATTTTATACCAAACTAAACTGTACAATGAAGTTGGAACATGTTTCCTGTCAGGCGCAGCAGCATGGCTCTACTATGCAGTCTATAATATAATATATCCACGATTTGGATTTCGGGGTCGTCAATGTTACGTCATCACTTCGTGACCCACAGTCATGACGTCATCAACCGGGGCCCGACCAGCGTGGAGGAACATGGCGACAGAGCAAAGTGTCCAGAAGAAGATGCTACGTTACTCGCTGGTACTTTCGACCTTTTGAGGTTTATTATCTTTGTTGAAGCAGCATACGGTGGACATAATTCGGCGTCAAGATGCAATCGTTGAGGGCCGCCTTAGCGCCGGTTTTTTCAAGGACTCCAAGCTTCACCCTGTTATGTCGACGACAGACTGTAAAAGTGTACACCTGCTCCTCGTTTCATTCGACAGGTCTTTGTCAGACAACAATGGATACTGAAATGACGGTAATTCGCGTCCCCAAATACATGCAGAAACGAGTTGAAAGCGTCAAAGAAATTGGTGGCAAAACCAACATCCATAACGCCAAAGCTGGACGGCTGCTTATACAGAGCAAAAACCCGAGTCTAAACCAGTCTGCAGCACACATTTTTGGAAAATTTGAAAAGCCCATCCTATGTTCAAAAGGATGGAAGCACAATAAATCGTATGGGGACTACTTTACTATCAGCAAAACAAGGTCAGTGGCACCATACGTTGCTGACTATCAGAAGGATGGTGAAGAAAAGAAAACGATCAAATTCAATAATCTTCGTATATGCAAACCTTTGGTAGATGTAGTTGAAAGGTTGAACATTATCTATCCCACCACAGTTCAACTGCAGACTATTCCAAAGATCATGAAAGGTTACAATATTCTATGTGCTGCGGAAACTGGAAGCGGCAAAACACTAAGTTATCTTCTGCCTATTATTCACAAACATCTTGAAAAAGCATCAGAAACCAACATCGAGGATTGCAAGATCCATACCTTAATTCTGGTACCATCAAGAGAGCTGTCAGAGCAAGTGGCTGCTGTTTGCAGGTTGTTGTGTCGTCCATTTAGGATTGTGACCAAGACTGTGGGTGGTGGTCGAGGTGTGGGACACATCAAGAAGCTGTTCAAGAGAGAAGTACCAGATATTTTGGTGGCTACACCTGGGGCTCTAGTGAAGGCTTTACAAAGACGCTGCCTCGACTTAAGTGAGCTGAGCTTCTTAGTTATTGATGAGGCAGACACAATGTTTGACCCTAGCTTCTCCGGCATGTTGGAGAACATCCTGAAAAGTGCAAACATTTCAAGTGATCCAAGTGAAACTCATGGCCCAGGAAGCAAGGCCCAGTTGCTTGTGATAGGGGCCACTTTTCCTGGTGGTGTTGAAGAAGTTCTCAGTCAAGTGACTGATATTGGAAAGATGAGTATCATAAAAAGCAAAATGCTTCATTTCCTCATGCCTCATGTTAAGCAGACTTTCCTTAAAGTTAAAAGTGCTGAGAAAATTCTGGAGCTTCACCAGGCCCTAAAAGTCCATGAAAAAGATAACTCTGCTGTGTTAGTTTTCTGCAATAAGTCAGCCACAGTGAACTGGCTGGGTTACTCACTGGAGGAGGTGGGTGTCAGACATGCTCGTCTGCATGGAGAGATGGCGGCTTCTGTGCGCTCAGGAATCTTTCATCAGTTCCAAAAGGGAACAACAAACGTGTTGATTTGCACAGACATTGCTTCACGGGGTTTAGACACATCCAGGGTGCAACTAGTCGTCAATTATGACTTTCCTTTCAATCTTGCAGACTATATCCACAGAGCAGGGAGGGTAGGGAGGGCTGGCGGAGAACAAGATGGGGAAGTGCTAAGTTTTGTCACTTATCCTTGGGATGTTGAGCTTGTGCAGAAAATTGAGTGTGCTGCTCGTAAAAGAACATCTTTACCAGGCATGGAAAAAAATCAGCTTGAGCCAAAACCGAGATTCTAAAATAAAGGCATTTTTGAGTATCTTAAATATTAGTATTTGTATTATTTACATTATAAAATGTGTGCTGATTTATGGTTGAACTTTTTCTGTTACAAGATGACCATCTATTAATATCTAAGGCTGCTTTGTGTTTCCTTTACTGTTGGAATCTCATGTTTTACTCAGGATTGGCCACTAGATGGAAATGTTAATGTACTTTCAAGCTTGACCCTTTCTCTGTTGTTACAAAAAGTATTTAGTTTTCCTTCAAACCTCAATTAGAATTCATTTAAAGCTTGGTTTCCACTGTCAGACAGGTTACGGGTTTGGTTCACATGACATCAAAACATTCTAGAATCCCCATAGTTTAGGGCAGGGCAGAATTCTATGGTAGATTACAAATTTGTTGACTTGTTTGAGGATTAATATCTATATTACTGAGCCTATCAACTTGAAACATACATTGTTACAAATTTCAACATATTAATATACATAGACAAAAATGTAACAATTTATTCACAATAATTTCAGAAAGTGGTGCTATTATTCATTTCTAAAGGCATGATTGTTGTCAGTTGAAAGGATTTATTCATAAGATTAGTATTGCAAGTTTGTGGAGCCTATCCCAAACAAATAATCCACTTTTGTTGATGCCTGTTTTTGATATGTTTTTTTTTGTTTGTTTTTTCAAAAACTAAATCTCCTATAGAGTTACAGTGTCCCTTGGACATCATCTGAGATTATGATAATCAAAGTCTAGAACGTGAAAGCAAGCTATTCGTCATTTTTCGAAGAGAAACCATCACATGATGAAATTTAGAAACTTTTGGATTAACACCTAATTTCATGTCAATATTATTTTTTTCAACAGACAAACCAGGGGTAAATCACATGGACTGGCTGAAGCCCTCTGTTTACTCCATGACATGCTAATGGTTTACACCAAAGTCATTTTGGAAATACTGCAATTTATTGGGCTGACCAACAGACGTGTTAAGGGCTCTGACTGTAACAAGGGGGTTTGGATCAGAATGTCTGGAATTTAGGCTGTGATTGTCCTGCTGTGGCTGGGGGTCGGCATCTTTAAAGCATTGACCCAGTTAGAGTCAACTTTCAACTAACTGTACCACTACCATGACAACAAACTTTCAGCATTATGTTTGAATACTTATTTATAAATATAGCAATATTTATAATTAATATAATTTTTTTAAAAAGGTGGAACACTAGAGTTTGGTTTGCTATTCAAAAAAAAGTCAATTAATTCTGAAACTGATTGATTTTAAAGCCATTGTTAGGATAAATCCAGTGGCTACTTTTAATTTGCCTTAAAAACTGCAAGATTTTTGTGGATCATCCTATTTCAGATTCAAATCAAACACTTGATCATTCTTTTTTTGTGTGTGTGTGTGTGTGTGTGTGTTTTTACAACTACAAAGACACTACATATGAAAAGTAAACAGACAACTTAAATAAAGAAAATAACAAATCAAATAATTTGCTGTCATGGCCAAGATGCCCCTGAAATTTTTCTCCCTGAAAAGTACTGCAATTCCACATGTTTAGTTATACACATGTTTATATCCTTTGTGTGTATTGGAACAAAAAACTGAGGGGTAAAAAAAAAAAAGCAATTTTCACATAATTTCATACAAAATTGTGGATGAGTAACTATGTTTCTAGCATGTGGTACTCGTTTAAACCCACCAAGTACAGTAACAATTGTGGGCAATATAAAAATCACACCTGAGAGCTGATAAAAAGGAGAGAGGTTGACTCAGTCTTCACATTGTATGTCTGTGTGTGCCACACTATGGAGAAAAGAAAGGGAAGAGAACTGTGTGGAGTTGAAAATCAAAATTGTGTGAAAAATAGTAACATTCTCAAGGTTACAAGTCCATCTCCAAAGATCTTGATATTCCTTTACAGTGCGCAGCATATTCAAGAAGTTTGCAACCCATGGCTCTGTAGCTAATCTTCCTGGACATGGACGGAAGAGAAAAACGGATGAAAGGTTGTAACACAGGATAGTCTGGATGGTGGCTAAGCAGCCCCAAACAAATCCAATGAAATTCAAGCTGTCCTGCAGGCTCAGGGTGCATCAGTGTCAGTGCGAACTAGCAGTTGAAATTTGAATGAAATGAAATGCTATGGCAGGAGACCCAGGCAGACCCTATTGCTGACACCAAGACATAAAAGAGCAAGACTACAGACCACAGTCTTGTGGACAGAGGAGACCAGGATGGAGCTGTTTTTTGTAAAGCACACAATTCTACGGTTTACTGAAAATGCAATGAGGCCTATAAAGAAACCAACACCGTATAAACAGTCAGATATAGAGGCGTTTCAAAGATGTTTTGGGGTTCTTTTGCTGCCTCTGGCACTGGGTGCCTTGACAGTGTGTAAGGCATCATGAAATCTGAGGATTACCAAAGGATTTTTGGTCGCAATGTAGGGCCCAGTGTCTGAACGCTGGGTTTGTGTCCGAGATCATGGATCTTCCAGCAGGACAATGACCCCGAACATACTTCAAAAACGCAGAGATGGATGGATTTTGAGAGTCCAGATCTCAATCCCATTGAACACCTGGAGAGATCTTAAAATTGCTGTTGGGAAAAGGTACCCTTCCAATATGAGAGCTTGGAGCAGTTTGCAAAGGAAGCGTGATCCAAAATTCTGGTTGAGAGGTGTAAGAAGCTTTTTGATGGTCATAGGAATGGATTTCAGTTATTTTTTCAAAAGGGTGTACACCCAAGTATTAAGTTAAGGATGCTATTAATTTTGTTCAGCCCATTTTTTGAGTTTTGCGTGAAATTTGATCAGTTTTGGCTTTTTCATTTTTTTTGTGTTATTCCAATGCACAGAAAACAAGCATTTAATGTAATTGCAATATTTTTCTGGGAGAAATTGTGCATTTTCTGGAAAAAATCCAGTTGTGCCAACACTTTTAGCCATGACTGCAACTAAACAACTAAACAGAAAAAAAAAAAAAAATCATATTAATAATATATATTTTTAAACTTTTCAACTGAACCTTTAAATACAGGCTTTTAGATAGAGAATATCCAACCTGTGTACCATTGATAAAAATCAGCAATGACAATTGACATCCTAATTGTACCAGTGTCTCAGTCTTTGTTACACAAGATCTCCAAACATGTGTTTTAGAGTCTGTTCAGCCAACGCTTAGCTTATTATCAGTAATTATTATTATATATTTTTTTTATCGTCGATTCATTACAATTAGTCACAATCAGTCGATTAATCGTTTATGAAATTCATGATATCTCGGGCTGTAGTCGACTAAAAAAATCTTCTTCTTAATCTTTTAGTCGACTAAAGACATGTCCCACCGATCGATTAGTCGACTAAAAAGAGGGCGTGGCAAAAGCTCAGAAAACTTTTCGTCCACCACAACTACGCAAGAATTTATGCAAGAGCAACCATCTACAGTATACAGAAAATTAGGGCTGTAGTTTAAGGGGGTGATGCTGGTGGACTACAAATGCGACCGGTCCATTATTAATGACGCATTTCCTTTCTACCCCCCCCGGATTATCTCCCCCTCCCCATTCACACACAGCAACAAACACATGATACTGAGGTTCCTCCGACGCCGCTGTTCTCCCGCTGCCCGTGGCACTCGGACATATCGCTGCTTACACGGGGTGGAGGATATTTTTCGCAGAGAGAAGCGCGACGTGCATCTCTTCTGCAGCGGGGAGCTTTGAAATGCCCCAGTGGATGATCTAAAGGTAGGTTTTCACCATTGTAATCGGCTTTTTGCAGTAGTCACCGCAAATCTCATCTGACTCCGACCAAACCTTCACATCAAAACTACGTGCGCTCGGGAGTATTGCACGGCGTGGTCTTGGGCACGTCTGGTGGTCTAATGCCCACCTCTGCCGCTCATTTCGGTTCCCCGGGATACAGCTTCAGCTTGTGCGTGTGCTTTTGAATGAATCCACACTAAAGTTGAGCTGCAACACTCATCAGAGAGAACAAAACTTGTGGAGCCTTTACATCTTCTTCGATGCTGTGACTTTGGGTGACTTCGCAGAGCGGTCAGTGGGCTACTAGTGCTGCGGCAATTCATTTGGGTCTGCGTTTTATCCGGGTAAACCGCGTTATTGAATCAAAAGCCAAAGAAATGAGCATCTGAGGGTGCCATGGAAGTATAGCGTTGTGCTGGTGGGTGTGAGGAGTCATCTTTACTCATGGGAGTTCACGGAGAGGCTGAAGTTACATGGCAGTGGACACGGGAAAACCATCCGCCATGTTCAGAAGATACCAATAGCCTACGTCTGTATGCCACCTGCAGATAACTTTCCTTGTATGTGTACCTGCGAAAAACTATTGTAGGTGGGAATTACATCGAGGATTAAACACGCAGATCTAAATCTGGTAATGTTGTTTGATTTACAATGTTTGTTCTTCTGCAAGATGCAGTCGTGCGTATCACCGTCAAGAGGATAATGTTTACGCGTGGGTTACATTTTAAAATGACGCGTAAAATCCATCCTTTTCCCAGTTTGAACATGATACAGTAGGATGTACCCGCGGTGCATGCTGCCACACCCCTCTACAGAACCATAATGGACAGTAAATATGTAAGAGCCACCTGCTTTAAGTTCATAAACAAACCAAATAGCACTTGTTGGATATTCATTGATTGCTAATAATACAAATAGCGGTTGACCACTAATAGATGAGTTTATGAGACAGGCATTTGACTTATTTCCTATGCACTTCTGCTTGCTTATTTTCAGTTAAGCAAATTTTCCTTTATGCTTTCTGGTACTGTAGCCACTGCTGCCAGAGAGACATATGACCTTAGTCTGCTGGCTCCAGTTGGCTATGTGTAATCCTGCAGGGACGTCTTCCCCTCACTGCTCTTACACATCCTCCTGGCATGTCAACTGTATACTTGTTATGAAATGTATCCCTCGCAAAACCTATACTGTATTAAAAGTGTGAAGAACACCGGTGCCTCCAGAGTATGTCAAATTATTATCTCCCCATGTTAAATGTTGTCCTTTCAAAATGGCAACTGCAGTCTAATGGACCAGACATCCTATTGTTATGGTTATACTGCACTCTTTCATCTGTGAGAAAATAACATTTGATCAAACCTCTGGTTTTGTATATGCTGTCCAGCCACATAGGCCTATCCAAACTCAACTGATTAACCCTGATCCAGTAACTTTAGAGCATATGCTGTTTCTTCTCTTACGTAGTTTTAGTTTTAGAAAAGCTATCAAACTCGTCATTGATGTTGTTTTTTCGACTGTCTAGCCCGTGTAAGTCTGCACAAGCTCATAAAGAAAGATCATATAGACCATGTTTTATATGTGTAGTCATTGCTGTGTTGTAAGGTTGATGATGATATGCTTTCTGATATATTTATATACGCATAATATATGTAGACCTATATGGACCTGGTGTGAAATGTTTGAGAACCACTAACTAAGAAAACAATTTTGCAAAGAGAAAAGCAAAGCATCTGTTCTGCATGGAATTGTGACTTTAAATTTAAATGTATGAGTAATCTGAATTCACAGAGGGGATTTCCCTCTTTCTGTCACTAGTAGTGACTACTCCACCAAGTTTAATGACGTTTTAATTGAGGAAATAAATCCTTAAACACGTCTCTCCAAGCACCTGTTTTGCTCGCTATTAAAAAATACATAAGCTAATGAATATGAACTGTTGGTTTAGATGTCATTTTGTTGCACTGCTTGGTGCATTGTTGTGTTTTATTACACTTTAATTGAGTTTAATACTTTGCTTCCCTGAGCTTTTTGTCAGATTGTTCTTTGCCGTTTCAAGTCAGGCACCTGGAATTCATTCGCTGAGTGTTTGGTTATTAAAGCTGGTTACTACTACACCTGGAATGGAACATAGACATTGTTGTAACTTTTAGTCCATGCACAATCTTGGACCATTATTCTTCAGCTATTGTTTTGGAAGTGTGTCCAGTACTCATTTTGTACTTTTAAAATGTAACTCACTGCCTGGTGAGCATTTGGGTCCATAGACATCCTTTTAAAGAGTCCCCATTTATTCTGTGGCATTCTAAAAATGCACCTTCTGACATACTTTTTGTAACAGTTTGGTGACATGGTTAAATCTTGTGTGTGAGTGAGTTGGGATAAAAAGCACCGCAAGGAGCTGTACAAATTCCTGGCCTAGTTCAAGTTAACAATATCTCCAAATTTCACACTTCGTTGTGACTGTGCCAAGGCATGCGTACCCTTAAACATAAGTCACAAGACTGAAAAAGTAGATCAGCGTCAAAAGGAGCCAATACAAATGTTTATTTATCACAAATTATATTTTTTTATTTAATGCAAGTTAAGTTACTGAATCTTCTATAATATTTTAACTTTCCCACCCCCTCCTTATGGTGCTGGCTTACCTCCTACTCATTTCACCATGTCATGTAAATGGCATCACAAATAAGCTGGTGATATAGCTTCCAACAATGATCTACCGCTTTTGCTTTTAGGAGTGCTGTTTAGCTTTGGTGTGTGCCTTTTACTGGCTCAAAGGCAGGATGTGTTAGCTCAATATTTTACTCTATAATTACATGGGAAGCTACGTTTCCGACATGGCTGTCTCATTGATCAACCAGAGCCCTGCAGCCATCTCTGTATGTGGGTCTGAGGGGTGATGTCAGTCTGTGCACCCCGGACAGTCTGGTTTAAAAACACCAACATTTGTTGTCATGCTTAGCACCCTGGAGTAAGTACTAGTCTCTGTAGTTAGTTTTTATAGTAACTGAATTCTTACTGAAATTTGTTGCACATTTAGTTAACCATGGTACAGTGGTGGGTGATATTGACTTTTCTCTTTTTTATCTCTATAACAACAATGAGTAGATTTTTTGGAAACCAAACAGAAATGTGCTAACTGTGTCTTTAAAGTATTAGTTGAGGTTTAAGTATCACTTTATACTCCTATTTGGAAGTTTATAATTTAACTTTGTTCCATTTATATTTTTGATCAGCTCTTTTTGCAGCATTTTTCATTATTGTTATAAATGATAAAATGTTTTCATATCTTCACAACAGCCTCCATAATAACATCATTAAGTAATACCAAAGATTTAAAGTTTAGACATTGCCCATTGTCCTTGCACCCACCGCTGCTGAAGTCGACAAAAATCAAGGCTTTTTCTTCTCATCTGTAAATGATCTGTTTTGATCATTTTACTTGTGTGAAGTATAGAACTACCCAATATATAATGTTTAATCATTTGTCCTTAAATTAAAATGCTTCAAGTTTTGCCACAACCTCCTGTAATTGTAATTTGGATGTTTTGACCTATGGGAACGTCTTGGTGACCCTAGCTGAAAAGGGATCTGTTCTGAAATGTGTGTCAGGTTGCAGCTGAGCTCGTCAGCTATTAGTGGACTGCATCTCTGGCACAAATCCCTGCTGCCATGGTTCCTTGCTCTAGGCTCATGCCTTATAGTCACCAGGGTAGAAATGTAACCTAATCATGTGTCCTCGGTTCCCGGTACATAGACTGGAAACACTATGAAGAGCAGTCAGTGAGGCTCTGCAGCTTCTTACACAACTTTTACAATACTCATGTTCTTATCCATGAGGTAAAGGATTAAAATAAAGTGATTTGGAAATAAATAGACATTTACTGACCGAAAATACTAGTGCGTACAAACTGACAGGACACATTTCATCCCCGTAATGTGTTATGTTCAGACGTCTTTGTTGTTACTTTCATTTCAAGTTATTTGACCCCAATTTAAGCCCAGCCTGGATTCATAATTCCAAATTGACCTGATCAATGTTTGGCGTCGTCAGAGACGGTCTAAAATGATACAGCTAGATCATATTTTTTTTTCTCAAGGATTATATGCCCCTGATCAATTTTCCGTGTGCTGTATTTGAGCTCTGTCTGCAAGTTTGAGCAAAGCCAAAAATGGCAATCTATGTTTGTTTTTCAAGATCATTGTTCCTCATCAAATTATTTTAGTATGATTGATGTGTTGGTTCGTGAAGTAATCCTGATTTGGAATTCCCCCAGGAAGTGAGTGTGGAACGGCCCAGAGCTTCACTGAGCAGCACTGAGTGAGCATGCTGGGGGGCTGGAATGGAATCCCTCCCATCCAATCCTCCTGAGCCCTTCTCCAGTCTGGGGCGTCTATTCTTGGTTTTCCCTTAAGGATAATGCCTTTCTACAAATGTTTGGTTGCAAACTGTGGATTAAGGAAACTAATAGTCTTCTCCATCTTTTGATAACGGCTGGACACTGGTGGACAAACTAGTTACTATCTTGCATACTGTCAGTTGACCACAAGCAGGTGAAAATTAATCTCCGCTTTCAAACTCCAATGCATTTAATCTCCTCCTATCATCAACAAATCATTTGACTGGATGCCCTCGTGCTGTGGTTTTTCGCATCATTCCGCTCTCACTTTGTAGCACTCTTAAATATACCCAGCCACCCTCTGCAAAGTTGTCCAGATGGATAACCACAGAAGTAGCCCTTTAATGTATATTGTACAGTCCTGACCAAAAGTTTTAAGACCAGTTGAATAAATGGCAAAAGTCACGTTTTTCATGGTTGGATCTTAACAAGGTTCTAAGTACAGCTTCAATAAGCAACACGAAATGGGAGTGAGACGTAAACTGAGTAAAGGTTTTATTGAAAACAAAAAAAATATAACATTAATATCAAAATTAAATTAAATTAAATTAAATTGGCTGTTCTGCAGACGGCCTCACGAAGGACAACTACTGTCTGGAGCTGTTTTCCATTTTTGTAAACTTCCCTTGCCATCCATCCCCAAAGGTTTTCAATTGGATTTAGATCAGGAGAACACACAAAGAAGGATGTTATTCTCTTGGAAGAAGTCCTGGGGTTTTGTGGACTGTAGCGTTGTCCTGTTTAAAAACCCTGTGGTTCCATAGACTAGGACCCTCAGTCATGAGGGATGCTCTCTGCAACATCTGCACAGAGCCAGCGGCCGTTTGACGCCCTGCACCATCAGGAGCTCCATTGTTCCGCTGAAGGTAAAAGTACCCTAGATCGTTATGGTGTCCCCTCCCTGTGGCGGGTAGAAAACCTCTCTGATGGGATCTGCTTGTTGTGCCAGTAATGTTGGAAACCAATAAAAAGAAAGTTCATAAAAAAATAAAACTTTCTTCCACTTTTCAATGTCCCATATTTGCTTCTCTCTTGTGAAGTCCAAGCAGCAATTCTGTGTCGTTCAAGGAAACAAGGCCATTGAAGATGTTTCTTGTTTATGTAGCTCTTCAGTTACAGATGTGTCTGATGGTTATTGATGGTTATTGGGCTACAGTCTGCACCAGTGACAGCCTTATTTTGGGTTGAGGATCGTCCAGTGTCTTGACGGACAGACAATCAGATCCTCTGACTCAGTGCTGGTGTAATTTTTTAGGTCTTCCACTTGACTTTTTTGTTCCATAACCCTCAGGATCTTTTTAAGAAATCCACAATGACTGTCTTACTGTGTCCCACCTCAGCAGTGATGGCGCGCAAGCGAGAGGCTCTGCTTATGCAGCTCAACAACCCGACCATGTTCAAAACGAGAATGTTTTTTTTGCCTTTGCCATCAGAACATCATGACTCTGAATCTGCATTTTTGCACAGATTTGAGCTTTTAAAGACATGTGGTCCTAAACTTTTGATCAGCTGCAGAACAGCCTATTTCACTTTAATTGTTGTTTTCAATAAAATGTTAACTCAGACTTTTTTCTTTTGTCTCACTCCCATTTCTTGTTGCATATTGTACTTTGAACGTTGTTAAGATCCAACCATGCAAAATGTGACTTTTGCCATTTATTCAACTTCAACTCAGAACTGTACAATCCCCACTGTCAGATTATGCCCCTTGCCCCAAAGCTTTTCTGTCTGGGTTGGCCTTGCCTCACCCCCCCACCACTGCACTCTCTGATGGTTGTAGAGTTTGAATACTGCTATATAAGGTAAACCATTCTTTGTTTATAGGAGTAGGGGAGAGCGCTTGGGAATGCTGCCAGGCCACTCGAGAGAAAATGGGGACAGTAAGAAGACCACTGAGAGGAGCAGTAAACTTTGAGGCTTTCCTAAAGTAGAAAGAGTGCAGCAGTTGGTTTCTGTTTCACACAGGGTGCTCTGAGGCAATCAGAAGTCTGAAAATAGTCTTTTATTTGCCCACGTTGTTATTTGCTTTGTAGGAATGCAGTTAGCAAAATGCATGTTTTTTGTTCAAATGAATTGTGCAAGCGTAATTTTTTACTGTAGAAAGTCATTCAGTGACTTTGCCCTTATGTTTATGTCCCAGTTATACTGAAAGCTGTATAAGTACAAATTGAACAAAGAATAAAGCATTATTTACTGTAGTCGGCTCATTTGTTTGCTCCTCTTGCGCCACTCCATAAAAGATTGTTCATAGAAATCATCTGAGCTTGAAGATGGTGCCCACATATCAACATGTCTATAGAGAGCCTGTTCACCAGCTGGCAATGAGACAAATGCAGCATTGTCAGATTCCACTCTTTAAAAGGAATAGGGCGTTTTGTCTTTGGGACTCCGGGGAGAAAGACAGCCTTGTCCCTAGCTGAGCTACTTATCTCCCATGTGCAGTGTGTCCTGCCGCAGGGAAATGAGTTGGTGAGCATCCTAGCATCTCCTTTCACACAATACTTATCTATATAGTCTGCCATGGCTACTAGATTGATAGAGATTGTAACGGTGTGAAATTCAGCCCATTCCTGTGAGAGTCTTCCGTAACACATGTTCCACATGAAAGTGGAAAGGTGGCTTGAATGGCATTTACAAGTGGCAGGTGTGGAAATGGGTCTTTTGTTTATAACTAGCAGCTGATGTGGGATATAGTATTGCTTTGGCATACAGTTTATGTATTTTTGGGAATACGCTTTTAATGCGCTTTTAATGCTTTTAATTGTGTGCTTGTATTCATGGATTAGGGTATTTTATTCCTTAAGGCTTGTTATTATCACGTTGTTCTCCTTGATGTTTATTGTTGTTACTTACAGGGGTGACATTGGTTAACCACTTCTACAATTTAGATCTGAATTTCAGTGACATCATGTTGGTGTGAGTAATTTTAAAGGGCAGGCAGGGAAACGTGTCCATTTAATGCATAATAAACTAATAATAAAAATGTCATGTTTTCAGTTTAAAGTTGTCACAGAAGTTCCATGAATTATGTAGGTCTGTTACTCTGTTACTGCTACTGTTACTCATGCAGGTAACTGTGTCATGTCATTGTATATTTCCAGCGGTTATTGGTTATTGGGTTTACATTCACTAACAGCCACACCACCAATCTCATTGATAGGTTTACCAGACCAGGCATAATATACCTATTGATAGCATTGTTTAAGAGTCTATTGTATGTTAAAATGAAAGATGAAAAATTTATGTCTTTTTGAAATATATTATGGGGCTATTAATGCAGCACAGTGGCATTGAATTGAATTGAATAACGGTGCTTTGTTTTATTTTTTTGCCTTCTATAAGAAATCAAGATACATAATTCTTAAAATCTAATTCTGCTGGTCCTCTTCAATAAAAAAATTTCTATGCCTTCTTTGTTTGGGCAGAAATGTCTTTAGCCCAGCGAGCAGAAAATAGTAGTAGGAGCCCCTCCCTTCAATTCCCTATCGACGCCATGCTTTCCCTGTTTATCTCTCACCTCTTCTTCTGCCCCTCTTCCAGTTTCTCTCACCCCTATCTCCATTTCAGCACCCTACAGTTCCTCCCTCAGCCCTAGAGCCTGCCGGCATGTCATCGCCTTGCCTTCGACTCAGCCTCCGGGATGAAGTGACACTGGTTGCATCACTGGGCTGTAAATCAGCGCGGCACATCTGGTAAATTGGCGAAGCCTGACTGATTGATAGACAGCTCTTAAAATTTTGAAATTCTTCCCATTGCATCTGTCTGTATATACCTCCGTCTGGGCATCTAAAACATGAACTATGATTTGTGACCTCCTATTGGTTCATCAGCATTATCACAATAACAAAACTGACTAATCGTTTAATAAATGATTTATGCAACTTTTTTTTTTTTTTTGTAGTACAAGATTTGAGTTTTAGAGGGTCAAATTCTGCTATTGATTTATTGCATTCGTGCTCGTTATTTTGGCAAGAATGTCCATTGAAAATTAGGATTGTGTCAGGGGCATTAAGTAAGCTTGTATCAATATTATCGTTTATTGGAATATTTTCTATAACAATATGTATGTCACACCTCAGAAACTGTTAGGATGGCAGGCTGGTCAAGAGATAGATACCTACCTACCTACCTACCTACCTACCTACCTACCTACCGACCTTATTTATCCCTGTCAGGGAAATTCAAGTGTTCAGTTGTCCAGTTTTTACAACGAGATTATCTTTTGCCATGACTGGAACTATAGTGCTGTAAAAGTGTAAAGTAAATACACATATGGACACTTCACCTTTGGTTTATCTAGGAATATTTGTATTGGAATACAATCTTAACATTCAAAGGCGACCTCATCAAATAAAAAAGCAGGTCTTTGACAAAGCTTTTAGGAAGGATTTCCATAAATAGGAATTGTGCTAGATTACACTAAAGAGAGCTTTTGGTCACTTTCATCTTTTATACAGCGAGTGCTCCAAATGAATAGTGCTGTTATTTTATTGTTTTACGTTTCATTTGAATATCAACAAAAAGACATGCATAAAGAAATTGAGTTGGGTCCTATTTCCCAATTTTATTTTCAGTTGTATTGACAGTGGGGCTGTTCAATTATTGCAAAAAACATTCATCAATTACTTCTATACCGTCCAAATTTACTTGTTCAGATATAGATCGTTATTAGTAAAGTTTTGTTTTGTGGCACTTTTGTTTTCAAAGCCACTGTAGACGAGCGGCTTTGCTCCAGGTTTTGCAGGATAGAATGAGTGCACATATCATTCTGAACAGAAGCAATTGTATTTTTGATTGCAACATTTTTCTAATTGAATAGAGAAATAATAATTGAAATTGTAATTATAAATTAGATTAACTGCACAGCCATTTAATGGAAGCACATTTTTATTACAACAAGCATTTCCTAACATTAACACAGAGTGATTTATTAGCACATGATTTATTCAAAAGCTTACACAAATATTCCAAACATACAGTGACTGGACATTCCCATTGTTTCCTTAGATGCAAAGTCAAATAGTTTACTATTTAAATAGTTCTTTTTAAGGACTGTCACCCTCTGAATGCTTGAGTTTTTGAAAGCACTTATGTGCGTACCAGCTAATGTGTGTGTTACTTCTTTTGCCTCCCAACTACCTAAACAATGCTGAGTATTTAATTTGTATGAAGAAAATGGGGAGCGGCTCCTGCCTGAGTCTAACAATAGAAGTGACAAGCAGGAGGCCAGCTTTCACTGGAACAGCCTGGAAGCACAGTCTTAAGACACTATGATTGTTCCAGCACAAAAGGCATCCAGAGCCCCTTGAGGCAAGTCACCTATTGTGTCATGTCTGCTATGGCCCCTTTAGTATCCCATTCTTTTACGGCATTTTATTGGCTCCTCCTGGCTGATAGGAGACTTACCTGTGCAGAACAGTTTGCTTATCATCATCACAACTTACAGCTGACTTTTTAAATGAGCTTTTTTTCTGAAGGGAAATTACTGTCCCTTCACAAAACCTTAATTATAATAGAAAAGATAGGAGTTGCATCTTGGTGTTTTTAATTCAACTGTTTAAGCATCTACTCATGTTGAGTAGGTTTTGGAGGCTGAAGCAGCTGGACTTACAGTAGGGAGCAGTCATACGCCAAGCTGCAGCTGTCCGTCTGTGGACAGATTAAAAGGGCTCCCATATCTCTACAGATGAGACGAACCATGACTGTGGTGTGGAGGGCATGGGCCCTGTTAATGTGTGCACTCTAAAGGTGTGTTCACACTTGTTCAATTAAATATGGCAACAACAGCAGACTGAAAAGTTTTTTCTTTTGTGATTAATTTGATGGTCCACTCACATTCGGTGCGTTTAGTACATTCCCGATACATTGTTAGATAATGCAGAAAAAATCAGGATACACATTTCTGGCAGTATCACCCACCCCTAGACCAGTTAAGTTTGAGGAAAGTGGTGGTAATCTAAGATGTTTTTGCTGAGTGGCTGTTGGTGATGGAGATGGTGGCAAAAGTGAATGATTTTTAAGAGAGGTGCAATTGTGTTTTCTTGGCGTAGCTATGAATATGGACACTGGTGGGCTAAGGTGGAGCATAGAACAACGAGTGGGGCCAGGGGCCAGAGAAGAGCCAAACACAGTGCCTTGAGGGACTCCATCTGTGACTGGGATGGTGTGGGATGTTAATGGAGACATAGTTGGATTTTGAAAAACTCATGGTGAACTGCAGACGGTGGAGGAGAATGAAGCGGTCAATGGTCGCGGAGAGGTTGAGGAGATTTTTTTCATTCAAGCTGTACGATTACGTCTAACCTTTGTGTTATGCTAGGTTTTAAAAGATCTATTAACTTTTCTGAGTAATAATTTATATCTTAGCTTTTGGCTGTTTCTGTATGAGTTGGTGGGATGGACACCTCTGTCTGTTAGAAGGAATATACACTAGTATATGTCCATTTTCAAACTCTTGAATGGAAACTTGCCACCATATACCTTAGTTCTGTGTTACAATTAAATTGTCTTGATTGTATTTTTATTTTGTTTTATATTGTGATCGCTGTATCTTCCTCATTGAAAATGAGGGTCATGCTTAGTGAATTTTCTAGATTAAATACTGTTTTGCTTATATAAGCAATTGTTGTTTTCTTTTTACTTGCTGTCCTCTTGAATGTGCTTTGCACAGCACTAGTGATGGTGGAAATGGAAACCGGGTTATGACCCTTTCTTGAGGTCAGACATTTGAAAGGATTGCCCGTGGACATAACACCAGTAGGGACATCTCTTTGCTGTAAACCAAAAAATAAATATATACACCAGTAATGCCTCTCTGGGCATTATGTTCCTGTAAAATGCCACTTTGACAAAATTTCTTGTTTGCAATGCCTCTCAATGTGGCAAAATTACCAATGAAACACAGAAAGGAGTGAACACATTTTAAAATCAAACTTCAGATTTTATCTTTCAGTTCACTTACAGTTAATTCCTCTCTCAATCTCTTTAGTAACTTTTGTCTGTTATACAGTCTCCATTAAAGGGGACATAGACATTCCAGAAAGCACTCGAGGGCCAGTACAGGCTAAAACGATGTAAACCAAGTGTTAAATAGTAATGTAAACACATAGCTGAGCTCCCTGTTTGGCTGCAGGGTTTGATTCCATTCATGGAACTTAGAGTTGACCTCAACAGGGACTTGGGTTTGTGTAATTAAATTAGTAGCAGTGCCCCTGACCCCCACCACACACACGCATGCGCTCACACGCACACATACAGATTCTCAGTGGAAGGGTAGGACTAATAAAGATAATCTCTGCCCTCCCTGGAGAGGCCTCTCCAAGCCTATTTCGGAGTGTCCCCATGTCTGTGGTGTTTCATTTCCACAGATACCTCCAGCAGATTAAATGGGGTGTTTGGACAGAGGGCTCCTGACCCGCTAACCTCTGCCGGGAGTTGATATCACTGTGTGTGTGTGTCCGGACTTGGACCTGATGCGAAGCAACAGCTGTTCTCCAGATGTCCGCCGATCCCCTTTTAAAATGATCAGGCAACCATCTAATGACCATTAATCTCCCTTTGCCGAATCCTGTGTGTGTATGGGGTAACTCTTTACATTATCAGCCACATCACCTAGCCCTCATTCGGTCATGCATTGATTTCTCATGACTAATGAATTATCTTTCAAAAATGCAGGGAAAATTCTTTTACTATGTCATAATCCTGCAATGCCAAAAACACTGTATAATGAATTGGCACTTAAAATTGTTCTTCGATTGATAATTATGATTCTACACCATGTTGGTATGCATTACAGACAGGTGGCCCCATCAGTGAAAGCGGTGAATGACGTGTTTCCACCACTCCACTCTCCTCACTCCGCCCACATGTATTAGGCCCAGATCCCATGGAGCCATTTAGCTAATTGCGTACGTGGGTTTGCTTCTTATCAGTGCGAGTACTAGACACCAGACAATTAGTCAGCAGGTTTCAGTTAAAGCTGCTGCTGGACTGATGTTGCTATGATTTAGGTCCTTTAATCCCTCACTACATTATAATTAAGTACAGGCTGTTTTATCTTCCCTCAGTATTATTGAGTACAGGCTGTTTTATCTTCCTTCAGTTTCACTCACTGTCTTCCACAGACTTGAGCAGTTGTTATCCAGAGCTAACCAACATATGGAGCTCACCACTGGCCGCTCAACCCTTGGTTCTGAATGTAAATTTGATTATGATTGATAATAATGATAATTTTATTTAAAATCTGTATCTGAAATCTGTATCTGAAATCCTTTCTTTCTTTCGTTCTTTCTTTATTTCTCTTTCTCTCTTTCTTTCTTTCTTTCTCTCTTTCTTTCTCTCTCTCTCTCTCTCTCTCTCTCTCTCTCTCTCTCTCTCTCTCTCTCTCTCTCTCTCTCTCTCTCTCTCTCTCTCTCTCTCTCTCTCTCTCTCTCTCTCTCTCTTATTATGTTGGACAAAATTACTACCTTAACTGTTGAATGATCTGCATGCATCTTTATGACCAATATGTCTGCCGTATTGATACGTACGGTAAAGATTCAAAACATATTTTCTCCCAACGACTCTTGGAAAATTCAGTCAAATGTAGGTGAATAATGAGTTTTCTTCAGGGACCAGCTGCCACTGATCTCTGAGGTGGTCTGCAGCCTGAAACTTAGCACTCGGCCACCGATTCTCTCTGAGCCCACCACTGTTTGTGCTTGTTTGACAATTTAGATCTGGGTGATTTTTGATGCTATGGACATGTTGACTACTACACATCCAGCTGCGGGCCGTGTACAGAGGTGGACTTGCACAAGAAATCATAGTGGGCAGTTTTATTGAAGTCACATTTTTGAGACTGAAGGGAGGCGTTTCCTTGGCACTATATTGTTTGTAGTGTGATTAATGAAACTGCAGGATAGAACAGAACAATGAGGTCTCTGCTTGTGCTTTTTTGTGTTCTGATACACACCCCTGGAGCCCACGTCTGGAAACCCCATGGGACCAAAGGAGTTAACTTTTTCATTTAGCTTTTTCAAGTATGAGGTTACGTGGTGAGTCGAGGTAACAATAATTATTTTCCTGGACAGATTCAGAATTTTTCCACTTTCTTTTTTTCTTGCTCCAAATTGTTTGAAGAGACGTATAACCACTTTAACCATGCACCAAGTCATTGCATGGTCTATTGTAGAGTTGTTGTAATTTCTGCTTCACCAGAGGCGTGTCCCATGCAGAGACCAACTGTTATGTTGGTATTATGGCTATAAATTACCGCTCAGGTGAATTAAAGGGAATGGAATAGAGAGATGAGCGTTTCTTATAGACCCGCGTAGAAGAGTGCATTTACTGAATTCACTGAATGTACTGAATGTTTACTAAGACATATTTCCGCTACTAAAAATTAGGTATGTACTCCTCATTTAGGTGATTTTTCGTTCAATAGTGTAATCAACCAGCTTTCTCGACTAATTATTTAATTAGGATTATAAGGCGTTCTAAGGATCATAGCAGAAAGGAGAATGCATGGAGTGTGTAGTTTTGGGAGTGACTGGGCTGTTTGTTCACTTATGATACTGTTTACTAGTATTTCTCTGTATAACTTTGCACAAGATCCTAATTTTGAGCGCTTTTACCCAGCCGAACCCCCTTTGATCAATTAATCCATTTGCTGCAGGGCATGTTTTCATTCAACCAAGATCCATACTCTAATACAGCCCTAATACAGCCCTATCTACAAATGTGACACATGTTTCAACAAACGTAGTTTAGTATGTTTTACACTTTTTGTTATGGCATTAGTTTGGTTCTTAATTGTGCAGTCATTAGCTTCACTCCATTCAGCACAAATACTGTATGTGAGTTGTTTGTGTAGAGGGTGCCAGAGCTACTGCTGCTGCTGTGGAAGCTTGTTCATTACCCTGAGAGCCTCCTGCAGAGTGTGTGGTTGATCCACCTTGAGAGTGTCTCACTTGTCCCCATCACTCTCCTCCTGTCAGCTGAGGGCTGCAGTGCATGTCATTAACTCAGGCTTGGCCCGGGGCACTTTTCTTTACTGCCTGCTCAGGTGGAAGAACCCACTGAGGCTGCTGTAAACTACTAGCTTTCAGTATGTGATGAATTTGGTTTATGCCGTTTGAATGTTCAAAGTGATAATCAAACCTCATTGGCGATTTTAACTGGTAAGCGTTTTGATTTTAATTTAGTGCCTTATTGACCAAGATAACACATTTGAAAACACTTTTGAAATGTGAAGCAAGGCTGCAACACATTAATCAATTAATCTCAACTAATCCATTATTTACATAATCGTCAACCAATTTAGTAATTGAATAATCGTTATCTGGACTATAAACAGACTCCAAGATGTGCCATGTGCAGAGAGAAGAGCTTTTATGACTCAGTCAAAGCAAGTATTATCTTTTATATTTAAACACAGGAAACATTAAAATTTTGTGCTTTTGATGAAAAACTGTTTTGCCTGAATAAAATATTAATTAATTTAACCCCATCAGGATGTCTTGAAGCACCCTCATTTTAGCTTCGTCTGGGTCAATTTAAGTCTCAAATTCACTGTCCTGTCCTGTCGCAGTCTAAACTGCTTACCTTAAGATGTGAGTCTTCAATCTAAAGTTCTGTTTAGCTGTGCATATGACTGAAAAGTTTTTATCTGCACTCTTCCCTATTCTTTTTTAAATTAATTTTGTATAATAATTTTTAATTTATTTGTTTTAATGAATGTATTCTGTTATGTAAAAGCACTTTGAATTACTTTGTTTATGAATTGTGCTCTACAAATAAACTGTCCTTGCCTAACGAATTATTTTGCAAATTTTCTTGGATAATATCTGCTGCGTTCAAACTGGAAACGATGTAGCATATTGTGGCACGAGAATGAAATGCCTCAAGATTGTGCAAGCACCCACAGAGTAATCTCGTGAGAATTATTTAATTTTTTTTTTGCAGTTAAACTTCTGAAGAAGAAATTATTATTTAATAGAATATCCAGTTTTAAACAGCGTTGTTCTTTTTGGTCAATGTCTAATAATCCCATAGTTCATATTTGTAATACAGAAAACTTTATTTATTGGGCGTGCCTTTTGCTTTTGCTCGTAAATTTTAAATAAAAAGTTAAACAACTTAAATTTTAATGTTATGTTAATCTAAAAAAGACAAAAAACCCAACTCTGAAAATCTCGTCCTCCTCTTGTCTTGTCTGGTGAACCCAATCTCGTGACCTGTCTCGTCTCGTGAAAATTCTGTCTCATTACATTCTTAATATTGAAGGCTGTTTGTTTTGTTGTTTCTGACCCCAAGTTACATCATGATTCACATACTTCTGAAGTCTTGCTGTTCACCTTGTGTCACTGCAAACGAGAAGCAGACTGTTTCCTCAGAAGTTTTGTCTAGACTCATCCGAACATCATTTCTCTCACTGGTCAAGCATGCTGGTTCAGGGCAGGAGATGTCATACATACTTAATTATTTGTAATTTACACTGGCTAGCTCTAGTCTTTTTCCGCACTAAGCCTTCACTTTCAAATACCAACCTAACTTAGAGCAATAAATTACATACAAACATCTGAGAAGATAAAGTTAATAATACACACAGTTTAGAGGGGAATACCTTGACTCGTGATGTAATGTGTTGTTACTGTGCGTTTGTTACTAACAAGATTTAGACTTACATAGTTCAACTTTTTACTGCCTTGCCTGGAATGTTGCACTGTATGACATCAAAGTTTCCATCTAGTTTCCATTTATTCAACTACAATGCCTTGAAAAGATGCATTTTTACTGTGAGCAGGCACATCTCTTCATAGAGATAAATATGTTCAACGTCATACTTAGGAATGTTCCTGGCAAATCCATAACATCTCTTTTAAGAAAAGAAGGTGGGAAACCCTCCACCACAGAAGTTACATAGTGCACCTTTAAATTACAGTGTAAAGTTAGAGGATCTATTCTCAATGCTTAGCTTGGGCAAATCTATTCATTTACTCCTAAAGTGCTCATGTACAGAATTAGAGGCCAGAATGGAAGTCAGCATGATCCAGGACTACTTTTCCTATGTGGAGTTAATGAATAATGTAATGTCAACCAACTTCCAGTGTCTACAAACGCGTCATGCAGGCTGCATTATTTATCATCTTTCATTACTTTGGCCATACCAGAAAGAAAAGCCACAAAGAAAAGATTTGCAGATTTATTATTATATACACAATTAGTTGGTTATTACTAAACGAAATAAGTTGATTAAAGTATGCTGTTGCATTCTCTTCATTGTCTAAATTACATTGTGTTGTTGCTCATGTTATCACATTAAAAGGTCATGGAGGCACCTCATCTCTCACGTCATAAA
This sequence comes from Rhinogobius similis, assembly GCA_019453435.1. Taxonomy (NCBI): domain Eukaryota; kingdom Metazoa; phylum Chordata; class Actinopteri; order Gobiiformes; family Gobiidae; genus Rhinogobius; species Rhinogobius similis. The sequence continues at coordinate 18,473,335 of CM033621.1, read as the reverse complement.
AAGCTTTTGTGAAAAAAAAGTAATTTATTTCATTGAGCAGTCAGCATTTCATTGTGCTCCAGTAGAGATTTACACAAATGCAGAGACATAGTTTTAATCATTCTTGTATGCAGCATTTGTACAGTGGTTACTGACCTGACCGCTGCAATATTGTCAGTCAATTTATTAGTAGCTATTAAAGCTCTCTTCACTGCAAGTTGGTAAAATTATGTTTTTTTAGAGTAATGATGTCCTTAACTTTAAATACATTTCGATTCCCACACAGAGCAGCTTATGACTTGTGGGAATTATTGGTATTGCTTTTGTGCACTTTTCTCATGTATTTCATTTCTCTAAAAATTATGCTCTTGTGTCTCCTTCTAGGTGTGAACTCAAGCAGACGTCCAAGGCTGCATTTTTCTCAGCAATAAGGTAAAAGTAGTGTTGTTCTCAGGGGAGCCCACAAGCAACATTGAATGTGTACTATATGTTCGCTTCAGCACTGCGGAGGCTTTGCAGCGTTTGCAACACATACATTCAAAGTATTAGTTAGTTGTTTTTTTGCCAGTGAAATGGGATGAAAAATAGAACAGATAATAAAGGTTGGGATGCAATTGTGTTATGAAACTACTAACTACTACTAACAAGTTTATAAAGGAAGAAGTTTTAAACTGACTTAACATTTTCAGTAAGGTGTTGTGTGTCTTAATCGTGACGCTGTGTGTGCTTGTTAACCAGCAGCACATGGTTTTGTTTTGCAAATTAGGTTACCACTGCTGATTCGTTTCAATCCATGCTTCTCTAAACATGGACTTTCCGACTTAATCAGATGAGCATTTTGTTAATATGCAGCTGGACTCCATCTCACTGGCTCATTATGGAGGTCTTAAGCTAATTCTGAGTATTGCTTAATTAGCCGTTGTGTTTGTGGTGAGCTTTCCACTTCTGCTCTTAACCCTTGTTTGCCATGTTGTACGTGGATTGTCCATGAAAGCAAAACATGTATAAATTGTTGTGAAAAAGTACTTCTGTGGTTTTGCGGTTTGGCCTTTTGAGCGGATGAAATATTGCTCTTTGCAGAACACATGGATTTAATTCTATTCAAGATAAAAAACAGATCCCCTTTTTGACAGTTATATGTAGTGATTTTTTAATAAAATCACACTTAAAATGTCATTTTTAATTTGCATTGACTCTGTATGACACACGCATACAGAGTCAGAAGGATGTGTTTTGTTGCAGCGATTTATTGCCTTGCAAACATTATGTGCAATAACTTAGAGTTTGTGCCAGTTACAAAGCTTGGAAAATTCTAAGTCGCTCTTGGGCACATCTCACTGAGCAACTCCCACCCTATCACTGCATTCCTTCCACTGTCAGGAGTTTTAATGGGCGACATCACAGCAGCCGGCACGCACCACGGCAACCAATCACCTGTTTTTTTCCAGGAAGTGTTGTGTAATCCTCTCTGCACCAAAGCCAAATAGGACAGCCCCAGTGCCCAGACTCCCAGTGGCCTGCTTGGCACGCTGCATGTTTAAGAGTCCATCCCTCAGCTTTGGCGGACAGTATCACATAGATCATTCAAATGCACCTAAGCTTTTTTCTGGAGAGCTGCCAAGACTTGAGCTTGTAAAGTATATCCTTGAAACTGAGCAGAGAGCAATGCATTTCCACATAATTGTTTTCTAATCAAAATGTCAGATTTTTTTCTGTTTTGCAAAGCTATTCCTCATCCAATAATTCAATTACAGCAGACCGGATTCACCAACACTTCAGTGAACAAATGGTACTCGCTTACATCCAAATCATCTTTTTGTTGTAAATTAGCACAAAATACAAAATATAAACCTCGTACATAATTATACTGATTAGGCCAGAGGAACGGCAGTTTGAATCATCTTTCTCTGAGTCAGAGATCAAGTACAAGATAATAAAGCACAATGGCTCTGCTAATTATGCACAGTAATGCTGCACAAATGGATTCAATTAAATTAAAATAACAAAACGACTCATTTCTTATGTCACTATATAGTAAATGGGTATTGTTTGCAGTACAAAGATGTCACAGTATAAAATTTTAGTGTCACGATTTGGTCTGAAACAAGTTAACCGATTATTATTGTCAACTAATTTAATCGAATAATCGTTATCTGGGTTATACACAGAGTCTAGAACATGCCATGAGCTGTGAAAAGAGGCTTTATGGAATAACCTCAAAAATACGCAGGAAATTTTGTATATTTAATGTTTTTGATTTAAACTTTTGATTCTCCATAAGGATGCCCTCAAGTGGCATCACTCTACCATCTCAAAAGGCATTGCGCATTCTAAACAACTACTTGGTTAATTGAAAGACTAATCTCTAGACTAATTGATTACCAAAATAATTATTGCAGCCCAAGTCACTATTATTGTGACACAACATTTCACAAATGTATGATTATTGTTGCCATAAAACAAACAACAATAAACAAATCATTTTCTTTTAATTCCCTGTGTCTAATGCATGTACTCCTCTAGCAAATGACCAACAGTGTGGCACAAATGGATTCAATCAAACTATAACACTTTATTTTAGGGCCAACTTATTCACATTTAACTGGTTGCTAATTTGCATACATGTAAATGATTAATTCGATAATTAGTATTTATTCGTCTTATACTGCATAACCGTATTCTTAGACATTCCTATTAATATTGTATTTATTACTGCTTACTTATTACTGTTGTTTTAGGACATTTTTGTTCATAAGCATTTTGGAAAAAAAAAAAACTCAACTGGCGATTTATGTTTTCACTGCCTCAACAGTAATGCATTTAACACATACGATGTATCCTTCATGTAGGAATTGGGTGGCAAATCTATCAGATTATTGTTTAAAATCAGCAACTTGAATTATCCTATTTAGTCTTGTACAACTTGTCTTTGTTTGGTCTTTACATTATAACAAACTTGCCTACATTTCACCATGAAAAAGTGTATCCCACCAGCCTAACACTTAATACAGGAGCTTTAACTCATTATTATATTTACCAATGTGCGCGATGGGTGTCTGATGTCTGAGTAACCCTATTTTACTGGATCTGCACTCTAGTATTTTCCCTTTTGCCTTTATATGCTCTGTATTGACCCTGTCACCAGTGTGCTGCTGACTGCTGCACATTAATAGCAGAGTGCCTATGGGAATAATGTTAGTCTTTTAGATGTTGCCTCTCTAAGAAGGCATTAGTCACTACTATGTAACGTCTCGCAAAGTGAGCTGTGCTTGGTCACACTTGAATCTTTCCACACTGATGCATGTTCCTAAGCGCCGCCTGAAATATCATGGTTGAGTAACAAGTATGGCATTAGTAATACGTCAATATATAACTACGTCGTTTTACTGGGGAAAAAATAAGTGCTGAAGTGAAACAGATTACACACAGTACAATGAATTACATTTACGTTCATATCGGTGCAAAAGCCCATGTGCAGAATTGTACTGGTGCTCTAGTTATAACCAAGCCATGCTGGAACAAGTAAAAAGGAAAAGCAGAACCAATGTTAATATTGCTTCTATTGGCTTTGGCTTTTGAAGGTAAACCATTCTATTGGTGAAGTCTTGTGTACTGTAGTCATTGTGGGATTAGGCTGATTGCAGGTTTGTTCTTGGAGAGTACTTTACAGTGCATATTTTTAGAGCTATGTTAAGATTTCCTCTTGTGATGTGGTTCTGTCGAGGTAGCACTCTGATGATGAATTTTCTTCTGTCTGATCCTCTCTTGGCCCTGGGCAACTTTGTGAACAAGGCTTGCTCACATCAAATATTTCAGTTAAGACTGTGGCTAAAAGGTTAAGACAACGTACAATAGGCCTATACAATATTTTCTGAGTCTGTAGAAAATAAAGTGGATAGTAAATTTCTGTTAAATTATTAGCCCTTAAAGTGTACCTTTTTTACGGTGAGACACTACAGGTGAAAAGGAAAAAATCTTAGATTTAAACAACTTCTCCTGTAGTTTACTCACATAAATGTAAGAAAAAACATACATGTTTTCATGTAGAAATAAGGCATTTTATGTGTACAAATGAACAAAAATACACATATTAGGGACATATAAACCTGAAAATGGACTGAACCATGTTTAAACTTTTTGGTTTATTTTATAAACATACTATTTACAAACAAATTTACTGAGGGGATTGTGGATATTTTATTTAGTTTTTAGGTATAACTATATTGGACTGAAAATTACTACTCATCATTTTTGCACAAGGAAGACCTTGACTTACACTTAAGATAAGATAAGAGATCCTTTATTTGTCCCACAATGGGGAAATTCCACTGTTGCAACACACAGTTTAGGACAGGAATGAAAGAAATAGGCGCATGCAATAAAAATAGGATAAATTAACATGGTAATAAAAATACAATATAAAGTATAAAGTGCACACTGTTATTTACAGTAAAATGGCAAATACATACACTGCTATCACAATAATATGTGAAAACTGAAAACAGATAATATGGCCTCATGCTAACAGCTAACAGTTCAATGTCTTTGTTACACAGCTGCTGTTTCACTGTACAGTGTCCAGACTTGCACCACTTTTCATTCACAAACATAGTCAACGCGTGTGTGTTAACCCTCACATCACAGAAAAAGTGTGCAAAAGTTAAAGTATTTACAATAGAAAGAAAGCGAAAAAAGTTACAAAAAGACGGAGCGTGTTGCAACCAGCAGCCGGCTCTCACCAGCGCCGGGAGTTACTTTCCAAAGTACGGCATCAAACTTTTTCGCTTTAATCAAAGAAAACAAACTAGGGTTGCAAGATGAATGAAATCAAATGTAAAAAAAAAAAAAAATACCTGGATGGGGATGCTACACAAATTATTGGATATCAGTGATATCAGATGCAACTCACTGCGTGAGCGCTCAGTGCCTAAGATTTGTATATTTACAGACTTATAAGTAAACAATATTGCTATTTAGGCAAAAATATGTCTGTATGTTTACACAATCATGCAAGATTTTATTACTATTATTATTATTATTTATTTATTTTTTGCAAAATTTAATTTATGAACTTTACTATAAAATCAATTCCTTGTCTTATCGGTGTCAACAAATATCGGTCATCAGCCGCAACAGTAAGAAATATATAAAATATTGGTAAGATTGTTATAAAACCATCCCTAAAAACTGCTAACCCTATGGTTTAGACCACAACAAACTTGTTCCGGAGGGCATGATATTCTTGTATTAGTTTAGCTGTTCATATTTTTGTCTTTGCTCCAATGTTAATAGTCCTGGAGGGAGTTTACTTGTTCTCCCTGTGTCTGCGTATGTTGGTGTATGAATGAGAGTGTGTTGTGAATGCGTCACAATGGATACAAATTAGCCCAAGGCTACACTCCAGTGTGTTTTATAGCATGTATATCATGCATGTTCATTAACATGCACCAGACCAAATAAACCAACAAATTAATTAAAAACATGTTTAAAATGAGAATTTTGAACAAAACATAAACTGAAAATCAAATCGTAATTTCAATGCTTGTCAGAACAATCATAGTTAAATATTTTTTCCAAAATTGTTCAGCTCTAAAACAAACTTGTTATCTTATTTTGAAGGATCATGAACACGCTTAAAGCAGTGTCGACTATGAGCTCTGTTCTCATCTGACCGAAACATGACACCTGCATTTGTGCTGCTGCCAACAGAGACACATCACCTGCTCTCACTCTCTCCACCGTGCTCTCACACAAATACGTATTAAAATCCATGCTTTCTTAAAACACACAGACAAACAACAGCCGCGCAGGTTGTGTCACACAGAAGCATAGAACTATAATAAAACCTGGAAGATGAATCCAAGATGGCCGTCCTGTTTATCCCTATGGAGAGTGCTCATTGGCGCATGACCCCAAAAAAGTTTCTTACTTCCGCATTTACTTCCTGATACGAAGGCTGACATCTTTGTTTTACTTCCTGATACGATGGCTGCCATCTTTGTTTTACTTCCTGATACGATGGCTGCCATCTTTGTTTTACTTCCTGAAACGATGGCTGCCATCTTTGTTTTAGGGCGCCACGTGACGACAATCCCCCACTTCATATAAAAACGGTAATTTCGGTGATTTTAGAAACGGTAAAAAAGAACATTTCCTTCTATTTTATTTAAATACAGATAATAATTCAGTACTGTCTGCAATTATAATGTGACATTTTAGAAAAAGGCTGGTTCCAAGAGGCTGCAGTACCTCGTACGGCCACAAATCAATCTGGGACCACAGTCAGAGGGGGCGTACCTTATCCAGTTCATTTAATACATCCATGCACAGAAGGTATGCGTTCTGTCACCACCAACCTTGTGGTTATTGCTTTTGTTACTAGTGCTAATGTCACCAGATCAGTAAAGGCCAATTCATACTTCATAAGAAGTACGAACTTTGTTCGTGCGCCTCAGGCTGTAAGAACAAAATGACGTCATTTTGTTCTTACAGCCTCTGTTCGGCTGTTCTCGCAGCCTGTTCTTGGCACATCAGCTGAGCAGAACTTTGTTCGGCAGAGCTGTGCGTCAACTAGGCTCTGATTGGCCAGTTTTTCAAAAGGGGCGGGGTAAATTTCCTTGGGCGCATGTTGGAGAAATAGTGTTATCCTAAGGACAAGGTGGTCAAACCGACGGGCTGACATCCGGAAGTACGAAAAGTGCCTCTCCTCATCTATCTCCCGCATTTGTTGAACGAGCAGACTGCATTGGCCCTGTACGACCCGCGTCGTATTTAGCGGCCGGACATGCCATCTTCGCTCATTTCGTCTCCTCGGCCAGCGCATGTAAAAAAAAAAAAAGTCGTCATCCTCCTCTCTCATCCACTCAAAAACTACATCTGCCATTGCTAAAACGATATCAACTGAGCTGTCAGCGATGGTAATCTCCATAGAAACAGCGTGGAAACAGTTGTTGGGATCACGGGGGGCGGGGTCTGAATGAGTTCGGCTGCGGCGCTTGAGCTGAAGTATGAATGCCAGAGCCGAAACGAACTTTGTTCTTGTTCTTACAGCCTGAGGCGCACGAACAAAGGTCGTACTTCTTATGAAGTATGAATTGGCCTTAACAGTGGGATACTTTAGCAAATATTTTAAATATAATTAGATTTTTAACCAGGAAATGGGGAATTTAAAGTGCCAGTGTGGTGAAGGCTCAAAATGACTTCAACTCTTTAACTCACGTTGATTACAAAGTGTAAATGGAGAAATGAAGTCATTGTTTGTGCATGTGTTTTTCATTAATCTGAATAAGTGCAGTGTCTAATGTCTCCGAAGCTTGCCCTTGTGGTCTCTACTGGTAATTGTACATCATAATACAAGGTAATATTAACACCTCTATTACAAAGTATGTTCAATACTATATAATATTGATAATATAATTTTCTTCTGACGCTCCTGGATTCGGCCTAAAGTGCCTCGGAGCATGCTGTCCTGTAAATGAAACCAGAGACGCTCTCCTCACTGCGTATCCTCTTGGCCTCAGCTTTTCCATTTACTTCCCTTTGTCATTCAGCCTTGTGGATGATGACCTCATCCTGACCCACACAGCCTTACTCGTGTGTGACGAAGGAAGTATGCTTTAGATCAGTTCCATTTTAGCCCCATGAGTTGTCAAAAGCTGGTTTGAATGTCTTGTTTACCCCTTGTATCCAAGCCAACCGGGATGAATATGATGACTGTGAAGATAAGACTTGATTATACAAAAATATATTTAAGTAAAATGAAATTTTGTATAAGGTTGGATGTGTGTTCAGACTGGGTGGACTCGTGGGAACTTAATTGTGTTTTATAATTAGGCAAGGCAAGGCAAGTTTTATTTGTAGAGCACAATTCGTACACAGGGCAATTCAAAGTGCTTTACATAACAGGAAAAGTTGCATTAAAATCACAAAACACAAAAAGACACACAGAATCATTTTAAAATAAAGCGCTTTAAAAGAGAAGAGTGCAGATAGATCTTTCAGTCGTATGCACATCTAAACAGAACTGTTTTTAGCCTGGATTTAAACATTGTCAGAGTGGAGGCCTGTCTCACATCTTCAGGGAGACTGTTCCAGATTTTAGCTGCAAAAAACTGAAATGCTGATTCCCCATGTTTAGTCCTGACTCTAGGCACCAGCAGGAGGTCGGTCCCTGAGGTCCTCAGAGTGCGAGATGGTTCATAAGGCACTAACATGTCAGAGATGTACTTTGGTGCTTGGCCGTGGAGAGACTTGAACACAAGCAGAGCTGCTTTAAAGTCGATTCTCTGAGCCACAGGAAGCCAGTGCAGAGACCTGAGCACAGGGCTAATGTGATCGTACTTCCTGGTTCTTGTCAGGACCCGAGCAGCAGCGTTCTGGATGTACTGCAGCTGTTTTACAGCTCGTTTGGAGAGGCCAGTGAACAGGCCGTTACAGTAGTCTAACCTACTGGAGACAAATGCATGGATAAGTCTCTCCAAGTCTGGTTTAGACACTATACCTTTAATTTTGGCAATGTTTTTTAGGTGGTAAAAGGCTGTTGATGTTACTGATTTGATGTGGATGTCAAAGTTCAGGTCTTAGTCCATTATTACCCCCAGATTTGACTTGATTTGTAGGTTTTAGGGCGAGAGACTGGAGGTGACCGCTGACACTTTCTCTCTGTTTCTGCGGCCCAAAGACGATGATTTCAATTTTGTCTGAGTTTAGCTGAAGAAAATTGTTTTGCATCCACACGCTGATCTGTTGGATGCAGTGACAGAGTGAATCCACTGGTCCATATTCACCTGCCGTCAGTGAGACATAGATCTGAGTGTCGTCTGCGTAGTTGTGATAAGACACATTTGTGCTGCGTATTAACTGACCTGAGGGCAGCATGTAGAGGTTGAACAGAAGGGGTCCCAGGATTGACCCTTGGGGCACCCCACAGGTCAAGCTCATGTGGTCTGAGACACAGTTACCAATCTCAACAAAGTACTTCTTGTCCTCAAGGTAGGACTTCAACCAATTTAGGGCGGTGCCAGTGATGCCCACCCAGTCCTCTAGTCTCTGTAGGAGGATCCCATGATCGACAGTGTCAAAAGCAGATCTAACAGAATTAAGACTGAGGCTTTGCCCGCGTTAGTGTTCAGGCGGATGTCATTTGTCACCTTGATAAGAGCAGTCTCAGAGCTGTGATGAGGTCTTAAACCTGACTGGAAAACATCAAATGAGTTGTTTATAAAGAGGAAGTCAGTGAGCTGTTGGTAAACAACCTTTTCGAGGACTTTACCTAAAAACGGCAGATTTGAGATGGGTTCGATAATTTTTCAGTACTGAGGCATCAAGACTGCTCTTCTTTAGGAGAGGCTTAATGACCGCAGTTTTCAAGGCCTGTGGGAATGTTCCAGATTGAAGCGACATGTTAACTATGTGAGTGAGTGGTGTTAACAAAGTGCTCAGAACAGACTTTAGAAATCTGGTGGGTAACACATCGAGGCAGCATGTAGAAGAACTCAGACTGGTAATGATCTCTTGGACAGTTTTGTCAGTTACAGGTCTTAGTGAGTCAGCTCTAAATGTGTAGGTGGTTTTAGGGTTATTATTTGCGCTGTGGAATTTATGGCATTTTTAATGCCCTGAACCTTGTCATTAAAGAATACTTCAAACTCATTTAACTGTTGTTTTAAGATTGTGTTTCTTTTCAACAAGTGTCCTATGCTATCGATGGCAGATCAACATGGATGACTATGACTCTTAAAAGCTGAAGGGTATAATAGGATGATCACTTCTCATTTTCTACTACACTGATGTTCATCAATGTTTCACTTTATTAATAAATATACCCTATCTAAGTCTTTAGTCACCATATTTCAACCTTGATTTTGCTGATATATTTAAAAAGTTTAAATATACAATACAAATAATAATTTGACTCTTGACAAATCAGAAAAAAAATTGTAGCCTAGTCGTTTGCTATAACAGTCGTTCGGTGTAGTATAGAGCTGTCACTATCTACAAACAAATTGACATTTGATGTGTAACACATAAAAACTTAAGATAAGTTTTATTTGGGGCCAGAACTTTCCTGAAAATTAAATTACAAATCTCTGTGGAATTGTACAAAATTGTGAAGTTTGCAAAGGAAACATTCTTGTTTTTTTCTGCAGACACGGAAGTAATCTCATTTGACATACTTCCATGCTTTTCCTATGACAACGTGACAAACTAGATGGTTTGAAATGGTCTAAAAGAGTATCCGATAATGCCCAGTGTTTTTCACTCCAACAGGTTGCTAACTACATTGTCTGAGGGAAAAGTGGGAAAGACAAATAATGACCTGCCCAGTGTGACCCGTGTTAGAAACTAGCTATTGACTACTTCCTGGTCCATGGCAGTGCTGGCTTTGGCCTCTTTAACTTGTGGGTTGTTCTATTATTGGATTAGAGGCCACGTTACTGTAATAGGACCTGGGCATTCCCAGCAGGCAGCGCTGTGCTTCATTGATCTATTGAACAATAGCTACATGTTCCAGTGCTTGGGCTCATTTTCCTTTTATCTCCTGAGCCTTTGTCTGACTCGGAGGCTGCTGTTTGCTCCAAATGAAATTGAATTTTGTGCAAGACGAGGCCAAATCAAACTTGCTCTTCTTCTTCCTCCTGGTCTTTGGTGTTCCCTCTGATCTGCCCTCATTTCCTCAGGTGCAAAGTCTCATTTACTCATCCATGTCTGTAGCTCAGATTAGTTTTCAAGATGCAAAATTCGAATATTTGTTAAATGGTTTATGTAATAAGAATTGCAAAATGAAGGCAGAAATGAGAGCTGATGTTAAAAAAACGGGACTGAAATGTGTGAAATTTTCTAAAGAAAGGTATAAGTTCTGCACTTCTATGTTTATGTGCTGTACTTGAACCTTAACCAAGGCATGCACTTTTTATCTCATTTCTGACGGATTGCCCTAATTGCGTCTGATATAATACAAAAAATATCGATTATATTAAAATTAGTCTATATTTACCATTACTACACTACATATTTCTCTTCTGTTGTCAATAGTGGAATACAAGAGACAATGGAAAGGCTCAGTGATTGAAGCTGTTCTAAACAGCACTTATCGGTCCTGTGATGTATAGATTGAAGCGTGGGGTGCACGTTTCAAAACCACTGTGAACTATTATTATATCCTGCAGTGTTGTAGCCATCTTCTGTTTGACTCGGCTAACAATACTTACTGTGCAATGTTCAGAAGTGAAGACGATGTGATTTATGCATTTATATAACTTTTGCAAACTGTGCGACATAAAGACATAAACAATTTTGTTTTTTGCTGAGACTGGCCTGTTATTCTGAGCTTGTAGATCAAAAGAGTGTAGGTGTTACTGGTGCAGCTGAAGTCAGAAGGAGAATGGATGATTTGTGCTTATGTATTGCGGCGTGGGAGTAGGCTAATAATGATTGTAGCACTGCAGCCGAGTTGTTTTTTGTGTGAAGTGTAGCTTATTCTGTTGGCTGGAACTTTGCTTAGCTTGCCTGGTTCATTATTTGTATAATATTCTGTGTTTGCCAAAGGTTTCTGTTGAGACTATAGTGCCATACAATTCTAATTTGCATCTTCTCAGAGTCGACACTTCATTGCTATTATTAAATCTGGCAGTCTGTCACTCACTCAACAACCAGACTAATAGGAGGCGTAAGTGGAACAAATGGCTTGTGTCTTTTTGAGCAAAAAAAAGCTACTTTAAATAACTTTCAAGGTCAACATAAAAGTAACTTTATTTTAGTATTTAAAAATAGATACACTCTTAATCACATTGAAATCTCTCCATATCCTGTCAGACTCGGATCACAATTTAATGTTATATTATTATATTGCTTTATACCCACAGTAAGAGGAAATCAGAACCTATTCTTTGTTTTTCCATTCAAATAAAATGACCCATAGCTGGACTCCACAGTAACCACATCATAGTCTTATTACATTATCCCTTTCTGCGTCTTATCTCTCTGCCTCTTCCTGTTCGAACCATTTTGTTGCTCTGTAAAGCGTCTGCGCTGATTACACCCTAAAAGAGAAAAATAGCATGTTATTTCTGGCCTTCAGTGAAGATGATCTGTGGAAGGAAGCAAACAAATACCACCCAAGTAGCAGACAATGGTGGCTTGAACTTGAGATCTAAATTCTAATGGGCATTGGCCTTTACTTTGAAATAGATATTTCAAGGTTGTGTCCATGGGATAAAGACAAAAAGGCTGAGTTTCAAAATGGATACTTGAAATACACACTCAACACACATTGTTTCTTCAGGGTCATGCGGTCATAAAAAACTAAACCTGTGTTTTAAAATTCAAATGCAAAAAAGAAAAATAATAACATGGTTCATTTGATACATGATTAGCATTATAATTAAAACATTTAACTGCGAATTGCACAGTACTAATTCACTTTCAGATTAAATAATTGTATCAATATAAGAAATAACAGTTCTAACAATCTTAAATGCACAGTTTTGAAATGTGAAAAACAGAACTAGTTCATTAAATAATAAAAGTCCTTATAGCAGTCACATGTATCGCTCACTTTCCTAATGCAGTCCCAGCATTCTAAATATTCACTGTGATTTGTAAGCACTTTTCATGAGTCTCTGAGCCCAAAGCGAGTTTTGCTGTCCCAGGTAAAGCCATATAGTTATATGGATAAAGCTAACAAACATTAGCATGCTAACAGCACACTTCATGCTTCTCGTAGAATAGAACACTCTATAAATAGATGCAGAGAAAGCATTATGGTCTCATTTTCACCGGAATAGATTTTACATCTATCTGTGCTTGGATAAAACAGATTTTACTTGCAAAAAGATTTGCTGTATCAACCGATTAGTCAGCTAAAAGTGGGTGTGGCTAAAATATATCAAAACCATGATGTATTTCCAAGTATCCAACCCAAACTGCACTCAAAAGACAACAGCTGCACTTGCCTTGAAAATCTAGAATCTCTGTATGTCCATTCAGATCAATAATTGATCTGAATGGACATAGATCTGAGTCTGCAGTCTCACTTTTCGTAAAGAATTGAAGAAGTGTGTATTCTGGATCCCGGGCAACAGCTGCACAGCAGTTCATACAAAAACAACTACAGTATTTATACAGAAAAGTATATTTATATGCTAGATTTACTTGTTTACTTATTTAAATTGTTCAAGATAATGGTGATATTATTCAAATCAAACAAGAATACATGCCTCATTTACTTTAATTATTTGGTTTAACACTATTTTATATAATATTTCATCTCCGCTTGAGGTCAAATGCTCGACATCGCCCACTCATCCCTTCGACTCTGTGAACAAGTCTCACATAGGGACCAGATTCTGTACGCTGCAGTCAGGGTCATGGTTCGACAGGAGGGAAAAGGCGCCGTCTGTGCTTGAGACCTTTGAACCTTGACCTCCTGAAACAGTGGAAGGCTGTGTTCCCACTGGTTCATGACAGGAGACGCACTGTTAAAAAAATCTTTCCTGTCAATGTACTGCAAGGATCATTTTTGATTTATGATCTTCGTAAAATAAAGTGGGGGGAATGCATTTTGGGTAGTTAGGTGATATTGACAAATATCTGAATCTAAAGCAAATACAATTCATGAGTCTCAGATATTCTGACGATATTATGGCAGTCCAACAGAAATGTGTTAAAATGTCTTTAAATGCATTAGTTGAGGTTTAATTAACAAGCAAATGTGAAATGTCTGTAAAACTCAATCACAAAAGTGGAGAAATATCACTACGTTTTTTGTTGTTGTTTTTTTTTTTTTATCAGTTTTGAAGCATATTAACAAAATGCTCCATATTCAAATGTTGCATATCTTTAAAACAACATTCACAGTATTATCTACATTTTGATATATTGCCCACCTCTAATTTTAGGCAATCTCTGTAATACTAAATGTGATGTAATGACACTGCCTACGATGTAGAAGAGAGTGGAAAAATGAGAGCAGGAGAATTTAAAAAGTTGAGGTTTAACAGGGAAATGACTTAGCAATTTGTTTGGCCAAATCTTCTATTGTTTTATCTTTGGCAGTCACCAGATGAGGCGAATGCACAATGTAATAAAATGCCTGTTAAGTGTCTTTGTTTTATGAATATAAATTACCCTGGCTGTGTAAGAATTAACACCTTTGCCTCATTAATGTATTTTGTGTTTTTTGTCTGTAAATTCTCCAAACCAAAAGATTTCCAAATACTTTGAACATGTATTAGTTTTATAACAAAATTCAACACAATCTTCATTTGTATCTTGACTTGTGTCTGTCCAGGTGTAGCCTCAGCTGCTCTTCACAATGGTGGTGCTGTCACTGAAGATCTGCGTTCGCCATTGTAACGTGGTGAAGACTATGCAGTTTGAACCCTCTACTGCGGTGTATGATGCATGTCGAATCATCAGAGAGAGGGTTCCCGAGGCACAAACTGGACAGGGTGAGAATCAAACGCAATTTTACAATTTTGGGATTGTGCTAAATATTTGGTGGACGTGGAAAATGTATGCAAATGTACAAAGTTCTCTGTGTATAGTTTGTGTGACCCATTGTGTGTTTATTTTTCTCTTGCTTTTTCTACATAATACAGTTGCCTTTGTCCACAGTCTTTTAAAAATGTATTAGACTTTGCAGTATGAGGTCATTTTGTGGGGTTATTTGATTTTAAATGTTTGCATCCTCTGTTTCAGCCTCAGATTATGGCCTGTTCTTGTCCGATGAAGACCCCAGGAAAGGCATCTGGCTGGAGTCTGGCAGAACACTGGACTATTACATGCTCCGAAATGGGGTAAATGTCCTTATCTGTTTAGCCACTGCACACAGGGACACACAGATGCACAAACAGACCATCACTGCGGCGTTCTGTGAGGTGGTGTTTACACTGAGCAGTGTGTGGCCAAAGTTAAGAGAGTACACACACTCACAGGTGGTTATCATGGGAGATTTGCTCGTGACCCCAATGAAATTTGAGTGTGTATATGTGCCTGTGTGTGTATATCTATATAAAGTATTGTATTGTATTGTGACGGTCATTTTGAACGATATTATATTGAGTAGTGTTGCATCCCTACATGGTGTGTCCTCAAAAGTTAGCACTAAAACCAAGCAGATTTGTAATTCTGGGATGTAAGATTAGTGGCTTGGCCTGGCTAAATGTAAAGGGGGAGAAAAAGAATGTAAAATTTCAGCAACAGTTGAGTTTAAACTTTTGCTTCAGGATGATGATGTCCAGAAAGAGCGGTGACACTGCCACTTCATGGGCTGTTTGCCTATGTTCTTTTTTTAAAAACTCTGTCAAGGCCTATTGCCGTGCACCTTCTTGATGATCTATCACCAGCCTGTTCTCTAGCTGCCTCAGCCAAAAACCTGAGCCTCTCTGCTTTTGTCGTATTAAAGCACTGTTCTCTGAGCGTAGCGGGGTTTAAGGTTTTAAACTCTAAACGGTTTCTCTCTTCAATTGACCAAAGGCATCGTCACGTGGAAGGCATGACTGTGACCAATTATTCTGAACCAAATCTCTTTCATTGTTGATGCTAGGAGGGAGAAGGAAGCCGTGAGTGGCAGCCGTTAAATATGTGTTCTTGGGCATATATTTTCCACTCTCACTTTATGCATTTGATCTGCACAAACCTTAGTTCATTCTTTTTATATATTACTACACGTAATACAATATGATCTCTTTTCTTTGCAGGACATCCTTGAATACAAGAAGAAGCAGAGGCCACAAAAAATAAAAATGTTGGACGGAGCGGTTAAAACTATAATGGTAGATGACTCCAAGACTGTAGGAGAACTGCTTGTGACAATTTGCAGCAGAATAGGTACACAGTTAAAACTTGGCATATTTAAATATAGTGACGCATTGATTTTGATTTTCTAAATATCTGCTATTGTTGTAGGCATCACAAACTATGAAGAATACTCGTTGATCCAGGAAACTGTTGAGGAGAAGAAGGAGGATGGCATGGGCACACTCAAGAAGGACAGGACTCTGCTGCGTGATGAGAGGAAAATGGAGAAACTCAAAGCCAAACTCCACACAGATGATGACTGTAGGTTCCTATTAAAACATCTTAATAAACATCAGTTTATTGCTGTACAGGTTATGGTGGCGACTTTGACACTGGCAACCACGTTTAGTTTCACATTGTAATTGGTTAATTTCTCGTTAATTTCTCATTGTTCTCATCTCCAATTCTTCCTGTTAAATCAAGCAGATATTTGTAATCTCAATGAATGTTTACATGTGCTGAGTATCCCAGTTATGACCGTTTTTTGAATATGACGTTTATACACTCTCATATCTTTGTAGACATGTGGAGTAATCTGGATATTTAGAATATAAGTATCTAGAAGAATATAAGAGGGCAGTCACATTGTCAGAGACAAAGTAGAGTAGTGGAAAATACGACAGCGTCAGTTCAATCCGAGAACAACATTGTCAGAGATTTTTTTTTTTGCTGTTAAAAGGTGGTTGTATTGTACAGTAAATGATGTAATTGTTTTATGATGATAAAATAATTCATATCGCGTCACAGCTAGAAGGTCCTGGGTTCGAATCCCGAGCGGCCCCAGGGCCTTTCTGTGTGGAATTTGCTTGTTCTCCCAGTGTCTGCGTAGGTTTCCTCCGGATGCTCCGGTTTACCCTACCACTAAAAACATGTGCAATAGGCTCCTCCCCTCTGGGGCCAGGACTTCCCTGAAAAAGAGATTCTGAATCTCAGTGGGACTTCCCTGGTTAAATAAAGGTCAATAAATAAAAAATAAAATAAAAGTATCATAATATCCCAGTGACAGTATTCCAGTTTCTCATAACTAGAATACATATTCAAGCCCATGTAAATGCACTCATTGAGAAGGAATTGTACGGAATTGTATTGTCCAAACATTTGTAAACATTTTTATGTTTTGGCTTTCTCGTAGTGAACTGGCTGGACCACAGTAGAACATTCAGAGAGCAGGGCGTTGAAGAGAGTGAAACACTTTTGCTTCGCCGTAAATTCTTCTACTCGGACCAGAATGTTGACTCTCGAGATCCAGTTCAGCTTAATCTCCTCTATGTCCAGGTAGCACATGTTACCAATGGATTACTTTTCTTTTATGCTTATCATCTGACCCTGACTAATATTAATATTTATGCTTTAAATCCCAGGCTCGAGATGACATTCTGAACGGTTCTCATCCTGTTTCGTTCGACAAGGCCTGTGAGTTCGGAGGCATTCAGGCCCAAATACAGTTCGGACCTCACATTGAGCACAAACATAAACCTGGATTCCTGGAGTAAGTCAAGTCAGCATACTTCAGTTTGAGCCAGCAGAAAGATAAACAGAAATATTAAGACTTAAAACTTCTAAAACTCCAGTTTAATAAAAGCAGAAAGAACCTTTTTTTTCTCAAAGTCTATATTTTTGTGTTTCTAGCTTAAAGGAATTTTTACCCAAAGAATACATAAAGCAAAGAGGAGCTGAGAAGAAAATCTTTCAGGTATGGCGTATGTAGTATTATACAGTACTTTTAGAAAATATTTTCTTCCTTTGGTCATTATGAGAAAAGAATGTTATAAAAATATGTCAATATGTTCTAATGTATACAGTGATCCCTCGCTCTATCGCGTTTCATCTTTCACGGCTTCGCTGCTTCATGGATTTTTTTTACAGTGCGGATATTTTTACAGTGCATCCACTGAACTTCAGCGCACGGCACAAGAACGGGACCCTTAGACGAGTCGTTCATTGCAGTTCTCAAATTTAATCGAAGGTGGCATATCCGTTTATAAAAATCTTCTTGCTCAGAAAAAGAAAGAGCGCCAACAACTACCCATAACAATGTTCTTCTCTCGGAGAAAGACTCCGAGACTGCGCCCTTCAGTAGAAACAGACGCTACAGGGGGCGGAGTCAGGACGAAGAGGCACAGACTGTGAAATACGCGAGTGACAATGTTTCCAACCTGGTATTACTATATTAAAATTATTGTTTTAAACAAATTTTGGGCTTTAAAACAGGTTTTGATTTTTGGTTTCATTCCATAGTTCAGTATTGCATTGTAAAATAATACAAAATAAAGCTGTGACTACTTCACGGATTTCACTTTTCGCGTGTTATTTTTGGAACGCAACTCCCGCGATAAACGAGGGATCACTGTATTTCAAATTTAGCTTTGAATGGAAAAAAAAAAATTGATTGTGGACATAAACAATTGTGTACCATGACCTGAACTGGGCTGCAATTATTTGCTCCCATATTTACATGAGGAATATACAATATTTGTAATGCTTAATTTTAATGTGGAGCTTCAAAGTAGGAAAAAAACCAACACTTTTCTCAATGCACAGTCTGGAGGATGGTTCCAGTAGCCCTTAAATGCTTGCATAAACTCCCTTTCTGGGTCAGAAAGTCTCCAAAATGACACCATAAAGTTGCCTATGTGCCCACCATTTATGAATACAACGCAAAAGAAAACGTCTGCAGTTTGAAAATCAATATGGAGTATTAATTTAAAAAATAATTATGTGCTGTGGTCAGATAAGAAAAAAAACAAGTATAAGTAAACAAAGAGCTAGCCATTCGACAAAGTACCTCATGTCCACTAACAATTACTGGGGTGAAGCTTCCAAGCTGATTGGGAGCCACATGACTTGGACTAAAATAAATTGCATTGGGGACTTCTTCAAATCAAATGACCTTAAAATTACTTATCAACCGTGAAAGTATACTCCATCCGTCCTGACTGAATCCTAATTTCATCTACAATGATGAAAATTCCTTTTTTTAATGTATTTAAATCTTTTGAGTTTTGAACCCTGTCTTTTGTTTTTTTATTTATGTGATTTTAAAAATCTTTTCGGGTTTCGGGTTAAAGGTGAAATATTTTTACTTATACGATTAGCCTCTTGAGAAATAATGTCTCATTTTCAAGTTTACAAGTTTTAGACTATTGATGTAAGTTTTTTATCGAAAGTGAGTGTATTGTATACTGAGAGTATTGTGATCTACAGGACCATAAAAACTGTGGAGAAATGACCGAGATCGAGGCTAAAGTGAAATATGTGAAACTAGCACGCTCTCTACGCACATATGGAGTGTCCTTCTTCTTGGTTAAGGTAAGATATCTTTTACACACACACTATTATAGGTCACTTGCATCATTATTATTACATTATGGCTCTTTAATAAGGAAAAGAAACCACGGATGTATATGCTCTTGAGGCCTTACCTGTGATCTGTATTTTTGACACCTTACCATATGCTCACATTTGTTCGTCACACATGAAGAAAATCCATTGAAGCAGAATTGTGCTTAAAATAACAATGAAAAAAAATCCAGCCTCTTGTGTGCTACTCATTACCCTTGGGGGCCCCAAAGAGTTAACAGGAGCTGTGGGAAGTTTTACACACCTCACCTCGGCCCCTGAGTCACAGCCCATAGCATTTGTTCATACACAACATGTGCTGTTTCTATGTTAAAGCTAAAAGAAACTCATCAAAGTATGAAATTATATGTTTAGTCATATCTTTGGGCTTTTTGTGTTAAGATTCAGCAACTGTTAATTAATTCCTGGAAAAATTAATTTTGAGATGAAAACATGACTTGGCTGATTGTCGTGTGTGTAAAATTGGAATGCTTTCATGCTGTTTTGACTGATAGCTGTGTTTGAATCCAGTGACAGTAATGAAACTAAATTTACTGCAACAGAAGGAGTCTTTAAAGAGTCTTTCATAAATAAAAGTTATTCTGATTCTGTGAGTGAATCGCTTTCATCAGACTCTTGACCTGCTGTTTCACATACAGTGTTTTGACTGAACATCATCCTTTTTTTCTCAGGAAAAGATGAAAAGCAAAAACAAGCTGGTGCCACGGCTGCTGGGCATTACCAAAGAGTCGGTGATGAGAGTGGATGAAAAGACCAAAGATGTGGTTCAGGAATGGCCTCTTACAACTGTCAAGAGATGGGCAGCATCACCTAAAAGCTTCACTCTGGTAAAGCACGAAAATGAACTCTGCAGTTTCTCATTGGAAAAACAAATTACTGTAGTTGTTTCTTCAAATATTGAGGTAGTCTCTCTATTAATTTGAAAATGTTTTTTAATGCGAGGTTATTGTCTAGCCTGAATGTTTTCACAGCATAGCACAGATACAAGCACGGGGCTAAGTTACAGGTTTAAAACGTTAAATTAGTGTTGTGTAATTAATCGTGTATATAATTGTGATTTCAATTATTACTCTATACAATAACAAAAATGTTTTACTCATAAATACAATGAACTGCCTTCTGTTCAGCGTTGTGAGTGCAATCCTTTTGGCGACTCAAAACCTGGAGCACTTTTCTAAAACATTACTAATCAAATATATTTTGTCTGTACTTTCTCTATAGAGTAATTTTGACAGTATAGAAATAATTGTGATTTAAATTATGAGCAAAATAATCGTAATTATATTTTTGACAATTGAGCAGCCCTACATTAAATACATTGAAAGGATTTGCAACAATATATTTGGTACAAAACTGAGACTTGGGATTATTAGTGATGATTAATGTAATAATTAGGTAATTTAACATCTGTAGAGTGTTTATTTTTAATAAGGTGACTCTATGTGCGCAGGACTTTGGAGAGTATCAGGAAAGCTACTATTCTGTGCAGACGACTGAAGGGGAACAGATCTCTCAACTTATTGCTGGATACATAGACATTATTCTCAAAAAGGTAAGGCCGATTTATAAGGACAAGTCTCTAGTAAACAGTATACATGGCAGAGTTTAGCATGGAACATTACATTCCTACAAATAGAGTTTCTGTAGATCCTCTGCTGGAAAGGATTGACTAAATTAGTGTCACCCTTCAGCTTTATCGTTTTTTTAAGATGACTCCATCTACCAGTTATGTGTCTGACTTTTCTGTAGAAGCAAAGTAAGGACCGCTTTGGATTGGAAGGAGATGAGGAGTCGACCATGCTGGAAGAGTCTGTGTCCCCTAAAAAGTATGTAAACACGGTTCTTATACCTTCTTATATTTATAAACCTTGAACAAACATAAGTCTTCTGTCCATTTATCTGTTAGAGATGGACCTACAAGTGTCACGGGTTAAAGAAATGTTATTTATCACTACATGTTCACATGTTACTATGGAGCGTGTTCATTACTTATTATTATTTCGAAATCCAATATCATACAGAGCTCCTTTTTCAATTTCCTTTTGCATTGCCTTGCCCACACATCTGTCTTCCAGAAGCTCATTTCAGCACAAGAACACTTCCTTAGCTGGCTGTTATCCAGAGAGATAATCATTATGTGAGGAAATTTGGCAGCACTGGGCAAGTGAAGGCTCTATCTGAACATTTCCTGATTAGATGAGTATTAGCTCATTTATCCAGTGTGGCCATGTGTGCAACTAAACACTTTGTGTTGTATTTTTCTTTTTTGGGGGGCATTTCCTGAAGGCAAAAGTCCTTAATACCGCTGACATGACCAAATGCAGGAAAGTCCTATTTAAACGAAACGGAAAACGAGCTAGTTTCCCAGTTGCAGAGAGAGATTACCTGGTGGCATCACTCGGGACACATTTTTGCTATTTATATCCTATGACATATATGTGTGGGCTTTTCTAGTAAAGAAATGGTCACAGTAACAAGAAAATTGAGACACCAGCTGTGAAAATAAAAAAATAAAAGTAAATAAATTAAGCATAATTTCTTAAACAAAATATTATTTTTTACTACTAAGAGGCTGTAATGCTCGTGCAGATTTGTAAAAGGTGACTGTTTTTTATAATGTGCACTAACACTATGTAAATATCTTACTATACACTGTCTGTTGTTGCTGATTTGTATCTATAGGTCCACTATCCTTCAGCAGCAGTTTAACCGCGTGGGTCGAGCGGAGCATGGGTCTGTGGCTCTACCGGGAGTAATTCGCTCTGGCTCCATTGGTACAGAGTCTCTGAGTGTGGGCACCATGCCTTCAGCGCAGCAGCAGATCACTATGGGCCAGATGCACCGAGGTCACATGCCTCCACTGGTACGAAGAGCTCCCTCTCTGTTTCCTTATAATGACCATTATTAATGTTAGCATTGGGACCAGCACTGCCATAATTAGATTTCTTAAAATATGTCCTCTGCATGCTGCATATACTCTCCTATTAGGCTCATTCCCTTTCAAAAGCAGACATAAGTTGAATAACATAATACAATAGTAATTGTAAATTGCCATGTTATAAGCAGCAAGAGACTTTATAAAAAATTAATTTCTAAAATGTTTTCTAGCTTGAACAACACTGTTTTTGTCATTAATCATTTTGAGTGGTTGAGTTATTTATTAAACTATAATTTCCCTGAATTTGTAGAGTTCCGCTCAGCAGGCTCTAATGGGAACCATCAATACCAGTATGCAAGCTGTGCAAAAGGCCCAGATTGATCTTGGAGAAGTGGATAACCTGCCTCCACTTGGGCAAGATATGGTACGGAGCAAATTAATTCATATGTTTGAATGTGATCTAATGCCCTGGCTGTCATGTAGAAATACAACGTAAAATGTGTTTAAACATTTTAATAATTCTCTCTTTGTAGGCCTCTAAAGTGTGGATACAAAACAAGATGGATGAGTCCAAACATGAGATCCACTCCCAGGTGGATGCCATCACCGCAGGAACTGCCTCAGTGGTCAACCTCACAGCTGGTCAGTGCATGTCACAAACTATAACTGTACAACACCAGGTGGTTTCATATCAGTGCTGGCCATTTAAAAGAGATTGAGTGTTGACTTTACAAACTTGCCTTTTCTTTGAGTTTCTTCTCTGTTGTTTGCCCAGGCGATCCAACAGACACAGATTACACTGCTGTTGGCTGTGCCATCACCACCATCTCGTCCAACTTGACTGAAATGTCAAAGGGTGTGAAGCTTCTGGCTGCTCTAATGGAGGATGAAGTGGGTGGTGGTAATGACCTGATGAAGGCTGCCAGGACACTGGCTGGTGCAGTGTCTGACCTGCTAAAGGCTGTGGAGCCTGCTTCTGGAGAGGTGTGCTGATTCAAAATCTAGACTTTTTCAAATTAAAATTTAATCCCTAGGTTAATGCAGGTGAATGCAATATTATTACATAGAAGAATTTATGCAAAATCTTGGAGTAGCAATACATGAAAACATTAATAAACATTCACACAAGCAAAGAGAAAATGTCGTAGGTAACTGAGAGAAATAGAAAAGAGATTGCTGATAACATGTAATTTAATTAAGGTAGATTTTGTTCTGACCTGGCCTGGTATTGATGGGCAGACGCAGAACAGGCTGACTTTTCCTTTTATAAAATGTTTAGTATCATTTTTGTATGATTATATTTCCTATTATTTATTGTACATTTTAGTAATGCAAATCTAATGCAAAAATCCTCTAATGAAGACTGATACAAAAACACATTTTCTTCATGTTGTCTCACTATTTGGGCCTGCAGCCAAGACAAACGGTGCTGACAGCAGCAGGCAGCATTGGTCAGGCCAGTGGAGATCTTCTTCGGCAGATTGGAGAAAATGAGACAGACGAGAGGTTCCAGGTAATACTGACAATGTCTCCTATTTTATTTGGTCTTGTGGAACACATTTAATGTTTAATACTTACTGGCTTTTTGTTTGTTTTGTTGTTGTGCAGGATATCCTGATGACTCTGGCCAAAGCTGTGGCTAATGCTGCCGCCATGTTGGTGCTTAAAGCTAAGAACGTGGCTCAGGTTGCAGAAGACACAGTGCTTCAGAACAGAGTTATTGCTGCAGCTACGCAGTGTGCCCTCTCCACCTCTCAGCTGGTCGCCTGTGCTAAGGTAGAGCTGGAACTGTGTTTGAATTAATTTAAGCAAAATTACTCCTCTTGGTAAATTAAGTTTAATCCTTTCATCCAGTTGTCTGGCCAATAAATGTCTGCTACAGATAAGTATTTAAGTGTGTGTCATATGACTTGCTTCAAAAAAGTTTTTAATTGATTCTTAATTTGATTGATGAGAAACTGCATAAAATGCTTGTATCTGTTCTAAGTAGTCTGCTTATATGTACAGATGAAATTGAATCATTAGAAACAAACTAATGCAAAACAAAGTGTATATATAATTTGATTTTTTTGTTGTTGTATAAAAGCGATTTTGTAATGTTTTTTAATTATTTTTTTAAATCCCTCCACCAACTTAATGAAATCCCAATGCTGTTGTAGGTCGTTAGCCCCACCATCAGTTCCCCAGTTTGCCAGGAGCAACTAATTGAAGCTGGAAAGTTGGTTGACCGATCAGTGGAGAGCTGTGTCCAAGCATGTCTCTCTGCCACGGAAGATGGTGAACTCCTCAAACAGGTGAAATACATGTCTGCTCTACTTTTTGACAAAGAAACCATGAGAATAACAACGTTTTCCTCCATTTAAGGTGAGTGCAGCAGCCAGTGTGGTCAGCCAAGCTCTCGCAGATCTCCTGCAGCATGTGCGTCAGTACACGTCCAGAGGAGAGCCCATTGGCCGATATGACCAGGCCACAGACACCATCAT
The DNA here is from genome assembly GCA_019453435.1 of Rhinogobius similis. Taxonomy (NCBI): domain Eukaryota; kingdom Metazoa; phylum Chordata; class Actinopteri; order Gobiiformes; family Gobiidae; genus Rhinogobius; species Rhinogobius similis. Next base: position 18,448,834 of record CM033621.1, on the reverse strand, counting down.
GTCTGTTACAGAGAACATCTTCAGCTCAATGGGAGATGCAGGTGAGTGTAAAAGAGGATAGTGATTATTGTATTAGATTGATATAGACTTGTTATATTCAGAAGAAAAAAAAGTTTAAAGTTTCAGGCTTGTTGCTACTTTTGTACATATGGCAATACTGAGCTGATTGCATAAAGTCAACAAGGGAGTGCTGTACATCAAAGTCTATACAGATACAAACAGTGTCAAGGATTGCTTTTATTTACACAGTGCTCTATTTATAGCAGTATATTTCAGATTCAGTGCAGAATGTTTAGATTTAATTCAATGATTATAAAGTAATACATCAGACAATTCTATTTAGAGCTTTTAATCATCATAAGCTTAATTTCAGATACTTACTTTAGATTATTATAATACGTATTAAGTGTTAATTAACTGTAATCATTCTTACTAACACTACACCAACTGTAACCATTTGATAAAAATATGGTATAAAGGTGAAAGAAACTGTATATTTAACATGTAAGTGATTTTGGATGAATTGTCCTTAGGTGAAATGGTGCGGCAGGCTCGAGTCTTGGCTCAGGCCACGTCAGACCTGGTCAATGCGATGAGGTCTGATGCGGAGGCTGAGGTGGATGTGGATAACTCGAAGAAGCTGCTGGCTGCTGCAAAACTACTGGCTGATGCAACTGCACGGATGGTGGAAGCTGCAAAAGTAAATGAGATGATATTCACACACTATATTTATAGAAGGTGTTAGATTACAGCTTCTGGTGCCAAGAGTCTGATTGAGAAAAAAATGTGGGTTTATGATTTGTGCCCCTTACTTGTATTGTGCTTGCTCTTTACAACCTGTTTTTACAACTTATGAATGAGGCCCTTTCTGCTAGTCCTTTGTAGAGCTTGATGCCAGATTTCACATCACGACAATAGTATAACTGTAGATGGAGGATTTCTACGTGCATTACTTTGTAATCTTGGCTGCTCAGGACTGTTTTTGTTTTAAGGTGTATATTTTACATACATATTTTTGTGGATATAAAATTGATTTTCTGCTTGAAAGTGCCATGTCATGTAATATTTTCAGACAGTCAAAGGCTGTAGATGGGCAGATTACAATGGCAGATAAAGCAACCTAAAATAATTGGTTCCTGTTGAATAACAATAAAAGCGCCTTTGGCTACAGCAATTATGGGGTTAAATTTTAGCCCACTGACAAAAGCATGCAGCAAATGCTCTGGCATCTGTGTAGCTGTGGCAAAGTTCTCTGTTAATTAACCTAATGGGACTTTGCGATATCTGCCCAAGAGCATGACTCACGATGGAAAGTGATGTTGATTTCCACCATATAAATGAAATGGGGATTAATTTGGCACACATGTCATCTTCTGCTGAGGTCTACGCTTACATTATAAAATCTTGTTTGGCACCGATTGAATAATCACAGATAAATACACAACGCTAGAGGCCTCTGTGTTTGTATAGAGTAATGAATAATGATGGTAAATTGTGTTCATTGCAGGGGGCTGCAGCCTATCCAGAGAATGAAGACCAACAGCAAAGGCTGAGGGAAGCTGCTGAAGGACTGCGTGTTGCCACTAATGCTGCTGCACAGAACGCCATTAAGAAAAAACTCATAAACAGGCTAGAGGTCAGAAAAAAAATTAGAAAATGTTGATAATATTAGGTAGTTTAACATATTACAGTATATTACAGATAGACTATAGGCACATTGGTAAAAATGTATTATTCAATTTTTGTTCATTCTAAATACACAGAATGCAGCAAAGCAAGCAGCCGCCGCAGCAACACAGACCATTGCTGCTGCTCAAAATGCGGCTGCGTCCAACAAGAACACTGCAGCCCATCAACAACTAGTGCAGAGCTGTAAGGTGAGGCAAGCATGTAATAAATAAATAGATTTGACTAATGTATAATGGTGTAGTTATTGTTCTGTATAGTTCATAGTTCGTTTTTGGTGTCTAGGCTGTTGCAGATCACATCCCGCAGCTGGTTCAGGGTGTGCGTGGAAGTCAGGCTAAACCAGAAGACCTCAGTGCTCAACTGGCCCTTATTATTGCCAGTCAAAACTTCCTACAGGTACGGTGTAGATTCAGTTAGTAACACTTTTGAAAAAGACTGTTTTTGGTATAGTGCTTGTCTCATGGTTATAGTTTTCCTTTGAGTTGCATGTGTCATGTTCTCTGTTGTATGCATGTCTGTTTTTATTGTCTATTTAAACACACATTCCATTTCTGTTGCAGCCTGGAAGTAAGATGGTGACCTCAGCCAAGTCCTCTGTTCCTACGGTGACAGATCAGGCTGCAGCCATGCAACTGGGTCAATGTGCCAAGAACCTCGCTACCTGCCTGGCAGAACTGAGGACATCTGCGCAAAAGGTAACTAAATGAGTAGCTCAGGCACTGGAACGGCCAGTTTATATTAACCATTCTGCTATCATGTTTTTGGGCAAGACACTTTGCCCACCTGTCCAGTGTGACTGTGTGAATCAGTTTATTCTCTGGAAATACTAGTACATGCATAGATCATTTATGTTAATAACAATTTAACTCAAACCACAGGCACATGAAGCATGTGGTCCTATGGAGATCGACTCTGCTCTTGATGCGATTCAGACTCTGCATAGTGAGCTACAAGACGCTAAAGTGGCCTGTAGTAGTGACCAGCTCAAACCACTCCCTGGTGAATCGGTAAAACCTGTTTTGTTGTGTCTCTTATAGGTCTACCTAATGTATTTAGTTACTCATAAAAAATATAGTAATAATAATTTTTTTTAAAACACCCACACACACTTTTATTTCAGTTGGAGAAATGTGCTCAGGATCTGGGCAGCACCTCCAAGTCAGTTGGATCTTCTATGGCTCAGCTGCTGACCTGTGCAGCCCAAGGAAATGAACATTACACTGGTAAGAATGGCACATGGTACTCACTCTACATGTTAAAGGCAGTGCATTAAAAGAACATGCTATAGTATGCTGCCATGAGATCAGAAAATATACCACTCCCAAGAATACTTCCAGTAGAGCATCTCAATATGTTTCTCCGACACTCAAAGGCCCATTTAACCGGTTAACGGTCACCTATTTGTTTCCATCCTCGCCTAGTGTATTTTAATTGTAATTTTCCATTTTAAAACAAGTATTAAAATAGAATACTTTGTCCAACATGCATGTGTCATACACCATTTGAAAGGTGTATGAATGAATGAAAACCATGTAAGTGTTACACAGGCAAAGCTATAGCACTTAAAGACATACTTCATACTAGACACTCCTATGCAGGTACTGCCCTACTGATCACCTACAACTGTGAAATTTCAGAGCTCCGAAAGAGCTAATAGAGCAGTGAAATGGTGCTCATTATACTGTATTTGTTCTTTATAATAGTGTAATAGAGTACAACTGTACCCAAAAGTGCCAATAAAGACAAACACATTTCTTCAAACTTGTCAAAGAAAGTGTAAAATTGACACTAATTCTGACTAAATATTATGAAATAGGACTTGGTGACCTAACACCTTTTTTCAACATTTCTACTGCAGATGCTAAAATGTAAATGTGGCTAATTAGCATATGAATTAGCTGCCCTATTGTGCACAGCTTCTCCTCCGCACCCTGGAGGAGCATTATATGATTACACTGATGTTTTATGGCAAATAATAACGCTTTGGATGTTATTCAGCAGAAAACTTGTGCCAAAAAGTGCCAGCGCTAATGAGAGAGTTAGCTTTTTGGGCCCTATTCACAATGCAAGATCAGAAATGGATGAGAAAGGGCTAATTTTGAAGAGGACAAGTAGGAGAACCTGGAGATACCAAGGAATCCAGTTTTCATGAATCGTTAATATTTTACTTTTAACATTTTCATTTATGTGTTATTTTGGAAACAGGGAGTACTGTAGTAGTAGTAGTAATAGTCTGTGTATATTCTTGAAATCTGGATTTTTAGGGACATAACTAGACTAATTAGACTAATTTAACTTAACTTTTTTATTAGGTCTCCAACAATATATAGCATGTGTCTGTAGCTTAAATTTGTTTTCTCCATTGGAATTCAGTCCTCTGTCAGATGATAGTATTAAATTGTTGATAGTATTAAATGTTGCCCATTCATTACCCAGTTCATACTAATATATGTTGCTAGCATGATTTAAATGGCTTTGCTAATTGTGTGTTTTTCAAAGCATTTAAGTTCTTGTATTGATATTTAATCAAGAAATGATCTTGCCACACTGAACTACTACTTTGTTAAAAAGGCATAGCAGCCAGAGAGACAGCTCAGGCCTTAAAGACACTCGCCCAGGCGGCTCGGGGTGTGGCTGCTTCCACTTCAGACCCCAATGCCGCGGTTGCCATGTTGGATTCTGCGCGAGACGTTATGGAGGGTTCAGCACTTCTCATCCAGGAAGCCAAAGAGGCCCTCATTTCACCTGGAGATGCAGAGAGTCAGCAGAGACTAGCTCAGGTCTGTTTTAAATGTGTTTTATCTATTGCTGTAGATTTTTTTTCCCCCAAGTTAATTATAATATTTCTTGCCTATTGGTAGGTGGCCAAAGCTGTTTCACACTCCCTGAACAACTGTGTAAACTGTCTGCCAGGACAGAAAGATGTAGACATGGCTCTCAAAAGTATTGGAGAAGCTAGCAAGAAGTTGCTTATAGAGACGGTAAGTAAATTATACATGCATGCCATGGTGAATTGGGTTAGGTAAATGAATTAAATGCATACATTAAATATGTTGTTTCCTCCAGATACCACCAGCTTCCAAGTCTTTCCAAGAGGCCCAGAGTGAGCTGAACCAGACAGCAGCCGATCTGAACCAGTCGGCTGGGGAGGTGGTATATGCCTCCAGAGGCTCCAGCAGCCAATTGGCGGAAGCATCTGGAAAGTTCAGCCAAGACTTTGATGAGTTCTTGGACGCTGGTATTGAGATGGCTGGCCACACTCAGGTAGCTCATTGTACAGTTCAACACATGAAAGGATTTTGGACTGTCATGTAATTGTGACTTTTTATTTTAATGAATGAAAATTTCAGAAAAAAGATGACCAAGTACAAGTGATTGGAAACTTAAAGAACATCTCCATGGCGTCCAGCAAGCTGCTTCTGGCTGCTAAAAGTCTGTCTGTGGATCCTGCAGCTGCAAATGCCAAAAACTTGTTGGCAGCTGCTGCAAGGTATACAATATTTATACTTTCTTAATATTATAATGTCAAATAACTAAAAATGTCACATTTTGTTTTGTCTTTCAGAGCAGTCACTGATAGCATTAACCAGCTGATTACACTGTGCACCCAGCAGGCTCCTGGGCAAAAGGAGTGTGACAATGCTTTAAGAGAGTTGGAGGTAAAAATAAAACATCAATTAAGAATGACAAACTTTGTGCTGAACTACATAGTACTGTTACAGCTGCATCCCATAGCATCAAAAGCTCTGTTTCTCCCCCTCAGGCTGTCAGGGGAATGCTGGACAACCCCAATGAGCCAGTCAGTGATCTGTCCTACTTTGACTGCATCGAAAGCGTCATGGAGAACTCTAAGGTATAAAGGAATATGATTATAATAGTATGGCATCTTCGAGAGTCTTTATCGGTCTTTGGTGTCTGTCTCTAGGTCCTGGGAGAGTCTATGGCGGGTATCTCTCAGAACTGCAAGACTGGAGATGTGCTTTCATTTGGAGATTGTGTAGGATCAGCCTCAAAGGCACTTTGTGGCCTCACTGAAGCTGCGGGACAGGTGAACCTTCAGCCATAGAGCACACATTTAGAATGGAGAGCGCATGTCCTCTAACTTGTTAAATCTCCTAAGGCATCTTACCTGGTAGGCGTGTCTGATCCCAACAGTCAAGCAGGGCATCAGGGCCTTGTTGACCCTATTCAGTTTGCGAAAGCCAACCAGGCTATTCAAATGGCCTGTCAGAACCTTGTAGACCCAGATAGCAGCCCATCCCAGGTATGTAGTTTAAGGTTTCACAGATGCACAAACCCCCCCCCAAAAAAACTACAAATTCTTTACACTTCTCTTTTGTAGGTGCTCTCGGCTGCCACCATAGTTGCAAAGCACACATCAGCTTTATGTAATGCTTGCCGTTTGGCTTCATCAAAAACGACCAACCCAGTTGCCAAGAGGCATTTTGTCCAGTCGGCCAAGGAGGTGGCCAACAGCACAGCCAACCTGGTCAAAACCATCAAGGTATGGAATTGTGTTCACAAATTATTAAGTTTGCAATTACCCTAAATTTCAGCTTTTGGTTTCAAACATACTGTATTTCTAAAAATAAAAAAGAATAGCCTATAACATAACATCATATCGGGGTAAAAAAAAAAGAACAAATTCAGTATGATCAATAAAAATGTATTTTTGGTTAGATATGGGCAGATTTCTATTTTGTTTATTTTTGTTACCTTTTCTTGTTCTTAGGCTCTGGATGGAGATTTCTCTGAGGAGAACAGAAACAGGTGTCGAGTTGCCACAACACCACTCATTGAAGCTGTAGAAAACCTAACAACATTTGCTTCAAATCCCGAGTTTGCCAGCGTCCCTGCTCAGATCAGTTCTGAGGTATGACTGCAGTTAAAAATATCAGCAGCATCATGATTTCAAATCCGGTAACAAGAATTTGCTTCAGGTCCTTCCCTCTCTCCCTCCCATTTTACACTGTACTGTCCTATCTAATCAAATAAAAATGAATATCACTATCCATTGATCAGTCCATTTTCTTTTTGTAGGGTTCTGCAGCTCAAGAGCCTATCCTCCATTCAGCACGTTCCATGCTGGACAGCTCCACTCATCTGCTGAGAACGGCACGTTCTTTAGTCATAAACCCAAAAGATCCTCCCACCTGGTCTGTTTTGGCTGGTCATTCCCGTACTGTTTCAGACTCAATCAAAGGCCTCATTACAGCCATTCGGTTAGTAAACACATTTCTGACTGTACTGCGCTAGGGTTAGGGTTGTTTTGTTTTATTCACAACAAGTTTGAGTAAAAAGCATTTTCAGACATCTTCTCAAGAGCTCAAAAATGTTAACATTACACATCAAAGCTTGTCTTGGTCATGGTAAAAGACTCTTGGTTGAAGCCTTATTTTAGTTCATGCGCCATCTGCTGGCAATGTCAACATTTTGTATTCATAGAAATTTGGATTGATTTAGACCTATCTGTTTTGCCTGGATTTCAGTTAAGTTACTGTTATAAAATACCAATGCTAAGGTGTCCAAAAGTACTTTAAAAAACACCTGAATAATAGATATTGCTTTAGTGTACATTTAAATATAATCTCTAATGGATTGTACTGACTAGATACGAAAGCTAAGCAGATAAGACTAAAATGTGTGTGGATGGTGTAGTAAGCGCTGCCAGGTTTTGACGTTGCTTGGCAACCAAGCAGACCATGTTCCTACATCACTGCCAAATACATTTTTTCTGGTTTATCTATGATTTACTCACATGTAAAGATCTACTTAAAAAAAACTTTTAAAGGACTCTTTCTCTGATTTTTATACTATAATGTCTTATGCCACATGTCTAAACATTTGCTTTATATTTTTACAGCCAGCATAAATAAAGAGAGTAAATAAAGGCAGTTTCAGGTTAAAACTCTTCCCTTTAGGGGAGGACTTGTCTGTCTCAGTGCAGTATAGTTTCTCAGGCCGGTATTTTGAGATTGAAAACTTTTGATGAATGGAAAAAATGATTCCAAAAACGGTGTCCAGATGAGGGATTACACAGACTTGTAATGTGTAAAGTGCAAGGTTTATAAAATGTACCTTCTTCCTGTTTCATGCCAATAATGCATATAATTAATTTGCTGGAACTGTTTTTGTTTGGCATTACTTGGTTTGTTTTCTGAATTTGCTAATGAAAGTAAATAGCATGATCAATCAATCAGTAATGCAACTAATCCCAAAGTCAGTCCTTGAAGTCTGACCCCTGAACTTTACAGCCGATTTGACTACCCAGCTTGATCTGTTTACTGAACTGGATCTTACAGGTTATTTCTTCAGATGTGAAATGAACAATAATGTGAAAAGAGGTTAGATAAGGAAAACCATGTCTGGAGCTCATCTACTTCTTACTGTGTCAACATTTACTTTTCTGACTTTCTTTTCAGTCAATTTAATTTTCCTGTAGATTATTCTTCTGTGTTAATGCTTTGATTTTCTCCCCTTCCTGTTCTCCATTTATTCTCAGGGACAAGGCCCCCGGCCAACGAGAGTGTGACTCTTCAATAGATAACATCAACAAATGTATCCGGGACATTGAGCAGGCCTCTCTGGCAGCAGTCAGCCAGAATCTACCCAGCAGGGAAGACATCTCACTTGAGGTAAGTAGCTAACTAATAAACATCAAGTTTTTTTGTAGCATGTAGTTTTGATGTTGTGCAAAATCTTCAGTCTCTCAATGAATGTCTTCTCTTATCGTCCTCTGTGGACGACACATAACAGATAGACAATGCAAATTTTGTATTTTTATAGTGACTTTGAATACAGTGTTATATGTTATAAAATATACTTTTTTCTAAGATGGGGTATCTTATTTAGGAAATGTGACTATACAGTTATTCTGTTTGATAACTGTACTATTTGGATTAAAATATTTTATCAGAATTGAGCTTATCTTGCTCAGGGCAAACATTTTCTTTTGCAACTTTTTGCTACATTTTTCTTTGTAGCAAGTTTTCACTGTGATTTAACCTTTGTATAACAGTAAAAGCCAAATGGATTTTGTCTGCTTCTTTCCCCAGGCACTTCAAGAACAGCTCACATCCACTGTGCAGGAAATTGGCCACTTAATTGACCCCGTTTCCACAGCCGCCAAAGGCGAAGCTTCTCAACTAGGACACAAGGTAGATATAACTTTACTTTGCTTTACTGCTGTTACCATACAATAAAATGAAAATGTTACAACTTTAAAACATTGGATTCCTCAACTATATTGTAACTAATAAGGTAAAATGACCAATTCATTATTTTATTTGTTTAATTGAACACTGTCTTTCTGTTAAGTGTATTTCTATTTAGCTTAGCATTAAAATAATCAATAGGAAAAAAATATATGATGCCAACAAACCTGCACTTGATCTAATACATAGTTTTGTCCCTTTGCGTCAGGTGACTCAGTTGGCTGGTTACTTTGACCCCCTCATAGCTGCTTGTGTGGGGCTAGCCTCCAAGCTCAAAGACCACCAACAGCAGATGACCTTTTTGGATCAAACTAAGACCTTGGCCGAGTCTGCTCTTCAGATGCTCTATGCTGCGAAAGAGGGAGGAGGAAACCCAAAGGTAAGGCCTAAATATGAGGCAACACACTTAACACAGGGCTCAACCATTAGACCTTATATTTATCTTTGACCTTCAGGCTATCCACACACATGACGCCATATCAGAGGCCACACAACTCATGAAGGAGGCTGTTGATGACATTATGGTGACACTTAATGAGGCTGCCAGTGAAGTGGGTTTGGTAGGAGGAATGGTGGAGTCTATAGCAGATGCAATGGCCAAAGTGAGTGTTAAATGTTGTAATTGTGTATGAAATGTAATTAAGTAATAATTATAGTGTTGACCACTTCACATTCATGTTTTTGGTTTACTAAAGAATAATTATAATGCCTTCCTATCAACACTTTTACTCACTAGCTTGATGAAGGTACTCCCCCTGAACCTGAAGGCTCTTTTGTGGATTATCAGACCAGCTCAGTGAAATATTCCAAGGCTATAGCTGTTACAGCCCAAGAAATGGTATGTCTTATAATGGCAATATGTATCTTCACCCTACAGTTTTGCATTTAAGATTTTTTCTGCAACAATTAAAAAAAACAACATTATTTAAAAAAATGTATGTAAAATGTTGTCCGTATATCAAACAGATGACAAAATCTGTGACCAGTCCAGATGATTTGGGAGCCCTGGCCTCTCAAGTGACAGTGGACTACAGCCAACTGGCTGTTCAAGGCCGACTAGCTGCTTATACAGCCGAGCCAGAGGAGGTGAGATGTCAAGTGATAGAAAAAAAAAAAAAATAAAATAAGGAAACAGAGTTGTTGTTTGTGTTTGTTGCAGAATAAAGATTATGTGCTGACACTGTGTTGTATTGTGTTTAGATTGGGTTTCAGATAAAGTCTCGTGTTCAAGACCTGGGACATGGCTGCATCTACCTGGTCCAGAAAGCAGGAGCCTTACAGATCACTCCATCAGACGGTTTCACCAAGCGAGAACTTATCGAATGTGCACGAGCAGTCACAGAAAAGGTAGGTTCAATTGCCATTTAGTAGTATATAAATAGCCAGTACAAAATGTCCTATATGTAACAATAAAAGCTGTTTGTCTTGTATTAAATATATTGTGTCACATTTCATATGTTCATGTGGCTGCTTTTTGTTGTTCACGTGCTATTCAGCAAAATTTCCTTTTACATTTTTTATATGATAAATTACTGAATTTCACCTTTCTGGTCCCTTGTGCTAACTAGTGCATGTTATACTTTCAGGTTTCACTGGTGCTTTCAGCCCTTCAGGCTGGAAACAAGGGCACACAGGCCTGTATCACTGCAGCCAGTGCTGTGTCAGGGATTATAGCTGACCTGGACACCACCATCATGTTTGCGTCTGCAGGCACGCTCAATGCTGAAAATGAGGAGTCCTTTGCCGATCACAGGTGAGTTTAATTGTGGGTGTGGCATCAGGAACTTGACTTTGGTCAATTCTAAATTGTCATCTTCCATATCATCTTTGAAATCACATGTAACTTTGATTATTGATTTATTTTTCTTTCATTCCAGGGAAAACATTTTGAAGACAGCTAAAGCTCTAGTTGAGGACACAAAGATGCTGGTGTCTGGTGCTGCTTCCGGACAGGACAAGTTGGCACAAGCTGCCCAGTCGTCAGCCAAAACCATTACACAGCTCACCGATGTGGTCAAACTGGGAGCAGCAAGTATTGGCTCCGATGACCCAGAGACACAGGTCTTTAGCATTCAAGTAAACAAGTTATGCCCACGTGGGGTTTATTTAATATAGAGTTGTTTTATCTGTATACCGGCAGTTTTAGTTGTTTGGTTCTTTCATTCTACAATTATGTTTTCTGTGTCCATTTCGTAGGTTGTTCTGATAAACGCTGTGAAAGATGTTGCAAAGGCTCTGGCTGAGCTTATTAGTGCCACCAAGTGCGCTGCTGGCAAAGCAGCAGATGATCCATCTATGTATCAGCTAAAGAGTGCAGCTAAGGTGAGACATGATGACACTGTCACGGCATCCTCTTTTGGAGCTTTTGCATCAGTTTAGAACACTGCATTTGCAGTTTCTCATTCAAGCAAAGATTAAATCCATGTGTCAATGTGTGTCAAAGTTTAATTTTGAGAATAGTTATAACATAATATAAATAGAACTGTCATAATTTTTTGTACTTGTCTGTACCTTTTTTATGCAATGTTTAGTCTTCAGTTTAATCTTTTAGTTTTAAATAGGCATTATTTTCTTCTCTCATGTCTTTTAGGTGATGGTGACTAATGTGACGTCTCTGCTGAAAACCGTGAAGGCTGTGGAAGATGAGGCCACCCGTGGAACCAGAGCACTGGAGGCCACTATAGAGTGTATTAAACAAGAACTGGGGGTAAGGAGTTTAGGTCACAGGATAAATTACTTCTGGATACTAACTATATGTATTTTTTTTTATTTTTTTTTCACAACACATTTTTGTACATACAACAAGGTATTTCAATCCAAAGAAGCTCCAAACAAAACGACTACTCCTGAAGAGTTCATTCGCATGACTAAGGGCATTACCATGGCAACCGCTAAAGCCGTGGCTGCTGGGAACTCAGGTCGCCAAGAGGACATCATCCACACTGCTAACCTCAGCCGTAAGGCCATCTCGGACATGCTCACCACCTGCAAGGTTCTTAAGTTTATATTATTTATATTGTAGACTTTTGGAAGTTTCCCCCATGTTTTATAAACACCAAAATCATATTTTTACAGCAAGCAGCCTATAGCCCAGAAGTCAGCGAGGACGTGAAGAGAAGAGCATTGACATATGGAACAGAATGCACAACAGGATACATCGATCTGTTGGAACAAGTGCTATTGGTAACATGAAAAGAAAATCTGTTTAACATACACATTTTTTTCTCCTTCTTTTTGTGTTAAATATTTTATCTATGTCTCTAAAAACATCTAGGTCCTGCTGAAGCCCACAACAGATCAAAAGCAACAGCTGGCAGTTTGCTCCAAAAGGGTTGCAGGTGCTGTCACAGAACTTATCCAAGCAGCAGAGGCCATGAAAGGTTAGACTTCTTTAACACTTTTTTTTTTTACACATTCATACATACATGCATACATTCATTTAGCAGGAGTTTGTGAGAACTTTTGTGAACTCTCCAATCAGAATACTTTTAATAAAAATGTGAACATGGAAAGTATTATCTGTTAGTATTCTACAGTTGTTGAAAGTATTTGGTTAATTATTTTATGTAAACTGGGCAATCAGAGTACTTTTGTCTACCAATCAGGTAATATTTTTGTCCTCCTTTTTGCTACAGATGGAGGTAAGTGATATGCAATTGTCACTCATAAATCACGTTTTTGAAATGCACTGTCATTTGTCATTCCAAGCACATTTCATCCACATATTGTGTATATCACCATTCCTCTTGCCTTGTTTCATCTGCCACTTGATTTAACAAGCAATTTTCAGTTAATTTTGCAGTTTAGTAGCAAATAAACTCTAGAATTGCCGTGTACTCTCCAGTTATGCATGGGTTTTATTAATTTGTGGCGTGTTTTGTGGAAGTTTTATATTGTTAAGCATGGTTTGTTTTTATGCTTGGTGATGGTTTTGCATGTAACTCAATATGTTTTCATTCATTCAGGTTCAGAGTGGGTGGACCCTGAGGATCCAACTGTGATTGCAGAAACAGAATTGCTTGGAGCAGCTGCATCCATTGAAGCTGCAGCTAAGAAGCTAGAGCAGCTCAAACCCAGAGCTAAGCCGAAGGTATGTGATTCTTCCATAAATGATACAGAATTTTGGACAACCTTCCTATGACTCTTACTCTACTTACTCTGTGTTTGCTGGTGACTCTGCAGAAAGAGAGAATGCTTTGTCTCATGTGTTTTCCCCTTTGTTCAGACACATTCCCATCAGCCCTGTGTTTGATGTATTAATCCAAATCCCACCCCTCCCTCCCTTCCTGCCCCCACCACCGGAGGCCTTCTCTGCAGGGCTCTGTCTGATATGTTTGATATATTAGGTTGTTATTCAGTCCCAACTATATATCAAACATATTCCTACAGTGTCCCGCTCTGTCTACAGACGTTTGCTCTGTGTATGTTTGTATGTGCAATTGTGTGTAAAAAAAATAAAATAAAAACACGTCAATGAATGAAATTTATATTTATACCATTTTACAAAACTAGGATATAGTTTAGTAGTAGTTTCTAAGTTTAAAATGCTAGCCTACAATCTCAGTATCTTGATATTATACGACCATCTTCTTTTTCTCTTTTAGCAAGCAGATGAGACTCTAAACTTTGAAGAGCAAATTCTGGAGGCAGCGAAGTCCATTGCTGCAGCCACAAGTGCCCTGGTCAAATCTGCCTCGGCTGCCCAGAGAGAGCTGGTGGCTCAGGGTAAAGTGGGCTCCATTCCCGCCAATGCTGTAGATGATGGACAGTGGTCTCAAGGACTTATTTCTGCTGTAAGTGTCAAGAAGACTTTTTACAGTGAATACTTTTACTTTAACTCTAACACATTTACATTAATTCATTTGTTTCATATTAGGCTCGTATGGTGGCAGCAGCGACAAGCAACCTGTGTGAAGCCGCTAATGCTTCCGTACAAGGCCAAGCCAGTGAAGAGAAGCTCATCTCCTCAGCCAAACAGGTGGCTGCCTCCACAGCCCAGCTGCTGGTTGCCTGTAAGGTGAAAGCAGATCAGGACTCTGAGGCCATGAGGAGATTACAGGTTTGACAATACAGACACTTTTCTAAGCTTTCTCAGGCAAATCTCAGGCAAAATTCTCAAAAAGGTTTTCCCTCCCCTCAGATTGCTGGAAATGCAGTTAAAAAGGCATCAGACAACTTGGTGAGAGCAGCTCAGAAAGCTGCTTTTGACAAGGCAGATGAAGACAACGTGGTAGTCAAGACAAAGTTTGTGGGTGGAATAGCACAGGTACTTTTTTTCTTTACCTTATTAAAAATGAAGAAATATGGTGTTTAACAAAAAAAGGTTCATGTATAAAAACAGATGTTTTAAAACAAACCTAATCTTAAACAACAATTGCTTTTCTATTGTATCCTATTTTACACACACAATTTCCTTAAACCTGTCTCAAAATGCCTCCAGCTGTATTGTCATCATTGTAATATAGACAGTAGACACATTGTTTGACTTGTCACGATACTGGAATGTTGTACAGTAAATACTACTTAATATACTATATGCAAAATGAATCTAAATCAAGTGGACGTTGAACTGGTTATTGTTCCTTTTTCAGATTATTGCTGCCCAAGAGGAGATGCTAAGAAAGGAGAGAGAGCTTGAAGAGGCAAGAAAGAAACTAGCCCAAATCCGACAGCAACAGTACAAGTTCCTGCCCAGTGAACTACGGGAAGATGCAGACTAAACCGCCAGCAGCAGGTCCCTGGCCCAACTGAAGAAGCACACCTGTGCCTGTGTGCAATCTGGGTATCACTCCCTGTGCACAAACACAGCTAAACACTACGATAACTTATAGTTTAACACGCAGACTGAGCCCTATAACATGGCTACATACAAATGTGATGATTGTGTCAAGAAGTCTGATGAACTGTGTTCAATGTGTATAGCAAAACTACTTTTTGACTGATGCAATCTCAACCAGAATGTGACAGGCCTGGGACAGACATTACAACACCTGTTCCCACATGTTTGTCCCTGAGCCACACTCTTAACTGTTGCAGCTGTAATTTGTAACCTATCTGAAAATGAAGTGATTGTAATGCGAATGTCATGCAAGTCGTTCAACTGCATCAAAAACTCTTATACTCGTACTGTTATAGAATGAATGTCGCCCATTATGCTAATGTCATCATACTCACTCAGTTTAGCACCTTAATTCAAGTTACATTTTACAACATCCTTATTTGTAACCCTGGTATAAAAAGTCATATTTTTTTATATCTGTGTTACTTGAACCAGTGTGCAGAATCTGCTTGGCAAGCGGTGATATTAAATCAATGTTTGTTGTTTCTTTTACCTCCTGATAACATTAAGCTTTTGTTTGTCTTATGACAGCTGTTTTTGTTTTACAACTAAGTCCTTAATAAGTGATTTCTATGTATTATGTTTTAATTTAGGGTTAGCATGAGACAGCATAGCTTCTATTTGAAGGAATATTTATTTCACTTGTGTTTTTAACAAAGCAGCAAAGATTGTGTATTTAGCACCATTTTTACATTCATGCATAGGCGTATCAAATGTCCTCTTACGCAGTTACGTAGTACTAACAGAATGTGACGCAATAACGTAAAAGGTGCACAAGGGGGCGGCATTGTTTATCCCATGCATGGACCTGCATGGAATGACTGGTAGTTTTAAGGGACATACAACAAGGAAAAATTAATTAAGAAATGTTTCAACACTGCTCTACTATTTTACTTTTTGTTGTGCTTGAAGCTGTCTAATTACTACAAGGGTAAAGTTTAAGCAATACTCGTCATTTGACAAAATCTATTTAAGATGAAATACTTTCACACATAAAGAAATGGAACATAAAATATAATAGCAATAATGTTAATCTAATCAGTGTCATGTTTCGCTTCTAAATGATTTCAATGCAAGACTATCCATGTACATAGTCATTGCGGATGTAAGATTATGCCACACTTCTGCGACTTCATTTTGGTGCAATATATAAAATGTTTTGTTTACACGTGTCACTGTAGGTATGTTTGGTCAGTTTTTTGGCAAACCAACCGTATATTATATTATAGGTCCTGCAGTGAAAATTATGCATGGCTTTGTGGTTCAAAACTACATCTTAACAAAGAACACACTCATCCTAATTCAGCCCTTAACAAACCATCTTATACAAACTAAGCGGCTATTACATGTATGTGTAATGTTTTCTATGTGTCAAGGGGGTGTAATCTGTAGTGTTCTTATTAGTGCCTTAGTCTTTAGTCCATACTGTGTCTGGTCAACTTGATCGATGGGTTCACCTCATCTCAGTCTCAAAAAGGCACAAGAAGAAATCTTTTCAAATGGATGCCTGACTTCTGGTCCCTTTTTGTTCCTCTAAGTGCTTAATGCCTCTAGTTTTTAATCATTTTCTCTGTTTTGTGGGAATGATAGAGGTTTGTCAGTTACAAAACGTGTTTTCTGAAGTACCATCTCTATAGATGCATATGTGAATATTATAAAGAACACCGTTTTGTACTGCATTCCATTGGCATGCACCACAGTGTCTCTGCACTTTGTGACAGCCTGGGGATTCTGTCACCTGCTTAATGAAGTCGATGTTTTAAAGTCAATTTCTGGATGGGCTTTTCCTGTTGTTAAGCCTTTAGGAATAATGGATGTGATGAGAACATTTCAATAAATGTATGTAACCATTAAAATGTTGTGGTACATTTTCAGGAGTAATTGAAGTGTTCTGTACTCTTAATGAATACATCATACACGTATGAAGTACGACAATGTGAGATGTTTAGCTTGAATTTATATTTATCTGGCCTGTGTAAAACTATTTTTTGTATTCGCTGAAAATAAAGCATTTCATTGTAAAATTGATTCCGCTCTGTTTTTGCTGTAATTTAAACTGAATATGTGCATGTTCTAGTCCTGTCACTGTGTGACTGAGGAATATAGACTTGTTTGTTGTGTCTTGAGAAGAAAACTTGCCATGACGATAAAGGCATTAACATGTGCAACTTAGAGCTAAATTTATATTTTTCATTTGTATATGATGCACAGATCCAACCTATCCAGCCCTTACATTGTTGGGCTTGAATGAAATACTACAACATGAGTCTTCAAAAATAATTTTATATGGCATAGTCTTTAACAAAGTATTGAACAATAAGACAGTTGTAAATATTTACAACTGTCTTATTAGAAAAAAATCACAAGTTAATATTTACAAGAAGACAGAATGAACTTTCCAAATGTAAGTATTGAACAAGTTTAGAACTATGAGAATTGGTCATTTTAAGTGAATATTGTGCCCATGTTTACATGCCTTTAATTCACCAATGTCTTTGGTTGAAAGGAGATGCAGGGCCTCTTTGCTTCTCCATCTTAACTGACAGGAGAAGATGGTATTCTTTAGTCAGCATTAAACCTGATGCTGCGCAGAGTTGAGGCTCAAACGGAGACCTGTTCTAAATTTGTCAGGCTCTAAAACTCAAAGAGGCAATGTCAATTACAGAGGAACAGCTGTTCCTAGCTCCGTCTTCAACCCTCCCTACCACTCAACTGCGCACATATTAGTTTATATTTAGTTCCTATGTCACCCTGTAAACATATTCAAACCTACAGTATAGTTCAATGTGACTTTTAGCATGACTATCGCATAAAGAGTAGGGGCATTGAATTTAAGGGGGAGCAGCTGATAGAAAGACAGCCCATCCATTATTTTTTACGACCTAAATCTAATAATATTAAAAAGCTAAAGCAGATAGAGTTACTGATGACTACAGCAGGCAACATACCAACAGCAGAGACTTGATCCACTCTGTCAGTTGTTCCATGGCTCAACAGGCGCAACATTCAATGACACCTTTTGGTTTTCTTTGTGAAGATCACAACTGAAATATTGAGGCTTACGCGGTTAGCCACAATATGTATATAAAGGCATACGTTTTAATTTCTTAATTAAAAATAGGACTTTTCTTCTATAAATTAGGAAAGAATAAATAATTAATAAAATAAAATAAACATTCCACAAAATTGGACTTTACAGAGTTTAAAGCAGAAGCAACAAGTGCAACAAGCAAAATAGTTCTAATTTGTATAACACTATAATAGTCAGATAATGTATGTTTAAATGACGCATAGGTTTTTCACAGGGATGATGTGTTGGTGAGCTGTTGAACAAAATGCATGCAGGGTGACACCTCCATAACAGCTGAGTGCCTTAAAAAGCCCCCAAGGAAGACAGACCACCTCAGTGATAATGAACACAGCTAAAAACTACTGGAGAGATCAAAGCACTGTGGTATTAAATACATCGAGGAACATGTGTCCAATCCTTGCAGTGCTTTATTCTTTTCTTCAGCTTCAGCTGTCCCGGAAAGAAGGATTAACAATTCTGCTGTCAAGATTTTAAGTTTATAGTACAATGATGATTATTTTTACGCACACAGTGAGTTTGTTTATCTCAACATTGGACAAATGTAAGCAAAAAGAGACAATTGATGAGAGTGCAAATATAACAGTGCGTTTCTTACTGTATCCTCCGTTTAAAAAGGAAAAGGGAATGTGGCTTTACAGCTCAAACACAGTCAAGCAGGTGTCCTCTGGGGATTCCAACCATGTGCCCCCTAACAGAACACAGGAGAAATCTTAGAGAGCAATGGGACTTTAGCTCATTTGAACATAAAGTACAAAAAAATCAGTGTATCTTGAAAAACCCAGAGAGAAGTCTTCTTTAATTGAGTATTGCAATATTTTATTTCTTTTTACTTCTATTTCATATTGTTGTAGTTTTGAAAGAAATTATCGTAAGACCAACAATTGAGTCCTTATGGAGTGTAAACATTCTGATTATTGCATGAAACAGTAATGTTCAACTCTTCTCAAGAGCTCACACTGTGACAGTGTGACAGCTGCTCTGACCAGAGGCTCTGGAGGGGGCTGTGAAATGCCAACGCTTCTGTGTCTTTCAGTTAATGTCCTGTACATAAAGTCATACCTTAATGTGGAGCGAGTCTTAAGCTTGATAATGAAACTTTGCACAAAGTGGAGCCATCTGGATTGTCTTTTGAATGAGCTGTTGAAATGACCACTGTCCGACATAAGCTGCAGAAGATAACATGACACCCCTCATGGGCACAAACTCTTTCACAGGGGCTTATCAAATCGGATATGTTTGCTTTGTCTGAATAGCAGCATCGTATTGGCACGATGGCAATTCTTTGGTTAAGCCCTCTGATTTAAGGTTTAGTCCATTTCTTCCATTCGCCTTTTACTCAATGGCAATATGGGCATTGTTGCCATTACAGAACACAGTACAATCACATCTGAGAGGACTTACACCTTTCAATTCTCACACTTTGCTTCCATGTCACTTGGAGGGTGCTAGAAAAAGGAGAAGACGTCTTGGTGAGAGAGAGGAGTGACCTCCTCCTGACGCCCATACCCCATCTATAGTCACAGAAGATGTCAAACGTCTTGAGACAGCGAATCACTATCAAGTACCAGAAAAAAGTCAGTCCCGCCTTGGCAAACAGCTGCGCTTGTGTCCAAAAAAGTATTGGGTATCCAGTAACTGGACAGCCAAAAGGCATATTTGACTCTCTACAACCCAGGAGAGCTCGCACTCCAGCTTGGCGTCCTGTAGCGTTCAGACGCTCCGATCCTTTGAATCAGTTTCTTTTGTATTTGGTTTGTGGAACCACCAACACTAAGCAGCCATGGATGCCATCAAGAAGAAGATGCAGATGCTCAAGCTCGACAAGGAAAATGCCTTGGACAGAGCTGAGCAGGCTGAGTCAGACAAGAAAGCCGCCGAGGACAGAAGCAAACAGGTAGGCTCGCTAAAGGAACTTTACGCACGGCGACTGTATCCTTGCTGCTGCGCATCACTCACATGAGCATTTTAACTCAAAAGCATAGCATTTTATATTGTATATACATAAAATAACAATATGTGTAGTGTACATTTGTAGTTAAATACGCTAACTGTAAATGTCATTAAAACTGCGGCTTTCCATTGAACCCGTGCGTTGTATGCTACACATTATATGAATATGGAATAAACTTAATAGAATATAATAGGCTAATAATACGATAGGAAATTGCAGATTCCAATACGTTTCTTTTCTTCTTTTGTGCTGATTTTTTAAATGTTTGTGACCCAAAGCTTGAAGATGACCTGGTGGCACTGCAGAAGAAACTGAAGGCAACTGAGGATGAGTTGGACAAATACTCTGAGGCTCTGAAGGATGCCCAGGAGAAACTGGAGCTCGCTGAGAAGAAAGCCACAGACGTGAGTTGAAGGGACGCGTGGGCAGAAGAACAAATGAAAAAGTTATCACTCACTCAGCAGGACCATATAATCATGTACCCTGGACCAGAATAGATCGTCACCAATTGTCCCTTGGCGAAAAAACAGTGAACATGAAGGCCTACAAAATATGCACAGGTTGCCTAAATTTAGTCTGTGCTTTATATGGAAGGGTCACAGTATTTGGCCTTCAAGAGCATTCCTCAAGCGTCTGGGGAAGCAAGTGTTAGATTTCAGTGCCGTATTTTACAGGCATATTTGGTCCCACAATCATTGACAGATTTGTGGCTGCAGTGGGTTCAAATTTAGCTCCCTTGAAGCTGGTATCCAAGTGCAATTTAAAGCTAAAAATAGGTTATTTTTGAGACATCACCATAGTTACACCAATTATTATTAGGCCTATTATTATTATTATTATTATTATTATTATTATTATTATTATTATTATTATTATTATTATTATTATTGCAAAAGAACATTTTAATTCTGTTTCTTCAATTCCTCAGAAGAACTTTACTCTTAAAATGTTTGTCCAATTTACAAAATTATTTTTTTTTTTCTTTTGCTATGGAACCCACTTGGACTAGCCTACTGAAGGACTAGACATAGATGACTGGACAATAAGAATAACAATAACAATAATGATGATATTAATAATACTAATAAAAACAATATAGAATGTAGTAGTCTTACTGCAAAAAAAGAGGGCGGAACAGTGATTTTGATTGGATGCACCCAACTCACCGGTAGGGATGTCGCACGCTTGCAAAATCATATTATTAGGCTTTTCGAACCGCACAGCAACAATAAAAATACACCAATACAAAATAATACATAACAACATGCAGGTTTTGCGGGTTTATTCGATTCTCAGTTGCATCGTTTTGTTTTGAGAAGAATACGGTTACTTCCGGGTTTATGGCACATTCCAATCCTCATCAAGGCTTGATTAAAGCGGGTGGGGGCAGGGATCAAAGGCGCCGCATCTCCACTGTGTTTGTCCGTGTGGAGTCCACGTTGAGCCAAAAACTAGCATAGCCGACGCAAAAAACAGTAGATATGGCCGGTGGGAGTTCACTAGAAGCTGTAAAGAAGAAAATCAAGTCGTTACAAGAGCAGGCCGACGCGGCGGAGGACCGAGCATCTTCACTACAGCGGGAACTAAACGCGGAGAGGAGCGCGAGGGAAGGAGTAAGCCACTGCTAATGATTTAAGGCAATTAGTTTTCAGGCGGCCGACGGCATTAGGCGTAAATCTGGTCAAAAAGCGTGGCTGCTAGGCCTGCTTAGCTATGCTTTGTATTCGCGTATAGCCAGGTAGCAGGTAGACTTGAAATGATCCAATTGTAGGATGTGCGCACACGAAGTGCCACCACCCAGAGCGTCTAAAACAAACAGCCCAGTAAACATGGGCTAACATTTACAGCAACAGTGCGCATCCCAGACCGTATCAAGTGCTACAAAAATGCAGGCCACTAGATAGTAGTGCAGCATAGTGTTGTTCTAAGCTAAAACATTGTCCCCTTATTTTATTGTGTTTTGCAAACGACTGGTCAGACTGACAGGGCAGAAAGGATGCTCACGTTCATATTTCATGTGCTGAGGGCAAAGTCCTACCCAGATTGTGGGTGGCACCAGCCCAGCCCAGCCCAGCGCTGTGTGTCCTTGTCAGAAGCACTGTTTTCACGGTTTCTTTTTTTATAATATATATATATATATATATTTGTAATTTTTCTGACTATGTCCACTTAGGCTGAGGGTGATGTAGCTTCACTGAACAGACGTATCCAGCTGGTTGAGGAGGAGTTGGATCGTGCTCAGGAGCGTCTGGCCACAGCCCTGACCAAGCTGGAGGAGGCTGAGAAGGCTGCTGATGAGAGCGAGAGGTCTGTATCCAAAATCCAGAATGCGCACTCTTTTAATTTAGCATCAAAGAGTAAAGCTATTATTTTTTACATGACATAGTAAATGTTCCTTTGAGTCTGAATAATGCACATTTTAAACCGACACAATCTCTCTCACAGAGGCATGAAGGTTATTGAGAACAGGGCGATGAAGGATGAGGAGAAGATGGAGCTGCAGGAGATCCAGCTGAAGGAAGCCAAACACATTGCTGAGGAGGCTGACCGCAAATACGAGGAGGTGAGTTTTGGCAGCTGTTCAGGGCTTTTAGCCTTGAAGTATCTATGCTCTCTTTTGTCTCCGGAGCTGCAGCTGTTGTGTGTTGTCACTGTTCTGAATTTGTCTGGTGTCTTTACCTCAGGTGGCCCGTAAGCTGGTGATCATTGAGAGCGACTTGGAACGTACAGAGGAGCGCGCTGAGCTGTCTGAGGGGTAAAACGTTGAATCTTTTTGTAATCTTTCTCTGAGTGTGCCTTTTCTGTCTTAATACTGTTTCTTGTAAACTTACAGCAAGTGCTCTGAGCTTGAGGAGGAGCTGAAGACTGTACAGAACAACCTGAAGTCTCTGGAGGCTCAGGCTGAGAAGGTACGGTACAACATTTTTTGATGGGGTGTTTGAAACTTCATGAGCGTGTCTCACCATTTTCTTGTGTTTCGCCAATACAGTACTCACAGAAGGAGGACAAGTACGAGGAGGAGATCAAGGTCCTGACAGACAAGCTGAAGGAGGTGCGCATACCACAATTTTTAACTAGGCAAACTTCAGCAGAAATTAATCAAGTCAAAATGGACTCATATTTTTGTGTCTTCTTGAAATCAGGCTGAGACCCGTGCTGAGTTCGCTGAGAGATCAGTCGCCAAGCTTGAGAAGACCATCGACGATCTGGAGGGTATGACTTCATTACCCCTAAGTCTATATTTTTTAAAACTTTGCTGCATTTGAGGATTAGTTCTTATATAAAGGAACACACTTATTGTCTATGCACCAGACGCCATTGCTCAGTTGGTTATAAGCTACAACATTTCTCACCAGAGTGCTGCTTGACATTCTGTTGAGGTGAATGTTCAAGGCCACTTAGCCCTGTGCACCCGCTGCAGGGTTCTGAAACATGTGAGGTGTTTCTCTGTGACTTCTTTGGAATCTGTCACAGCCATGAGCAGCTGCACCATGTACCATTCCTATTTATGTCCTACTTTTTCTATTTTTCTTTGACTTCTGTTTTTCTGACTTTTTATTTCCCTTTTTTTCATTGTGTTTCCAATCCTCCGCCACCCCACTATTGCAAACACACAATAGATGAGCTTTATGCCCAGAAACTGAAGTACAAGGCCATCAGCGAGGAGCTGGACCACGCCCTCAACGACATGACTTCCATGTAATTGACCACCTGCTTGCCCTTACTCAATAGTCTCGTAACAATTTAAAGTGTGCAATTGCTCCCTCTTGTGGCATGTTTGCGTGAAAATACTAATAGTTATGTATTGGAGTTCAACGCAAAAAAACTCTCCTAACAACATTTTAATAGATTTTGTTAGATTAGTTTGTCTGTAATAAGTGTGACTTTAAGATTTATTCCCAAACCCTAACACCTCTACAACTTTCCTCTATTCTTCCATTTTTTTCTGTCGCTTTGTTTGCATGCTTTACTTTTCTTTTCCTTTTTCCAACATTCTTTGTTTTTCTTCACAGCTAAAGTTTTACTTGCACACAGAAGCCAGCCGCTGGTGGAACACAATCATCATCATCATCTCTCTCGTGCGCAGCTCTGCCCACCTTCATTACGTCTCTGTTTCTGTATCTCTGCACTGCCCTGTAATTACTGCACATTGGGCCTTGGCTGCTGCTATCCATGTGTTCACCTCTCATACACATCTTTGAGCCACATTGCTTTCTGTAAAATAAACACCTTTTTCCATCTGTCAGTCTTATACCCTTTTCTCCTGCAATGTTTCTTCATTTTCATTTGTCCCATCTTTTTTGATTTCTGTCTACATTTGTGTTTTATTTATTTTGTCGAGTAGCTTTTGAATAAACTCTGAAGCTCCTCTCCCATCTATTGTTCCCTTTTCTGTTTGAGAGGACTGTTACATGGTATTTAGCCACATCAGGGTAAAACAAAGATTCTGCACATAAAATATATTTATAAAAAGGTAGCAACTTACTAAAGGGTTATATTTTATATCTAAACGTTTGTTAGAGGGTAATTAACTTGAACAACACATTACTTTACAGTCATGGTTCCATTTTTAACCAATTAATTTAAGCCATAATACTTCCTTGGGCGATTTGATTGTTATAGTTTTACTTCTGTCATTCAGTGTTTAACTTTTTACCTCTATGTAGAGGGTCTTTCATATGATACAAAACCTCAGTTATTTTGTGAGTTGTCTTTAGAAGCTGCATATTTTGTCTTGCAAACTAACCCTCCTTGTGTCTCTTTCTCTTTCTTGCTTTCTGGCTGTCCAGACCATCTATACAAGCAGCTTGAAAAAAATCGTCTTCTCAACAATGAACTCAGAGTAGCCTTGAATGAGGCGTGAACCTTGACTTGATAATTATTATACAACAGTTTCACTCACTAAACAGAAATACAAAATGCATGCTCATATTCCTTGAAGATATATATTTTTTATATTTGTTATTATCTGGGCTGCAGCAATGTAATTTCAAGAAATCATTCCCAAGTCACCTTTTAGCCTTAAAACAGATGCAACAACTATTAAAAACAAAACTATACTGAAAAGCTATAACCATAGCTACTCCTTGAAAATAAAAGAATACAATATTGTGCCTTTTAAAATGCAGCACTTGTGCTTTTTATAGTATTTGCTTTCATATGTGTCTTTGCTGGAAAACATTTTTTCGGTATAACGAGACAGTTTTTATAATTTGAGCAGCATAATTGTTATAAGTTGGCCATTGTTGTTATTCTGTTGGTATATAATGATGCACTAACCTAAAAGTGACTGGTGTTGCCCTCTAGTATAGAAACCTTTTGCTTTGTAGTGACGCTACAGCCTTGACAATAGCTAATGTATAAAATATCTATACTTATTTTTTTCCCCCAAATATTAGGTAGCACTTTGTAACGCCTAACTTCTACTTCCACACCCACACCCTCACACAAAACAAGAACATGTCTAACCAACATTGTATTATAGCCTGTGTCTTTGTCCTATTATTGTTTTGTAATGATTTTAACAGATTGAATGCTATATTAACAGATAAGCTCTCTCATGCTCATCAAGAGAACCTCCATGTAAAGCAGAATCTGGAGCAGACACTAATGGAGATGTCTAACCTTTGATTGAGCTTTGGTGCTCGTCTCATCTTCTCCTTATCTTCAAGTATGGCTGCTTCCTCTGTACTGTTCCCGCTACTACAGAAAACAAAGGACCTTGTGTATTTCACTTAAGTAAACAGTAAACAAGGGGAAATAATCTCAACACAAGGTAGCAGTAAATACACTGTAATAATGTAGCAGGAATATGTATTGTTTATATGTATAGTTTGGAATATTTACCGTTTCATTGTTAATAAAGCCATATATTAAGCCAAGGTTATTTAAGAGAACTTTTATGTGCTTTTTGTTAAACTAATTGTCCAGTGACTTTGCTGTAATAAAATGTAAACTGTGTATGCACTGTTACTTCATAGATACAATACTTTAATCCCTTGCACGGTTTATTTTTTTGTCTCCTTTTAAAAATGTGAATAAATTGTTTGTCACTGGTCCGGTATGTAGATTTATTTCCAATTGCACCAGACGTTTACAGTAGTAAAAAATATATTACACAAACACATCTATATAAAAGTTATGTATGTTTATGGCGTGACAATTCTGTCAAACATCCTAAATTAGGATGAATTTCCCGAATACTTAAATACAGCGTCCATTGCACTAGTTGGTCTTAGTCCGTCAACAAGATACAAATTTGACTGTGCATTTCATCCTCCGGACCAACAGGCGGCACTGCGGCGTGACGCGTCACAGAAGGGTGAAGGGTCGTCTCAGCAGCATCAGCTTAAAGAAAACAACACTTGAGTTATGGGAGAAAATCCAAGTTTTTCTGTTTCTGTTCAAGACAGCAAAGCGGCATATGTTCTTAACAATGTGGCTGAAGTGGTGGAGAGAATCCTTACATTTGTACCAACAAAGTCATTGCTGCAGATCGCAAGGTAAGTGTTTTTGCTATAGACATGCTTTGCTAATGTCTGACTAAAGAGGCAAAAGTGAAAGTGTGGTCTACAAAAGCTGCTGCATGCGATTGTCTCAGTAAAGGTAAACCATACGTGAAGTAAGCACAGTCTCGCACTTGTGTATGCTATAAATGTGTTGTTTGTGTTAAGTGTGTCTAGACTGTGGAGGAACTGCGCGCGGCGCGTCTTGAGGACTCAGCAGGACCTGTCCTGGGTCTCAGCCTGTGGCCCATGTGACTCAGGTGTACATGCTCTCTTCAGCGCCCTCACCGAGGAGGTAGAGGTAAGCCTTTGGTGCTCTTTTAGTCCACATACTTAAATACATAAGCACTAAATTTAGCGTTTATTTTTGTGTGTCTCAGAATGTGTTCCTGCTGCCCAAAACCGTCCTGGCAATGGTGGACTGCGAAACTTTCAACGGACAAGATCTGTGTTACAAGCACACAGGTAGTCAGCTTTGTGTGTTATGAAGAGCTTACATTCAATATTATGTAAAAACGAAAATGGATACAGATTAGGGTGAATTGTACAATACAATTGTACATTGTAATCTTGTAAATAAGTCATTCCCAGCCTTGCTGTCTGGACCCAAATTTGGGTCTCTACAGATTTTCAAGGGGTCCCCAAAGGTTGTGTAGAAAAGTTGTCCAAGCAAGATGCTGTGAATTTTAATGAAAGGATGACTTGTTAATTTCTCGTTATTTATAATTCTTCTGTATACTGTTCTGTAACATCTTTTAACCAGAAAATAATAATATTTTTGCACATAAGGCAGCAGCATCTAAGGTAAGAAAAGGAGGTTGGGGCCGTCAACGCATCCATGGGTAAAATAGGGGTCACTGGGAAAAAAAAGTTGGGAACCACTGAGATAACACCCATAATAATAATGCATTTTGAATTGATTTGCTTACTAATTTTTAACTTGTCCCAGTAGATGTACAGCTGGAATCTCTCTTTGGAGAAACCTTTGTTTTAGTACAAATGTGGGCCAATTTATCCTAAAATCTAAAACAATACTACACTGCCTGTCCCCCAAAAAAGTGGGTAGGTACAAATAGGTTTAAGCCTTGTATTGGATAATTGGTGCATGAGCCATTGTCTTTTAGGGGAACTTAAAACTGCTGGGGTGAGTGGCTTCTCATTTCTTCCACAACCGTGTGGAAAGCCAAATCCTGTTGTTGTGTTAAAGATGTCAGTGTGTTTGAGACTGGTCAAATCATTGGCATCAGGAACAAAAAACCTCTAAGGAGAAGCATCAGCTAATCTACTACAGATCTGAACCACATTGAGACTCTTTGGGATGTGCTGGAGAAGGCTTTGCGCGGTGGTCACACTCTCCCATCATCAATCTCTCAAAAGATCTTTGGGAAAAATTAACGCAACATTGGAATGAAATGAATCTTTTGACATTTCAGAAGCTTATTGAAACAATAACACAGTGAATGTGTGCTGTAATCAAAGTTAGAGCATGTGACATTTATTTTCTGTGGTGACTTTTTTTGGACAGGCAGTGTCTATTTCAAGTCTGACTTGCAATTGTCTTTCTCCTAAAGCGAAAAGAAGCCGTCACGGGTCTGACCCAGTTGAGGATGTAAATCTACTCTTTCCCAAAGGCTGTGATATCATGGGAATTGCTGCCCCCGGAATTGTCTGTAAGTCTTAAATTTTTATGTTAGGATTCCTTCAGAATTGTATGCATTTTTCTTTATTGCATATGTTTTAATTACTTAGGGGAACATAAACACAAATCAACTATGCATTTGTTTAAATATATGGACGAATCAATATTCAGCCCATTGGAAATGTATGATGTAAGAAAAAGTGATTTCAAATTTAAGAATGCACTACACTATGTAACTTCTCCTGTGGAGATGTTAATGCTCTGCCTGGAATGTTCCATGGTACGGCATTAATTTTATCCATCTTGTATCTATTCAATTGCATGAGATTTAGTAGTTCAAAAATATCTTTAAAAACATACATGCTTACTGTGAGCAGACAGCTTAGTAAGGTAAGTTAAATGCCATAATGTGGAACATTCTACATGGAGACTAGCAGGTGGAGGGCCCTCCACCAGAAAAATTACAGTACACCTTTTACAATATGTGTCCAAAAAAGTTTTTAACATATGTTTTCCTTTTTTACTCTAGTAACTCCCCATAGTTCCCACACGGCACCGCCTAAAGAATATCAGGAAGGGGAGGCAGGCTTTGCAATCATGTTTCCCAACGTTGATGGAGTTCAAATCAAACCTTTTCATTTCTGCAAAAAGACCATTTCTTCCACAGCCATGAAAGAAGCAGGTTGTTGTTGTTGTTGTTATTTAACTTAAAGACCAGCTGCACCATTGACAATACAACACATTATTTTGTCTTTAAGATTTGTCAACCCTTCTCATTTCCTCTGTTTTAGGACTAATTGATAACCCAGATCTGCGTGTGGTTCTGCTGTTTGTCTATGAAGCATATAAATCCGGAGGAGCGCGTTTTCTAAATCAGATCCTGGGCCCATTGGCAGAGACCAAAGCTCTTGTAGCAGGCGGTCTTGTGGAAAGTGTATTCTCTCCTCCCAGGCATTGGTATGCGAAAACCATAACATGAAATACAAATGTGCTGAAAAGCAGTTTTATAAATTATTACAATACTATAATGCTACAGATGAACAATTTTCTAATATGATTTTCCCTGCACATTTTTGTCTAGTTGCATCCAGGGAGCCTATGGTGTAGTGGGGCTTACTTTGAGTGGCTCAAAGGTGCAGGGGGCCTCTGTGCTCTTGGATCAGGACGTCAGCACCCCACAATCAGCTGAAGTTACTCTTCGACGGCTTAAAGCGGCAAACATTCCAGAGAAAAACACCATTGGTTTTATGTTTGCCTGTCTGGGAAGAGGTCAGAATTACTACAATAATCAGAGCAACGTCGAAGCTGATGCCTTTCATAAAGTATTCCCTAGTACTCCACTTTTTGGGCTCTTTGGCAATGGAGAAATTGGTTGTGACCGGATTATTAAAGATGACTACACGCTGTGTGATACTGATTCAGAAGGACTGCAGCATGAGTACACAACAGTCATGACATTGGTCCATCTAGGTTAGCGGATTACTAACAGTGACCCTGAAAATACAGCTGTCTGGACAGTAAATATCTGAATGTAGCTGCAGTTTCTTCTGACCAATCTGGAAAGTCACTTTCATGGTAGCACTTTTGTGACATGGACCAAGAGGTAGTCGTACCGGATTTGGTGGACTTGTCAAAGGGTACTGAATAGAAATACCTTATTTGACATACATGTATAGTGCTCTTTTTAGTCTGTGTAGTAATTCTCCCAAAATATTTACTTCCTAGTTTTGTACTTAACCCAAATGCATAACTGTGTAAAAAAACCCAACAACAACAGCACTTTCAATTAGGTGAATTAGACCCTAATGTAATGTGACTATGATACTTTTACTCTAAATCAAGACGTCTTGATTTAGGTTCTCTTTTGTACATTTTTTTTTTTTTACACTTTTTTTACCACTGGAAAAATACACCGTGATGGCCTAAAACTGATCATTCATGTACTGCTATTGCCTAAATCACCATCTCAACATACATCACAACAGTGGTACTTTAACATTGAAGAATAAATGAGCATGTTAATTCTTGCTCAGTGGCTTGTTATTTGTATCTTTTAGCTCACTTTGAGTCTTCTAAATAATCCGTCTTGTCTACATGACTTTCTTGTTGATCATTTTTGTTATTCTTGGTTATGGCAAAAACTAAAGAGTAATCAATTGTAACTGTTAAAGCCAATTCTAGTTGTTTGTGGATATTATTAAGCAAATATGTTCAAAACAGAGTTTATGAAGTCCTCTAGTAATATGCCTGCAGTCCACTACCTTTTTAACTGGCTTTACAATGAAAAATTGCCCTAGTTCTGTATTGTTTATTGATCTTATTGTATATAAAGAACCTCTTAAACATAAATATTTGATATCAATGCACTTTAAGAATGTGCCAAATCGTATGTAACCTAATTCCATAGTTTCAGTTCGATTAAAGCTCAGATGGCTAAACTGTGTCTGTTTTATTGTTGATGTATCAGAGTAGCTGTGCAGCCTTAAATTCACTACTTACTCTGCGAAGTGGGAGCACACGTTGAAAGCACACTCCCTGATAACTGAATCTCAGCCTATTAGGCGCGTGTTTATGAAGAAGATGGGCTCGAGTTTGATTGATGTAAGCTTTAACCATCGACTGGCTAATCCTGGTGAATGACAAACGTTTAAACCAATTGCTGCAAAGGTAATTATATTCCCACTGTATCCTTATTTTGGGAAAGCATAAAACCGCTCATGCCACTGAGAAGGACGACCTATCGGGCGTAAAGCTAATAAAATCATACGTGCGATTATCCGCTCTCAAATTGGCCTCAATCTGGATCTGGAGAAATGAGCTACTCATAGGCTCCTACTCAGGCACGCACGGATACGCACGCACGTCCACCCTACGGACAACATTTTTAGATTGCTATGTCGTGACCGGAGCGATGCAAATGTCACACAAATTGTTGACGATCAGTCTCCGACATGATGGTGTGATGGCGTTTGGATAAAACTAGCGCTGCCGTGCGGCTGATCTGGAAAAGGTTGTGTTGTGAGCAGACGCTTTGTCGGGCTCATTTCAGCGCCTGGACAGCTCCTTTCCCAGGGTTCCCCGCTGCGCTCGCCGGGGAAACCCTGTGCTGAGTACGGACTACACACATCACTCTTGAGCCCAGCAGGACAGCACTCCAATAGTCTAATATGATCGCCGTGAAACGCGAAAAACCCAAAGTGTTATGCTCTCATGACGATGTTTCTTGCGATTGAGCCTGAGCGTCGTTTTGTTTTTTCACTGAAATCCAGCCAGCGCGAGTGGGAGCAGCGGAAGCAGAAGCGGCAGCAGCAGCAGTGGTGCTCATCCAAAGCAAAAGTGCTAAGGATAGCTGCAACCTACACTCACCGCGAGTCCACTGCTCCACTTACTATCAACACCACGGAGTCAGCAGGCGACCAACGCCAGGCACATTCCCCACATCGATTATGTTGCACAGGTATGTGTTCAGAAATGTTCACAGAGGCTAAGTCAAGCGTTTTCCTTTTCAAGACTCGTCCAAGTAAGAATATTGTTCAATGGGTTGAGAGTATTCGGCATAGATGAAGCCATTTCTCCATCTCGGTCTTTGCTGTCATGGGGTAAAACTTTTTAACAATCAAGCATTCTTTCAGCAGGGCACAAGAGTTTATCATGTCTGACTGATGAACTTGTGTTATTCTGTTATACACCCTACTTTATTCACGACTTACAGGGCCAGTTTGATATGTTCTCATTTCCATCATTTGTGCAGATTCCACTGTGAAAACAACTGTTCTTTACAGGTTCAACATGAAAGAAGCCTCCATCAGATGAAAAGGTGAAGTGCAGCACTAAATCAGGAAGAGTGACAGCCAACAGATCCCTCACCTCTCCATCACCCAGCAGCATCATGGCCAATGCTGAGTAAGTCTTTGCTGCTTTGTCACTTTGTAATTGGTTATATCTAGCTGACCACGGACAAGCAGAGTTTGTACAAAACGTTTGATGTGGTATTTCAGTACTAATGCCACTTAAAACACAGCTTCTGGCAAGGTGCCTATGACCCTCCTCTCTCTGAATGCTAAACAAAGGGGCACACTGACACGATGATGCACAGCAGCACACCTGCACTAGCCTCAACTATAGAGCCTCCATTCTGTGTAGGCCTGCGGGACACAAGTTATAGTCAGTCCTACATTATCACAATTGTCCACCATTTAAGGTCTTTGTGCAAGGATTTGGAAAATCATTAGTTTACCACTTTGTCATTCCAACCTATCCAAAATGAATACAATCTACATTACTCTCTTTGACCCAGATGAATAAACCTAAATAATAGTTCTCTTTGTGATTTTTAGTGGGTCACTTCTGCGCTTGTCCGGCAGAGTTATTGCTTAGCAGTAGCAAAGGTCATCTAAGTTTATTGAAGCAACTCCCTTCCAGTAGTACTTTTTATCTTTGAAGATGCCACTGAGCAATGATTTGATTAATTGACTGCTGTTTATTTATGAGAGATGCTCTCTCTGACTCTCTTCTGGCCAAAGGCATACCTTGGTTAAAGATATGTCTTTCACTATTCATAAACTGCTAATTTCTCTCCAATGTTTCCCTTTAATTAAGTTAACCATTGGCATTTAAAATGCAAAAAATGCATTTTTTCCTATCAAGGTCTGAAACCACTTCAATTATGCTGATGCCGTTGTGCATAATACATTTTGAACGGCCAGTTGTTTTATTCAACTCAATGGACACCTTTCTCACAGTACAGTATGATTGCTCAGACACAATGTAAAAAGTCTGAAGATGACTCAATTAAGAAGAAGACTTGTGTGTATGTGCCTCTTCCTGAGGACCTCAGGGGTCCAGAGGGTCTTGCGTCGTCTACAGCTTGTGTCTGTAAAGGTCAGATAACAGACTGGTCACCAGGGCCAAAACAGTCCATTGTGTTGTCTGCAAATTCATCACGCTATAATCTGTGATATTTTTATGAGGGAATGTTACAGAAAGTTTTCATTAATATACTAATCACACCATGGTACCACATTCTTATTCATCATCATCACCCTCATCATTGCCATCGTTATCGTCATAAAAACAATTCAAAACAAGGATGTTTCTCCTATTTGGACTCACCTAAGAATTATTTCCTTTATAGAAATGTTTAATTTGTGTTGCTATAATTATATATTTCACATGCCTGTTGTGCAC
Source organism: Rhinogobius similis (assembly GCA_019453435.1). Taxonomy (NCBI): domain Eukaryota; kingdom Metazoa; phylum Chordata; class Actinopteri; order Gobiiformes; family Gobiidae; genus Rhinogobius; species Rhinogobius similis. Next base: position 18,415,718 of record CM033621.1, on the reverse strand, counting down.
AAATTAAAACATTGGAAATATTTTTCAGTACCAGCAGTTTTACAAATCCCTACATCATTCAATTAGAATATTAGCTTGCATTATGTGCTTGAAATGAATGGAATTACAATATTATTTTTTTCCCACAGCACAGATTGTAGCAAAAAGTATAAATGCACTGCTTCAGTCTTGTCTATCTATATTCAACAGTGTTAAGTTAAATGCTCAAATACAGTGAAAAGTGTGAATTTATGAAACTGTCTCATCTCAAATCTATAACATAATACAGTACACAAAACCATTTCAACCATTTTTAGAGCTTTAGAGCTCCCCTCAGCCGCTGGTAGGAACAAAAACATCTGCTTGTTCAAGTCTTGCAGGTTCTGGGGCTCTCTGCTGATCACCATGGAATGACTAAAACACAAAAAAACAATAAAATATGTGTTGATAGTTAAGTGGCATTGCAATGGGAACAGTGACATTTTAATATGGTTTAATCCTCAAGTAAATGTTTACATTACTCATACGATAAGAGCTTGAAGTATTGACATGGGCCTATTTTACTGCAGGACTGTCCAGTAGACCATACTGGAGGCTTTCTGGAGTCACAAAATGACTATGTTATTATGCTTGGGAAGTTATAAATAAAATAGACAAAACCATTTCCAGACTATAAACAGTATTCTGTCATCAGAGGTCATAAGAGAAAGCGTGCATATTTCCACAATTTCACTGACTCCTTGTTTCTTGTGTGACCTTTCCATTTGGTCACTAGAAATCCCTAGAGCAACCTTTGTCAAATAATGACCTTTCTACCTGACTCCCCACTCTACAGTCTAGTCTTTAATTTTATCTGCTGACACCAAGGACTTCTCACTCTATATCAACTCTTTTATTCCATCTGTAGACGTGTTAGTTAGTATTTGTTTTAAATTTGTATTAAAAACATTAAAAATATAACTGTATGATGTTGTGCCCCAGGGAGGCTGATAATTCCTTGAGTTTTTCAAGAGCAATTAAGTCTGTTTTACTGACTGTTTGGGAAAATAGCCATTTCTCCCCCTGGGTTGTAGATGAGGGGTGGTGCAGATGAGGTGCAATGCTGGACTATACTGGGGCGTCTTAATGGATATCTATAACAGATTGAGCAGCAATGAGACGTGTGCCAAAATAAACAAACTGTAGCTGATCTGAACTGTAGCTTTTATTTATTTATTTATTTATTCTTTAACAACTTCACACTTCACGCTCTGCAAAGCAACGTAACACTTTGTAAGAAGTACTCATTTACAATAACACAAATACTGCTTCTTTATTCAATATGTATGTTACCTAATTCTTGGGTAAAACACAGAATCTTCAGAAATGTAGAAAAAACAAAAATGTTACTCTGATCAGTCACAAGAAAGAAAACTTTGTTTTAGTGAGTCAAAAATGTAAACCATAAAATCCCAGATTCAGGTCCTGGTCTGAGCAGTCTTTATTTTGACATACATCTGTGCTCCTGGCCGGCCAGGACAATAAAGTGTACTTTAAATGTAACCTTTATATTGAGCATATTAGACCACTCTACTCTTTTGCTGCTCTTCCGCTTCTCTGTTCCGTTTCTTTTTGACGTTTAGAGGAGAGTGGGAATCCGCTCAGCTGACAATGGGAGAGGCGGTGACGTCATAGCAGACATGATATACCAGCATCTGCTCTGGTCTAAAAATACACAGCACAGGGCACACACAGGCAGTCTGCAGCTGCACTCAGCTTTGTTTCCACCTCCACGCTCCGCTGATACGGCTGTGCTTCGGCACAACTGGGGCTCTTGGACACTGGGTTACGTTGTTCATAGGGATTCAGAGCAAATCAAAATTCACTGGTTTGTAGAATATATTTTAGATGTATGATCAACATTGATTCAAAAAGTTGAGTGGTTGTGTGTGTTGAAGCAAATGTGTAGGAATTACATCTGGACTGTTTACGTTGTTTTACTCTGAATGTCATTTTGAGCTCAAAGTGTGAGAATATCTTTTGCTAAAAGAGAACACCAAATTTTAGCTTGGTTCAGAGGCTATTTTTGTGTGTTTGTAATTTGAGAAAAATTGTATCCAATAATTATTTTTTTGTTTAGATTATACATACAGTATTATACAAATGTTGAAGTACAGTGTGATCCTGCCAGCTAAAGTAATTTCACTTTTTACTGTGGTTCTTTATGCCACTATTTATTGTCATAATAATTATAAATAATTTCCGTCATTGTATAAGAATCAGCCATATCCTTTGGCTCACATGTGTCCTGTTTGTCCGTGTATTGTGGTTGTATAGCAGGGAGGTGGAGCAGGCAGGTGTGTCCGACTTGGAGATCATCTCTCAGCCTGTGGAGGACGAGAACCAGTGCTTGGCTCCTCCAGTGCAGCTGCTGAGTTTTGGCTACAGAGATCTGCCTCTCACAGCTCTGGATGTGTCGCTGGCCGGATCACAGCTCCTCTCCAATGCAGACGAAGATGAGAACAGGGAGGGGTAGGTGGTACTTTTTGTTATGTTTTGGATCATAAGAGAAAAGAAGTAATGAACACATTTTAAACAGTTTGGGCATTCATCTGCAAGGTAGTGGGATTAACACACTGCTAGCAAACATACTTCAAACCAAATCACCTCAGGCTCCTGACGTTCTAGTTTGTAGCTTTGTAGCTTTTTACAGTACAGCTTTAACACAATAAAACTATTTATAATTTATTTTATTTTCTCTCTGTCTTGATCTATTTGGCTTTGTTTTATTTATCTTGTTTTGTATTGTCTTGAAAAAATAGGAAGAAAAAAACAACACAATAAAACAAATGTAAAAATTGCTCATATTTTATCCCCATTCCATGTGACATGTCGTAAAATATCATGACATAAGTGTGAAAGTAACTGGATTTTGGATGTTGTATTAAAATTAATTTTAGTGTCACATAATTTAAATCAACAGAAGGCTAAAGTTCATGCAGATGAGTGTTATTAGAAGAGATATAGTTCAGTGGTTGTCAAAATCACTTATGTAATTGTTATAATGTTATAAAAATATTCACAGAAAGAAAACTTTTCAAATGCATTACAAAAGTCACATAAAACTAAACTACAGTCACAAAAACTAAACTAAACTGTCATAAAAGACATTCTCCACTTCTATATCCAAGTCTCAACATTTTCTTTCTTTCATCTTTGAACCAGTCTCTATTGAGCTACAGCCACCATATGCATATTGTGCATTGTTTATTTTTCCCAGTAAAAAGTCATTAGTCCACCACACCCTAAGATAAATAAACCATTACAGTGTATGTTTACTGTTCATTACTTGTTTGGAAACCACATGGTGTAATCATTGTCCATTATAAATTTAATCTCCCTAGTCCTTGGATTGCTTTTCTTATTGCACACACAGTATTTCATCAATTTATCATTAGCTGACAACCTCAGGGTTGTCCACCGTCCCATAAGTAAACTGAGGTCAATTCATCATCTCAGTCTAAGTGTCCGCCCTCCGCTCTGCCTGCTCACTACAGCAGTCTTTATAGTATCTGACAGTGGGCCAGCCAGAGCCAAACGCCAATAATATCACATCCTTTGCATCTTGTTGTTTGACTGCATGGCTGGCTCTCAAAGGTAATTATGTGCTTGTAATTTATCAATCATTGATGATGCATTTGTCAACATTCTCTCTATTAATTGACTAGAAATCTACAATTTTTACTACAGGTAAAGCATTATCTCTAATTGCAAAAATGTTGTAGACAAACCTGGCATAAACACAAGGCTGATTTAAGTGAGCCTCAACAGATTGCCTGCCAGGAGTATGATTTGAAAACGATGCTGATAAGAAACCGTGGCCCTATTGACTCACACACACACAGAAAAAAACTGCTTAGCTATTTTTTTCTATTCCCTCCCGCAGTGTGCATCAAACCTGGCTTTCAGTTCAAACTCCTATGATGTCCACAAACACCATAAGCTTGAATAATGATCCAACTCGGGCACTTGCCACACATTAACACATAGTTGCCATTACCATCGCCAAGTTCACTGTTTGACACCAAATCAGGTCTCAGTCTATTTGCTCTATGTATGTAGCCAGTACTGTGCAGAAACAGATGGTTATCACAGACACACACTCACAGCAGACTGGTACTACAGCCAGCAGCTCCCTAATGTGGCCTGACTAACAGTAGCAGGTATTTTTCCATCCCTGTGCATACTATAATTGTTTTCTGTCAACTTACTACAGTGTGTAAGCTCAGCCTGCTGTTAAAAAATATGTAGTTTTGGGTAGGGATAAATAGGAATGCATTAATTATTGTAAATATTTTGTTATTTGGAACCACTGCCAAAAGCAAATCTTCATTTAACACAACTAAATTAAACTCATTATGCATGCAAGTTTGTTTCCTAATATCCATCTATGAAACTCAAGGCCATTTTTATTTGTCTGAGTAACAAATCTGTAGCTATAATCACAACTACGATTCATTTGTGTGTGCGTGGTAGTCGAAAATATAGACGAGAAACGATCATTTAGAAACGCAGCCATGGACCTCAAAAACTATTCTAAATGCACAATACTGTTAAAAAAACGAGCAGCAATAACTAAAAAGCAGAATGAAAAACAGTAGTACTTAGTTTGTACCTAGTCAAATAAGTTATTTATTCAATAGTTGACAGCTCAATTTATTGTAGCACAGAATGATAACAAGAAGTCCTTCACTAATGCAAAGAAAAAGTACAGACGATAAATACTGACCCCCCAAAATTATTGTTCCATCCGTCATTTATTGAAGTTGCAAACTCTTATTGTTGCGCTCAACCTCTGAATGTTCATGTAGTGGCAGATTTATTGCTTGCTCTGGTGAAGGTTTTACCAGTGAGCTCAATTTACTCAAACTGTGCTTAGTGTAATGGGGTTAATAATATTTTCACATTCAAGTCATTAGTGCAAAATGTCTGCATGTAAAACACTGCCAGGAGGAGTTGTAAAAGTCATCATTCTCTCTTTTAACTTTAATTAAATTCTTCTTAAGCTGGCAGACTTTAATAGTGTGGATATTACATTAACATATAGTTTAAATGATGTGCTAATCTCGGACATAAATCACGTTTCTAAGTGGCCTTGAGTCCCGCTCGAAAATGCAAATGTTTTGTATTGATGAATCTTCATAACAAAGTCGTTACATTTTTGTAGCAGATATTTAGTGTTGCTACTCTGAGAAACTATGCGTAAACACGTAATCACTGAAAAGTCATACACATATAAGGCAGGGCTTTAGTTAGGAAGATTTTGACCCCGCTATGACGACAATATATAAAAATGGGAAGGACAGCTTTAGAAGAACCATTGTGAATGCAAAAAGAAAATAGGTCTTGTCTCATTTTATAGCCACGTCATTAGAATCAGTCAGATTTAGTGATAGCGCCTCAGTGAATGTGTCAGTCAGCCCTGTGCCCTTGATTGTGCGTATTTCAGCACCACTGGGCGGTTGGTGATTACGCCTCCGTCTCCTTATTACTATATCGATCTCCCCTCTCCAACAGCAGCAGCCATCAGCCCTCCTAAATGACATTCATGAACACCACTCTGCCATCATCATGTTTTATGGCAGTGGGCGTGTTTTTCAAAACGAGGCATCGACTCTCTTTTCTGCTTGTGGGTTAACTCCGTCACATTGGTTAGAAATATCAAGATTACATTTACTTTGCAGTTGTGTATAAAAGATTGTTGAACTGCGGATGGAAAAAATAACTTTATAACATTTAGTATTTTTGACAAATCGATACAGAAAACCCATAGGGCCTACGCCTAACTAAAATGAGCCCCAATTCAGACTGAAGCTGTTTCTAAACTCTTCGGAGAATAAACAAATGACTGGAATCTTAGTGAACCTGTGGTTTTGGCCTCTGGTGTCTGGTTAATTATAAGTGGAAGCATGCTCTGCACAGAAGAATATCACATTTTAAATCCTGACTAGATTTTCTTTGTTAAATGTAAGAAGGAGTAAAGCTGGTGTTTGTAGGCAGGGCCTGATTGACACTAGTTTGGGCATTTGTTGGGTTTTGACAATTCCTCTTGGAATCTGAAGCTTTTTTTTTCTTTGAGGATCTGGAGAACAAACTAGTTTCATTCCAGAATTGTTGATTAGACTGAAAATAAGAAGGTTACAGCTTTCTTCTTATTTTTTAAATGCAGCTTGATAGTTAGCATTTGTCAGATGGTGGACATAAAGGATTAAATTAAGTCAGAGGCCCCAACCAAGGGCACACGGACTCTTATGAGAGTCATAAAGTTTGATTACATACTATTGGAACAATAATGCACAGTGACAGAAAAGTAAATATTTCACTTTTTCCGAATGTTAAATTGTGACGTTTCTTTTCATAGTAATGTTAACATAAGTTTTTATATCACAGCAGTAAATTCAGCTTTACCTATAAGACCTTATAACAGTTATTTCTAAGATTTGCTGTCCTGAAGGCTTCATTGGACAGGAAAGCTATAGCATGAAATGGAGAGCGAGGGGAGCATTTGGTAAGCAATGGTCATGGCTGGAAAGTGAACTAACAGCACCATAACCTCACATATGTGCAACAGTGGAAACCACTACACCACCGACATGAACGAGACCATAAAGCATTCTATCAAGAGGCAAATGCAGGGGATTAATCAAGAGCAAAGGCCTCTGTGTCAAGCTGCCACTACGTGATGAAGCACCTCCTGTCAGACATGTTTGCATATCCACGCCTGCAGCATCGTGGAGGTGGAGCTGACCTTAGCGCTCTCTCTTCTGGCTCGACTCCACATGACAGCAGAAGTAGTGGCTCGCACACAGTCGCCCATCTTCACTGCCCGGCTATACTGTAAGAACATGCATGACCAGAGAGCCAGCACACACAACATTTAGTCGATGGGAGAAAGAGGAAACAAGGCCAAACTCTCACAGTGGTGGTTATCTAATCCTTTGTAATCATGCTTCACTTCATATTCCCCTTTATACTGAGCTGTCACACCTCATTAGGAACAACAGTGTACATGATGCCCTTTGCGCTTACTTTCTATCTATTTACGATCCTTTAACGTGTTCTAGGTCTCCAGGTAAAATGAGGTCAAAAGGTGGCAGATGTAACACTGAGGCCAGGCGCTCAGGAAAATATTACATGTAAAGAAATCAGTTTGAAACTTCTGGTGTTTACTTGCATAAACGTTAGAAAGAAATGTATTACTGTTTTTTTTATCACGGAAAAATGGCCAAAATTGCATATATTTAGGACCTTTAAATCATAAAAATTGCAAGAGCCAGATATAAATATGTCATTTTGTACACATATTAGTTACAAAAAAATACTGAGGGGATTTTGAATATGATATTTAGTTTTTGAGTAAGTTCAAGATTGTAAAGTTTTGTGTGTGTAGGTGCTACTTAAAAGGCTGATGTTTATGTCTCTATGGGAGAAAAATCAATTTTGAGGCTTAGTTATACTCCCATATGCATGCAAGTAGATTAAATTAAATAATGAAACATCTTGTGGTGCAGAATGGACAATGTTGTTGTTTCAAAGCATAAGCTTTTTTATACTGAGAGAGCAAACTGACCCAAAAAACAAATTTTAAAAATGAAGAAAAAAAAGCCTTCTGCCTATACTGTCTCGTATTAATGACAAGTGGAAAACGGTAGCACAGAGTATCTTAAAGGCACTATATCAGGGGCAAACAAGGATGACTGATATGTGGGTCAGTCTCAGTATTATATCATGTAGGACTAGCTAATGCAACATTCATAAAACACTTACTAAACAATCTGAATAATGCTAACATCTCCATCTGGCAAAGATTACCACACCACAATAATCACACTAACTAAAACAAATGAACTGTTTAATTTGCTAACGTGTATAACAATTCTGATTAATTTTCTGCCACCGTCTTGTCTCCATGGAGATGTTATTTCTTTGCCTTGTATGTCCCAGAGTATAACATTAAAGGGGACATATTATGCAACTCCAACTTTAATAAACCTTGTCACTACAGTGTTCCTCATCATTAGTTTACATAAAGTTACATAAAAGTGTTTCGATGGATTCATTGCATGAGTAATCCTGTATTGTCCAGCAGGAGTGCTCAGAAAATGTATTCACCTTCCCCCTATCCCACATCCCTTAATTAGTTGTGATTTTTTTTTTTTAAACTGGAGTCCGAGTTACACATATAGGGTTCTAAAATGTCTCGTAGCCACTTACACAAAAAGAAAAACAACAAAATAAAAGTCCACTGGTACCAGTGCGTACACACTAACCAGGTGAAGTTACAGGTCATATCTGTGGAGAGGCATCCCCACTCATAGTTGTGTTTTAGCAAAACACCTACAGTTGAATAGAAGAAGTTTAATACCATACTGTGGAACATTCTAATAAAAGCAGGAGATAAAGGTGGCAGACTTGCCATGGTGAACTTACTCGTAGATGTGTATACTGAATCTGGTTTCATTGATGTCAAACCTACTACTACAAGCATATTCGTTAACTCACATTTTCTCATCTCATTCATTCTTAGTGGACACCTGCAGTATAATCTATCTTATCCGCCAAAGTCCAATGTTTATTACAGGAGATGAAAGAAGTGGGCGACTTTGTGGGTGGTGGTTGTTTCAGGTAGCATCAGGGGGCAGCTGCACTGTTAGCAGTTTTGGCGCCATGGTAAGTGGAGTTTGGTTATTAATATTGTTGGGGACATTCATCTTCCTGTCCCGGGGAATGCTGGGAGGACTAAGGTGGCATGGGTTTGTGTTCAGCACTTTTGTGTTGTTTACCCTCATTCTAGTCATTAAACAGAGTTGTGTATTTGCTTATGTTTGGAGACTGCAGCTTCCATGAGTGCAGAGTTGCTTTTCAGGGTAGTGGGTTGTTCTGGTTGCCTGAAAGAAGTGTAGATATTGTGTTTGTTGGCTTGTTTCTTTGCAAGTTGCGTTGTACTAATGTGTGTTTTTGAGTCGCTTCTAGATCAAGATCAGAATTTGTAGGCCTGTTTGCAAAAGGAATCATATGTGTCATGTCATCTCTATGTTGACAAGCATGCACCTTTAAAGTCCATGCACACCATATCAAGTCACAACTATTTACAATGGGTCTTCAAACTTTTATTAAATACGTTTTGAATTTATTAATTTAGATTTAGCTTGGGTTTAAATTGGGCAGTATTTAGTGATGAGGACTATTTGTAATTAAGATAAAAGAGAGAGAAAAAATGTGCTTTGACTTTGCATGTTGTTTCAAGGTGAGTCCATGCCTGACCAGCAGCACCCTGAGCAATGAGGTGATGTCATCTACCCCCTGCTAATGGCAGTGGAGTTGCCAGACACACAGGAAAAAGCATATGTTGTTGATCTGGCTGTTTCCAATACAAAAGATGTGGGGTTGGACCCAAGACCAGATGGTTTATGTGGATTTTCTGTGGTGAGGCCAGGGAGGAAGGAACAACTCCCCCAGCTTTATTTCAAGGGTCCTATTATGGGAAGCTGGACATAATTTATAGTGTTTATGCACATTTTATCTCATGTTAAAAATAAAACACGAAGTCGATACAGTTTAAGTCACTTTTGTTAATTTGTTGGGTGTTTTGTTAGTGTGTACGCTAACAATTACAGACATGCTAAGGTCCAAGATGGTGCTATAACGTGTCAATGGTTGTCAGAATAAAGCTACAATTGTTGAGAATAGCTGGAATAATAAATCCTGAATATACTAGATACTGTTTTTGTACGGTATACTGTAGGACTAAATCAGCCTTAAAAATGATCTGTGCTCTTTTGTTCTACAGTATTATAAGCAGCTTTTATGGAACTGAACCCTTGGTGTACTCAAAACTGGTTAGAAACAGTGCTAAACGTTCCTAGTAACCAAATTCTGTAAGAGAGTAATATAATAGAGTAAATTGATGAGATACAGGCTATACTTTATATCTAAATATATAGGTCTTTATAATGTTGGTCTCTCTCTACTCACTACTATTTATCAGATAAGACCATCGGGTGCTTGACAGTCCCAGTGTTGGGGAGCTCATTGGACATGCTGCTATCGATTACTTCTGATTTTATCTCCCCCCTGTTTCCCTGGCGAGCTCCACTCAATCTAAGCAGCAGAAGCTCACTCTGACAGCTATATCAACCCACACCACACAGGAATATACTCAGATCTCATTTGTGAAGTTGGAAATAGGCATTTTGGTTTAGGAATCTGGAAAATTACACTATTCTCAGTTGAATCTCAAATATTGTACTACCATTGGTTTTATGCAGTTTTTCTTATGTCCCTGAGGTCGGATCCTGGACATTTCCAATTGAAACACTTTGTATTGATTCAACGCTCACAGTAAAGTATCCACTGCACAGAATACACAATTGAAGATTCCTCCCTGGTTTCTATCACTACGTTGTTTTTAAGTATTGTGCATATTTCTGAATGTCAAGAAAATATTGTAAAATATTGTAAACAAATTTTGTTGCAGCTAATAGTAACACATTAGAAGGAAATATGTAATAGATACCAGAAAAACCCACTTATTCAAGTCTTAAGGAATTTCTTAATGTAGTCTCCTGAACTATCAGAATAATTAGTACACAAAAGTCAAGTTGTTTTCAGAGAGTAAAAATGTAGAAAAGTTTCGCAGCAGGGAACAAGGTCATCACAAAACATGGATGAAACTGAACCAACGATCAAGGACAGCACACATTGTCCACCTACAACAATGTCCCTGTTTTCAAAATGTGTCTGATTTAAAATTAAGTCATCATGTAATTTTTTTGTAAAGAGTCTTGTGATTGTCATAACAATTGACAATTCAACATATTTTATCTTCTGAAAATGAAAAAAATCCTCAAAATATCAGCTATGAACAGGAAGCTGAAATCCATGAATAGAATGAAGACATCACCAGAGGAAGTAAAGCCGCGCCAGTGTGTCTCATTCATGCCAGTGCACAGTACGAGGGGAAAGGTTTTGGACACAGCCAAATTTCCACTCCAGCTGGGGCACCGGTGAGAGCCATTGTCTCGCTCAGCATCCACCGTCCGTGTGTGTGTCAGCTCGTCTGGAAGAACAAGCTGCACTGTTATAAATAGGTAAAGATGAGCCACTGATCATTATGGTCCTGATTAGAGTATTTTATACATACATATATATATTTATTTAAGCCTGACTAGCCTGACTTGTTTTACAATTGGTGCACTTCTTGAGACATAAAATACCGACATTACGGAGACAATTACAGGTTTTTTTTTTCTTTAAAAACATATAACACTTTAATCCAACATTTTGATGATTTAAAGAATCATTAACTAGTCCTTATAGACTCAAGACTCATTTAGACAAATATCACCTATAATCTATGAACAATATAGGACTGCTCTATTATGGTAAAAATTACGATTAGGATTATTTGGCTCATATTTGAAATAATAATTATTTACAACAATTACTTCGATATTTTCAAAATTATTCTACAGAGAAATCATAGATCAAGTATATTTTATTTGTGATGTTTTAGAAAAGTTCCTTTGCTCCAGGTTTTGAGTGCCGAAAGAAGCGCACCTGTAATTCTGCAATTAATTGCATTTTTATTTCAACATTTTTGTAGTTGAATAGAGTAATAATTGAATTCATGATTGCCCAGCCCTATAAAAAACATATATCTAATTTATTTCTAATATAAATGAGTGTGTCATAGATAGGTTGTGAATGATTAATAGCTTTCCTTGTGTGATCAAGGGTGAATCCCATTCTGAAATGCTTTACAGAGACTCCCTTCAGCTCCATGTAAAAGACCGTCATTCAGATTCCATCCACACATGCTCATGGCCAGTGGATCACAGAGCTCCACTGTCCCCTCCACGTTCATCCCTCCACTGTGGCCTTCTCTGTCTGTGCACCCCTCTGTGAATTCAACACACATCACCTGTCACATGTGTCAACTCTACTGCCCTCTATTGGACGCAGCGGACACATCATCACTTTTGCATTGTTGTAATTACAGGTTAACGTTAATCTGTTGTGATTAACATATATATCTATATATCTATATCTATATCTATATCTATATCTATATCTATATCTATATAGATAGATAGATAGATAGATAGATAGATAGATAGATAGATAGATAGATAGATAGATAGATAGATAGATAGATAGATAGATAGATAGATAGATAGATAGATAGATAGATAATTTCAAGCAATCAAATAATATTTCTGACGCAATAATAGGAGATAAGATGTTATGTGATGTTATTTGGAGTGTACTGTATTACACACATTAATACTATACACAGCAGCAATACACAGTTTTGGTCAATGGTTGTGAAGTCAACACAATAGTAAAAAGATGTTTTTCTCTTGTAGGTCAAACTGGTTGAAGCCGTGCTGTGGCCACCGTGTCGCTGTATGGCAGGTCTGTCTGCTGAGTGCTGGGTTCAACTGTGTCTTAGTGGCCTGTGTCCTCCTGGTGGTGCTCTTTCTGTCTCTGGAGTTACTCATAGACACCAAACTTCTACAATGTAAATATCCTGCATGGCTTCTTTCTCCTTTCATTTTATATCTATATTCCGGGCATATTTTTGCTGAGCGGGCACATTCTTTTTCAGTAGTACACAGTGTGACGCTCCCACAGCACCTGGGAGGCACTAGGCAGGAGCTGGAGCTAAACTCATAGTGTCCTTGGACAGTAATATGTACTAATATTAAAGGTGAACTATGTAAGTTTGCTAGTGGAGCTTGTTTCATGCAAATGTTATTGCTTTACCTGAAATGTACCACAGTATGTATAAGCTTATCTATCTTTCCTTTATTTGTTTAGGTTTGATGCAAAAAAAATACTTATTGGTATGACAGAATCACATGTTTGTCTCAATGGAGACTTTGAAGTTTACTCTTTACATTTCAGGAAAACAACATCTCCAAAAGAAGAAAATAATGTTTCAGGCATCTAAAAATTCACACAATGCCCCTTAATTTTAAGAATACTGAAAGTGCATATGACAGGTTCTCATGTTTTTCTCATTATAACTTTGTCTAGTGAGATATCCTCTGTGATGAATATGTATCATAGTTTTACGTCACTCAAGTTTATAAAGAAAAAATGAAAAATAAAAGGGAAGGAAGTATAAATATAATATAGAGGTGTTCTCAGGTATTATTATTTGTCAAATCAAACAGTTATGTAATATATATGGCTGTTGGCCCTTGTTTACTTTACAGCGTTACCTCATACTGTATCTTCTGCTTGTCTCCAACCAGGAAATAAAATTATAAACGTCATGCAAATTTTCCAACTGGGGAAAAATAGGCAAATTTATTTTGTGAAATGTGCAGTCAAACCTGTCGTATGCACTTTATAAACTATAAGAAGAACAAAGAAAGTAGAATCCAAAGATCCTGAGAAATTCTGAACTGCTGTTTGATTATGCATTCAATTTAATCCAGTTATCAGTCATGTGTGCGTGTGTTTGTGTGTGTGTGTGCTTGTGTATTGTGTGTGTGTGTGCATGTGTGTGCCCGTCAGGGGCAGTGGCCTGTCTGGCACTGACACGGCGCTGATGGGCTGTGATGGAGAGAGGTGATAATAGAGCCAGTGTCTGTCGGTGGCAGCAAGAGCAGTGTGTCATCGATTACTGGCCCCTGTCCAGTCTGGATCAGAACTCTCACAGAGGAGATTGTAGGACACACAACACTTTATTCTATGTGCAGTGCAGTGTATGATAATGCAATGGGGTGGGTTTATTGAAAACAATACACACATACTGACTATTTAGTGGTACCTACAGTAGAAGAAATTGACACTCTCAAAATCAACATATGTTTAACTGTCTCTATTTCATTCTGTTTACAGTTTCCAATGCTTTTCAATTTGCCAGCATTATCCACTGGATTAGCCTTATTATTCTTTCACTCTTCTTTTCAGAGGTAATGCATGTATTTTATTGTGAATTCAGATTTTTTTTTTTCTTCTAATCATTTTATTTTGACAAAGCTCTACTATTATGGATCGTAATAAATATAATAAACTATTAGAGTCTATCACTGTACATTATTTATAATACAAAGGTTTTAAATGTGTGTACCTTGTCCTCATCTAATTAGTAAACTAATTAGCAACACGTGGGAGGATTTCTGCTCCTCCTCTATTGCTTTGTCTAAGATTAGCTGCATATGATGGATTAGCAGAACCACTTGTACATGTCACACCGTAACATAAACGTCCCAGTGGGAACAATGAAGTCTACCATAACCTTAACCATGCTAATTATAGTGGAGCAAATGAACGTTGCAGCTCAGTAGAATCTCTTGTCAACGGAATAACTGGAGATTAGATTTGTTTTCTGTTTTTTATAGAAGCAGAAGGATGATAATGGTCCAGAAGTTAAAAAGTATTTTAACAAGTGGAGCTTAACTAGCAGCATGTATTTTGTGTTCTAATGTGGCAATGTTAAGACTTAATCACATTGTTACTCACAGTTTTGGTTTTATATATTTGATTATCGTAAGGCAAAGGCTGATGATGGTCCATTTATGGTCCATGTCTTAAATTTGACAAAGGGCAACTGTTGAAGAATTCAGGTTATGCTCCTTTATGTTGTTTTTATAAATAGACTTCTCTTTCTCTCAGACTGTCTTCAGAATAGTAGTGCTTGGTATCTGGGACTACATAGAGAACAAAGTAGAAGTAAGCACACATCGCATTGTTCTATGATATGAACTTCCTGCTGGTAACTTGCTCATCTGATGCAGGTATTTGATGGTGCCGTCATTGTACTCTCTCTGGCTCCTATGGTGGCCTCCACAGTGGCCAACGGTCCCAGCAGCCCTTGGGACGCCATCAGCCTCATCATCACCCTGCGCATATGGAGAGTCAAGAGGATCATTGACGGTAAGGTCTACTAAACTATTTTATTTACATTACTATACCTAAGTCTATGCCCTGCAGATTCACTGTGTCACTTACTATTCTAAACAGGGAGCGTATTGACTATGCCTCAATTTCAACTGCTCTGTTATTCTAACTTGTATTGATTAAAGTGGCTGGTTAAATAGATTCACAGAGGCAATAATGAATATAGTGGTTGTTCTCCTATATGTTAATGAAGACTGGTTCAATATATAGGAGGTCACCGTCAACGTCGGCTCTGGACTACATATAAGATTATGCTTCTTTAGATGCAAGTCGGCTGTTAGTTTAAAATACTGAATTCTATTTGAAGTTTGACTGAAACACAGACAACACAGACCTAATATGTTGTTTTGTAGCGTAAAACAATACTTATCACGGTAAAAGATTATATAGACACAATAATCCTAAAGCAAGAGAATCCCAGTAAATTATTTTCTACATGATATATATAATAAATGAATAGCACAATAGTACACAGTCATAGCCTTGTACCTGATAATTATTGAGCCCCAGAACCCATTATTCCATCTATTATTTATTGACCGATAAGCTGATATTGCAGTTAGAGTGACAGCCCTACTTGCATTATGTTCATGCAAATCTTAAATCCTAAATGTATAAAATGTATCCAGTCATTCCTGTGATTAAATTGTAAACATACCTGATTATGTTTATTGAAAACAATCGCCAATGACTACTGATCTATTCGAGAACACTATACATCTTTCCCATTGATCTTACTCTGCGACAAGACTCTTACGAGAGTGCATTTCCTTAGAGAAGTCTAGTGTACCTCTTAACATGCAGTGGTTGTTGTATGTCTCCTGTGCAGGAACTGATTTTTCCGCGCTCAACCCAAACTGTTAGCTTACATATTTGTGAGTGATTGAGTTTCCTCGTTAGGCGGACTGCTACCTGGGAGCCCAAGAAAAAAAAAACACACTCCAAGCCATATTGAACAGCTGAGGGACTGGCTCTGTGATCGCTGCAGAGAGATTGAGTCTTCTGTGGAATCAGTTTGACATATGAAGTGGCAATGTTTGTGGCAGCAATGATAGGGCAAGAATACAAAGAAGTGAACTGTACCATTAGGACCAAATGAATGTGTGTGTGAGGAGATGATTGAAATATCAATCTCTAGAGTCTAGACAAAGCAACACAATACAGTACTTTATGCATACTAGGGTACATGTTTCCATTCTCACATCTCTGCTTTTCAGATTATTAATTTCTGTTTGTCAACATATGTTATTGGAATAGATTGTCCGGTAAAGATAGAGGATATAAATGCTTAGTTCTACACAAAACCACTCAAAGCATACGTTACATTACCTAATTTTAAAAGATCAGTTTCATTAAATTGTTTATGTTGTTCTAGCGTATGTGCTTCAAGTCAAAGTTGAGATGGAGCTGGAGATTCAACAGTGTGAGAAAACAAAAGCAGTGAGAGAAGAGCAGCTGGAGCGGCTCACTCAGATCTGCCAGGAACAGGCTGTGAGTACACTGCTCATTTCTTTGGTATGTGGCTATTTAGAGGAGAAGCTGGATTATTTACGTAATACATATCTGTAAAATTATGCACAGAATATACATATGCATACACACTGAGTTAACTGTGAGGTTAAAACAGCTGAAGATTGGTTGACCAGAAAGGTATTTTGCTTTTCTGCCAGTAGAGGGCAGCAACGCCTCATGATCAATCTCAATTTTGACTCTCATTTTACCTATCATGGAAATTGAGTCATTCCATTTGCCAAATAAATACTGATAGTTGATCTCTACAAATCTTACTGTTAGTATATAGTTGCCAGCGGGGGAGTTATAAGTTAAGTACCCTTTTTAAAGGAAATTTTGTTTTTACACTTACACTTGATTCATGTTTTTAGTACTTTTGTCTACTCTACCTCTTATAGTTACTTTTCACATGTGCCAACTTTTTTTTCTTCAGTTTGAGATAAGGCAGTTGAGGGCACATCTGGCGCAGCAGGACTTGGATCTTGCAGCAGAGCGTGAAGCAGCCATGCAGATCCACCATGTCTGGGGCAAACAAGAGAGAAACTTTAAGGTTGTCGAGGGCATGACTCCCGGGGAGTTTGAGGATGAAGGCAGCCATCGAAACCCCAGGGAGCCACATGCAACAACAGGTAGTTATTATGGACATGCATTCATGGACATACCTGTACAATCGTACTGGATAGAAGTGGTGAAAGGAACTTGCCCACTGTGCTTGGTGCTTTTTGCTTGAGAAAGCAATGTGACAAACGAGGAGGGAGGGGCAGCATAAGACATGTACATTTTGTGATACAAAAATCATAATGGTAAACACCAAGCGCCCTGAATGCCAAAGCGGTGTTGAGTTAATTTGCAGAAGTTGGCCTGGAGCAGGCTGGAGGCCCGGCTCTTAGCCCTCATGCTCAGACACAGCAGCCATCTGACCACAGGTGCTCTGGGATCAATACAAGGGCAGAAAGCTTTTAGGCCCTGGTGAGTCCTGGGGCAAACAAGCATGTTCTCCAACACCACATCACCACAGCCAGCTCCTGTCCCGCACTCCTGCACTGGTCCTCCTGTCTCCTGCTGCCCTCCTCTGGAGAGGCCGGCCTGGCTAAGGGCTGCTCGGGCTATTTCAGGTACTGAGTGCTCTGTGCATTGGGCCTTGTAAGAGGAAAGAAGGCTCCTGTCAACATCTGTTCCCCTTCACCTGCAAACCACAATAGGGCACAAAGAGGCGCTATGGTCACAATATTACCCCAAGGGCATGGTGCAAAATCAGTCCTTCCAAAACAAATGGGGCTTTTTACAGAACATGGGTGCTGGGATGCACACTGGCTCATTTCAAGGCAGTCTGTTTCCACTCACATTTGTTTTGGTTTGACACAATTTGCCTTTATGACCGATGACAGCAAGAATCTTTTTGAACTGAAGGAGTTTCTTTGAAGACCTGTGTTATAGATCTTTGTCATCGTGAAATGTACATGTCAATTTTAAAAACATAATTGGAGTAAAAATAATCTCTATTAACAAGATTTGTTTGATCTAATTAAATGTGTGGTGTCATTTCTCTTGACTTTCTTATAAAAGTAAGGATGTTATTCAATGATATATTTCTGATATAGTTTTGCTACTGCCTGTTATTCCATGAGGGAAATGATCAACTTCGTATTGGGGAAGACTTCCTGTTGATTGGAGCTAAATGACAAAAAAATGACAAGCTTAAAAATCTCAAAGCATTCAAATAATTACACAACAGTTGTTTTAATTATACAGATACACATACAGATGTGGAGGGCATACAAGTAACTATGTTCAAAATAGCTTTGAATCAAAGAGACCCTTCCATGTCACCTCTCCTTTAGCACAGATGACATCCCTGAACGAAGCAGAAGCTTTTATGCACGCAGGACACCCCATTCTTTTTCCTTAAGACTCATGTGTTATTAATTGTGGAATGATTGTCTCAGTCTTGTTTTAGTGAGTGCAATGCTTCCTCTCCAGGGGTGGCCCAGGGATTAATATTTTAGACTGAAAAATAAATGAAATTACCCATCAGAGTCTGCCTCCCCAGGGACAGAGGCTAGCACTCAGGGTACTCTGGGTTCGCACTCAGCCAGTGGACAGTGAGCTCAAGACCAATCAAGCGCACAGATGAGCACAGCAGATCACAGGCGCTCAGTGCACACTCTGAGGTCTGCTTATCTGGAGGGATTACTGCCCAAACAAAGAACTACCACACTCTCTCTCGTCCCTATCTTTCTGGTCCCTGACACCAACCCCACCCAGTGCTGTCCCAGTTTACTCCCAGTGCACTAGGCCGCTGCTAATGTGGCGCACTTCCTGCTATTTACTTATAAAGCACCTGTGGCCCGAGGCAAAAATCAACTATGTCAATATTATGTTGTAAATACATGATACATTTTCCAATTGGACTAACTTGTGATGTTAATATTGACATGGAGTGGAGTACCTCCTGAAAGACGGCTGTTATGGATGTTATTTACGATTTACATTAAGTTTGTAGTTTTAATATCCAAAATTTCAACATTTTAAGTGGGTCTATAAAATTTTCTTTCCTTATATATATATATTTTTTTTCAGATCAAGTCGTACGTGATGACATGAACAACTATATCAGCCAGTATTACAGTGAAGCCAGCAGTGGTAAGACTGGAACCCAAATATTACAAAAATAAGAAGACAATCTTAATAATAATAATAATAATAATAATAATAATATATTAATTAAAATTATTATTATTATTATTATTATTATTGCTGTTGTTGTTGTTATTATTATTATTATTATTATTATTATTATTATCAACCAGAATTAAACCAAAAATAGCAACACAAGTTTTGTTGATAGTAGCAACACAAACTGAAAGTCTGTTTATGGTTTATTGTTGCATTTGTGACCTTCATCCTGTCCAGGGACTGCGGGTGAAAACTAGAATTTTGGCTAAAACCTGGCACAGGACATATTTTCTTTTGATAAGATTAATGTATTTTGTGCATTGTCCCTCATCAAATAAATAAACTCAAGTTGTATCATGTCTTTGCAGAAGCTGGTGCATCAGGTGTCGGTGTGCGGGTTATTACTACTGCAGCCATTGACGTCCATTTGCCCACAAACCCACATGCCATTCAGTCTAACCCGATGCTGGCCATGGAGCGGGTCGGCAGTGCCCTGAGTGACATCTCCACCAGCATATCTCGTTCCAGCGGCAGTCTGACTGCCCGGCCCCTCAGCCTGAGCAGCCACACTCCCGGCTCCTCGCTGACAGACTGCAGCAGCAGCACAGCCCAGGACCTGAGCCTGAACTACAGCTTTGTGCGCTGCGCCCCCCCTGCCTTCTCTGGACCAGACCCCCACAGGGACCCCAGTGCGGTGGTACAGGAGCTGCTTTCCTCTCTCTCTGAGGACTCCTGTCTCACTCAGAAAAGCCTGGACCCTGTCAACCTTAAGCTTCCCAGTCCTACAGGCTCTGAAAAAGCCAGTCCTGAGCTGGACAACAGAATAAACCTGTTCAATCGCAGGAATCAAGAGGAGTGGAGAGGGCGGGGTAGAGGCAGTGGCCCGCTACAGACTAAGCCCCTGATCCACCTGCAGGGCGGCAGCACTGAGCTCTCTCTGGAGGAGAAGTACAGGCTCCTGGGTCCCTCTGACACCCCTTTGGGTCACATGCCTGACACATAAAGTGCACCTGCACAGGAGAAGAGGCCTCTTTGAAGCTTTCAATTGGATAGACCACACATTTAACATGGAAATCTGTTCTTTCTGTGTAAAATCCACTTCTATCCAGAGAAATATAAAGCCAAGCTTCGATTTTACCCAAATTATACATCTTAATGGACTCTTCCATGTTCCATCTGCTTTGTTGAGAATCCAGGGTGCATCTGAAGGAAATACCCAGAAATAGCACAAAGAAGACAACCCCAGTCGAATGGGTAAATGCATTGTTGTACACACTCTTTCAGGAATTAATGAAATGGTCCTTAATGCAATGAACACTAAAAATAAAAACCAGCAAGGACCCTTCAGGCCTCCACTGAACTACACTTATTTGCCAGTGTTCTAAGCCAAGACGCTGTTCTCTGCTTTTGGAAATAAGAACAGTTATGTGTTTTATAAAGAAATTCTGCTTTTGTTTCATTTATATTTCATGCTGTTTATTGTTTATGAAGTTACAGGGTAAGACAATGAGAAGATTGGCTTGTTGATACAAAAGCCATTTAACCTTTGCCTTTTTGCCACAAACTGATTTCATATGAAACCATGGGGCATCATAAAAAAAAATACAGTGAAAAGCTTATATGTTTAATTACCTGAAAAAATGTTTTACTATTTTTCTGTATGAATGAAATGACAAGGTTATGTG
This sequence comes from Rhinogobius similis, assembly GCA_019453435.1. Classification (NCBI taxonomy): domain Eukaryota; kingdom Metazoa; phylum Chordata; class Actinopteri; order Gobiiformes; family Gobiidae; genus Rhinogobius; species Rhinogobius similis. The sequence continues at coordinate 18,394,911 of CM033621.1, read as the reverse complement.
ACTTGAGTGCTTGTAGCATGAACCTTTAAAAGATACAAGCTAATTCTTTGCACTTTAATGTTTACAGACACTTTTGTAAACTTGATACAGCCGACTTAATTGCCAAATACATATGTTGTAATTTTAATCAAAATTATGGAAATTAAACAAAAATATTTCCTTACATTTAATTTGTTACAGTTTTTTGAAAGTGAAAAAAGCACTGACACAAAAGCTTTCCCTCTCAGGTTTACTCTTGTTCATGACTGTCAACACACTATAATTTCATTAGCATCAACTTCTTATTTGCATATGGTTTTAAAAGTGTAAATAATTCAGGGTTAAGATTGAAGGAGCTGTCACAACAACTGTTAATTGGCTAAGTCGCAGTAAGTGCGTAATGAGAAGAATCATCCTGTTCCACTGTGCATATCATTAATTCAAAACCATTTTGTTGCATGTCAAATGTTTACATAGTTACAGAGTATATTTTAATTGTTAATCACTATTACATCTACACACAGCCTAATTAGCCAAAAATGTCCCTGTGCTTAAACGAAGCAATCTGGACAACACACCCAGGATTTTTTTTTCTCCTAACTGTTCTGCAATAACTTGGTTTTTGTCATGATTTGTTGAAAGAGGAGATGCACTATAACAATATTTTAGTGGCCATAACTACTAGTTTATATTACTACTAGTAATAGAATGGGTATTTTTCTTAAGAGGTAAGTCACACTTTCCATTTCCAAAACAAAGCACAGACTTGCATGGACCCAGGGCCACGTATGAGACATTCTCGAGGTGCACGCACTGCCTTTGGGACGTCTCCAACCAACCAGAGGAACAGTGCTGTCACACGCTGCAGAGAAGTGTGACCCTGAGATATTCTTCATACTGCACTCCAGTGCTCATTAACATCACATCATCTATACCGTGTAAGTATATAAAAGTATAAACCCAATAAGTATAAATCATTCTCTGTCTTTTCTACATCCAAAACAAAGCAGAAATTGGAGAACAAAGGCTAAAATCTAATTTGAGGAAAGTCTAAAAATTACAGGGAAAGAGATATATTGGATGGGTTTTTTGGGGGTTAATAAATGAGCCTCGTTATTTTTAAAGAAATGTTCAGTGAATAATCACTTCAGCTCAATTTACAAAATAATCAATAACAAAAATCCAAAGACTAGAGGCAAAAATGTGGAACACAAAAAGTGTGACTTGGATGGTTGAATGTCTCGATGCCCTGTCTTTTGCCAACGCCTTAAAGCCTTGGGCTATTGTGAACACGTATGTACAGTTTCTTTTCAAGTGCATTGAAGAGATTTGGAGCAGAGCCCCGTGGAGACAAACAGCTGGACGTATGTTCCAACGACTCGACCTCATTGAGAACAAACAGAAGTGGGGTGTGTGACTGACTGTGACAGATTCAGAACACACGCAGGACACTCTTCAGAGAGGCAGGAAAATACAAATGAATTATACATTGTTCTTTAAAAAGCTTCTCAGGTTCTCCTTTTCAAACATACTTCCTAAGTGCAGGATCCAGACATTCACTTGGTGGAAGGAATCCGCTCAGGAGTCGGTTGTCATGGTGACACAAGATTTTTGTTGTTGCTTCAATATTCAAGTGAATTGCAGGATTATTATAATTATTAATCACAGTTATTCTACCCTTTGCAGTAGGACTGTTTTCCTCTCCCATTAAATGAGTGAGAAATGCTGTCCATATGTTGAACTCAATCAAAGGAAGAGGTACATTGTTGTTCATATGGTAAACATGCAGTCAGCACAAGCCTATATTCCTCTGGGAAAACTGAAAACATCACTTTGAACTCCAAAGACCTGAATGAGAATGATTTACATAGTGTCATAATTCATTTGCTCAGAGAGTGAATTAGCCATCATTTTAAATGAGTCACAAATCTGGCGGGAAATGAATATTCATATATACGCCGGTGTATAGATGGACATAAACATAGCAGGCCTTGTTAAGAGAGCTTTGAAGAAACAATTGTTACATTATTAAGACTGTGAGTTTTACAGGGATTTCAAGCCATTACTTCCAGTCCAGGCCTGCATGAGAGGAGAAGGTGCTTTCAGTGTCACAGCCACCAAAGGGCTGGCCAAATTACAAGTGATGAAGTAGAAAAGGAATGGGTTAAGGAATGGTCTTTGATTGCAGGCTTCACTTTGTTTTGCATTATGTCTTTATTACAGTCTCTTTCTTGCTCAGACCCATGCTGCAGTCCATAAAGGGGTCCATGATGGGGTCCATGGTGCGCCCAGTCCAGATCTCAGCCTGCACCTTGTCTGTCTGTGCACGTGCTCAGGGTCCTCCCACATTTCCATGAAGCCCCTGGGGAGTCGCACATCAATTGCTCTCAGCTAAATGCACTCACATATGAATATTTCAGTACAATTTAATGTTGCAGCTACAGCCCCAGAGGAGCAGAGCATCAATTTGTGAACACAGTTCTCCTGGAGTTAAAAGCCAAGCCGGATAATACAGAATGAAAGCCAGTGTCAATCCAGTCAGCCTTTTTTCACTTGAGAGACTGAAGAAAGAGAAAAATCCTTTGCCTTTTGCATGCACATAAACATTACTCATGAACAGTTATACAGAAGCACCGTTGGTTAATAGTAAAAAGATCTCCTCGTGGTCAGTGCTCTGAGAACCCTGGCATGATGCCATTGAGCCTGTACAACCCACAGAAAGAGTCAGCTGCAGGAGCGGGTCAGGGAGTCACACACCTGCTGTCCTGCTTTTCAAATACCCCAAAGTGATGCTGCACCATGGTTTTGGCACTGATGCACTCCACGCAGGTGTGAGAACATGAGTGCTCCCATAAACAGGCCCAAAGTGACATGAATGAGTTAATCAGCCAAACTCATCAAGGAAACACGCCCTTTTATCAAATCTATGTGGCATTTAGATCTAAAGACAGAGTGTAATAAAGTAAAACTGTATTCATTAATACATCAATACAGGCAGGATTACAAATATGTTAGTAATAGTATATATATATATATATATATATATATATATATATATATATATATATATATATATATATATATATATATATATATATATATATATATATAAAACTAAAATATTTCATTTCAATCCAGGGAATCGTTACCGTTACTAACAACTAATTATTGGCAAAAGATGACCACCAGTGCTTTTACCCAATGTATAATAATACAATAAGAAATGATCTTATTAGTGTAATCTCTAATTACACACAACAGGCTCTCTTAGTCAGCAGGGGTGATAAGGGGCCTAGTAAAAAGTACAAGACACACATTTGTAAAATAAAAGAGGCAGCTGACAGTTACAGTAATAATATGATAATGGAAGCCCAACAATGCACAACTGCCTGGAGGTTCCAATCAAAAATTAATACTAATTATCATGTGAATACTGCATTAGCTCTGAAGAATGATGAATAATAAATTGGCAACATGGTTCCCCTCTCAGACTGGCGGCACCTGCATAAGGTTGTGATTTTTTTTTTCTTTTATAGCTGGACCTGGGATCAGATACACCACATAACTGCACTCACTTATGCATAAATCTGTATTATATATATATATATATATATATATATATATATAAACTCACGTTTTTTATTTAGTTTTTCAGTAAGACAAAGCATGTTGTCATTTATATTCTCACTATTTCACATTTTAAACTAATCTACAGCTCTGAAAGTGATAACAATGAAAGTATAGGCCTAATGCATAACATGATTAACAAATTGAAATTAATTAATTAATTGCTGTCGTTTCATTCATTTTTGGGGCAAAATTCAAATTAAGGTCTAAATAGAAGCAAAACTGGCACAAGTTGAGCGGCTGAAGCTCTGGGAGTCTGCAGACAAGGCCATAGTAAATTACTTATATGCATGACAAAGGAGGCAGAGTGCCATCAAATCCTAAAACATTCACAAAGCATCAGTGAAAAGTTTGGCCTCTCGAAGCCCCTCCTGAATTCCAACTCTGATGCCAAAATTAAAGTGGACGATTTCAGTCACACATATATTTTTCATGAGGTTAATGGTCCCATCAGAGTGTGATTAGAGATTATAGGGAAGCTTTTACGTTGGCTGAGTGACGCCTGGGATGGCTGCTCCAGATCAAACTGTCATTAATAGGTCACAAACAAAGATATTCCTTGTCAGGGTGGATTAAGTATACGAAGGACCTCTGACCTGAGATATTAAACACCCCCTCAACTGTGCGCAGTAAAATATACATGAATACGTTAGGCTATTTAAAAATGGATCACAATGTCCATTTACAACAAAGTATAAATGACCCATATCACATCTAATTGGAAAATAATTGTCAAAATTGATAACCAACACAAATCAAGTTAACATGTGGTCTTAAACTTTTCATTTCCATTACGTAGGCAGCGAGCCACGTCTAGGCCGAGGTGTTGACCGAAATTTGACACAATTAGCAGAGAACAAACTGGAGTACGATAAAGTTATTCATGACAACTACCCAATATGCTCTTCTCTCAAATCCCTGCACTAGAAACAGAGCACACACCCGGGCCTGTTTGTTCAGATTTAGTAAACAAAGGGTTTTAACAAAAGGGTAAAATACTCTAAATGGAAATAACATCTAGATTACATAGGCCCACATTCTGGGAGTTAATTTGTAAAACAATTAAATATCCAGCAGATGCAGTATCACTCTATGTCCAATAGATGGCGATGTATTCGAATACATTCGGTTGCTCATCAGACACATGCTTCTTTTCGTTCCAGTCTGGCCTTTTGTCCAATGCACTCTTAATAATGCTAATTTGCTCTCCTAAAATTGCTGTCGCCGACTCGTTTAAAATCTGCAACACAATGGATTATTCTTTTGTGGTCTGAGAGTGATCTGTAGGATATCTCGCACTTCAGTGTGAGATAAAAATCTGAATAATTGAATAACATAACATAACATAACATAACATAACATAACATAACATAACATAACATAACATAACATAACATAACATCATATAATATAATATAATATAATATAATATAATATAATATAATATAATATAATATAATATAATATAATATAATATAATATAATATAATATAATATAGTATAATATAGTATAGTATAATATAAATTTAGTAGATTATTTTGGTTAATTGGTTTATTCTGGTGTCCCTATGTTTCTTTTAAAACTAGAACTTAGAAATTATGATTTTAAGGTGCATGTAAGTTTTCAGATGCTGCTTGTTTCTATGGATGTCATTACGGAGCCTATATGTTCCACATTATACACATATGACATTAAACTTATTTATTTTGCAGTATTCAATAACAGGTGTTTTATTGCTAGTTTACTTTTACAACATACATTCTACTGCATGTTTGCTGCTTGCCTGCTGCTTTTCTCCATTGAGACAAGTTTAATGCCAAACTGTGGAACATTATCGGCCAAGCAATACCTATTGCCATGAAGATAAGCATGTGAAAGGCCCGCCCCGGAAAAGTTGCATAGTGCACCTTTAAAATATTGAGTCTATTTTTTTCTTCTTCTTATCAATAGGCTGTTAATTTAGACCATTTTACATTTTGTGTGATGGGCCTAATGTGTTTATCTCTATATTTTATTACTTTCGATTAAGATATTCGTGCGTAAAATATGGTGTATGTAAAATAGCCATACAATATTTCATCGAGAAGCACACACACACACACACCCACACAAAGTAACTGGGCGTCCACTGCTGAGGGGCAGAGTCCATCTGCCCTGCGTCATGACGTAATGGGGCGGCGTGCTGGACCCTACATTCTCCTGCCCCCCTCCCTCTTCTGTCCGAGGAGACACAAGTTATGAGGGAGGCTGCCGAGGGCCAGTGTTGCGTTCACATCGTTTCTGCGTCAGCCGCTGCCCGTCATCCTTTCTGTATGGTGGATATTATCTTCAGCTCTTCTTTCTTGGATGATATGGGGGATCATTCCAAAAGTAAGTAGCCTGGCGTTTCTTATTTCTCCGCTTTTGCCCATCATGTTGTCGCCGCAGTGGTGTTAAGCAACAGCTTCAAGAGCGGACCGTACTTTGTTAAAACGTGTTTTTTCGGGCCTTTACAAACAGCGTAAGGCCACATGTCCACATTCTACTGTTGGTGAAAGAAATGATGTTGCCAAAGTGAGTTGTTACATAACGTCTGGAGTTGTCGGGTCAGCAGAAGGAGCCGCACAAAAAGCGCAACATCTTGGTTTTGTCCCAAACACTTGTGCTGACTTACAATTTATGCGGGACTGATATTAACGTTTGTTTGCAGAGAAGTCAGGTTTCGCGATGTGCGTTGGATGTGGAAGTCAAATCCATGACCAGTACATACTGAGAGTGTCCCCGGACCTTGAGTGGCACGCTGCCTGCCTCAAGTGCGCGGAGTGCAGCCAATACCTGGACGAGACTTGTACGTGTTTCGTACGAGACGGCAAAACCTACTGCAAGAGGGACTATGTCAGGTACAACAAGAATACAAACACTTTTAATGCATAGACGGGGCGGAATGTGCACAAAATAGTTATGCTACAAAATGCACGTCTCTCTTTAAAAAAATTACGCGTAAAAACACGGCCCCTAATTTATTCCCAATAATTGCATCCTTAAATATAACTTGATTCACTCCTGAAATTTTGCCGCAGTGCCATATTATACTATTGTAATTACCTGATAACAAACCCTTGACCATGCATTGTTTTACAGAACATAGTTTACAGTTAGACTATTTTTTTGCTTGCACTGCATTGGCAAAATTTTTCACACACAAAAACAAAAACTTTCCTCTGAACATTTGCAGGTTATTTGGAATAAAATGTGCGAAGTGCAACCTGGGCTTCAGCAGCAGCGACCTGGTAATGCGCGCCCGGGACAACGTGTACCACATCGAGTGCTTTCGCTGCTCGGTGTGCAGTCGTCAGCTGCTGCCCGGGGACGAGTTCTCTCTGCGGGACGAAGAGCTGCTGTGCCGCGCGGACCACAGTCTGCTGCTGGACAGGAGCGCCACGGGAAGCCCCCTGAGCCCCGGACACATGCACTCCAACAGACCGCTACACCTCGCAGGTCAGAGTTGTGTATGCGGCATTTAGTCTCGAATGTCCTGTTTGTAGTACAGGAGACCGGTAGAGAATAATATAGTAATTGGTAAGATTCTTTTTGTGTAGTCTAGGTCCATGTGTAAAATAAAACAGTCTCAAGAAGATCCAATTTTCCAATTAACGCAAACCAGCTCTGTGGTCATTATCTGAATAATCGGCGGGGCCTGTTAACGTGAGCGTGTGTATTATGGATCCTGCCACGCTCAAAGCGTTTTCCAACAATCAAACAAACAAAACATTTAAAACCAACTGGAAAATGCTGTTTATATCTGATGCTATTTTATGGTTACTTTCTGTCCAGTTTGCCTCAAAAAATAAAGTAGGCATTGTAAAAATAAATAAATACAAATAAATACATAAATAAAAGTATAGAATAAAGTCGGTAGTGGCATTTTCATGCAAAAATGGTCGCCATAAACAATGGTGACAGTTGATGTTTGTTTACAATATAATAGGTGAATATTATTTTACTAAGCTTGTCTGTGTTACAACTTCACCAACGCGAAAATATACAGATTTTCTATCATTGATGCAATTAAAGAACAAAGAAGAATCGAATTCGTTTATCACGAGTTCCAAACCAACAAGGCTGTCAGAGCAAACCAAAGCACACACTGGTGTTTACACGCTGTCTGTCCCTTCAGCAGACCCAGTCACGGTGCGGCAGGCCCCGCATCGGAACCACGTGCACAAACAGTCCGAGAAGACGACGCGCGTGCGGACGGTCCTGAACGAGAAGCAGCTGCACACACTGCGGACGTGCTACAACGCAAACCCGCGGCCAGACGCGCTCATGAAGGAGCAGCTGGTGGAGATGACCGGCCTGAGCCCCAGGGTGATACGGGTCTGGTTCCAAAACAAGCGCTGCAAGGACAAGAAGAAGTCCATCCTCATGAAGCAACTCCAACAGCAGCAGCACAGTGATAAGACTGTAAGCATCTTCGTAAGTTTGACTCGTTCATTACAAACCTTTTTGTGCGTGTTTGTCACCAAATAGAAAACCTTTGCAGTTATTGATAATCACATGTTTGTTATGCTTTATCTTATTATATTTTGCCTCTTTCGGCAAGACTTCTCTTGGCTCACAGTTCTTTCCTGTATTCAAACTTTAACTCAATGAATAATGAATCAACTGCTTTGGCTTTAGTTGCCCTATTGACCTGATACAGAGTAAAAGCTAATTTGTTGTTGATACTTAATTATTTGCAACCATGTCATTCTTAAACATGGCCTATCATCTTACATATCAACAGATAATCACATTTAGAAAGCATCAATATCAAAAAATATATATACATTCTGTCTTTAATGGAGAAATGAGAGGTGGGATGTTACTTTAAAGAATGAAGTCTAAGCTGATGTTATGTCCTCAGAACCTGCAAGGCCTGACTGGGACACCTCTGGTGGCGGGCAGTCCTATTCGACATGAGAGCACGGTACAGGGCAATCCAGTGGAGGTGCAGACCTACCAGCCTCCATGGAAAGCTCTCAGTGAGTTTGCCCTGCAGAGCGATCTGGATCAGCCCGCTTTCCAACAACTGGTGTGTGTGGGCTTGGGATGGGAACCTGAAAAGTCTCTTCACTTTCATGTTCATCTCTTCTGTTTGTTCTTGCATATGTGAGCTATTTTTAGTGGAAATGCCATGCATTCAAAATAATGTTTGAATCCTAAATTCCTTTAGGATCTAAAATGTTTTTACTTTTTTAAAATACTTTTTTTTCATGGAGACTGATGTTTTCCATATTGAAAATTGTGATTTGCCAAAAATGTATGTGGCAGCACATATTACAAATTTTTACATTATTAAGTCAATTCAGACTTCTCAAAAGACACTATTTTGAACTGTTTTTAATGGCAAGATGTTGTTTTATTTACAGCTTATAATTCTATTTCTTGTTTATGTTTTTACCATGCACGCTCAAGGCTAGAAATTATATAGATATACTTTTGTAAATTAATGTAAATTGTTGGTTAATAATGCTTACTCTAAAAGTGAAATGTATTCATTTATTTTAAACATTAAACGTTAACTAACAAAGACAAATGTTTTCCGTAATGGAATAATTAAAAGCTGTAAAAGGAAAGACAAAAATGTTTAAAGACACACATTTGTATTTATGACAACGCCATTTATAATTACTTTACATTCATTTTTATCTGATACAGCATGAAATATTATTAATTAAAGAAAAAATTAAAAATTAAAAATAAATTTAAAAATAATTAAAATAAACCTAATCTAGTTCTTAGTTGTTAGAAACCTGTGGATGTCAAGTACTTGTACCATTGTACCAACACTGATTCCTAGTCGAATAATATTGCAAAGGCGACCTGACCTTAATACTTTGATGCTTGTACCTATCATGGCACAATAACCAACATATAAAGCATTCCTTCCTTTCTTTCCCCTCAATAAATAAGGGCTTCTGGATTTGAATGGGCTTTTCTAAATACCAGTATGTCATGTATTGTGCATGCTGACACTGTATCTGTCCTTGTCTTCTTCAGGTGTCGTTCTCTGAGTCGGGCTCTCTGGGGAACTCCTCGGGCAGCGACGTGACTTCTTTGTCCTCCCAGTTACCGGACACCCCCAACAGTATGGTCCCCAGCCCGGTGGAGACGTGAAACAAGGACTTCTCTTTTTTCTGTGCATTTTTGTTTGTTTTTTTTACACCTGCAAAAAGACAGTTGCAGCATGATCCCAGTCCTCTCCTGCATGTGAGCAGCTCATCACTTCATTCAAAAAAACGACAGCAAGAAAGCAAGAGTCCTCTTTTGATTTTTCCAAAACTGGCGTGCACTCATTTTTGTTATTTTGTTGGAGAATTCATTGACAGAACTGATGCATGAAGATCTGGATTTACCTTGCTTACAGCGCTTTTGGAACCATTTCCACTTCAAGGGACATTCGACAAACCCGTCATTTTGCTCATTGTGTATCTTCTTCAAAAAGACTTCTTTCTTTTTTTGATACATTTTGTGGAGTCCAGTTCATGACTCACGTGTCTTTGTCTTAAAAAGGTCTGCATGATAATCTGCAAAATGATTCGTGTTGTAAAAATACTTTATCTTAAATATTAATAATAAGAAGGCGCAGGTTGTTAAGCTTCTCGAACAAAAAGTAAGTTATTGTTATATTATTTATTGTTAGAAAATTGGTAAAACAATTATCAACTGGTACAAAAAATAAAAAGCTGAATATGCAACACTTGACATCTTTGTATATTGAATTATGGCTAAGGGGACTGTTTATGAGCCAATACCATTGACATTTTTATATTGGTGCAGATATATTATCTTTCAGAAAGTGTTATAGATTCGTGTTTATTGCGAAATATGTGTTCTTATCTCTAACTTTCAGCGTAATTACGACATGAAATTTGATTACGGATTTAACACAAGCTAAGGAGTAAAACTGCAGCTTTAGTATGTAGTCTGTCCTGTTTGGCCAACAGGAGGATTTGCTCACGTCTATCAGTGGTGAAGCCTGCAGGCTGAGTGTGTTATCACGCTTCTCATCATGTGTGCATTTCCCCCCATTGGCCCGAGCGCACGTAAAGCAAGACGCAGCCACTGGTCATATCTCGGGGGCAGAAATGCGCTGTAACCCGTGCTCCGTCCAGTTTCTCTGGTTGAGTCACACACAAACCACTGCCTGGTCTAGACAGCGGTGCTGGAATGGGCGACCCCTTATCTTCTGTTGGCATCACCTGTGAGCCATACGCGCAGTCAAGCCACAACAAACTAACCCAACACACACACACAGACACACACACGCGCGCGCACTGGGATACGCACCCGAGCCCCTTCTTTGTGCGGGGCGGCGCGTAAAGGGTCACTTCTCCTCCTCGGTTTATTTTCCTTCGCTGAGTTGCGTTAAGAGCGAGCGCGTGAGGCTCAGTGATCTGACCTTCTCATAAGCGCGCTCTGTGACGGGACGACGCGAGGAAAAATGAGAAACACAGCGGCACCCTGGTTATTTGTCTTTGTGCGCTTTTACTAATGTTTTACGTTATTACGCGAAGGCCTGTTTCATCAGTCAGTCAAAAGTGAAAACCTGACATGAGGCTACACGTGATCCTTTTAGGCTACTTGTCACAGCGGATTTGTCAAACATGTTTTGAAAGCATGTATGTGTTTGTTTATAAGAAAAGTAGTAAGCCTTTAAAAATGATTGCAGCCTAATTGTTATTATACCAAAACGCCTCAATATTTGAAGATGGGATTGAGGAGAGATAACTGTCGGAAGTTTAAATAACAAATAACAGATAACACGTGTAATAGACCACTTCTAAATAAGATAACGCAGACACAATGCCGCAGATTCAGATAACGCAAATATACAGGGAAAACAATGGCGTTTACGCACAAGAATGTGGGCCTATTAACTCCACAGCTCCTCTGCGTAAAAGTAAATTGTGGAGACACAATGCTTCCAAAACATCCAATTTTCATCGTGGGATGCAACATCTCAAAGGTCATTTTTATTAATAAGTACTAAACTATAAGCCCAAAATATGCCTTATTAAATTTAATACAGCAACCCAGATAGTCTTCTTTATTAGATTAATCCCTAAAGCGCCGCACAAGGCCCTGCAGTGCAGTGTGCAGATTTCCACCGGAGAGAACAGAGACGATTGCTTCATAATTTAAATAACAAAAGGCAAAAAGAAGTGGAAAAAAAAATAATAATACAGATATAATATATAAGTGTGCATCCATTTAAACGAACATATCAACGTTTTTAAGGCATTACTAACGGGCAATGTTCTTTTGTCGTCCCCTGATTTTATTTTAACACGGCTTTGCACGGCATTTTTGTGTCATTAATATTTGAGGTGATACCTCTAATGTCCGTCCTTTACGCATCCACGTGGCCATAGCCTTAAAACGACAAAATGACCTTATCCGCCTCTAACGGTCCAAGGCCTAAAGCAAAGCGCGGAAGAATACACCGCACTCGCCCCAAATCTAAACATAAAATAGTCCCAAATTTATTTCGCCCGCTCTGACCCGACACACAGTTGCACTCCCCTCACATTATTCATGATTAACCTCGAGCTTCGAGTCCCACCGCAGTGTCCGTGCGCGTGTCAGGTTGCCATAACGCACAACGAGAAGCTGTCAGCGCGAATGACACCGAATCATTAATGATTGAGAGCGAGTCCATTTAAAGGTGTGATGTAATTCTCTAATTGGCAGAGGGCCGTGCGTAATTAGATCAGCGGGCGCGCGCCTGACGAGCTCCGACGCCCACCGGAGCCAATGGGCAGCACGCGCTCGGTAAATGGGCACTCGGATGGTGACGCACCATCCGATTGATAAACTGAACGATTCATACGTTTCACTGGTGCGCCATTTCAGATTAACACAATGATAACAAATTAATAAATAATAATGATTAGGCTCAACGCGTGGGTTGCAGCGCAAATTGTGTATTTGTCCCATTTGTGTTAAAAAACAAATTTCTTTGACCCAAAGCTTGAGTTTTTACCTATTTTATATTTCAGGAAGAAATTAATTATTTCACACAACACATGTAGGCTTATATTCATTAACAAAATTAAATGGTAAAGGCAATGTAAAAAAAAAAAACAAAAAAACAAAACTAAAATAATAATAACAATCATCAATTGTTTTAAAGAATAATTATTTTGACTTTTTATGAGCAATACCGTCTGTGCCTCTGGAGATTTTTTAAAATGTAGTTTTTTTTGTTTGTTTTTTTTGGTAAAATTATTTGGTATAAGAGTGAAAGTCACTCTTATAATGCTTATTTATTAAAATATGTATTATTATAGTAGTAAATATTTATTATCATTATTATTATTGATACAATTGACCACGTTTGTTGCTGCTCGGATGTCTAACAGTGCCTTTTAACCCCCTGAAAAGCCCCTTCTTGCTGACCATTTAACCCACATCCAGTCCATCATCACGTGACTGCTGGGGCTCTGTGAACAGTCCCACCCGGGCCCATGCTGTGACCTTGATCCTGTAGCAGGGGCCACCAGCAAAGCCACTATAGGAGCCAGTGGGACCAACCTCAAGTCCAGGCCCCTCCAGGGACACTCTCTGACAGGCTGACTTAACACAGAAACTCCACTGCAGCCTTTAAAGAGGAGGAGGAAGGAGCGGGGTGGAACTGTGCTGTTTGAACCCACAAACAAGGACCGAGCACGCATAGAAAATAACAACCAACGCTAATGTGAAATTTCAAGACTCTTTATTATGCAGGCCTTTCCACAATGTCTGCCAAGAAATATCGGCTGTGTTTTTCTCACTTCTTGTCAGGTGTCTTAACAGGAAATTTAAGGCACCAATTTATCTGTGATGGGCTAATGGCCAATTTACCATCTCCTGACAAGAAATTTAATCTTGTGTACACTTAGGTTAGACTGATAATGAAAGGGCAGCGTCAACATCTAGCTGTGTGTAGTCACTCTGGGGATATTATCGATTCCTGGGTGCAATAGATGCAGCTTTTATGGAAAACTGACACAATGAGTAAATACCCCAATGTACTCCTTTAAACTTCTAAAAGCACAAGGGCAACAAAAGGGGAAGGAGATATTGATTTTAGATGCCACACGTGTTTTGAAATAGATCTTACGTTGTATACATGTAAATATACTAAAAGGGTATTCAATCGTTATGGACAACAGCGAGATTATGTATAGTGTACTTTAGGTGAACCTTAGAAGCGGAAATTGAAGCAAGATTTTTTTTTTTTTTTTACAGGAGCAGAAGGCACTTACCTGGAACACACACAGACTGGTTGCGAGACAGTGTCAGAGCTGTGTGTAAATCACCGTGGCCCCACCCAGCGTATAAATCTACAGCAAAAACAACACCAACCAACAGCTATTAGGCACCAGAGAAGAAAGGCCTGGATCCTCCCCATTCGGGACGATATGACCTGCAGTAAAACACAATGATGCTTCACCTGTGCTTCAAACTGTCATTAACACAGACAGACACGTGTCGTACAATGGAGACCGAACAATGGGACGTCCCGGGACTTAAGAGGAGAGCCACAAAGGTCCCAGCAGCTACAGAGAGAGAGGGAGAGTCAGGGTCATATCAGTGTCAGTTCAGAAGTTCAAGAATGTTTGCAAGGAAGTCTTTGTGTCAGAGATTTAAGGCTCAATTAACCTAGTGACTCAGAAGTTGGGATGAAGCAGAGAGACGCATTTTAATTATAGCACCGGGCAGAAACTGAAAAGTAAATGGCATTGATTTACCGGCACTGTCAAGATAGGAATAGTCCAGTCAACTTTTCACACGGTTGTTTATCAATGCGGCATCGTGGATCGAGACAGACGTTTTGCAATAATTTTGCAATGATCCTAAAAGAGTATACAATTAGTGTGACACAATTCAACGATAATATCCTTCTTGACCATTTCAATTCAAGCAAGTGGGTGAAAATTGTGAAATCCAAGCATCGCAACAATTATACTTTTTTATTTATCTATTTTCTCTTGATCTCAATAGTTAGCCACTTGAGGTTTGCATAATTGACTTTATTGGACACATCAACCTTTTGTGACCTCTGAGGAACAAACACATTGTACAGAATTATTGGAGATGTTATCTTTTTGTGACAGTGAGCAGCCCATGCTCACCAGTTAAGGCGGATAGCTCTGTCTGTTAAACGCAGCAGTCCTATCTCCCTGTGTGCGTCTCTGCCACTTTAAGAAATGAAGCAATATCATTAATGGAGGCCTCAGAGGGCTGACATCTTGCTCCAATTCACCAGTCCCCGTCCATCACACCATTACGATGGGCTCGGCAGTATTAAAATCCAATCACTCCTCTGGCTAGTTTGATTAAGGAGGGCAAGCACACAAAGCGGAGCTCTGCCCCTCTGCCAGGGAGTCCCCAGGGGCTTGAGCTTCTCCAGACCTGCACCCCCCAGTCATCCAGCCGGGGTGGACACTGAAGAGACCTCAATCCATTCAACAAGGGGGTCACTCTCCATTGTTACCATATTTCTAACAATGATCATAAACCGGAACAGCAGGAACACACAATGACAACCGTCTGTGGTGCAGCTCAGTCACCTGAATCAAATCGGGGAGTGTTCGTGCCGCGGCTCAGACGTGGAATATTGATGTCTGTGAGGCTAATCATTGATCCACTTTCACCTATGTAACTTGGTCTCATTCAACATGCATGTCACACTTTTCTAGTACATTTCCATCAGACATGCCTTGAATGGATCAAAATCAAATATCAGCAACTGACTAGACATAATATGGATCTAGGCTTGCATGGTAATGTCTGTAGAAAGACTTACATGAAATGCATTAGCAGCTGTGTCAACCTTTAAAACCAGCTTCAAACTCTTGAATTCAAAACATCTCATTCTTTGAATCACAAAAAATATTTTCTGTAAAACCAAACTAACTAATGTTATTCAAGTCAGGTTTATTTATGTATCACATTCAAAACAACTTCAGCTCACCAAAGTGCGTCAGAAAAAAGAAGATTAAAGGACAACACTGGCACAAATAATGAGAATAATTAAGTTTAAGATAAAATAAAATACCAAGATATCCTGTCTAGTTACATGCCAAAGATGGGTTTTCAATCTTAAACCGATGATAAATATGCCACTCATTGTGTGTAGTAAAAATAATTTCAAAGAGCCTAATCTTAACTCTAACCCTTGCACATGAATTGTCTGAAATATACCAGTTCTATATTTGCCTAATGCTACTATGAAGTAGACCAAACTGATAAAGTGGTGGTATTATAGATCTCAAGGACATAAATAGCTAAAGTTCGGCACATTTGAACTTTACGTTTCTCTCTGTCTTGTGTCCCATGCAGGGTCAGCCTGGTCAGATTGTGCCTGGGATAAAAGGCCACAGCCAGGTACAGAGCCCTCCAGAACAGACTCAGAGCAAATTAAAGCCAGAAGTCCAGGGTGAGCCTCCTCAACCACCAGTGACATAAATTACTGGGATTTACAAGATTTTTAAAACACTTTTAACAATAGCCCTCTTTTAATGTGCGCTCTGTTTAATAATGCACTTTGGGCTTTAAGAGCATGATAAACAAACCAATAATTCAAGTTTTTATCCTCCAAGGTGAAGCCCTTCAGGAGCCAGTTCTACAGCAGCGTTCAAAGGGTCCAGGCACATCAAATGGAGAGCTGTCGTAAGATGTTTTGGACAACATTTGAGATGTAAGCTGTGATCCCTCTGGTCTCATGGAGATAAGTACATGGAGGTTCATCTTTCTCTGAACTGAGTCTGAGAAAGGCAAAGGTTATGGACCAGTGTCACTGCAGGCTTTGGTCATAAACAGTACAGCGTCTTTACTCTGGGTCATTTAGCATAATGGTGTAATTAGGCCACTTATGGTAAAACAAAAATCTTGCAATGTTAAGTGTGCAATGTTAAGTGTAAATACAAAGCAAGACATAATAGTTTTATTTCATTCACAGTTGAATACAAAAACACTTGATGGTTGAAACAAAGAAACCCCAATGTCCTAGATTCTAAATGTCGGACGGTTTTATTTTTGTTTTGCATGGATAGTCAACAGATTTGTGAAAAAATAAGAAATCGATACAAAACACATTGTTCTTAACAGTCGTCCCACACTGCATTGCTGCCATAACTTTACAAGCCAATTTGCCATGAAAAGCAAAAAATATCTCTGTTTCTTTGTTGCCATGCTCCAATTGGAAATGTGAGACAAGTGATGGTTTTGAACTCAGAACTGAGAACTCAGTAACTGCTGTTTGGAATCTGATTATTCTTTTAAAGTCCCTGAGATACTGACGAGATAAAGGTAATGTTAATGTTTTAATTAAAAGTGTTAACACAATCAGAGACGTTATTACATATAGAAGCTGTCCTCCATTCTCCCCATACTTTAAGGTAACCCCATTATGTAACTTCACACAAATATCCTTTCATGAATGAGTTTTGAACATGGTGTTTGCATTGTTGCGTGCATATAGAGGTTTCCTGTGGCTCGGTGCCCTCTTTGTTGTGTTTGTACTGTCAGTGGGGCCAGTGTGTCATCTGGGAAAGCTCACAGTAGCACTTGGCTGCAGTTTATGAGTGTGAAGCTGCACAGTCCACTTTGCTGAATGCTAGAAAATATGTATAAAAAGGTCAGCATTTACAAATGAAACACATTAAATCCAACCATTATGAATCGTTCAGCAGACAATCAATATTACAACATGAAGAAATGTACCAGAGTATGCCACTGACTGAAGTAATTGTTCTAAATGTAAAACTGGCATGGAGATACATGTGTGTGTTACACTGAGTGCCTGGAAGTGTACACGTTCAGTACCAGCCGCCACAAATCACTGGGCCATCTCCCATAATCCTCCTCTGGCCAGTGCTCACAAAACAAATTGTCCTTCATCAAGTGCTCGAGGCAGGACAAGGCATAAAGCACAGGCAGAGGCGGCACCGAGCGTGTTTTACATTTGAACTTCAGCTACTCGTTTGGCATCATGGCATATTTATTATGTTCATTTGAATAGGTCTTGATGATTTATTATGCTCTTAGACAAAAATTCATGTATTATGGTGAATTTGACTGCCAAATGATCAGGTCTAAAAACGAAACAATATTTACAGCGTTGATATTTTCATTCGCTGGTCCTAAATAGATGGCTGTGGTTGCGTCATACTGATAAAACTGTACTAATTTGACTTTATCCATTAAGGAGCTTTGGATTATCTTTGCAGAATAACTCCTTTTCAGGACTAATCTTCAACTGTGCATGTGAAGATGAGTTGAATAAAGATATTGCATTTCAAAGCAGGAAATTTGTAGAAATGTAAATAACACAAAAATACTTGTCTCATAAAATAATGCAAACTAATAGTATGTATTTTATTGATTTGATTGATTGTCCAGAATTCAAATATTGTAGATGGAGTTGAAAACAATGGAAATGTATGAAAGTCCAAAAGATTCTGTCAGTGTTTTCAAGTCGTATTTCTCAATCCTAATACTAATCTACACATTAATATGCTTTATTGTTTGGCCAGCACATTCATTTCCCAAAGATACTGAAAGGTTATATTTTGGATCTAGGTTCAGAGACTGCTGCAGCTGGAGTGTGCATAGTCAGAGGTAACGCTGCGAGTTCAGTTGCATTTGGGAGATCTAAAGACATGTCGAAAAAGGAAGCGCTCTTCTTAGGTCTGTGCAGGACTTATCTTTACAGTTTCCTATTCCTCCTACTGACGGAGCCTGCGACGGTGTAAATTCCTGCGCCCCCCGAAGTGACTGTGAGCAGACAATGAGACGACACTTTGTGTACCGATGCGCACTATAACACAGATAACAGAGCACTTTTTACAAGGGACGTGGGACTCCAACACAAACACACATGTTAGCAGATTGGGTTTGAAAATACACAGCCCTTGAAGTCGGTCAATGGAGCGTGCTTTACGTACGGTGCACAACAGTGACGCATCATTAACAGTGATTTATGACAGGCACTTCACTCTTATTTTGAATTTAAATAAAGGTATAACATTTTTAAAACTGATGTAAAAGTTGAATGGCGTTCCATGTAGAGCTGCACGATTTGGGAAAAATATATAACTGCGATTATTCTGACCAGTTTTGTGACTGCGATTAGATTTACAATTTATGGATTCGGTTCAAAGTTCACATTATAAACAACCAGGTGAATTGGCAAAAAGACTGAAATATGAACTGACAAATTGATGACAGAATCATGTCTTTTGGAATGCTTTTGACACTTTCAGTCGAGTTTGTGTCATTTTTACTCAGTCAATTTTGTCTGTTTTAGTCACATTTTTGCCACCTTCAGTCACAGCAGGGTTAGCAGGATTTATGTTTAATAAAACTGGATAGCTTATTGTTTGTGGAGAAAATTATTGCACTTTTGAGATTTGCTAATTGCAGCCATTCAAACTGTGATTTTGATTAATTGTGCATCCTAAGTTCCAGGTCCCATATCACAAAGAAACTCGTAAATGTCCAACCCTTGAAGGATCTAATATCTCATAGTAAACAGTCTTAGTTATTTCATTACAATTGTATGAGTTTCTGGTAAATTATTAAACCATGCTGCAGTGATCTTTAACAGTATGTGTCCCACTTCCATCACTTGTAGAAACTAACAATTGGAGGACAATAGACTTTTGTTTTAGTTTAAGGCTTAGGTTTTATTCAAGATGTACTTCCTGAGGTTTGACACTGTGTACAGGCTTGTGACCCTGTGGCTTCATTTGACTGGGACGTGACGAAAGCTATGATAGTGAGTAATGAGCAGAGATACTGCATGACGCTGTTTTACCAATGAGCATAAATAAATAAGATCAATACTATAAAGTACTCCGGTAGAGGCAGGACCTGGTGCTATGGCCGCCACAAAGGTGTATAACTCACTCTGGAGATGGCTTTTGTATTGAAGAGTTATTTATATGGGCAGAGCAGGGGGCATTCATCACGCAGGCTAGTGGTTCCCCTTCAAAGTTCTCCTTTTTATGACGTGCATTATTTCTAGTGCGCACACATAAACAGAGTGGAGCTGCCGGCACTGAATCAGCCCACTATGTCACAGCGTGGCCCCCGGGTCAGCGCAGCTTTCTTGTGCCGCCAGTGCTTACATTAGCATGTGAAAGGCTAAAGCTGCTCCGAATACTCACTCTAAACATTTACGCGGCCACAGTCTCTCAGGGAAGAGGACAGTCACAGCAGAGACATGGGGTTTGATCAGGAGTGATTTATAGGACGTGTAAAATTATAAGATTTGGGAATTAGAGTTTAAACTTGAGCAATAATAATGAACAATTAATTAACAGGTACAACTTTTCATAGTCCCAAGCGCAGATAAATGTAGAGGGTATCGTCAAGACTCAAGAAAGACATCAGTTATAAATGAAAAAAAAAAAGGAAAAACAAATCTATGAATGACAGAACATTAAAAAAATAATAAATCATGTTTTTTTCCCCTTCTGTTTAAAAATAGTATACACCTTTTAAACAACTTTGAATAGAAAGAATACTTTTGAAGTTTAGGTATTTGACCAAAATCATTCCACTGGTGCAACATGGACTATTTTGTCTTGCCGTTTTCTTCTTGGCTGAGTCCAGGGCAGATTCATTAGCAAAGTGGAGCCCGTCCATAATGTGGCAGGAGGCAGGCACCAGGAGTCTGTGTTTACATTGCAAACGCCTGGAAATGAATTTCCCCACACTGCACTCATTTATCTTATCAATCTGTACAAGTGTTGCCCTGATGAGAGAAGGGCAGGACGGAGAAAAAAGAATGGGTTTGGCATTGTTAAAGAGCACTATATCTTACATAAAGCTAAGTTTAGACTCAAATCTTCTCAATTAGCAGAGTGCGGCTGTCGCGGGAGCTCTGTGCGCAAGAACATATAAATATTCAAAAGGTACATGTTGTATTCCCAGTATGGTCATTGTGTTAACTTTTCCACACTGTGAGCTGAATCATCTGTCATTCAGCCTAATTTAATCATCAACCACTCTCATTCAATTATCCAATATAATATGCAAATTAAGGCAACAATGGCGGCCTCATGCTAATTATGTACATCAGAATAATTAAATTGGATAGAAGTGGCAGCGGGGGACCGGACTGTCATAAAACGGGGAGCAGATTCTTTAATTAAGGCCGCAAAAATTTTATTAGAATCTGTAATCTGCCCGTAAATTGTTGAATGGTGGTGGTCCACAGGGGGATATTAGTCTTATTGAACGCAGCTCCCTGAAGACTCACTGGAGGAAGCACAAGGGACAGGGCTTTCCATCAAGGGCAAAACCATTCCACACAAGTCTATGAATTTATAACAGCAACGAGCAAGTGGAAATTGTAATAAATGTTAGAGAACGGTTGATTTGAGCGTAAAAATCACAAATAAACTCATAATAATGTGTAATGTTGAAATGTATTTATTTTAATTGTTATTTTGGAGACTCGTTATATCCACATATTTGTCACCACAAATAAAAAGAAATATCACTGTCTTCTTACATAAATTTGTTTTGAGAGTTTGTTTTGATATTTGCTTTTTTGAGAAGCACAACTGATATTCTTAATGAAACAATTAAAAACATGATTTAGTAAAAAAAACAACAACAAAAAAAACGTTCACATTTCTAAATAAAAAGACAAAAGTCAATGGAGCATGAATAATCTTTATACAGAACTAGGGCAGGGCGGTAATAATAATAAAAAATCTCATATTGATTGGTCACAAAATTTGAATTAAATCATATAAATTAGTTTTCAATATAAATTCTGTGAACGTAAACTGACTGTGAACCTGATGATTTACGATTAAAAATTACTTGACGTCAATCTTATAGTTGATAGTTGTACAGTTATATACAAAACACATACAACGGTAGAATGAACTTCACTTGAGTGGACAAAAACTAGGTGCGGACACGAGCAGCTTGTTAACACATTACAGTAAGCGCCAAATCACTTCACAGTTGGTGTAGTAGAAGTGACTGATGTGGAAGCAGCAGTGTCATGTAAATGTAACAGAGCATGCCCAGCCCAGCACACGCTAACCTCACAGACAAACAGCCGGCCTAACCCGCTCCTTGTGTTTCTGCATGCATGCAAGCACCACTGCCTCCCCACAACAGACACGTCCAGCGCACAATGCCACCCAGTCTGCCCCAGGACACACAAAGGCCCACTTCTGTAAGGGCCAGCAGACAGTGAGCAGAGGGCCCTGGACAAGGTGCTCGGGCCTATGAAATATTTACTCCGCCGTGTTTTGTTGCTTTGTGTCAGAGATTGAAAAGAGACACACTCTCTTTTCCGCTCACAGTATCTTGTAGACAGAAGTAAAGCCACAAAGAATAACAATACAGAGTGTAGTGTAACTGCCGTCAGGGTATGGCACATTAAATGTCATGTAAGATGGTTTATTCACACTGCCTGTATTTCCCGCACCTATGTTTGAGTTGGATTTTTCAATATGATATCTGGAGAAAAATAAAAGCCTTTTGGGGTTCCTGAGAGAGCTAAATATTGTTTTTCATTCTGATAGCAAATCCTCTGCAACTGAAATTTAAGTTATTTATTGATTAATCTGGAATGTATTTTTTTTTTACTCTGGTGGTGTTCTTGACCCTTTCCATTATCTGGCACTGGGACTCCGACTGCCACAAATTACTTATACTTCACGTTTGACAAAGTTGGTTGCCAAAAGCACTGTAATTATCAATAACTGAGACTAACACAATACAATATCAAATTTGATTTATCTATCGGTTTAGTTTACTTTTGTGCTCCTGCAAAGTTTAACTATAAAGAAATATGATTCACTATCTAAGCTAAATACATATGATATTTTACATTAGATTAAAGCTGGGGTATATCATTTTCACACCGTCTAGTTTGTGGCTCTCACAAAACCTTTGGCACATCGTTAATATTCACATGTATTCATTTTAGGCATGTGCACAGAAGAACTTTTTTCATACGGTGACGAGAAACTGGGGCGGACCACCAAAGCTATACCTTTTTATTACATGCAAAGTACTGATGTAGCAACAGGGGGAAAACACAAAATTTAGTGTTAATTCCTTCTCAGCTAGAACAGGTATTGCGGTCCTCTTCGCACCATTCTTCACAGCTCCAGCATAATGTTTACAAACAGACTGTCTATAGGTTATTTATGACGTCTGCTCCTTGTGTGTTCTTGTGCGAGTGAACGGCGGGCTGCGACAGTGATAAGAATGCCATCATCAGGCCTAATCCATCACTTCCTGTGCGGACAGAGCACAACACCTCGGGAAGGCCCTGGCTCCTCCGACAGTATTTGTTAAACATGTCAGGGTGACAGAACAGCAGCAGGTCGGGAGCAGGGCAGATTAAAGTCGCCGCGGGTTTGAGTGAGGACGGAGGAACATGTAAACTGACACACGCCTGTCTGCTAACCCTTCCTCTTCCAATACATCTGCTGGATATGCCGACAGCCTTGTTTACATTGTACGCCTGCTTTGTTGTAAATAATAGGCATTGTACAGCTTTTAAAGAGGCCACAGACAGTGTCAGGGTGTGATTGATGAGTAATAGACACATTTAAGGAAGAAGATGAATGCATTTTATTATTAAATTGTGTCTTTACCCTGTGATGTGTTGAAATGAAGTAACGGTAAATGGGGAAAAAGAAGGAAATTGTGTTATAATTAATGAAGAATGGCAACATATAAGTAATGGACAAGCATCTCATGTTTCTCAAAGAATTCTGTTGAAAAAAATGCATGTTGTTGCTTTATAACTTCAAATGCACATTAGTCACCAGGAAATACTGTTTTTTGGAGAAACTGTGGCTGTCAAACGGCTCATCACTATCATGTTTTGGGAGTGACCTGATGTTCATAAATACTGGACTGAGATCAATAAGGCACTGGCACTAGTGTTTTCAACACCAATATTTCATTTGAGTGTAAAACAATGTATTTCGGACATAAAACTCCAACAATGAAAATGATAGATGCATATTTGTGGAATGTACTTTTGGTTGCAGAAAAAAAAAAGTACATAACAAGAAAATGGATGACATGGACAGAGCAAACAGTTTCAAAATAACTTTGGACATTTACAAAATGCAAAAACAGACTTTTACTTTGAACTTAATGGACATGGACAAAATTACACATACTATGTTCTTGAATAATATTTTATTTTCTATTTTATTCTTTGGGCTACTCTATTTTTCTTTTGATTCTGATTTCTGATTCACTGTCTGGTCTTGTTCTGTTTGCTAATTTATAATATGCATATAAGAAAAAAAAGTAACCAAACTGTCAAAAATAGAAGGCACAAAACAGCTGCTGCTGCATTAAAATTGAGTGTTTCTCATCTCAGAATTTTACAGTGGAAAAATATTATCCATGTAGCAGCCAATGTGGTCAAGATGTCCGTACCACAAGTTCATTGTTAGTGGACAGGTGCAGAAGGAAAACAAAACAGGCTTGGCTTTTGTTGGGGCTTGGTGTGGAGGGCTGGAGGCATATGACTGAGCTAAGCAAACAAATGAGACAATGGCAACTTTTGATGAACGCATTTTATGATGTGGTAGTACTGCTGACTCCTGATCAATGATTTATTATATATACAGTATATATACAGTGTGTACACACACACACACACTCACACTCACACTCACACACATACACACATATATATATATATAAATTCACATAATAAACATTTTATTGGGTATTCAGGTATTCAGTATTCTGCACCGTCAGTAGTTAGACTTGCTTTAACGTCACCAGTGCAGACAGTACCTTTATGAATCACCTGATTTAGAAGGTTTGCTTAGATATGTTTACAAGATAATTCTGAGGCACGTATTAGTCACAGATTCATACAATGTGGACACAACTTCAAACATAAACTTGATTCAGGGGCTGAATCCTCACGCAGTGTTAGAATTAGTAAAACTGAGTAGTGATTTACAATGGGAGTCTGGGAGGAAGTCATTCATGACCTCTTCAGTTATAAACAAGGATATATGACTTACTTCCCTTCAGCAGTTTGTTTTATTTGTTTTAGAGAGATCTCGACTTACTGTGCTCCGATGTGTCTTTGTAAACATGTGTAGTCTAAGTTTGAACATGATGTTATTTTTCACAGGGAATAGTACTTTTTGTTAAAATTTAAAAAATAAACACTGTCTTTCTATACATGGATGTGCAGTGGTCAAAGGCTATGGCAATTTATTCACACAGTTAAAAAGAAAAAGCTCAGGATTTTAAATCAGAGCGATCTTAAATAATACATATTAAGTTTAGTTTTAGTAATAGATAATAGTCATTCAAAATAAAATACATGGATTTTAATGAGCTGTTTATTGTACCGAGAAACGTTTTTTAATCCCTGCTAGTAACATGAGCAAAAAAGGAGTGGCATTTTGAGAATATAGTTGCTTAATTCTGTTTCAAAAAGCAAATCAATAAAACAAATCTCAAAATAAAGATGTAATAAAAGTGCTAGTTTTGTATTGCTGGTTGGGAGGGTCTTGGTCTGTTCTGACCCACAGCTCTTATCCCATTTCCTCTACTGTTTGGCTGCAGAAACCCAGTCAAGCAGTGCTGTCAGATGTGTTGCACTGATAAACTAAAGGTTATCTTCTGGAAAGGCCAAAACCTGCTTTCACTTATGCTAACTTAGCTGGCTGTATCTGCTTACCCATAGAGCGTGCTCGCGTTCATAAAGCAGCCAAACACAAGCTTAAAGGCTCTTCTGGACTGTTGTCACTCTTAAGACATTAATAGTGTTTTGCATATTTTCAAGATTGATTTATTTTCCAGTCTCTTCTAAGTGTTGTTAAATTTGGTGTGCAAATCAGTGGCAGTTTGTCAGGCTGCCATGTAAAAGATCTTTTAAAGCTGAGGTCTAACAGTCGGCACAGTCCAATCCTGAATAGTCATCGTTGTTCTCGGATGAAAGGTGACTTACTCAAAAGGTGAGCGTTTGATTCAACACAATTATATCTAATAAAGCAATCATATAATTACGCAGTAGCTTCCCACTTGACCCTAATACGCATTAACATCACTCAAAGAGGCCGCCCTAACACACTAACAAACTGTCTTTCCCGGTATTTTTAATGCATCTGCAAACATTTCCACTGCACATCTGAGCGCTAAACAAGAAAGCCGCACTTCCTGCCATAAATACCACTTGTGGGTATCCCTTACAGTGGCATGCTTAGCACAGGATGAAGACCTGTATGCCAATCCGCCGCACTGTAAAGACTGATTGTGCGTGGGTCTATGCGGTCACACACTTAATGCGGGGTTCGGACACCTGAGCATAAAGCTCTGCTCTTGTGCATCAGCCCGGCCCGGAGCGTGACGGGGATATTCTTAAAATCGGAGGGGTAAGTAAGAAGAACGGGAGCATTTGCACATGATCCCACAAAAATCAATGAGGACACTGCGAGGTCAGGAGGGTCAAACGGCACTAAAGAGACACCATTAGGGCTCTGGAGGACACAGGTTAGCTCCTAATGTACTGGTGTAGGACAGGGCCGATGAAAAGTGTGTTTGACTGCACTGAAGTAGCAAGTCAAAGGGACGACAACTTCATTCAGACTGTGGTGCCTTGCTAATTGTATCCAGTAATTAGTGAATTGTGTTTGGTCTATTGCCCAAGAATTTCTTTAAAAAACACAACTGCAATTTAGAAATGTCCTGTATTCGCAATTGTCTAACAACATCAGAAATGTTGCATTCAGAAGTCAGAATGCCTCTAACTTAAACAATTGTCTTGATACATTTTCTATGTGTGTTATGTTATGTTCATACTTCCATGTGGCCTCTACTGTTATGTTAAAAGGCTAAGACTAAGATTAGCATTCGGGTAGTCTTAACATGTAAAATGTATTCTTCTACAGATTTAACTGCTATTTATTTGTTGCAGTTAAATCTGTAGAACATTTTTTTAGAAAGCTGGAGTGCTTTTTAACCAGATATTGGGACCCTTTCCTAGGGGAAAAAAAAAAAAACTGCCCACAATGGCCGAGGTGAAACTCAATCCACTGAGCTCTAAATCCACCATGACAATGCATTATTGTGATTCCACAAATTTGTCTGGCAGTGACAGGTCAGAGCGCTCCCTCACCACCCACTGCAGTACAAATCACTGGTAATTGGCCTATTACTCTGTCGCCATGTGTTTTCCTGAGCCCGACGAGGCCGGAGTGGGCCCGGCTCACCTTGAGTGGCTCAGGTATGTCTCCCCTGGAGGGACTGCAGCCCACTGCTCTAAAGCAGACTCCTGTGGAGAGAGCTGTCTGTCACAGACCTCCCACTGTGTCAATACTGCGGCAGTAATCTTCAGAGGCCGAGCGGCCAGCGATCACTGCTGCTAAGAGCATTTTAGCAGAGCCCCCTCTTTAACACAATCCCACTCCTCTTTCACCTCTTTGTGGAGCTGTCACTCCAGCAGACTTTACATATACTAATAATTATGATTTCCACCTGCTTAACGCTTACACTGCTGCTGTGTCACATGTCACCTGGGCTTAAGCTTGTTGTTATGACATTCTCACTCTAAATGGTTTCAGTAAGGCATCTTTTGTGTGTTTGCTAGTATTTTAGTATTTGGACTTCAGTCACCAGCAAGTTCTCAGTAAGAGAAGGTACACTCTGTGGGATCGTGCGGGGTCTTGTCGTCTGAGTTTGTGGAATATATGGTTTATTTTTGTTACACAGCATTTTGTACTTTCAATATGGCTAATTTTGATATTTTGTTGATGTAATGCACAGTAACATTTTAAAACAAACCCATCTAAATGGCTGGTACAGGACGTTTGAAAGGTGCCATAAATTTGGATTGCAAAACATAGTGTAAAAACTTTGAGCTGACTTTAGAAAATCTGTCAACCTTAATAACCCAGTGTCAAGATCGTTGCAGAAGTTTACCTCAGACTGAGTGGCTCCAAAGTGACGGCTGTGTTAAGAGTAAAAATAGGACCTTTTGGGGTCAATATGAGGTAAGGAAATTCATGTTGTTGTAAGTGATTGTATTAAGTTATTATCATTATCATTTTAATAGTGTCAGTTTTAAAACAGATTACATTCATTTACTTGAAAGTGATTCAGCAGAAGTTCTTAATCTTATCTTAATATCTTATATCTTAAGAAGTCAAAATTAAGTCTAACATAAATGCAATACACTATTCTGTATACTATAAATAAATAAAAATAAATTGTACATATTCTTGTGAGCACAGAGCAACTGCATAAAGCCTCATGTAAACACTTCCAGTCACTGTATCTGTCTGCTCTCGGGTTCGTTTCTCTGGCTCTCTGCTCGTTCCAGAAGGGTCTTCGTTCCAGAGGGGTCTTCGTTCCAGAGGGGTCTTCGTTCCAGAGGGGTCTCCGTTCCAGAGGGGTCTCCGTTCCAGAGGGGTCCTGGTTACAGAGGGGTCCTGCATGGACCGGGCAGGGGGCCAGTGGTGCACTTCAGTGTGCAGCGCACAGAGAGGCGGCTGCTCCTAATGCTCCTCTGACAAGTGATCAGTGCAGCCAGAGCCAGGGAACCCTGCACAACCCACGGTTCATCTGTCACCGGCCCAGAGCAGATCCACTGAAAGACACAACGCGTGTGGAAGGAATAATAACGGGTTTGATACTCTGCCACCACCGCACTCTGGGAAAAGGCCACTAATTATTGCAACATACAAACTCTATGCACTATCAAAATGTAGGAGTAAATAACATTTACATCTGAAATTCTCAACAAATTAGGGCACAGTGTAATGAACAAGATATATTTTACAGAACACATCTAATAATATTACAGACTTTAAATTGCTTTTTAAAATAGATATCATATCTTCTCACTGTGTATTAATCTAATGTGAATGGAAATTGTTTGTGTGTTCCTCTCCTTTCCACTTCTGTGCTCTCTAGCACTCCCAAGCCAACAGTGTAAATAAGTCTTAAAACAAATAAATAAATCTAAAAGGATCTTACTGTTGCCTTCAAGTTATGTTAAATTATGACAATAATTGTGTTTATTTTATTCAATTTGATCTTTTCAAAAAACAAATATGATTGTCAAAAATATATGAAATAAATCTGGTGTCTTAACTGTCAAAAATATACAGTGAAATTCTGGCAACCACAACTACCAATATATTTTTTAATAAAGTAAAAAACCAATAAGTGATTTAAGATAAAATATTAAAAACAAGACGTATGTGTCATTCCAAATATTTACAGTTTCCTCTGCATTTTGTACCTTCAGAGATCATTAGTCTGGAGCCGAACACAACAGACTGTAGCATGAATAATAGCACACATCTCTTTATTATTCATCAGCTCGGGGCTAGAGTTGGTCACTGGAAGTCGCAATGACAGATGCTCTCTGGGTTCATGCCAAACGCGAGCAAGTGAGAAGTGTCGGAAGTGTTGGCCGCTGTGTAAAGGAGCCGCAGCGGGTCGTGTGGGCTCTGTTCAGATAACTGCTGCTAAAGACTGGCCTCGCCGGGAAAGACACACAAACGAACACACTAATGTTGGGGCCCTGGGTGCAGCGTTAGGTGCTTAAATTATGAATTTATCTGCAATTACAATATCAATTAATATACACATTTTTTTTTTTAATTATTGTATGACAGTAACTTTATGGAGTTGGTGTTTTTCCAGACATTTACAAAAAAAAGTCAACAAAATAAGTTACAAATCAGAAATGTTTCAATTTACATATTTTAAGGTGGCATTTTTTAATTAGTCTAATTAATTAATTAGTTCATTTCAATCGTTTACATAACTCATGTCTTGGATGTGCGTTTAGAAATTAACTTAACATCTATGGTTTATTTGCATTTTTATTGGACCTATCAATATGTTAAAGTAGTAGATCCAAATGTTTAAGTTTGAGGGGATCAGTTTGCAATCTAAATTTTAGTAGTGTACAATTATAAATATACATTCATTTACAGTCATGAGAATATTTTACACAAACTCAAAGATTATAGATGGTGCCATTGCACTAGACACCGATACAAGCTCAAATTCTTTCAAAGTCTTTCGATTGGACCATGTTAATATGAACCATGTGTGTAGTGGGTTTGACAACTCCACAGTGTTTAGTCTGCGCTGTTCCGTTTATATAAAAATGTGACAAATTCAACATCAGCTCAGTCTGTGGATGAAGAGATAAGTCTTAGAACAACACATTATTGGCATTTACAAAGGATTAAGTTATCACAAAACACAGGATTCACTTATTCTCAACCTGTTTGGTTAACAAAGGTGCAAAGAGTGTCGATTTAAGCTATCATGTTGTTATTACGTATGTTTTGGCTCTGTATGACAGCATAACAGTTTCATTATTTTCCTACATGATGGTATTTGATAGAGAGTTGTACATTGTCGTATTAAGTATTTACGCCTGTGTGAGATGTAGTTAAGCTTTGATTAAATTATTCATGTCAAGAGCACACCTTTTAATTAACAAATTGGTTGGAGATTTCCAGAAAACTCTTTATGAAAGAAAAACAAAATTCAAATAAGTTAAGGCATAAAAATGTCTCAACTTTGTAGATTTTTTTCAGCAACGTGAACTTTTTTCAGCAACATAAACACTTATATTACTACAAGATATTGTCATTATATCATTATATGTTGTTTTTAAGTCGGTCTTTTTAAATTCTTACACATATTTGTATTTTAATATTATTCATTGTTTTATGTTGTACTTTACTGTCATTGAAAGTTCTGTGTGAATTGTGTTCACTGACTATGGCAATAAACCTTTTTTGAATCTGATTCTGATAGTGACAATGTTCACTGTTATGTACAAATTGCTGTAATTGCTTTCTATTACTTTTACTTTAAACTGCCAACACCAATCTTAAATAGTCATTCTTAAAACAATACATTATTTCTTAAATAAACAAAGTCAAATACTTATGGTTCTGGTTGATTAATCGTCAAACTCCAAATGGATATAACACCAAAATGTATACAGGCATCAAAAATATATCCTTCACTATTATCACTATGATTTGCTGCAATAAAAAAACGTATACTCACGAAATTTGAGTCATGGACCTATTATATTCTCAAAACAGACAGGAAGTAAGCAGCAGACGCAAGGAGCCTGTTTGTGTCACTTGTTAAATTCTTCCATGTTCCTGACAATCTAATCTGTGTGACCCGCTGACCTGTGAGCACTGATAACAGCCTGAGACAATAGGAAGTTCCCCTGGATAGATATTTTGGCCAGAGGTGCTGAGTTACATGTGCCCACGCTTGTTTTGGCACATTTTACTTCTGTTTTTAAGAAATGTCACAAAGGTCATTCAATATAGCGTTCCCAAAGTCCTGGGCTAGACCCTTTCACAGTCGACGACAAGTTTTCCCCGTTCATTTTCATGATCGCTCAAACATGGAAACCTTCAAATTATCAAAGCTTTCAGAGATTTAATCAGGATTGGTTCATTTACAGTCAGTTGCCAAGACCAGTAATATATATATAAAGGCTTTATATCATGTCCATAAAACACATACCTCTCACACACACACAACCTGTTTTATTTGGTCTCTATGCACAAAAATCAAAATGATCATTGAAATTCTTTTGAGCCAACTTGTCGCCATCTTTACACTATATCTTCAACTGTACCACAAACTAAATTTTCATTTTCAGACAGAGTTAATTAAATCAGAGCCCATTGAATTTGTGAGTATATTTTTAAGCGTGCCCTGTTTATGCCTTGTCATAAACATCTGAGCATCTATGATAACTTCTCCATCTGTTGCTCATTCCCCGGGCTATCCTCACTGGAATAACAGTAGGCATTATAAACCACATAACGTATGAGCTTAAAGTAGCTCGGCACGGTCGCCTCCAGATCTTTCAGATTTAAGGATGGTTGAAGTATGGCTGCCTCCGCCTTCGGGCAGGTAAACAATGTAATAGGAAACTGTCACAACTGATTTGAGGGATGCATGGCCAATAGCAGCAGACAATACGACATTTCTGCTTAGATCATAGTCGTCTGATGGCAATCTGTTAAATTGGAAAGTGTGTAGGCGAAGCCGAGCATGAGGGGAGGAGGCATCAGAGAGGGGAAGAGAGGAGAAGAGAGGAGAGAGGAGAATCGAACAGAGGAGAGGAGGTGACAAGACCAGAGGTGCTCACTGATAATACTGAGTCCTTTCAGCCAGTGGGCAGGGAAAGAGGACACTCCCAACAAACTGTGCTTTCTGGGCACTGGACCAAGTGCTAGTAAAAGGCCCATTTGTGTAACAGTGCCAGAACTGATTTCTACAGACTGCCCGCTTCACTGCGGACACTATGGCAACCAATGTGTAAAGGCCACTGCAAACAGGAAGTAAAGGTGATAGTTGTGGTGCATGTATCAGTATTTAGTCAGGTGACTTTACCTGTATTCAGTCTCTAATGTGGAAAACTAGTTGTATTATTTTTAATACTTTGAGAACAGTCTAGTGAAACTGCAAAGTGGTCCTGATTGAGATGTAAGTTACAGAAATACCAGTGTCATCGTAGTGCAACTGTGGCTGCAAATAAACAAAAATCATGATGACCTTATGAATACATTGTGTCTGATCCATTGATAGGTTTGTTCGGAGCTCATCCCTGTGTGAATCAGAAGAAGAAGATTAGCCACTTGGAGCGGATGGGATCAGGCAGGCCCCAGGTGGGCCCCTCTGTTAAATGGCAGATTAAAGAGTGCACAACTAATTTCTTTAGCTTAATCTTATTAAAGGAAAAACAGCTGTCAACTGTCAGTATATGAATACAAACGGTCTGTGAGGGGAGCACTCTCGCATGTTATGCATATGTATGGACAAAAACCTTTTTATTATTTCTTCCACAACTTCCATAAGGGATTTAACAAAAAGACCTGTGGACAGCACCTGCTTCTGCAGTTGAAACAGTGGACTGGACCAGGGCATGTGTTAGAGACCCTCAGTTTAAAGCCTCATCACCTCTCAATCCTACACTGGTAATCCTAGTGCACCCACCCTCACCACAGCATGTCTTAGACTGTTAGCTCTCCTCAGCTGACACATATGTATTTTCAGTGTAACAGGCACCAGCTTGAAGGAGGTTGAACCTGGAGGTGCTGGGGACACTGTGGAAGCACAGCCAACACAGTGAGTGCTGGGCTATCGCAGCCGTTTGATTGCTCCTCCTCTGTGTAATTGTGTGTGATTAACCCTGGCATGAGAGCAGGTCTGAGAGAGTCCCACTCTGCTCTCCGCTGACAGTCTTTGTCAGTGGGTTTGAGGGCCAATTTGGCGGCTGACATGCCTGCCCCGGTCTCCTGTTACCACAGAACTATGCTGCTGCTTGACCCCACCGTGCCACATGATTCCAGATCGGTGAATTCCTTTCAGCCTTTTGTTTGTCTTTTTCTCATTTCACATCGGCTTCCATTCTTTTCTAAATTCACCTCTAGTCCACGTCAGACTTTCTTCACTGTGCTGCAGCCTGAGTCTGCCTGCTCTACAAACAATGGGCATATTGTTAATCTGTCCATAGGAAAGCCTTATCTGGTTGTAGACATGGTATTAAATTTCGAAGCGGCCCCATGCGGCCAGCCGATGGGAGGGGGCTCCATGGTGGGACAGAGAGGGAGAGAGATGTGGATAATAAGCTGTGTAATCTCCTCACCTACTATAAACAGCTTAACCTTGTCAGTTGAGGCTGGCTCTAGGCTCCCTGGCACAGGGTGACATAGGGTTAATGTCTACAACACTTCTACTATATGTGTACAACAGTACAGTATTTAGGAAATACTTATACTAAACAACTAGACTGCCATTATGAAAGCTGCCAAAGGTGCACTATTGAATGTATTCATCCACACTGATCATAAAAAAATTGGAAGTATATTGTCCCATGTTTTTTTGCAATTGCATCACAGGAATGAAATACATATAGGCATTGGTTTAAACGCCTTACTCAACTTAACACATCATTGATAATATGTGAGATTTTTTTCCTTTTGTCACTACTGTTCGGGGACTTCGAGTTGAATTCCAGAGCAGATGGTTTGTCCTGTCGAGGGGTCGAGGATTAGTCTTATGGTTTCTGTTAAAGGACCTTGTCAGTTAAAACTGTGATTTTTGTATAAAAGCATTCAAATGTAGAATAAAAAGCATTTGGTAAACAGATGTATGGAGATAAAGATTATTAAGGATTTGTCAACCCTTGGAGAAGTTACTTGTCACAGACAAATATAATACAATATTCACACTGGCCAAAATGTGAAGTAATTTGATGAGTTAGAAAACATATGTAATGCAATTACTGGACTCAATGGCATCACAAAATTATATTTGACTGTGATAATGTATACTAAGCTAATCGGGTTCAGAGTGGTATAGTAACAATTATCAGGTATTACAAAACAATTACCAAAGGAGCACAATTTCACACACGTGTGGTGTGCAGGGTCTGTTCTAAGAGATGTGATGAGTCGTGATCTTGTCTGGTGACAACAGGCTGGTCCTGAGCCCAGATTACACTCACATCAATGTCAAGGGCACTGCTCTTCAGCAGCCCCTGCTGGTCAGCATTAAGACATGCACACACTGGGTTAGTGTCCCTAGAAGCTCCATGAGCTTTATATGGCCCAAACGCTACAGGCCGAGCTCTGTGTCTGGCCCAGACACTACAGGCCGAGCTCTGTGTCTGGTCAGAACTCACATTGTGACTGTGGAGTGGCTGCAGTCTGGAGCTCGAGGATTATTGTAAAGAGTGCACACTTGAACTGTGTAAACGCTGCCTCAGTATGTTCTGTGTTCACATGAGGGATTACTGTGGCATATGATTCAATAAACTTCACTGCGTAAAACATAATATAACATACATTTACTATTATACAAGTGACAAAATGTATGTGTATGTACCATATTGTTGTGTTATTTTATTAAATAGGAAGAAGGCCTATTTTCTGTTTATAAATCAATCAATCTATTCATTAATTAAACACGATTAGTTGTTTCAACTCCACTAAAGGTATGGGTACTGGGGAGAACAGAGGCACGTAACACTTGGAATACATCACTTATTCTGTTTCACTTTAAAAGTGGCTACATGTAGAGCTGGGGCCAAATAACAAAGGGAGAGCCCATGTTTTTATACAGCATCAGTGTAACCAGCCTGAAGCTGCTGATCTTCTGTATGCTCTAGGTCAGTGGTTCTCAAACTCTTAACTCCCAGTACCATCAAAGAAATTACTTGGCATTCTGACCAAATCTAAATTGGGTCAATAACAGGACTATTTCAGGTCTAAATTAGGGATAAATTGAGTAGGAATATGCCATTGCCGCAGTAGTTTTAGTTACTAAAGAAATGAAATGTAGAAAATGAATGAATGAATGAATAAATGAATAAATGAAGTAAACATTACAATTGAAGAGGTGTCCACGTACCACCAGAAGTAGTTTGTGAACCACCAGTGGTACATGTACCACAGTTTGAGAAACACTGCTCTAGGTCCTCTTTATTTATTAGGCTGAGCAGGGTCAATGTGCTGAGACAGTCCATGCATATTACATGCATATTCTACTGCTGCTTCAGTGGCCTGTTATTTATGTGGAGAGGAGAAGCCCTTCTTCCTCTGGCTGAAGTCATCACTCTGAGCACACACTCAGAGGTGTGCTCTGTTTGCATTATGTCCATTAGGGCTGATGGCACTCTCATTTGTAAAAAGCTTTTTCAAGAAACTGTGGGGAACTAAAAACACATTTAAGCCACTATAATGTTAGATTTACTCAGAGATCAGGCTCAAATACCAGAGCAAACAAAGGGAGACAAAGGGCAGCTGGCTGGCTCAGATAAAAATGAGTTTTGTTATACGCATCAATAGTTTGCTGTATTCAGTACACAGTAGAGTGCTGTAAATGAACAAAGCTGCTGGAGCTTGATGAGACAATTAGATGAAATATAAGAATAGGACCTCTATCTAGTTGCTATGCCTTATAGACATGGGAAGGATTGTGTTTTCCTTCATATATCTCTTTGGGTCAGCAAAATTTGTTAATGACTTAAGCTGTCTTGATCGATAAGTTGCAGAGGTAAAATTGCTGAAGCGGCTGTCTGGACCAGTATGAAGTAAAGACACTTGACTGACAGTGGACCATTAGATCTTACATGTCATATATATCTGACCTTGGAGATGGGGGGCAATGTACAGCCACTTTCAAATACAAATAAGTATTAATAATAACTATAATAAATTACAAAGAACAAAGTATATGGCAAAAACAATTTGGGAACACCACTGTATTCACCGTCCTTGTCATTTATGATGTCACACATACACAGGCTGCTACTTATGATTATTTTAGTAATCTAATAGTCAGTACACTGAGACTTTTTAACTATATTTTACAATGGTTGAAATACTGTGAATGAAGGATACTAGATAGGGAATGTTAATGTATAAAGTCTATTGTGAATGAAATTTTGATATAATAATGTTGTTTTCTTTGTTATAAAAGGTAATTTGGTATGTGTTTGTATAGTCTGTATAACGATTACAATTATCAATATACAATTGTGATTATATTATTTATTGCCTTTATTATTGCAGCCCTACAAATATTTTTTTTTTTCTATAAGTAAAAACAGTACAGCATGTGTAATCACTTTAGTATAAATGTTCACTAAAATGAAGGCTAATTTCAGTGCAGGCAGCAGATTATGAATGTGATTCTTTGTTGACAATCCTGCCTGGCTCATAGTTCTCAACACCAGCGATAACACAAGAGCAGAGCCTCACACACAGGACACCAGGGTGACGGGGAAGCCCCTTCACAGCACCCACTGCCCATTTATCTCTTATCTAACATGCTCAGAGACACGGGCCACACACCGCTTGCAGTGACAAATGTTTCTTACATTAATATAGATTCTACAATAAGTGTGATCAACTTCCATAGCATTCTAGAGGATTATTCAGAATTACTTTTATTCATCCCCAAGTGGAAATTATTGAAATGTTGTTAAGATCAGCACCAATCTTTTCATCTGACACATATTCTCACTCTACAGGCCAGATATGTCTCAAGATGCTTAAAAAATGTGATTGCTCATCTCGATGTACTGCCCACTGCTCCTGACGGTTTATCCCAGTGTTAAGGGAGTCAAATGCAGTGGAGAGTATAAAGTATTACATCTTGAGAGGCAGCCAATGATTATTTACCAGCCTGGTGTAAAGCTATGCATAATGTGTCTATGTTACTACATAGTAACATAGACACATTATGCATTATAAAGATCTAGAGGTGGGAGATATTTTAAAAAATGAATAATATCACAAATGTTGGTTTTGAGATATGCAAAATTAGACTCTCGAGTTTATCATCTATAATTAAACCTTTTTTTAATTGCTCAAAAAGATAGAAACATGCACTGTGATCTCAGAAGGAAAGAGTGATATTTCTGCACTTTCAGTTTTTAGTTTTACAGTCCCGTTTTGTGTAAAAATTCAACCATTGAAGACATTTACAGACACATTTTAGCACATTCCTGAAGTGTGAAAATATGATCTGAATATTGTCATCAAGATAATGCAAAACAATATTGTGATATTCAATTTCGCTGTGTACATTATTAGATGTCGGATGTGAAAGAAAAGTGACATAAAACAAGCTGTGAGAAGTATACCTTACTATTTAGTGTTTGTTAAAACAGTTATATATTTGTGCTTTTTATTTAAATCAAACACATCCCATGTCAAAACGGCATTTTCAAAACTTAGACATTTAATGTTCCAAATTCAATAAAAGATGCTCTCATTTACATACTGCACAGTGCGACAGCCACCACGCCCTTATCAAAACCTTTTCTTTTTTCAACTCAAACCAACTTCATATTCCACACTCGTGTAGATTATGATATTGATCGTGCCTCCCTGTAAAAGCATTATAAATATAAAGAGCATTTCTCCATTAACAGAGAGTAGGAAGCTGGCTAATACTAATGAGGCTCAGAGTGCCCATTCCAGTCCATTAAGGGCTCTTAGCGCAGGGAAATGATTGTGTTTTCTCAGTAGAAAAACTAACACGACCACATAGACCCACATATTGCACACAGGGAGGTTAATGACAAATGGTTCTAATGGACATTATATATGTTTGAGGGAAGACTGGAAAAAGGGAAAATGTATTTGTTGCTGTAAACTCCAAAGACACAATTCATTTGTGGGTTTAATTTGATTTCCAATACGAGACACAGAACAAAGGAAGTTTGAGAAAGTTTGAGAAAGTTGTGCTGATGTTAAGGTCATGAATTCCTAATGAGATTTGCTTTTTGATGTGTAATATCCCCTGCATTGACAATTTATGAGAGCAAGAGACCAAAGATGGATGGCTATATTAAGAGAAAGAGCTTTTGCAGAAGTCAGCATGGATACAAATCAACTGGAGAAAAAAGGAGTGAAAAAACAGCAGTGACTACCTCGGCTTACACTCAGCCGAGTGTGTTAGGACAGAAAGATAAGTCATTAAAGGGTGTTTGTCTGGGCCTACAAAAACCAGAAGGTTTTGTTTTACTTTTAATTATCAGATAATCAGATAATTTAAAAGCGATACAGTACAAACCTGCATAAAGTTTTTTATAATTTAGTTCAATAATTAATGGGTGGTGGGTTTGGCATTCATCCATGAACAGTTGGCAAGACACTTTGCGCTTTGCCTATTGCTTTCTTTACTATAATGTGAAAGGACATCTGCCATAAATATCTGCAAAATAACCAAGCAACTGTTTCAGGTGGAGCGATTAATCTGGATTTGAGTAGCCCGGCTTGAGACTTATTTTGGTTGATATTACTTACACACCGTTTTTAAGACTACAAGTGAATATTCTTCTCTTTTTCAACGATGGTTAGTATTTGTCAAAGCATATATGTGTTGCTTCTGCAGAGGAATGTGGGGTCTGTAGAAGGTGAGGGGGTGGAGGGTCCGGGCTAACTACCTGTCTGGTCATGGGACAGGAGACGACAGGGTGACGAGAAAGACAAAGACAGAAGAAAGAAAGAGTGTGCGAGCGTGCGGGGCCGAGTGTGCAGGGTGGGATAAGTACAGGGATGGGGAGGGAGCAGCAGAGGGCTTTGAATCAGTGCTTCCACCCCAAACTGAAATGTTACCCCAGCCTCATTGTTTAGTGACGGACAGAACAAGACACAGTTGAGAGGAGCGAGCCAAGCAGGGGGATCAAATTATTCCAGGAGAGGACAGATTTACCCAGTGCTCCCCGCTTACCCCTGTCACCTACCCTCGTTCTCACCCCTCCCACCCCTGTCCCAGAGCAGCTACCTCCAAACCTGATCCCCCAAACATTCCTGCTAAATCTCAAAACTTAATGCAGCCCCCAACACACACCAGTGGACGTCCCGAGAAGTGCATTACCCACACGTAGGGGTGAGAAGTGAGCCTAAGGAGTTGAGAAGAAGCAGGTCTGCGTTTGAGGGGCAGCAGGGAGGTCCGGGCTAATCCACCAGGAGGAACCGCCGAGGAAGAAAGACGGGCATCAGTCAGACGCAGAGATTTGTTTCTGTAAATATTCAAAGTGAGAGGAGGATCAGTGCAGTGCAAACAAAATAAGAAAAGTGAAACACACTTACGCACACTGGATTTGTTTAATAACACATCTGAAGCACTCCATATTAAGAGATTTTGCCAGATGTCGATATAGTTCATTTTTTTTTCATTTTCATTTTTCATGAATTTACAACAATAAATGTGTAATCTAAAAATATTCACACAATGTGTGTGTGTGTGTGTGTGTGTGTGTGTGTGTGTGTGTGTGTGTGTGTGTGTGTGTGTGTGTGTGTGTGTGTGTGTGTGTGTGTGTGTGTGTGTGTGTGTGTGTGTGTGTGTGTGTGTGTGTGTGTGTGTGTTTCAAGCACTCATAACAGGTCATCTTAAAATATACGATACAAAATTGTAATAGTAATTGTAATAGCTCAGAATTAGAATTTTTTTTTTTTTTTTTTACAATAAATAGATCCCCTTTTTTTTGTGAAGCAACATGTATCTCAAAAATATGAATGAAACAAATGAACATATATCACAAAACAGTTCATATTTTAAATTAAATTATAATAACAATAAATACTATTGTACAGAATTCTAGTACAAACACCAGGGTCACAACCTTGATTTTCCCATGTTTCTGCTTTGGCAGATTACATTCTGCTAATGCAAACCAGCAGAACCAAAGAGTTATGTGTGAGCTAAAACCGTTCACTTTTAATGGAGCTATTGCATGCACCGTGTCTGTATCTGTGGCCATGCAGGTATAAGCCCATATGATCTGTTTGCATTGCTGACATATTTAACTCAGTCCAACTTGTTTCCAGGATGTTGCGCCGAAGGCTCGCTGTGAGACCATACAAATGGTTTGGCTCCAGTGGTAATGAGACACAGGTGGTTTGGGTTCCCTGCCCAGTTTGTAGAAGTGGATTAAGATGAATTAACTAAAGATGTGACAAAAATGAATGAAATTTTAAGTACTTAAATGCATTAAAATGGAATGACAAAATTACTAAATGTGACCGCACTGAACGTAATTATATTATAACGTGTATTAGATGCAAAGCAATGACAACTAGGAACACATTTCACCCACCAGACTGTGCTTTAAACATTGTATTGTATTGGCATAAGTAAGACATTTACATTATCTTAAAATACCTACAATTTTCATTACAACTTATTTTATCTATTAAATATAAAATATATATTTTTAAACATTCCACTGCACCATTTTGGCCTGGAATTACTGAATAAACACTGTGGCAAAGGACCTCATAAATAAGTGTGATAAATCATATAAACAGAAAATAAAAAGAGCATGACCTTATGTGGTAGTGTCAATTAAATATAACTCTTCCGAATGTGTTGTTGTATTATAGCTAATGACAGCTTTGTTCTGGAAGACAGCCGCTCTGAACACTAGAGGGGTTTATAAGGTCAGGAACATGGGAGCTATTGGCACTGAAAACCCAGCTTTGTCTAAACACTTAAATTCACAGGAGGATTTTGACCTGCTTGCCAAACTGAAAGCCTTGTTCTTTGTCTGACAAGTCCCGACACATTTCTTGTGGAAACAGAGCAAACTTTCCCCTCAGTTGCATCTAAGCAGCTTTCTGTCCATCATGTTAACCACCAAGGTTTCATCACAGAGGAACAGGAGGAATGGCATGTTGGCATGGAGCAAAGCGCTTGGGTTTCAACTGGCCGAGGTGGAAGTGTGCGTGTGATTTCATGACTAGACATGCTTCTTTGTGAGTGAAGACAATTGTGGAGGTCTTTAGTTAAGACGTTTGGCGTGTGTCTACTACTGTCTGGTTTTAAAACATTCTAATATCTGAAAAGAATGAGACCCATGTATTAGGATAGTGAAAGTAGCATGCATGTGTGTGTCAAAGAAAATCTGCTAATTCAGTCTTGTGTGGCACAGATGGCGTTCTTTAATTACAGTTTAATCTGAGAGCAGGAAAGGGGACTATAGTGCAGTCTATCCGATTGAACAATCAATATCCCTAACAAAGTAAATCTGCTGTGAAAGCAGCTATTACAAGTACAGCACTGCAAACAACATTGCACTTAAATAAGATTAGACATGGGCTCATATTACGATCGTATCACAAGAGAGATGAAAGTGGAATGTTCATCTTAATGGAAAAAAGACTAACCAGTATTTAACCTTATTGATCAGAATTAGATTGATCGCAAATAATCAAACCTGCACCTGTCTGGCAATGTCATGCTGTGTACATTTTAATCAACTCTCCATATGTTTTTTTTTTGTTTTTTTTTTTTAAGTCCTTCTCCTTCCGTCCAATTTGAATCATCAGATTCATCCAATTTATACAGTGCATTTATTGCAAATCTATCCAACATATGACTGTGACAGTCATTCTTAAAGTGAATGCTCTTCTTAAGTTGACACAAACTTATTCACTTTAAAACCTTTGTCCAGCTGACAGAACTGAACCTTCTTTTGCTATTTTGCATATAAGAATTTGTCAAAAAAAAAAGAAAAGAATATTCACAACCAGTGGGTGGCTAATAACTAAACACACAAAAATCCCAGATGAGGCAAGAAATTCTGCCTGTATAATTCTACATCTTGTTTAATGACAGACAAAAGAGTGAGAGACGGAGGCAGACTCTTTGCCTCGCTGACCAGCAACCAGATTAGAGACTGTTCTGTTCTGAAGCACCAGACCAAAGACAAATACAACAGAGGTGGGCCGGGTGGGACGGGAAGGGGACTGTCCCATAGGTGAGTGTGCTATAGCCTCACCGCGAGTATCCCATGATTAGGCCTTTGTGTGTGTTCTTCTCTGAGCCTAATCAAAAGACCTGGACAAGACTAATAGTCAGAAATGAGGGCCCAGCAGAGGGTGGAACAAGGTCAGGGGGTGGGCTTGACCAGGGCTTTGTAGTGCCCTTCTCTGGTCAACCCCCTAATTAGACGACATTGAAGGAGAGAGAGGATCTGAGAAGAGGTATACATACAAAGAAAGGCACCAGAAAATATGTTGAAGATTTAGTAAATGTTAATATTGTAGTAATCTGTACTCACTAAGACTTAACGTTATGTTCATGCATGTGCATGTGTGTGTGTGTGCGTGCGTGCGTGCGTGTGTGTGTGTGTGTGTGTGTGTGTGTGTGTTTGCATATGCGAATGTTGCGAATGTATGTCTGTCTATGTATCTGTGGAAGAGTGTAATAGATTCTATTTTATGAGTGTATGTGCTTGAGTGTATGTAATTGTTTTGTATGTTTTGTGTTCAGCCCATTGTCACGTCTGTAATTGTTAAATGTTTTGGGTTGTGCTTTTCCCTGCCAGGGGACTTAAAAAAAAAAAAAAAAAAAAGTAAAAGTATTTTCAGACGTTATTGAAGTTTCCTCCAAACGGTGTGGACTATTACTCTTTGGGTGTGTTTCCTCTAGGTGCTCCTCAGTGGTGGAAAAAGTAAGCAGTTGTGTTACTTAAGTAAAGGTACAGAGACATGAGTGAAATAAATACTAAGTAAAAGTAGCACATATCAAAAATTCTATTTAAGTAAAGTAACTTTTGAAGTACTTTTTTTAAAGGACAGATTCCTACAGTGACTTTTTTGAACTGAGAATCATGTTCTAACAATGTTCCACCATCAAAAACATACCAATAACATTCAGCTGCATCCGCGCTGTCTTGAGGAATGTTTATTAGAAAAAAACTTCCTTTATCCATGACATTTTTTCCTGATCATATAGGTCACTTATTCAAGAATCTGTTGTAAGTCCTTAAATCATCGTCAGACTCGTTATGACCATTTCTGCCATCTAAACACTTTCACTGCTACTACCATAGCGTGTCACACAGTCTCTTAAATTGATAACACAACTAAATTGTGTAAGTGCTAGGCGCCATCTACTGGTTGCATACACTTAGTAAGTGTCAGGGCAGACAGCAGAAAAACATGTTCATTTAGTTTCAAAACATGAAATGGCATGAGATTTAAGGTAATCAAGAGCATGTTTAAAGGTTAATAACAATATGAAAAATGCATAAAATTTCCCCTTTGTTATAAAATGTAATGTTTAAGTACAAGTACAAATGTGAATTTGTAGAAGAATCAAAAATATGAAGAATATGCCCCTTATATGAGCAATTTGAATATAATTCTGTTTTTTTT
Organism: Rhinogobius similis; assembly: GCA_019453435.1. Lineage (NCBI taxonomy): Eukaryota > Metazoa > Chordata > Actinopteri > Gobiiformes > Gobiidae > Rhinogobius > Rhinogobius similis. The sequence goes on along the minus strand of CM033621.1, from coordinate 18,351,576 downwards.
TCTTATGAATTTTATGTATAGGTTTTACTCAAGGCTGGGACTTGAACTCAAACCCATTTCACTGATATCTGAATGAATGTGGCTACAATTAAACCAAATGAAAAGTGCTCTTTACTTTTCAGTACAGTTCAACAATAGTGGAGTGAAAAGTACACTTACCTGCTCTCAAATGTAGTGTGGTAAAAGTAAAGTACAGATACCATTTTTTAAACTTATGTATGCACTTTGTACTTTGTTATTTTCCACCACTGGTACTCGTTCCTCATATTCATGTGGATAATAAACTATAATGGGGAAGGAAAAATGAAAATGAACTGAAAAAAATGAACTGTTTAATTATAGCTACTTTTAGTTATAAACAAACCAACAAACCTATGCGTGGCAACAGTAATAGTTAAAGCGATCTTAAACGTTTTCAGCCAATCAATGGAAATGTTAGCTCAAATCCACCAGCCTCAAATTCTCCGTGTAACAGCATCCCAGTGGGCAGAGCTGGCAGCCCCATGGCTCCCTGCATCCTGTAAACACTGTCCATCTTGCTTGCCTTTTTATTTGAAAGGTGTGACAAACAATGGCAGACCTGCATAGTAAACACGTGAGCTCATGACTTGGCTTGGCGTGCACCGCGCCTGAATTTGTCCTGACAATTTGAGCAGAGGAGAACCAAAATGCACTTTGACACAAAATAAACCATTAGCGGCCACTGAGGGAGCGGCAGTGGGAGGTCACGGGCCCTGGCAGACTGGTGGAGGTGCAGTCCGAGTCGAGGGGAGGGAGGGCGGAGGGGGCGGCGGGTGTAACAGGAGTGGAGCTGGCTGCGCACTCTGCAAACAGTACATTGAGAGGAGGAGATGAGAGAATCAGATAATCCACAGAAAACAAACTTTGGGTCCGAGTGGCTCCAGGACATGAGGGATGGTTAGGTCAAAGAAGAAGAGCAAGGCCATATGCCCCGATTGGTCAGAAATTAGGTTAGCCCAGCAGGAGGTTGTATTTCTTAACATAATGGTCAGGGGTCCTGGGTGAGTTTGCCCCAGGGCCAGCTCAGACTGACAATCAATGGCTGACCACATGGACTAAACTTACCATTCACTGGAAGAATGACTGCAACTGTCTCCAGATTAGCAATGATACACTCACAAAGACAACATTAGGATTAGAGCGGTACTAATAAGTGGAAGCAAGTCAGTAGATATTCAGGTCACAGTATAATGGTAAAAACAAAAAAAAATTATGCCGGTGAGAATCAGATGTAATTTCAGTTCAATCTATTCATGGGTTTCTGGGATAAAGATTGCTTCCTGATTGGATTGGCATGGCAACGGTCCTCTGCTGTCATAGCAATAGCCCAATTCAAATCAAAATATTATATCTTCTGAAAGGAGAAATGTCCTCACAAAATCCTTCAAATCATTTGCCTGAAACCCATGAATACTTCAAAAAAGCACACAATGTATAAAGTACTTTTTATCAGGCTGTTTATGTGGCAATGTCATTACTTTTTCATTCAGAAAGTTTGATTTGAAACTCTAGTGAGGAATAGTGAACAATGTAACATTGTTAATGAAAGCAAACTAAGGCTTTCACTGTTGTTTGACCATAGTGTCAATAATCGTGAATAACTGTACGACTATTGTTACAATAATAGTACAGTAAAGCGTAAAATGTGATACTGTGATGTTCATAGTGTGTATCTATGTTTTATCTATATTTTATTGTATTGTATTTATAAGTTGTGGTAGCAGGAGGCCAGACAGACAAATACGATTTTTGAGTTAAATAAATGCCTTGCAGTCAACCTAAACATAGCAAAAACACCACAAATGGAAATGTAAACAAATGGAAAACCTAAAAGCCTTTGAAACAGGCCTCGCTTGCAATGATAAATACTCTAAGAAATAGTACCCAGCATACAGAGCCAGAACGCTCTGGAACAAATTGAACATTGAATCATGGTGCTTTGGTGACTTGTTGGAGCTGGGGTTTACATCTTTAGCACTTCTTTACAGGAGCTCCTACATCCTAATCAGTTATTGCATTTACATTTTGAAATTTGTGCCTTTGTTTCACATAATTACACAAATGAAAAGTGGAGTAGAGCTACAAGATTAAGCACAATTTAATTAAAATCGCAATTTGAATAAACGCAATTTGAAAAGGCTGCAGTTTTGAAGTACCATAATATCCTGTCCTGTCTACTGCATAAAAACTGCTAACTCTGTAGTTTAGATTTGTTCAAACATGTTCTGAAATACATAGCTTGTCAGTTCATATTTCAACTCTCCCCATTTAAAATATGAACTTTGAACAAAATCCGTCACAAATCGCAAATCTATTCGTAATCGTAAATCTTGTCAGAAAAATTGCAATTGGATATTTTCCCCAAATCGTTCAGCTCTTATGTTGAATCCCAGTGTTATTCAACCTTTTTTGAGTCACAGCACACTTTATTTGATTGAAAAGGTAACACAGCACACCACCTACTAAAACATTAACAAATTGACCTTTTAATTAAAAATGGTAATTAATGTAGCAAAAAATGTTTGTGCCACTAACCGGTTCATTCAATTTGGCAGTTCTGCTTTCTTTTTTTTGATGATAAACTATCCAATTAAATCCAGGCATGAATCTGTTAACTCAAATTGGACTTTTTTTCAAGGCACACCTAGCAATAGCTCAAGACACATACTGGGAGTATCGTCTTTTAGCATTTACTAATACTAGTTGTGAATAAACTGTTCTCTAGTGTTGCTTTATTCCACCATCCTTGACCCAACGCAAATGTTATGTGAATGACACCAACTACAAGCATCATTCATGTGGAGATTCCTTGTAATGAAATAATGAAAAGGAGGCCATAATAACCATGATAAAGGGGCCCATATGGTAACACACTGTAGTCCGCAGAGGGAGCGAGTAGTCCTATTGAAAGGCGAACAGTAGCATCAGTGTGTCTAACAGTGACAGCGGCCAGCATATTGACTGCACTGGATATGTGATCTGGGGGCTCTGTAGTGGGAAGCCGTGCCCTCTGACCCCTACGCCCTCAGGCATGGCCCTCGTGCCCATTGGCAGATGTGACTTACTGGAGCAGACTTTCCTGCGGTGTGACAGTTTGTAGGCCCCTCCCCCTGGCCCTCTGCATCTCCGACTGAAGGCGAACTCACTCACACATGCAAACTGTCCCTCATTGGGCTTGTACGGCCCGCCCCAGTCACTATGTAGCTCCCAAGGGACATTCATTAATGGGACAGGGGCTCCTCCTCTCCCACCAGTGATTGGCACCATCAAGCACCTATCTGTACCGCCCCACCACATGCAGGACGAGCGCACTGCTACCTTAGATAACCATAATGAAGAGTGACAGCTGGTCAGAGAATGGCAAATGTATTTATCTTGTCAGGGATACACTAATTATGTGTATTATGCGTAGCACATGGAGGCTACAGCTTTCACTGAAGCATTTCAGTCATGTTTATTATACTTTGATTCATATTGTTTGTTTGCTTCACGAAAAATATAAATGTACATCGTATGATACAAAACATAAGATGAGGAAGAGTAACTGTTTAAAGCCACAAAAAAAGCATAATTGTTTGTGCACTATTGATGTGGCATATTTATTTCCAAAGTGTAATAAAAACAAGATATCTTGGCTTCCTTTTTTCAAACTTAGAGTGCACATATGATCAAAATATAGTAGTTGTCTCTCTAGGATAAAAAATGTGCAAAAAGGTTTTATGTGAGTCCGTTTTAAAGCAACTTACTTCAGCAACACTACTGCACATGAGAACACACAACTTTGGATGAGGCTTCAAAGATAATGTTGAAGTGGTGGATCAGAGCCCTCTAGTGACAGTCAGCAGACAGCTCATACATCAACAATTTTTGTGTGTGTGTCAAAATCTAAAGCTTGATTTCAATACCCCTTGCACATATTAAAAACACTCTTTAATAATATAATTTTACAAAATAGAAAACATATTATATAGTAAAATATTATTTTAAATACACTTTTAATAGCTTTTAACCATGTTATCATAGTTTTTCCTTCTCATTTACACACTCAAAATTGTATTTAGAGTGATTCATGCATGTTTGAGTCATCTTTATTCTCCTGCATTCAAATTGCCAAAAATTCTTGTTTTTCTGTTACACGCCCACTATTCTACTTACTTTCTTCGCTAATTAATTTTTTTCTTAAATGGTGACAGCCATGAGAAAAATCCACCGCTTGTTACCACACTCCGCAAGCCCGGCAATGCGGCATTTTGTTGTGATGGTGTTTACGGGGATGAACAGTAAAGGGGCAGGTGGAAATCAGCACTACAGTTTTCCATCGGTAGTCAGCGGACTTGTTTCCTTCATTAAGTTATTTTAGATTAGTATTCAGATTTAATATGTCTAAAACATAAAATAATAGTCTGTGGGTGTCAACTATTTAGTAGCAGCTAAAAGGATTCTTTTCTTCTTCTCTTTTTAAATAATGGAATCGAATTCTAGTTCTGATACAAATCAAGATAATTCTAAAACTATTCAGGAAATCAATTTTGTCAACTTTATCGCTGATTTCTGAAATCAGTACCTAGTTTCAATTGTCAGTTAGTGGGCATTGATTTTTGACATCCTCAGTCATAGGTCACATTTTTTTCTTGCATAACTGTACTCTAGTCAAAGAAACATTTAAATACTTGCGTAAAACATCATATCATACCATGAAAACGTCGCTTCATGTCCCTTTTCTGCTGACCCACCATACACTAAGCATGTTAGCGGTGCAGTCCTGCCCTGGCTAAGTGGAAGGAAAACAGTGAGTGCTTTGCTGGAGAGAGGTGTCACTTGTTCTCAGTATTAGCGGCGGTGCAGATAAGAAAACAGATGGGACAGGAGGGGTCAGGGGGCCATGCTCAGGCTGACAGCGCTGTTTATTTGGCCTGTCTCTGATATCCTGCGCTGCCCCCCCACACACACCCCTGTAAGCACCTCAGCTCCCTGCCTACACACACACTGACCTGGAAGTGACCATGCAGGGACGGATCAAGGCCACTTTTCAGCACAAAGTCAACACTCGCACTACTCAAGACAACTCAAAACACATGGGGCAAGTGTGGGCCTATTACCCCTCTCCGACAGGAATAACAATCCACTAATTTGTACTTGAATAAGCACGACGCAGTTACGATGCTGTAGGGAGAACAATAACACACAGATGTGACGCAAAATGAGACAAAACAACAATAAAACGTCACTAATGAAATTCAAGCAGGCCTGGTTTGCTCCACAGAGAGCAGAGTGTGTGTGAGGTCTGGGGCCCTTATAGTTAAGCCAGGACAGAGCTGATAACCTCCACCTCCAGATAAGACTTTTCACTGGTAAAGCGACCACTGGAGAACACAGCCAGACATATTGGATAGATGAGTCATTGGTCGCAATGCAGATCAAACCAGGGAAATAAAACATGTTTCCGAGGCTAATGCTGAGGCTAAAGTAGAGCCTTCAAAAATGAACAAATGCAGTTTTTTTGGTATCCTGTAATTCCATTGTGAATCTGGAAATTTCTGTTATTTCTATAAAGTGATGTTTTATTGTGTGACATGTGTTTACTTTACTTTGGCCAACTCAGACATGTAAATGTCTCCGTTCTGATATTTATACAAATTATTGATTTGTATAAAGTGTTGATGGAAAGCTGCCAAGTTGAGTCTCAACTAAATATTGTGTTGAGTATTGCAAACGACAAAATAGCTTTTTTGGCTACTTATGTAATGTATACATCTAGAATAATTTACAACCTTCAAGAACATGGCCACTTCAAAAGGAAACTTGTTAGAACAAAAGTATTTCAATGCAAAATAAGTTCTTCATCCCTCCTCAGAGTTCACAAGGTAGCCTTTAAGTAAACATAAATCTTCTATTCACTGGATCCAGTAATATATGCAACATCACAGACAAACATGTAATAAAACGCATAATTATTATCTTTCCCTATGACTTAAAACAGTTGTACCTTTGTCACATACAAATAACTGCAATGTCATGAACACACATGGATTTTACTCCTTTCTTGAATTTAAGACAGTAAATCAATGTTAAATTTCAACCATCCAGTAATATCAATGCTTCATTTGTGTGAGCTTTTAGAGCTACTGGAACATATTGTAGTAATCGTCCCAGAGATCACTGCTAGATACTTTACAGCCTTAAATCGAGAGAAAATGTAATGCATTCCCACAAATGAGAGAATCAAGTTATGCCCTGCACTCTATTTATCAAAACTGAGCTATTCGCATTATTCCGGAAGTTGCCGTGGGCGCCGCCATATTTTTTCTCTTGCATTACTTTAGAACAGAAAATAAGTTCTGCACAGACTAAAAGGCCATTTTTAGACTGCCCAGGAAATCGGTGCATTGTTGACTTGTTGCACGTGTTTTAGCTGCAAGACTTTTCCCTCGTTCTCTATTTGCGTGAACGGGGTTCTCGTCAAACCAGAAGTGCATTTACTACAGGAGTGCAGATCTGTGGCAAAAAGAGGCAAAAGTGGGGGGGAAGAATAAGGTCAACAGGCCAATAATACATTTTTACTTTTGATATACTCTACCGCACATACCTTTCAGTTTAGTTTAAAACATGCTTTATACACATAGTTTTTTTCTACATTTCTTGGAATATCCCACTGTGAACAAGCGTGTAATCCCTCAGTTCTAAACAGTCCAGAAGAAACCAAAAACAAAGCAGCACTAAAAACAACCAAAACATCTGCAGGGCAACAACATGGAGCAGCCGCATACGCCCTGAGCCAGAGTCGTCCCAACAGATGGTTTGTATCTGCTGTCACCGTGCACACATCCTCTCTCTCCTCTCTCACACACGCACACCACATCTATAGCCTTAGAGGAACAGAAGGCGTGTCCTGGAGAGGTCGCTTCTTTAAAGGGCTTTAGAGATAAATCATTAACAATGCTATGATAAGAATAACTCACATTTCATTTAAATTGAATTACAGTTGATTATATAGATTACAAAATATCACAATGTATACATATTTATTCTCTCTACACATTGTCCACAGATATTGTTAACATAAAATATTTGATCAGAAATAGCTAATAAAAGTCTGGGGGCCGTAGCTGTGACTCTGAGTGTGAGGGTGGAGGGGGTTTGTGGACGCTTGTGCTGGTGTGAAGACTTGTTGAGACAGCGAGCTCTGACTCCTGTTTAGACTGGGCCGGCGCCAGTCGTCCCGGGGCTCGCCTCGGCAGCGACAGGTGAGAGCCTTCAGCCCACTATCATCACACTCACTACGCCGACAACACTGCAACAGCACAAGCCAATTCATCACTGTGTCACATGAGAAACTGGGCTTCACAGGCTGAGGAAGAGGTACTAGAGCAAAACGCTTCACTTTAATCATAAAGTCAACTCAGACAAAGCCAAATAAGGAACTGTCACAGAACACATGTGACCAGTTTATTTCAGCTGATCTTTTTTTGTAGCTTTACTTCAGTTCATTTTTGAAATATCGGCCAATTTCAGTGTGTGAACATGAGTCTAGATTAGTCCCTGCAGAGTTCAGTCTTTGGTTGACCAGTGTGAACTGCATCGTGCCCTTTGATGAAGGTGAATATTACACTATTACTGTCTGACATCTTTACAATCCTCAAGGTTAAATGCGGACCAATTGCTAAGCAATTTATTGCAGCAAGGCTGGTCTCAGTTAAATGGACGGGAGGTTATAAATATTAGTAATCAGATGGGGGCGAAGAGGGGAAAACACCAGTTTTTTAATCAATTCATCAAAAGTGTCCCTTTATTCACCCCGAGGAGAGCTTGATGCAGACAGCCTGGTCCTAAAAGCAGATTGGGAAGGAATTTGGAGTTTAACTCGTCAGACCAGGCGCTGACAGAGCACATATATCTAGCCTAACACTAGTGTGCACTACATGTGCATTCTGCAGAGAGTCTGTGAGAAAATTATATCACTCTGCAAGACTTGCCTTAATGTGAGAAAATATGAAAGTTGAATCCATAAATGTATTTATTTGACTTTATTTGATTTTACTCACCACACACATGCACATATAGCCTACATTTACAGATACGTTTCAAAAAACATACGTTTGAATACAGATATAGCTGACCCTCACTGTGTGGCATTAAGGGCTTCAGCACACAGTTGACTTGACTTCCAGCTCGACCCACACACAGTGTCTGAAGGGTCCAGACTCCACTTGGAGCCTCTAAAAGCCTCTTCCATTTGGCTGCAGCACGGCCCGAGGCTGTGAGTGACAAGGAACAGAATGGACTTTGTGTTGTCACTGTGTCAGCAGTGGCCTGGAGGGGGCCTGGCACAGCACACACATGTGGACCAGGCTAAATGGACTTATGAGTGTGGCCTGCTGCTGCCGCTTCCTCATGTTTAACTGGAGAGTATCTATGGATTTCTACTCTAGGTCCATTCAAAATCAAGACAACAAAAAATACCCCATATTTTTGCATGCATACAGCCATTCATTTTCTATCTGATATTAATTTGAAGAGTTTATGATAAATATACAGACAGATACTATTTAAAAATGTAGTTGTGGCTGGTAACTTACACTTTGTGTAGAATTGTTTATATATTATCTCATTTACAAAAACAGACAGAGCTGACATAGATGCTGGCTCATTCTTTTCCCTGTGTAGGCCTGCCATGACTTCATCACAACGTGAATGGCTGACTGAGGATTGGATTACTTAGGGTCCTGTGAGAGCGGTGGGCTCGGCGTCGGCAGAGTTTAGGTATGTGTTGAACAGTGGGACAGGTGACAGAGACAGACGAGCAGGTGCTGACAGTGACTGTCAGGTGAGCTACCTGTTTCACAGTTCACTTGGAGATTCATTAAACATCCAGGACAACCTCCTATAGGAAGCTCTTGCACTGTTGTAACCTAATCTGTGGCCTTGGGATACTGTAATGTTTTTACTTGAAGATTTCAGGTGCTGTCACTGTAACAACCAAAGCAGGAGGACACGGGGGAGGACATCCACTCTTTTTATCTCCTTTACCTCATGACAAATGGCTCATCCCAACGCTCACTTTCCATTCAAACCAGCGTTTAAACTTTTTTATGTCTCCCCGTCGTCCCCATGTTGTGACAGGCATCTAAATTGATTAAGCCATGCCCCTGGATCTGACACTACAGCGTGTTGCCTTCTATTTGTTGATTACTATTGATTTTCTTTGATACTTCATTTAAAAATCAATAGCCAGAGCCGAAGAAAAATAGGCACAGTTTACACATACTTTAACATACTATTGTGCACGACAGAGGGCTGCAGTTTTGGCAGTAGCCGCGACAGCGGCAGCCAATTACGAGGAAAGCTCTTAACAGGTGAAAGAGAGAGGCCTGGATCGATGCAAAGCTTTCTTCTCCAATCATAGAAAGTGGTCATAAATTAAAGCGCATCTGTTTTGTTTTGAAGACAGCACAGGCTCAACTTTTTATTTATTTTTTTTATTTCTTTTTGTCCACGGATCTATATGCATTTCTGAAATAACATCACTAACCTCCATCATTACATGACAGACAGAGAGGACAAGTGTCAAATAACAGGCAAACAACCTGTCCATGGCATGATCTATGGGGGAAACTTGACCTGTCTCAAGACATTTGAATTAACAATAAGAGTGTAAAGTCATCTTGTAAGTTATGGTATTTTCCTCTCATTGTGGTCACTCAAACGAAATGACATCTGAGGCTATGTGAGAGTTTTGTGGTGGAATAAATATGTAAAATTCTGTAAAAAAGTAATAAAATATATAGTGATATAGTTGGGCTTTCAGAAATACAAGGACTTATTTTGAAAACAACACAGCAATACAGCGGAAAGGGAGTGACAAATTGCAAACTCAACCATTTGAGTTATTGAGGCTAATGAGATTATGACAGATGATCAAATGAAAAACTATAGACAAAACAATGACAAATATATAAGAAAATGTATTGGTCCCAGTTATTCAGGTCCGAGCTTAAAAGGTCAGTTTCCTTTCAGGCCTTGGTTTGTAAAATTACTGAAGCCATAAATGTGCCACTATATGTTGGAAAAAATCCAACATACGCATCACTTTTTTAACCTACAATAAACTCCAGCAAGCCTGTACTGTACACTACTGTCTTCCTACATTAAAGGAATGACAAGGAAACTGACATGACTTAACAGTGATGGAAAGAAAGAAAGTACAAAAGTAAAAATACTGTACTGAAGTCAAATCCATACTTTCCATAAGGTTTGAGGGGTTATTTATTTTTAGCTCTTTCATGGTGGCATTCTGCATAAAAGTTTTGAGTTCAAGTCCTGACTTTGAGCAAACAAAAACACACATAGAATCAGGACACTTCTTTATCACCACATTTAACTCTTTAATAGTCAAAAGTCTTACTTGTTTTCCTCTAAAAGTAAAAATTTAAACTTCATACTTTAACTTAAAGTAAAGGTATTGATATAAAAATCTATTTATTCGAATTTTATATGTGATACTTTTACCTTAGTAAATTGTTCCTGTATCTGTACTTTTATTTAAGTAACAAAACTGAGTACTTGTCCCACCTCTACTTGTGCCACATTCTTCTCCAAATTTTCTCTCAATCTGTGTTACATTTACAAACATCAGAAGGATACAACACCTACTATTTAACCCATAATCTCCAAATGCATGCCATGTCCATGTGTTTAGAAATGTAGATCAGATAAAACACATGTTTGTCCCTGCTCCAGCTGAATAATGTCATTTACATTTCACAATTGTCATGTGTGGCTCTGTCAACACTGCCCTCTCACAGCTCCATGCATCTGTCATTTGTCCTCACATGCACTAATCATTTTGTACCCCCCTTCTCCCCACTGTCCCCACACACCCACGTCGGCCTCTGCACAGACTCAAGCATGCAGAACAGGGCCGCCTCTCCAGGTCCACTGCAGCCGACCTGAACACTGGGTTCTCAGAGTTCTCACCTTTCACCCAGGGCTCACTGCAGCACCATCACAAGGGCCCCAAAAAAACCACAGCCCCCCGGAGAGGAGAACCCAACACCAAGGGGACAGGACCGTGTGTGTGTGCACCGACACACAGGGAGGAATACAGAGGCACATGTTGAAGACTTGTAGGAGGTAGGAGAGGACATGAAGAGACATGATGGAATCAAAGGCCAGTTTATGGTGTCATTTGTCCAGGTCACCAGCTTTGTTTGTGGTTCAACTTCTGATATACATCCCTGAACAAAGAAAGAATTGTGTCAAGGAGAGTGCCTTTCCTTTACGGCTGTAGTCATAATATCGATACACCGATATACTGTGATGAACGTCTTTGAAATAGGTGTATCGATACAGATAAATTCATTACAAATTGCGGAGTTCTACACTTAACCTGCTGACAACTGCACTAAGGCTGAATCTGCTGGGCTGGAAAGGTGACTTATTCATGGGAGAATTAATGGCATTGTGATTTTAGCAAAACTTTTAACACCAGTTTTAAGCAATATCCATGTGTCATGCGGACACATACGTACTCTATCATGCTCAGAGTAGCCTGAGAGTTGAAAGAAGAGGCATGAGGCTGGAGTTCTAACGCAGGAGAAGTTTATTGCTATCTGTACGGGACCTGGGTCTCAGGACATGAACCCTAAGACACTGCAATTGTATGTGCATTAAATGCAGAATTTAGTCTACGCTTCCATTGTAGGGAATGTTCAACCTTGGATAACAAAACAACAAGAGTTCAAACTGTTTTCTCCCACTTATCGCAATAGTATTGTGGACCACGTATCGGGATATGAAATGTATCGTGAGGCACCCAGCCCTACTTTTATTTGGATGAGAATAGGGTAATATGATCTTATAGCATTTTAATCCTTCTGCTGTTTTATTCAATTTTCAATTAGATTAAAAATTAAAAAACAGCTGTTGCCTTAATATCACAAGATTTCTTAACAGTTTTTAGTCCTTAAATGTTATTTTCTGTTGATATAGCAAACACAGCACATACAATTAAATATCCAATACAATGTATAATAATTTGAGCATAAAATATCAAAGGTAATGTGCTGCAGAGGGAGTCAACATACATTTCTAATCTAGTCTACAAATGACAAACATGGGTTCGTTACTGGGGTTTGCACTCATGCAATTGCATTTAACTAAATATGAGTGTGAGCTCTTCATAATAACCTGTTCAAAGTGAATTGAGCTGATAAGCGTATGGTTTAAATATATGATTATCTGTTACCTGTGCATACAGTGTGTGTGTGTGTGTGTGTGTGTGTCTGTGTGTGTATGTGTGTGCGTCTGTGTGTGTGTGTGTGTGTGTGTGTGTGTGTGTGTGCGTCTGTGTGTGTGTGCGTGTGTGCATGCGTGCGTGTGTGCCAGAGACAGCGACCTTGTCCCTGCCCCCTCCAGCAGCAGTGACAGATGCTCAGTAATCTGTGTGAAAGGCGATCCACCACTTAATGGGATTGTTTCTGTTACACCTTAAAGAAGAGGCAGGCAGCAGACCAGAGCTGAGCAGTTGTCCCCCATAACTGCTGTCCTGGGACCTCAGGTGGACACAGTGGGTGAAGATACACCGCCGGCCCGTGTTGGGTGGGAGCTAAGGCAAAGGAGGGGGTTTTGACACCTCTGAATCATGAAAGGCTCTCCTCCTGCTCACTACATTGTCTTAAAACAGATGGTGTACATATTGACAAAGAGCCGAGAGATGATATGGCTGAAAAGTGTGAAAACCCTCAGACATATGGAAGACTGAATTTTTGGTTTTAGTCAAACAGGTGGCTTTCTGTGTCCAGACAAAAATGACAAAGTTTGAGTAGGCAATTGGTGTTATTGGTCCACTATAGGAAGTTGAGACACTCAAACTGACATTTTCAAAAGATCATTAATAATCCAAGGACCATTTTGTGACACAAACCCAACATATTATTAACTTCACCCACAAAACAGTGACTAATTTAACGTAAAGACCATTTCACTGAACCTTGTCTTTTCTTGTTGTGAATGTCGTTTGTCTGTATGCATTATTGTATTTTTAATATTTTCCTGTATAAATCAATAAAATTAATGTAAATGCTGTGTGCTTAATTTTTTATTTTTATTTTGCAAGAGCCACTTTAATATTTCAAGAGATTCTTTTTTTCAATGGAGATACCCCTTTGGCACACACAACAAACAGCTGAACAGGACATACAGTAGGTTTCGTCTTATGCAGTAACATAATAGGGAATTTCCTTCAAACTTGCCAGTAGCACTAAAACTGCCAGTGTCCTATGTGTCAAAATGATATGTTTCACCATTTTCCGCCTATTAAACCAGACAATGGTGGCAAAGGGATGGATTTCCTTCCAGTGTGAGATGACAGATTCTGGCTCTTTCTTGCAGAGTGCCCACTCGCCCCATTGCTTGCCTTCAAAAGGCGGTGACTATGTGTCACCTGTGTAAAGACAATATAGATAGAGTTTCACAGCACACCTCTGTTCACGCTTATGATTGCTTTGTTTTGTGAAAAAGATTTGGGAGTCCATAGGGGACAAAAAGGTGGGACCTCTGCTTTCTAAATGAGCCATTGCTTTGTCAACACAGCAGCAGGGTTATCTCAAGCAGCAACTGAAAGATTGATGGAGGGAGATGATTATCAGTGAGACTACACAGCACAGACAGATACTGTACCTGAGACAAATGAATAGGTAAAACAACAATCTCCTGCCAGTGTAAATGCGCACATACAATACAGGAACTATTCACTGGTACCAATCATGAAATTACATCCACAAGTGTTTGATTTGAAAGGCTTTGCTGCTTCTCTGAAACAACAATTGAGATGCTATCTGATCCGGTTCTATTATTATTAGATGGTCACCGCTAACATATGTCAAAACAAAAACCTCAGCCACAGCACTGATTGATTGTGTTACATTTTGAGTGATAAAAACACCAATAGACTACAGTAAATGGTATCGGTAATGGTATGTAGTGATGTAGTGAAATCAGAAGTCAGATAGAGGTGGGCAAAATATTGAAAAATTGCTAATATTATGAGTCTTGTTTTTAAGATATGCTAAATTTGAACATCAAGTATATTGTTTAAACATAAATAATTATTAATAAATGAAAAGTAATATAAAAATAAGTTGAAATCTATCAAAGAAAAGAATAAAGTGATTCACTTTCGCACATTTCTGTTGAACTGGCAAGCAGGACTAAACCAGGGACAAAACCAGGACTAAAGCAAGACTAAACCAGGTATTTATGAAGGACTAAAACGGGACTAAAGCAAGACTAAACCAGGTCTTTATTAAGGATTAAAACAGGACAAAAACAGAGGGAACCAGGGACAAAACCAAGACTAATATCTTAACACAAAATATTGTCTGAATATCATTATGGAGATATTCTAAAAAGGTATTGAGGTATTCATTTTCAGAGCGGGATACACCCTGGACAGGGGCCAGCTCGTCACAGAGCTAACACAGACACATGGACAGACAACCATTCACTCTCACATTCATTCACTAGGAGCAATTTAGAGTTGTCAATTAATGTGTTTGGATTAGTGTGTGGGAGGATTGTGGGAGGAGTGTGTGAAAGTAGATACTATTTGCTGTATAAATAAGTTAATACTTAGGTTAACTCGTTCAGGTGAAGCAATTCAATTCCCCTGACAGTGTACTGTATATCATATTAGTAGATAACTGCAATTGTGTTTGTTTTGCATTGAAAGCAATTGTCATAAAAGATGACTATAAAGCTTGTCTGAAAGTTCAAACTCATAAGTAACTGGTGGCTTTCCCTGACAGACAGACGGAGACAGACGCCCGGATCAGAGAGTGAAGACCTCTGGGTCACAGTGAAGGGTCGTCGGAGACCACAGATCAGGGGTCCCCTTCCCTCTCCAGACTTTTCAATTAAGCGCCAGCACATTGGCAACAATTTATGAACCCGACCTTACAACTCTGCCGCTCCCACACTCTCAGATCCACAACCTCTCTCACCCCCCAACAACATCAAACCAATCCCGAGTACCCCCCATCACCTCTGACCTCCGCCGCACACATCCCGACGAGACAGACCTGGCGTTAGCGCCGCAAACATCATTTGAGTATTCACAACTGGCACATACACATGCACACGCTCAGATCAGGTGAGGTCCCATCGAGGGGTCAGTAGTTATTCTTCAGCAGCGGCTCAAAGGTGAGTGATAAAAAATCCAATACAGTAAATGCATGGGGTCGTAGCATATCAATATATAATACAGACGGGGGACAGATGACAAGCCATAAGACCAAGAAAGGCGATTGAATTCTCTGTTTCGCCACATCGCGCTCGTCTTGTGGATGCATCAATCTGCAGCTGTTGATAATTGAATTAAGAAGAAGACGTGATTAACAAGTTCTTCAAAAAAAGCTGGAATTGACTGCAATCCCCATGCTCAGAGACCTTGATAGGCTTCGGCCAGAGCAAAAACTATTTGTGACATTTCCACAGTTCAGCCAGCCGTCTTCATTTTAATTAAAAATCTTTCACTGGCGAAAGAGTTATGGAAGGCCCAGAAAGGCTCTGCTGCCAGACGCTTCAATGAAATACCACATAACAGATTGTGAGCGCGGATAAACCAAGCAAGGCGTTACATCAATTGAGATCTGACGCTGGATGCGATTGCCCAAAATAGGGGGCACACAAAGCCAGGGCAATGCACAGTAATGCAGGGACAACTTTATTGAAACTATGAAACTTTATATGATATTAGGAGTCCTGTTGTCATTAACCTGAGCTCATTACATTACCAATAGCTTTATTGCAGGCTGCCTGACTTTGGAGCGCCTGTCACATTGCCCTTATGGATTTATTTTACTTATTTAACCTGAAGCATGAGGTCAAACATCAATTAGACATTTTGAATTAAAATTGATCGTGTCATTTCATTTAGTATTACTCAAACATCATTCCTGGTCGGTCTGCATTTCCATCACTGCATGAGGCCAATTCAGTATAAGGAGACATTTCAGACTAATATAACACTACACTCTTATATTTCATCTGTAATGTCTGCACGTTTGTAAACTGGGAAGAAGACTAACCAGATATAGTAGTAAAAAAAACATATGTACCTTTTTGACACCCACTTTTACTTTTGACAAGTATAGACCAAATACTCAGCGACTCAATATAATCTTTTCATTCCAATTGAGTTGCTGTGAAAAAAAAGAAGCAAGGCTTTACAACTGATACAGAGATAAAAGTGATATACAGAGTGAATATTTTGGTTTATACATGACTATTAAATGCTGTGTTTTAGATACAAAATTGTATGTCATGATATTCTGATGTCATGGCTTATTATGTCACGTCTGTGTGCATAGATGAATAGAAATAAAGACAATGTATTTTATGTTACTACTCTATCATTAGTGTTTAATGACTATGTATGCAGGGGCCATATTTGCAAATCATTTTAAATACCAATAAATGAGACATAATTGAGTGACCTCATTGGAACTGGGCTAACACTTAGAGCTCACCTCACCCCGAAGTGCATCGCGTCCAAGCTAAAGACACATTCTGAATGGAAATATTTAAACACGAGGTCATTTTTTTATTATGCAAAGCAAATGTTGCTCAGTATCTTGGTTCTATTACAGTCCGTCATCTTTATTCAAGTTCACTCTAGCTGGACCTCCATCACACTCCCCACAGCTCCTTAATAGACTGAGGTCTTCCCAGTGACACCATAACTCACACACATCTGAGCCAAAGCTATTGTTCTCTTTTCTTTATCGCTTCTCTAAGACTGTCCTCCCATTGCAGCGGCTACAGCGGCTCAAACAATCTGTCATTTGTCAGAATGGGGTGTCTTCATTTCACTTTAGCCCTACATTTCTCCAGCCCAGACCAGAGCGCACATACACAAACTGTGGAGCCAAGAGGGGGATGCAAACACAGATCAAATGCAGGCCTCAGTAATAATAAGGTCCAGCGAGGTCCGTGCCATTTACATGACCCCTGCAGGGCAGCACAGGGGAAGTAATGAATTTGAGTGGATCAGAGGAAGCATTAGAGATTAGGAGGCAGAGAGGGCTCCACTGAGGACAGACAGCAAAGTCAGGGTTATATATACAGTTGGGTCCAAAATCATTCAAACCACAGACAAATTTTAAATTGAAGTTAATAAATATGTCCTGGCTGAAAGTAAAGGAAGTGATAAAAGACTGCAGCTACATTTTAACAAATCTCACTGCAAGACAAAAACACTTCTTTATTCTTCATAGGTTGGTTGTATAAATAAATATTAAAAAGGGTTCCAAAAAAAAAAAAAAGAAAAACAAACTATGTAAATGATAGAAAAATAGCATTTCTGCTCCGTGCCAGTCAAACACTGCCAGCTCAGCTCTTGTTATCTTGGCCTGCGTCATCAGAAGTACATGACTCCCAACAGTGGAACACTGGAATGCACATACATCACACTGTCTTAGGGTTCATGTAATGTTTTTTGTTGTAACTGTTTTATTTTGCTGCCTCTTGGCCAGGACTCCCTTGGAAAAGAGGTTTTTAATCTCAACGGGACTCTCCTGGTTAAATAAAGGTTAAATAAAATAAAAAAATGTCTCTAGGTCGCGGGTCTTGGTGGTATACAAACTCCTGCTTTGGAGCTCTAGCCTTATGCCTCTTCTTTCAACTCTCTGGCTCCTTCAAGTTATTCAACAGCAGTAAGTTCCCAATACAGATGCAATATACTTTCCAAGTGAGACGTCTCTGGTCCAATGTAAAGAAAAGATTTGAATCTACCAGTTATAAATTTTCTCCATAAGAAAGTCCTTATTCTCAGTCAAATCCATGGCTGCTGCATGGGTGCAATAAGTCAGCTCTACAATAAATCTGTGGTCATCAAAAGAAGTTTGTAACTTCAGACTGTGATCTAAAGACAGTCAAGTCCCTTTGGGGTCAAGTTCCCTTCAGAGGCAATCAATAACAAATGTCCAGTGTGTCTTACTTTGTAATGTTTTCAGTACAGAGTCTGTCTCGGCACTGAAATGGAAAATTAGGGGATGCTTGGCTGTAACGTCACACATCCCTCTGCAATGACCACAACAAATGATAGCTGTTTACAAGCTTTATAGCATGTCTCTTTTTGATGTCAGAGCAAAACACTGTCTAACACAGTCAATTAGCACGCAGTAAAAAGTCAGAGAGTCATTCCAAATATAACTAAGGATAAAAGAAAACAACAGAAGTCCATTTTTGGTAATCCAGCTCAGAGTGATGGCCAGCATTGTCCCCAATGTGAATCCCCTTTAAAGCTGTGGCCCTGCAGCCGTGCCTAATGTCAATTAAACAGAGTGGCTCAGAGACGGTGACCTAAAGATGATCGCTGGTGTCAGCTGCTGGCCAAGGTCAAGCCTCCGTATTAACAAGATTTCATCCCCTTTTGCACTTTCCCTGCATTCACTCCTGTCTATCCCTCTCCCTCTCGTAACAATATGTCACTGTCAGGCTCTCTGGTATTTTACAATAGCTCTTCTAACATACTTCACGTGTCATCTGTGTTTGCTAGTTTTAATCATAGAGATGCGGGCTGACATTCATTGTCTTCATTATGTGTTTGGTCACCTGTAGATTAATGGTACATGTGTGATTTGTGATCTGCTGTCTCTGCGTTATAAGCATACACATAAATGTCCATATATCAAGCTGTCTACTTTGCCTTCAATGAATGTATTATATACTCATTTAAATATATTGTGAGCGATTACATGCAATGGCTCAGCAGGTGGAACAATAACAGTGAGTTATGATTGTGACTCTAAATCAGTCGTGTAGGATTGTGCTTGTAATAACATACATGTAACATAAACGCTACTGTAAAAATCTTTCTGTGTTTATGTTTGTATATTTTATTTTAAAGAAGATTAGGACAAGTTACTTAAAACAAATAATTTTGTATGACTAGCCTACAGCTGCCAGTATCTATGTGACATGTTTCTTTTACTGTACTGTTGTAATTAGCATGATCAAAAACCATCTCTTTCTTTATTGTAACTACAATAAAACAGACCTCCATTGTGCACTGCAAAAGAGTTTGTTTGGCTTATGTCTTGTCAGTGACAGAATGTTTCAATGCAAATGTCCTCTCTCAATCTAAACAGTCGTAAGAGTGAATGAGCTGGACTAATTAACATTCCTATTGTGGAAAAGGGGGTTTTGTAGCTTAGTCCCACTATGAGTGATGTGATCAAACACATGGTGCCATACGAGAGTGAGTAGCCCCTCCCACAACTAAAAACATGTGGGTGGGCTGCCTGCTGCTATAAGTTGTTTCTAAGTCTGAATCACCTTGCTATGACAGCAAAGGGAATGAGCAATCTGTGAGAGAGCCCATGACAAAACAGGCTGAATTTAGAGGGCTCTGCTGACAAGATATCGACAGCTGTATTGCAGTAAATCACAGAGCACAGAATAATAGACTTGTGTAAAGGAAGGCCTCACAGTCTTCTGCTCTCAACACATATGAGTTACATTTTGATAACAAAAGAGGGTGTCACTGTTGACTGTATGTTTGGGGCTAAGCAAGTAGGACTGGGTATTGCCATGACACAATACGTATCCTGCAGGGTATACGATACGATAAGTACAAACGATACTCAGATCTTGATGCGATACATGTCCTTCTACATGGATATCCCTTAAAACTGTTTAACGTTTATTGAATGATGTTTCAAAGCCCTTAATGTTAGAATACAATTGCTGTATGAATAAATCACATTTTCAGATCAGCTGATTCAACCTTAATGCAGTAGTCAGCAGGTGAAACTGGGCAATTTATAATGAATTATTTTGTTTTACAGCAATAGGTGATATGTATGCATCATGCAACCTATATAAGGTATAAGGTATAGTAGCGTACCATCCAAACAGAGCTCTTCGTTCTCAAAATGCTGGACTATTGTTAGTCCCCAGAGTCTCTAAAAGCACAGTAGGAGGTAGAGCGTTTAGCTACCAAGCTCCTGTGTTATGGAACCAGCTCCCTGTTCATGTTAAAAAGGCCGACACAGTCTGTACATTTAAGACCAGGCTCAAAACGTTCCTCTTTGAAATAGCTTATGGTCAGGCCAGTTAGGAACAGAAATAAAAACCTACAGTTTTAGCTACGCTGCCCTTGGAGCAATTCTGCTGGGGGAAGTATGGCAGCTTGAACACTATCCTCTGGTTCTTCCTACTTTATCTATCAACAATATTTAATATTACTTCAACTGTAGTCTGTTCATTGCTGTTCACATGTTTCTCTTTCTCTCCACTTCCCCCGGGGAGTGGAGACTGTTTCAGACACGGCGGCGGCTGCTCCAGTGACGACCCCCCACCCCCATCTGTCTGGAGGATCGATCTCTACACTGGAGGATCTATGCGCCACCCGCCTGGAGGAACTCCCTCAACCCTGGATTAGCCACACCTCGTCTGCCTGGACCAACTCCATCTACTTTAGATGAACCGTTCCTCATCTACTGCTGGAGGAGCTCTCTCTACACTGGGTGAACTGTTCCTCGTCCGCCTGGAGGAACTCTTTAAAGCCACCTCCCTCTTGAGTGGTTCTGGCTCCACAGTCCAAGTGGATGCGTCAGTCCTAGCTCATCTGCAGCCTGTCCGTCCGTGGGAGTAGGATCTCTCCTTCACTGTGGTTCTCCCCGAGGTTTCTACTTTTTCCCATGGGGTTTTTTGTAGTTTTTCCTCGCCGCGAAGGAGGGTCAAAGGACAGGGGCATTCTGGGACAGTTATCTGAACTGCTTTCTACCTGTGGCCCATCGAGGCAACTGTTGTTGTGATTTTGGGCATTATAAAAATAAATTGATTTGATTTGATTTACACACATATATATATATATATATATATATATATATATATATATATATATATATATATATATATAAAAAAGCAAGTTTTTTTTTATATATTTCATTTGCATATCACTCTGAGTAACTGATGCATGAAGAAGATCCATTATAAGAAAGGCTGGGTCCATTTAGCTATTTTGTTTACATCAGAATTAGCACTTTTTGGAAAAATCCATGACAAGAATAAATTAAATTAAAAGTTATGTTTTTTGTCAGAGGTCGCCATGGTCAAACTGAGGAACAAACTAATGCTTTAACAATGTTGGCATTAATTTATTAATATATATTTAAAGCATGTACTGTATTGTATTTTTCTTTTCTCTTCTTGTAAATGAGCAAGCTACATTACCCCATGTCAACTCCTCCGTTGGCATCTACCGTTCACTGATCTAGGACCAGGAAACCACATTGATTTCTTTTGCCACACATCCATCTTTGGACCTGACCCAGTCCCAGATCATCTTTCAAATGTGGTAAAATGATTACTCAGGTCAATATCAGACTATAGGTTCAAAATAATATTTAAAAAAATCTATCTAGTCATTTTCAGTAAAACACCTTTATTTTTCTGTTTATCAGTTTTGCTAGTAGATGTGACATAAATCAAACTGAGCATCAGATCTGTTTTCTAATAATTCAATAAACTTTTTTTTTTTTTTTAATAAAACAACAATTTTAGCTCCCTTTAAAATTAAAGTAACCCTTACATAGAAACGGTAAAACAAGACAAATGGAGTGGCCCTTCAACTGACAATGGCATTATACAGACACTCAAACATATCAACTATAAATCAGGGCTTTTAAGACGGACGTCAAACCAGAATGTGCACGCACAGACAGGAAGCTGCTCTTATCTCCCTCCTCATCACTGACTCTGGCTTCTGCGGGTCTCACTCTGATGATGCGATTATCTGCTCCACTGGCCACTTTCACTCGCCCCGGTGGCTTGGCTAGCTGGGACACATTAGCAAGTGCCTGGCAGCCACCACCCTGAGCCATATCAAGACATATGTTTAGGTCTCATGGCCCGCTGACCCCAACAGGGAGGTCTTTACTATTATTTAGAACCAAACACCAAATATCCTGTTAGACAAATACTTCCTCCTTTTGCTGACAATTGCTTTGATTATTTGTGTATGTTTGGATTTATTATGTTGAAGAATCAAATGCAAAGATCTGATCTCGGTGAGTGGAGCAGTGAAATGGTCAGTGATGCGTAATAGACAGGCTTGCTTTCAGAGAGTCCCTCCCAGATACACATCTATATAAACTGCCATTTGCCAACACCTGCATGCTTCACTAACAGTGACAGAGGTGTGAAGACTTAAGGCCAGGCTTAGTAAGCAGCTTTAAGTATGAAAAGTGAGTTCTGCATATTTTGTAGGGACATTCTTCCACACATTCTTCCACATAAAGCAATGCTATTATTATTTTTTTTGTCCAGTCTGGGATAAACATTACAAATCTTCTGACCTCTACTACTCTTGAGACAAATCGCCTACTTATTTTTCTACATTAAAAAGCAGCCAAACCTTTATGCCTTTATCAGAGTTTATACTTTTTTGAGTAGAAAACGTCTTTGCTTTCATTCAACAGGCTTTATTATTTCTGAAAGAAGCCGTCAATTCTGTCAGAATTAACATCTTGAATCAGAGGCGAATGGGGTTGTCAAAAGTATTGAAAATTAGATATTAATACTAAAACTAGATATTCATTTGAACATGTATCGATACAAACTGAGAAAATGTGACCTTTTCTGGACAGTTTTAAAAGATCTAGAGCTTTATCAGAACTAGACCACATGGTAACATAAAGAGAGTATTAGTTATTTTTTATTTTTTTGTTGAAAATTACAGCCAATTTTTTTCAATTATCAGTGTGGTATCAAAATAGTATTGAGAATAATCCATAGTAGTATCGAAATCAAGTTTTAAATTTTCGTATTGTGATAACACTAGGCAACATACATTAAACTTTATGTCACTGTATAAAAGTTGTTTTCTTGGGTGAAAAAAAATGTGATTCGTGTGTGAAATAGTCTAGCATAGTTTTTACAGCAAAACTTTGCATCAGTCAAAATGTCTCAGTATCTTCCACATAACTGTTCTCTATTAGTGCAGCCATCAGTCAAGTGGTAAGCCATGCCAATTGGTCTGGTCTCCCCCCAATAACCTCATTCAGTCCCAGGATGTTACCACTGTTAAATTTATGGCAAAGTTTCTCTCCAAGGTCTAGCATGCCACCGCTCTGTCAACAACCTCTGAGGAGCCATGTTGCCTAAGGTGAAAAGTCTGTACACTCGTCTTTTTGTGAGCTCAAGACCTTGACACCGCATCTTGGCTTTGCTACATTGCCTTCAGCCTTGAGTTTGTATCTCAAGCATAACCGCATGTTAGCTTACCCAGGGCAGCACACATAAATAAGAAGTCTCCATTCCAGATAGCAAACCACCCTGTTCAGTGGGATCGAGGATGTGTTTGACAGCAGATGGTATGAATTATTTGCCGGGTCTCATCCAAAGCGCTTCTTGACATCTTGGTTTTCAGAGCTGAAATATTTATGGGTGCAGCACTAGGCAGGGGAGACGGGGGCACCTTGCTGAGTTGTTATTGTGTGTGTTTGCATAGGAGCAGACCACAAACACAGGGGAGTGGATTTCTTTACGAGATGAGCCCGGACTGTTCTCTCATGTGCTATCAGCCGCGGAGTGTCTACTACAGTTAAGTTAGATGTCAAAAGGCTTTATAGCGGGGCATGAGGAGAAGGCCGCCTGCACTGAGAGGGTAAGGGATAGGCTGGAGTGGGCCGCAGCCTGACAACACTCATATCGTCTCGGATACTGGAGAGGACTCACAGGGCCGGGCGATACGGCAAAACAAAAATTATCACAATTTCTTTTGTTATAATGACAAATCATGATTAATATTACATTTCATATTTTAATATTAAAAGTTTTAATATCAAAGCAGCACCACGTAACTGGTGGCGGGCACGCCATCTGGAACATTCTCCAGAGATAGATCAGTTCTGTGGAATGTTTGATGCAAATTAACAAAATCTGCATGGAGACAAGCGGCTCACCTGCCCTCCACCACAAAGATTTCAGTTCTGTGGAGACACACGACTCCTCACAGAAATGTTACATGTTTACATTTTTAAGCATATTAAAACATCTGTAATTAAATGCGTTTTTGGCTGAAATCTTATACAGGACTTTATTATTCACGAACAGGCAATACAGATTTTTGGTCAGTGCAAAATGAAACAAAACTAATAAAAACTAGCATAGTTTACATTAAAACTAATATAACTATAATAACTCTTTATTCCTCCTGAATCTGAAATTGTTTCCAAACCCTTTTTACTGTAACAGGATTGGCTAATAGCCCATACACAAAGTTGATAACTGCAACACTGCAAACCATTACTATATTGTCTTTTTCATTGATCCTAATCTTACCTGCTCCTTTCAGTAATCAGAGAATATAGATTTTTGTTGAACAATCATTTGGAATTCAAGGATCATGCCATTACCGTTTCTTTGCATACAAACTTTACCCAAGTCTGGAACTGACATAAACACAGTAGAGACAGTAGAAACGGCGTCCGGATGACAACCTCTGAACCCCTTTCTACGACAGTAGAGACTTGCAACCTCTGTGGTGAAATTACAAAACATTAGGTTATTGAAATTGTACTTTTTACATTTAATTAAACAACTTCAATTTAGCAAGAATATTAGAGCTTATTCTTTTTTTCTAAAAGAACCTATTTTAGCCGAAAAACTTGGAACACAAGTTATGCTAACAGTTCAGAATATGGATGGTGTACGGCTTGTGACGACAGACAAGACCAAGTTTTTTCCATGACTACTCAGGCCACCTAACAAAAGCTACCCCAGTCTCATGTCTGCTAATGGGTTGGGACACGACTTAATGAGGCCTCCTTCAGCACCGTACCTGCTGTCTGCATGTCAGACGGTCGACACCAAAACAAGAAATGTGTTGCTGAGTATGCTACATAACGCTCTGTAACACATAAACATAATATCATCTAATTGGATGTCTATGTTTTACTTTCAGTTCTGATCTAGACTTGGCCTTTTTTTTGGTTTACAGCCTTATAAATATCAAAAGGACACAGTGGGCGTTTGTCTGTTTTATGATCGGTCATGTCTGTTGGAGTGGACCTACTGCTGGGATCGGAGCATGGTGGCCTGTTCTGTTCTTTTCCATCCAATCTGGTGTTTCAGGCCACACTGAGAGCAGAGGTCTAACCAGCCTCCTTAGATTAGTATCAATCCCAGAAGGCCATTAAAAGACCATTTGTCTCAATAAAAATGGCAGCCAGTCATAGGCATGGTCCAAGTGTTGCTTGTTTTATTTTAACCCTAGCCTCCCCAGTGTCAGGCACAGGGTGGGGCTATCTAATATAATTATGGTTGTCATATTCTTGACAGCCTCAGGTCTGACTGAGTATAAATGAAAAAAGTCTATGTAAAACAGTACATCACAGATTCAATAATTATGTCACAAACATATTTGATGTTTGTTGTGAACGATACAGTGTCATTAAGTTGATCGAGAGAAGGATTAACAGGATGAAGTGTGTGTGACAGATGACAAAGAGGGGAAGAGGAAGGAGAAGAAGGCTGAAGGCAGTGTGTGGAGCGCAAGTTGGTGAGAGTATATGGCCAGGCCCCAGTGGAGCCATCGATCCAGGCTGGCCTTACATCAGAGACAGGAAACCTGAGCTACAGGCTTCATCAGGCTCCCAGAGGAGTCCTCTCTCCTTCTCAGTGCCATCTCTTCCTCGTGCCCCTCACGGAGGACCTCAGTTTCTCTTGTCTTGAGGGCCGGAGCTGCACTACTAACTCCTGTCTATCCATCATGTGAGTCAAGGCTGCTGCACCTCGTGCTAAGTGCACACAGCAATCCATTCACATCCTCTCATTCATTACACTGCGCTTCTCAATGTAAACATCAAGTGTAATTCTAGGCACGACCTATCTCTCCAGCCTAGCCATTGTTTTGAATGCAGAAGGGCTATTATAATGGGGTGCACCGCCATGTGACTGCGGGGTAACAAGGTTAGGTTATCGAATTTGTTTAGGCGTCAGTGTCTCCGCCGGGAGTGTGCTCCACCCCCACTCTGTCTAAAATATCTTAGCGGCCTGGGATGAGGTCTGTTAGCATATACTGTGACACTGCAAGGCTTTATTTACCAGATTTAAATTATATTATCATGTACACTATGCAACTAACAAACAGCTAGGCACACTAGTAGGAACATTATAATTTTAAATATTTTCTGCATAGTCTTGTCACCCTCTCCATAATTCAAAATGCTCGGTTCCACCTTGTGGTGTTAATAGGTATAGCAGTTAATTTATTTGTCCTAGTGAGGAAATTAGATTGGAGTGAGTAAATACAGAAGTTATTTAAAAAGCCCCAAAAGCATTTTAAAAAGGCAGGCATATTGAGAGATAAAAAGATTGCAAAAAGATTGTTGACAACATCATAGTTTATATAAACTAGTCCTTGTACTTAGTTTAGTTGTAAAGCATTCACTGATATACAGAGAAACTACAACTAGAGTAATCTGATATTGATTGGTCTGCTAGCAGGGCTGGCATTATGAAATTTGGAATACCGTGATACCGTCACAAAACCACAACTAATATTCCTCTCAGCAGTGGGAGAGTCAGACAGATATTGTGGCGAATATCTTCCGCCAACTGTAGCTTAAACTCTGGACTATGGAGGCAGAGGCAAAACACTAAAAATCACAGGACAAGAGGAGTACAGGAAGAACTTTAGACTTTAACTAGAACTTGTCCTGCTCCCCACTCCACCTGACGGACCAGAGGCAGTAGGGCAAGGCCAAAGATATGCTATAAAAGATAATATAATATATACTATACAATATACTTGACCTGAGACCAAATACTTACAGTAGTGTCTATAGATTTGTACTAACATTAAAGAAATTCAAGTTCTGCTTCCACTCCTCACAGCCTTTTTCATTATTAGTGTTTTAAGCTCTTCAGAGTTGCCAAAGTCAATGTTAATATGTCTCTACACAAGGTTACGAAAACTGTACAAATATGTTCTCTAAGGTACAATTTTGAGCAATGATGTGTCACATTTGAACCCAAAGATACATATATGTACCTTTTCCTGTCTGAAATGGAACATTTATGTACCCAATGATTCTCACTGAGATAATAAAAGGTACAAATGTGTACATTTTATTATCTCAATGAGAATAAAAGGTATTCATATCTCATATAGGACAACAATTTATATGATCAGTGAAATTTGGATGTAAAGAAATTATTAGACCTAGCTTATCCAGTTTTATACTCTTATTTAAACACAATTTTACATCTGCTTTCGAAAGGGTACGAAATGTAAGGGCACTAAAATGTACCCTCTTTTAGGGGTGCAATGTGTGTACCCTTGAGGGTACTGCCCCAGCAACAAGCTGTTGTACCCTTTAAGGTAAAAATTTTACACTTTATTTCTAACAGTGTAGTGTGATTCTGGCTCAGACCATTTGCTGAATCCCCTTCTCTCTCTTATTCCCATTTCACACTACACTCCTCTGTAGAGAAGGTGACCATCTCTCCAGGACCTGTACGTCTCCAGGACTTGGGGATGAGCAGGTCAGATCAGGTGACCCTTCTTACCTGGACATGGACTATTTGAGACACTCCCCTTGAGGAGGAGGCTACGGCTAGAACCACTCGCCACAAGAACAGCAAATTATTATCACAACTGTTCACGTTTATATTGTCTTAAACATTTTAAACCACATCACCTGCTAGAATATATTATGTTTGTTCTATAGGTTAGGGCACATTTTCTAATTTCAACATCAATGTGCTAAAAAGTGTAGTGGTTGGAGCATGTATTCTTGATGTTTTTTTAATTTCCATTGTTCAACTACAGTACACTATTTCCAAACGTTCATACTTGAATTGTGCAAAATTTTCATTTCATGCATTCTGCAAACACTTTGGGAAACCCCTCAAGTGGTTGTAAAGTTGTGAAGGAGACCATAAAATTAACACAGCACATCATATCACAATTCACAAAAAAAATTGTCGCATTTCACTAAAGTCTTCCAACTGGATTGATTTAATCTGCTGATGTCACAGCTTGTCTCCTTTACAAACACATATTCTCACACACATAAAGACATTGCATCTAAAAGTTTAACAGTATTATGTGAGACAAATGCAGTAACATGCCCTGCCTCCTCCTTCATCTCCTCCTCTTCTACATCCTGTTTGTCTGCTGACCAGATCAATGCTGATGGAATTCCCTAGACTGGTGAGCACAATGAAAGGAATATTCACTGTATATTTCCCCATGAATAATACATTTACTCCTAAGCTCAGTGATTTGAGTGTACCAGTACACAATAGTGGGAAATGGAAGTTGAAAAAGTAAAATAAAAACTTTCTGATTTATCACCTTCTCTGTAATTTGATTCTGCTTGAACTAATGTGAAAGGTATTTTAGAGGTAATGCAATAAATGTGCATTGATTTAACTACAGTGTAGATGCTTTTGTGTTTTCTAACACTACAGTTCATATCCAAGCATGTAAATACAATGCAATGGAAACTACCCATCAAGCGTCACAGCATTTTTGTTAAATGGGTAATAATTATTTTGTATGGAATTTTTTAATATCACAGGTAACCAGTGTCATAATAATAATAATAAAACATAAATGTCAGAGACTCTGGTGTTACAACCCAGCTCAGCTAGGGAAGGGGAGGTAACAAAATAAACCAAAGATGGGAAAAGGTTTAAATAAAGATGCAATTTAATGAACAGGGGTGTAAGGGTAACGTAACGGAACTAAAAATACAGAAAACAAACAAGGTATGCCAGTCCCAAAATGCACGGGTCACACAGGCCTAGCAAAACAAAGGCCCATAAACAGAAACGGGTGACAAAATAAAAAGAGACATGACATACTAAACGAAACAAAACACACGTGCCTCAAACCACACAGAACACAGGCGCTGCCACTGCAGCCCTGACAAACAAAGAGGCACAAAATGGCATACTGGCCACACAGGCCAGCAGCCCTGACACATAATGGCATACTGGCCACACAGGCCAGCAGTTGTGTAAAGGTAAATTAACAGAACTACAACAAAATCAAACTAATACAACACAGAAGAACAAAACACAAGTACTGGTACTGCCACTGCAGCCTAGATACACAGTACAAATACGATGACTGCCACTGCAGTCCTGACTGAGTACATTGAAATACAAATACATGCAGGTGCTACCACTGTAGCCCTGACACATAAGACAATACAGGTGCTGCCACTGCAGCCCTGACACAAAATGGCATACTGGCCACACAGGCCAGCAGCCCTGACACATAATGGCATACTGGCCACACAGGCCAGCAGCCTCGAACAGGTGAGCAGAGTGTCCTTAAGTACTGGGCGGGACCACAGGTGGACTGATTGGCCCTCCAACTGGGCCAGGAGGCAGCAGCCAATCTCGTTCAGTTTGAGCTTGCCTCCTCTCTCCAGCAGGAACTCCACCAAGAAATAAAGACAATATACAAAAACACAAAAGGAGGCAGGATCTGCAGGTTCTCTGGCATTTATGAATAATACAAACCAGGGCTTTGACCAGACATATAACTGGATGATGCACTGTAAAATAGATGCTGACATGACTAATGAATGACTACATAAGTGTAACAACTGACACAATGCATATTTTTTGATATATGTATTTTTCAATTTCAAAAGTAATTCGACAATGATTTACAAGATCATTGTCTGAAGACTTTACTATAGTATACTATAGTATACTGTTACTATAGTATCACTTTGACACTCCATTCAGAACTGACATTTATAAAACAAAACAAACTTTAAGCTCAGTAAAATGTAGTTTTACATTCAAAACTGATAACTACTCCTCCAAAATCAACTTTTACCATTAAAACTCTCAAACACTGGTCAGGTATTTTTATGAGCTCTTTAATTAATTTGACACTGCTCTCAGTGACCACTTCTTTAGCGCAGTCTGCAATTGGAGTTAACACTTTTTCACATATGACTGTGGGGCTGGAGGAGTTGTGTTTTTTTGTCTAAGTCCTTTACCAGGTTTGAACAGGCCTGTAGTAATGAAGAAACAAGGTAAATCCAATGAACAGACGTGTTTCAGATGTGTTTGCTGTTCTGAGAAAGAGTCTGAGAACTGCGTCAACTGATGAAAAATGTTCCTAATCATTTGACAAACTAAGCCTTTATTCAGACAAATGTGTGAATCAAGTGATCAAACTCAAAACAATTGAGAAAAACTGTAATCACATCCACCAAAATCCACACAGCACATCATGAAATTGCACAGTGCAGAAATTAGGAACACATTTGACTACAAAACTTTACAGGTCCATATTTAGCCAACCACCAATATTATTATCATTGCAACAGAAGGCTCGCATTTATCACAAATTTTGCATAAAAAAGTATATTTTTGAATAATCTTGCAGTAGAGACATAATAGCCAAACTGTTAACATGCTCTCACAAGGCAGCACACCGAGACTCATTATGGGCAACATTAAGGTAAAGGTAACTGGTGAGGTACATGCTCTTGTCTCACATAAGACAAGACAACTAAGACAACAACACTGTTGTTGTCTTAGTTGGTGTGAAGGCCTTTGTGTCAGCTTCTGACAAACTCTCTTCTAGGTAGTTCTTGGCCTCCACACGGCCAGTGTGAGTAAATGGTCATGATGATCAATATCTATTTCCTGTGGTGTCAGATTGCAGAATAATGTTCATATTGAACCATTGTTTCAGCAGACTCCCACCAACGCTTTTTTCTTAAGCCTCGGACGTTTCCGTTGCTGAAGGAGAGAAAATCCCTACAAATCAGATTAAACAAATGATTTTCAGGCAGGCCATTGATCATCCATCTCTAGGCGCTGACCTCACCGGGAGATTGTAACACTACAGTCTGGGCATCTGAGAAGGGAATGTGGCCATAATCCGGTTTGTGATTCCTGTTTATCCTGCATAGATCAGCAGTGTTAATAGGTGGAAAGTCTTTATCACAGAGAAGAGGGAAATCCAGCTAAAATGCAATTTAAAAGTGAATGAAATTATGAAATTCAAGAATTGAAAAGAAAAAAAAAATGGTAATGCATCAAATCAAATTGTGCAGATCCTGTTTCTAAAGATGGGGCGGAACATCTTTACTATTTAATGTGCCAAGAAAGAATAAAAATAAAAATATTTTTCTCAACATTGTGGAATTCCCCTCGGCATATTCATCAATTTTCACACCACATGCAGTGGCAGTGATGCCATGGGTTGTTCCTAACAGTAATCTTTTTATACAATAAACCAGCTCATGTAAAATGCATTTCTACATCAGTAAACTCAGTTATTGCCCTTATGGGAAACAAAAATGCTTGAAGTAATGTAAAGCACTACTGAGCCAATCAATGTACAGTGAGTGGTAAAAGCCCAAATGGGGGAGGTGCTTCTTCTAAAAGCATGCTCTTTTATGTTTTAATCAATGTATGGGTGTACTGGCCATCCTGTTTAAGACAATAAACTTGTGGATTACTTTGAAATACTGTGTTTTCTATTGACCACTCGTGTTTATGATGCGAGCGACAGAGGCGGGAAAGTCCTAGTCACCATGTCAGGGCCTGAAAAACACTAATGCATTGTGGCTGTTAACCTGAAGTTATGTGGACATTTAGAGCACTGATCTACAACCAAGAATAATGTTCAACTTAAAACAGAAATATCCAAGCCACCAAATACAAATACAATACATCAATTGTGTATTGAAATGCTGTTAAATAAGGCAACTTTTCCATTCATAGATTTTCTGCTATATGCGGAAGATCTCAATGTCATTTTTCAGAATAAGAGTAAAACATGCACAATATGAAAAAAGCCTCAAGCTACAATGGTCCTGACCAAGTCGAGCTCAAGATTTGGAGAAGGGTCCCCAGCAGCACTTAAAGAAAAAGCTAAATTGCAAAGAACAACTTAAACATTAAAGTACACATTAACCTTAACCTTAAGGAATAAATTATTTCTCTACATGTGACAACACTCTATGGGTGTTTGGTTCGCCATACAACTGACTATAAACTGTTGTTGGCATAAGCTCCAGTTTCACACAACTTTAGCTTGGAACAGTTGAAAGAATGCCTACCAGTTGCAAAGGTTAAGATACACTTTATTGTCCCCGTAGAGACATTTGTCCATCTCTTCAATGCAGCTGGGGAAACCTGACAGAAGCAGTGACCGGAGAGCAGCGCCTGGGGACCCTAATGCAGATCTTGAGCCAGGTTCATGGTCAGGACTATACCTTGTTGGAGGATCAGCCTATGTGCTAGATTTAAGGCTGATGGGGAAGCGTATGCAAGTGACACACTCAGAAACCCACCTTGGGCACTACCATGTCTCCCCACGGTGCAGGTTTGAACATACTGGGCCTCTCCCTGTCATCTGCCGACCCAGCACTCCTCTGTATTCGTCCTGATTCTATTCTATTTCCTTCTCTCACGTTGCGTCCTACCTCTCCGTGTTCTCCCTTTCATACAGGAAGTGTCGGGTCGGGCCAGGTTATTTCAAGCCTAATTGGGAGATTGATGTTCCTCCCGAAACCTGGCACCTTCACATGCCTTTCATCCTTCTCAGTCACTTCCTCCCAATGTGCCAGAGCCAGACATGTCGACGGCACACTGAAACACATACAACTGTCCTTTTTAAGGACTTCATTCTGTCAATCAAACGCCGTCACATCACAACAAGAAGTACAAGCAATTACCAAACCTGTGAATAACAACTTATAACAATTCCAAAATGGGATTTTATCAAATGAAATAAAATTGAGCAATCAGGCTCTAATTCATATTACAGAATATTGGCAGACTTCACCACATTAGAGGAGCAATCTCAGAGCTGAAACTTAGAGCAATCACTTTGACAACATAGTGGCACAAGACACAAAACAGCGGTGCATGTCATTTTCAGTCCTACCGTTAAAGAATGTAAAGAATGGTAAAGAATGAGAACCTGATCTGGTGGGTAATATCTGATAGATTGTATTGTTCTTTCTACTGAGCTTTTGTTTTACGGTGTGAAGTATTCTAATCTCAACAATCAATACAGTGACATGTACTCCAAATTACCTCCATCTAACATACAAATCCAAGATCAAAATGGTTCCGTTTAGCTGTGCCTTTCCTCTGCATTTTATTATTTTAATTATAATGTTCATGTGATTACTTTTGCTTTTACGGTTGTATTGTGATCTGAATGTGTTTTTATGGTTGTAAAGCACTTTGAAAAGCTTTTTTATGAATTGTGCAATACTAACACATTTTGATTTATTGAACAACATTATCTATACAAATAATAATCATACAGTATTTTTTTTGCAGGAACCAGCCGGCCATTTCCAACACAGAATTTGATGTATGCTACTGGATAATCCTAATACTAAAGCACTTCACAATCCATTCATTGAGTCACTCTTTAGCCACACTCCAACTTCTTTAGTAGCCACATCTGCCCTGGGGCGGATAAAGAGAGCTTGCCTATCTGCACTATCTGCACCCATGGTACACCCAACCCTCGGCCACACAATCTCATTTACACAGGTGAAGTTGCATGATACAAGAATGTATCATGCAACCTCGGTAGCAGGGTTCAGATGAAAACGCCTTCAACAACAAAGAATTGGACTCAGGAAACTGAGTTTAAAAATCAGACTCAGGAAACTAATAATGATTGTTACAACACATAATTTTAATAGCATTGCTATTAATGAACATATTATATTTTTCTTATGTTCATTTGTATATTTAACTGCATGCAGGCATTCATTTGTGTAAATCTTAAAACAGTTTATGTTTATTGAGACACAGCCGCAAAACGAACAATTGTGAAATAAATACCCCAGGCCGCTCCTACTCTAAGAGCCCATTGGCCAGAGCTAAATGCCCAATCCGTGACTAGATGGGCAGCTGAAATTACCAATTAGTTTACCAATTGGCTGCAGCGGATTCGATTGGTTTGTAATTAATTCTAGTTACTGGCCCGTAGAGCAGGACGGATGGCGCCATGCCTTTGTCCTACTGACACACAATCCCACAGAGCTGTGCCTCAAGGGGGGCCAGCGGACATCAATACAGGCCTGCAGCGCGCCCGCTCTCACCCCCGCTCTCACCCCCGCACTCCCACCCGTCCCACACAGACACACACTTGTACACCGACCCTCTGAAGCGCACGGCTGATTCCGGAGAAACTTCAACCGCCTGAGAAGGTGCTGACGACAAACAAAGACAACACAAATCTTATGTTTCTAGACCCTGACCTCTGTGTGAAGAAACAGGCCCGTACATGAAGAGGTCGGAGATGAAACACAGCTGTCAGAAGAAAGAATCTGAATTTAAGGGACATGGCAAGGATAAAGCAAGCAAGGCAGCAGTATATTGTAAGTTCTTACTGAGACAAAATATTTTTACGAGACATACTGTAATTGTAAATATGCTAAATGTTGTGGAGGGTGATAAAATGAATATGTCAATATTTTTGTGTATTCATGTCGTGCACAGAAACTGAATGAACGATAACCCAAAAAGTGCAGAATTATCACTTTCACAACACTTTTTCAGAAAAGACTGTCGAGAGTTGGATTAACACTACCACCAAGAATAGTGTGTATTGTAGCTACAGGGAGTGTGAATAGGACGATTAAAAAAAGAGTTGGATGGATTAGCCAGACAGTGCACTCAAGAAAGACTTACTTCAAAATCATATTACTCAAATAGAAAAACAAAGGGATCCAGTAAATTATCTAGGTGAGAGTAAAAAAGTATTTAGTAGAAATTAGTGACCACCTGGACTTGTCACATCTTTTGAATTCATTGCCAATGGAAGGACAAAAATTTGGTTGGATTTTTAATTTTTGTTTCTATTTCTAGTTAGCTTTTTTGTAGCCTTATACACTAATTTTGCATATCTCCAACACAGCAAAATTTATTATCCTTTTTTCAGTCTCTCTCTGAAGTAAAATGTTTTATAATGTATGTCAAAACATTAAAGACTGTTGCCAAAGAGCTGGCATGTGTCCCAATAGTGATAAGCTCAGACATGACTACATGACCCTGTCGTCATCCTCACCAATCAGATCACAATTCAAATGCTCATGTGTAGTTTATGTAGGACTGGAGGGATTTTGGCCAGTCTGTGTGGGTGATGTTGTGTATGTATGGCAGGTCATATGGCTCATTGATACCTCCCACACTGAAGGTCAAGACTTCCACACCAGGAGCAGTGAAAAGAGCTGCAGAAACAAATCAATGGCTCAGATAAAAATACACTGCACCTCAGCTACTTCCCTATACAACAACACTGAGGCTCACAAACACTTTCAACAAACGACTTCAACGCCACTACAAATGATCCAGAGATCCTTTTAATGAAAGTGATATCAGGGCAAGAAGCCACAGTGGTGACTGTTGGCTTTTAGGATAACCATAGTGTAATGAAAGACCATTAAAAAGATCATAACAGATTAACAAGTGAGCCCGGGATTGTCGCGCTAGTCTAAACCTCATGCAATTAAGACAGTAAAGAGGAGAGGGTGGAGGTAAAGTTACTGCGTATGGGACACAGTCAGACAATAGTGAAGAGGCGGAGGTTCGTGGGCAATGGGACAGTGATAAGAGCCAGAATAAGGTCTGAGACAGGAATGAACCCAATGAAAGACACCAATGAGTGATTTATGTGGTCTCAGAGAGGAGGGACAATTGAGACCTGAGCCACAATGCTTTTAGTTAATCACAGGTCAACTAGAGAAAGACAAGTTTCCAGTTTATAGAGACTAGTGTATAGGCAATGGTGAGGACAAATCAATAACAATGATAGAAAGAAAGATCACCCTATGTATGTTTTGTGTGTGAAATGGAATGTACTCTGATGCACAAAAATACAATCTAACATGATACTTTTGTTTAACTTGGTACTAATTAAACGCTACGGTGATTCGGTAGATTTCTGTAGTTTAAAACGTTGGTTACCTCGTTTCAGATGACTTGGCGATGACTTGGTGTGTTGTAAGTAAATTAATGTCTGCCATGTTCTGGAAAATGAATGAGCGACACATCTGATCTCACCGCACTTCTCATCATCAGCAGAGACAGATGAGTGAAATCACCGCTGTCGAGTTAAAATCAATGCCTTTCCTATCTTTCAAATGAGACAAATACGGACATGAAGACAAAAACTACGCTGACCCTATATCCCAACAAGAACAGGCAGACATATTAAATTGCTCATGCCATAAATTGCACAAATGGCATTCATCTGTGACAGTGGGTGGTGCCTCTTTGTCCGGTTATGTATTCAAGGCATAAATCAAGACAAAGAAGTAGGAAGTCATCATAACAAATAGGGCATTTATTCATGAGGTTAAAGGGCCACGATGCATTTTAGGCCATTTATTTAATCATCTCAAATGTATTGTTGGGATTACGATAAAATGCTTGGCAGATTTTCAACTGCAGGAAAAAATAAGGAGAAATAGCAAGATAACCAGAAGACTAATTTCACTGCTGATAGTGTATGTTTACAGTGTGTATAGAAAGGTTCATACAACTATTGACATTTAAATAATTTAATAATTTAATTTAATAATAATAATTTAATTTAATTACTCTAAATCAATGACCTTTAAACCTTGACAACAACAAGTTTAAACCAAGATTTGCCATGAATGTGTAAAATAATAGGACAAATCCTACAATTGCAACAAACAATTTTATTCAAACAAAGTGTAATTCAAGGTTATAAAATAATATAGGCTGTAGTATTGAATGAGTAGTTCTTATAACAATTACCAATCAAAAAGTAGAAAAAGAGAGAGAAAACCTAGATAAATTAGTCAAAACCTCTATAACCCATATCCTGACCTGTTTGGATCAGACTTGCCCAAACGTTTTTACTCTGTGGGCCAAAAATGAACACATATGGTATTACTGGGAATAGGGCCAAACCAGGACATGTTTTTCATGTAAAAAGTTTGTCTGAAAAGATATGTTAGACGCGTCATGCTTTTATGGGGAGTGACTGGTATGCGCTTCTTTTCATCTTCGGACAGTCTTTTTAGCACAAAATTTTATTAAATATTAGCAACCCCCTCGAGGGCCAATTAGATCCCCTGGAGGACCAAATTTGGCTTGCAGGCCCTACTTTGGGGCTTGGGCTTGTCTGTGATCCAGAATACACATTTTTTCAATAATAAAAATACTGAGCAATATCATTCTGGATTTTCCAGGCTGACTTTGAGCACTCCTGGGTAAGATTAAACCAAGTGTGTCATGATCAAGGCTATAATGAGTATAAACAAGGTTTAATTCTATGTTCTATGATCCTGGTACAAGAACCAAAACAATGTCTACTCTAGGTCTAAAGCAGGTCCTTCCTTGTCTAAATAAAACGTTTGGTTTGCTCAGTTACGTAATTAAGAAGAAAAGAAAGAAAGGAAAGAAAGATTATCAATAATTATTCAAATTCAATCACACACGGTGAATCAGCAAACTTTAATTTAAGAGAACAAAAGACTTAACACTTCTGAGTTAATAGTAAATAGTTGTGGGTTAATTGTTCTCAAGGATGTAATTTTTGTAATTGTTGAGTGTAAAAATTGCAATTGCATTAATGTAATAGTTTAATTGCACAAATTGAAATTAGGTCCAAATCTACGTCTTCACTTCACTGGATCTTGTTCCCCTGGACCACAGGGTACAATATTCCAAATATTTCAGCAGCAAAAGCACATAGGTCTGTATGAGAGCCATACCACAGTTTGGGAAACACTGTATTATAACAACTGACAAAACCACAATCAATAGTTACAGTATGTCAACAGGAATCAAGCAAGCCAGGTTAAATGCTCACACCATATAGTTAATGTTGAATGAGATGTCCTCATTTCAGTATGAGTGTATGGGGAGAGGTTCAGACTTGCACAGGAGGATAGGACAGAGGCAGAGGACCAGTTTGGGGCGCTCAGAGCATGCCTGTGGCAAAACTCCGTCAGATATTGTTTGTGTTTAGCGGTGAGGCCTTATGAAGAATTGATGAAGCTCTCTGGAACAGTGCTATCATCAGAAAGGGAGGAGAATCAGAGCATGGCAAAAGCGCTTCTTAGCCGCTCTCCTCCCTTGTGAGAGCCCTCCATTAGCTCCAGCTACAGGGCGCACTCCGGCACACATCTGTGACTACTGCACTGAGAAAGAAGATAGAGACCAACTCAAAACCGGAGGAGACTTATTGTCACATCACTGTATAAGTTTTATGCTCTAAAAAAAGTGAATAACATAATGTAAAATTTAACTGCTGATATTCCCTATTCAAAGGATCACTTTCAATGCAAAACATTTTTAAGTTTTATTTTTTACATGTAATGTAAAGTAAAATACAGCTGTATTCGTTGAAACCAAATTAGTGCAACACATCCATCTTTAAACAACACCAGCAAGTACACACATTTTACAATATATACATAGGTTGTAGTTGTTGTTCAAATATATAAAAGGTTGAAATAAAACAGACAACAGAAACAGATTTAAATTAAAATTCTATGGTCAAATTTTTATCAAACCATATAGGGTATAAAGAACATTTTTACTTATTTAAGTCTCGAGACTAAATTACTATGTTACAAACTAAGACGTTTTCACATTCAGTAAGAGTCTGTAGAAAGCAACAGTAAACTACACAAAGAGTTGGAGGGCCACACACATGTGCGCACACACACACACACACACACACACACACACACACACACACACAGACACACACACACACACTGTAGCTGATCTTCTTACAGGGCCTGGCTGTCTGTAGGCTAACCACAATCCTGCTCCCTGCAGCGCTGACCGCAAACCAGTCAACAGAGGCACACCGGGCCTTATCCTGCATGACACACCGCTCAATAATCATGCACACCACCGCATAGCACAACACCCCTGCATCTCTGATACCTGGATCTGACACACACTCTTATCCATACAGTAATACACTATTATCCATCAGTAGATTACAGCCAAACACACTTTTAGGTTAATACATTTGTGTAGTTTTTTTTAAATATATATATATCTCTTAGATTGCACATGTTTCAAAACCAGACTGAAGCTCTAGGCAGTGAACTGTAAAATTTAAGATGGAAAATCTCTACCAAACAACCGTGAGCCATTTGTCTTTACGAAATACCGTAAAAAGCAACCTGTACTGTCCTCAATTTTACCACACCAATAAAATGTCTGACGCATCAAGAACAACCAACCACGTAATGTTTGCAGCAAATCACAGACAAACTGTCAAATAAAAGATTTCATGACTACTTCAAACCATTTCTTTTGATTATCAATGTTTTTCCATCCAAATTAAATGTTTATATTCAACTTTTTGAGTACTGTTGAATACAAAATTCTACAAATAGTATTTATCAGGGAAACATGTGTTCTCTGTGTGGTGCACAGAAGACCAGCAGACTGATTAAGCCTGTGACAGTAAACAGAGGCACAAATACAAAAGGATGGCAAGGAAGAGGAACATGTTTGTAACTTACCAGCCCCATCTGGTGGTAGAACGTCAAAACAAATTCAAGAAGCATTTATGGTTCCTTGCACAACATTTAACATTTTAAAACAAAAAACTAGTGGAAACTCTTGTGCATGGTGTTTTATAAAGTTTAATTTCAAGACTGAAGGGTAGTTGGGGGCATATAAAACTAGGGCAGGGTGTTATGAAAAATAAAAAAGTAATGTTTTTATTCCCCTCATATTAATCTCAAACTCAAACTTAAATTAGATTTTATTTTGTCAAATTAAAGACAAATAAAAATGGCTTCAAATATTAATTTCCTAAACATAAACCATACAGACTTTACTTTCGTGCTATATAACAATAAATAAATAAAAATATTTTTTGGTCTAATCTAATCTAAAAAATGTCTGGATCTCAATTTTTATTTAAATTCAAGCAATCAATTGCACAGCCCTATAGCCCTAAATGTATATACGTACATTATATATAGATATAGACAGATAGCTAGACAAATAGAGAGATAGATAGAGGTTTTTTTTCCCCCTTGCTTCCAACTCAATATATCATTTAAAATTCTCACAAATCCATCTCCTCCCCCACAGTCTGGTTCCAAACTTCATCCAGAATATGTCAACCTGGTGTATTCACTACAAAAAAAAAGCATTGATGAAATGAATCTCAAACAAGGTCAATCCTACTTGACTTCTGCATTGACTTCCTTTTGGACCAGTGCGGCCAGGACACATCACTGAACTTTCAGACAGACCAAACCACTTTAGCAAATAAGCTATCTCCCCTTTTTTCTTCTCCAAACACACACACAGCTAGTGGTCCACTACAGGAGCATATTGAGACTCCAGGTTACTGCACATGGACATGCAACTGCACTCACACCACAGGCACCAGGGGCAGTGAAAGGCCGGGCCAACAGAGACCGCACTCACAACATGCAGCTTAGGAGTGACAGGCCGAGGGTGAGCCCGGAGGTGACAGATGATGACACGGACAGAAAGGAAAGGAGAGAGGTGAAAAGAGTGGCCAGGGACAGACAGGAACCAAGGTGTGAAAAAAGTCAAGTAAAAACTGGACAACAAACACCTACGTCCCAGTGGAATCACACGGCAAATCATGTGCAGCGTAGTGGGCAACAGAGAAGTACATATGACGCTATATGAAGGCCGATTGTTTATTGTCTATTAAATACTAAACAATTCTTAGAGGAAATCATGCCATTCTGTGTTCTACTATTATACTATTTATATTGGTTAATTGCTTTTGGGTAATCAACTAGATGTATATAAATATCAGATTGTATCTAAATTTGACCACAATGAAGCTGAGGGAGTATATATATAACAGACAAGTACGCTTTTGATCAAAAACACTAATTGTACATGTTTCCTATGCCATTTCTCACAGCACATGGCATATTACCATTATGTGATTATTAAATTAGATAACAAATTATGTCAATAATCGATTACTTGCAATTCATAACCTGTTTCAGCCCTAAATTGTAGAATATAGTTGAGTTGGGAATGTTAGGGTCACAGTTACATTATGTCTGTAATTTTGACCCCCTTGAAAATAATTTAGGTTTCTACGGCTTTAAATTGTTTCAACCAATCAACAACAACAACAACAAAAACATTATCTTGTTTATTAACATTGTGCATCAGATTTGTCCATGGTGTTGAGAAAATAAATGTACCCATTACACTATTTGCCATGAGTTTCCACTCTAATTAACATGTATAAAGAGTCTTTCACCTGTATCTGTGCAACCACTGCACGACCAGATTGATTAGACATGATGCTCTTCTCTCTAATACAGGGGATTAGGACAGCTAATAAATGTTTCATAGGAGCACAGGCGTAGATCAGACACGAGAAAGGCCCCTGGCTGGTGCTGGAGGTCAGTGTGATGGCTGGCCCCTCCTCTGCTCCCTGTTCCTCCGCCTACCCCAGCTGTTGGCTCTCAGCTGTATTATGACAACCACTGCAGCCCGTCTCTGTGGCAGCTACAGGCCGTGCCCCCGCAAGCACACATCATTAGCCTCCATCTGTCAGCCTATTAACAGGTTGCTCTAATGTGCCCAAGGACTTCCTTCATTCCAACCCACTGTGTGACCATGTTCACACTATGCAGCGTTGTTTCTAAGACTACTCCATGCTTTAGCTGCAGTGTTGCTGCATTTGAAGTATATATGCTGGAAAGACGATAGAGTAGAAGCAGCAGCTTTAAAAGATTACTTACCGATTATGAGCAGTCAACATGACGTCAAGTGTAGTCTAGTGCTGATCAGAAGCCTGGAAAATATAAAGAGTTTGTATTGCTACTGTGGCAGATAACCAATGCTTAATTTATAGAGCAAGACCGACAAATTGAAAAGAACTTTTCACATGTATTTATTTATCTGGGATATGATATCATTAGTTGTACATTGTTCATCTATTATATTTCTAATTCACTAGTCTGTTTAAAGACATATTACTAAGGATTTTTTCCATTCAGATATATGAAAAAATATGCCACTTTCAAGAATATTGATCTTACAACCAATGTTCATCCCTAGTTATAAATCATAAATTAAAATCAAAGGTTGAACATGACACAGTCCTGATCAAAAGTGTAAGACCAGTTGAATAAATGACAAGTCACATTTTGCATGGTTGGATCTTCACAAGGTTTCATGTGAGGTTCACTATGCACTATGCACTATGCAAGAAACGGGTGTGAGACAAAAAAGAAAAAAAACATTTTATTGAAAACAACAATTAAAGTGAAACAGGCTGTTCTGCAGCTGATCAAAACTTTAGGACCGCATGTCTTTAAAAGCCCAAATCTGTACAAAAATGCACATTCAGTGTCATGATGTTCTGATGGCAAAGGCAAAAAACATTCTCGTTTTGAACATGGTCGGGTTGTTGAGCTGCATAAGCAGAGCCTCTCGCTGCACACCATCGCTGCTGAGGTGGGACACAGTAAGACAGTCATTGTGGATTTCTTAAAAGATACTGAGGGTTATGGAACAAAAAAGTAAATTGGAAGATCCTAAAAAGATCTGATTGTCTGTCCGTCAAGACACTGGACGATCCCTGACCCAAATTAAGGCTGTTACTGGTGCCGACATCTGCAACTGAAGGGCTACATAAACAAGAAACTTCTTCAAAAGCCTTGTCTCCTTGAACACCACAGAATTGCCCGCTTAAACTTTAAAAGAGAGAACCAAACATGGGACATTGAAATTTTTTTTTACTGGTTTCCAACATTACACGACACATTACATGACACGACAAGCAGATCCATCTGAGATGTTTTCTACACGCCACAGGGAGGGGGCGCCATAACGATCTGGGGTGCTTTATCCTTCAGTGGAACAATGGAGCTCCAGGTGGTACAGGGGCCTACAGGAGAGCATCCCTCATGACTGATGCCCTCGTCTGTGGAACCACTGGGTTTTTAAACAGGACAACGCTAAAGTTCACAAAACCCCAGGACAAAGGACTTCTTCAGGAGAATAACATCACTCTTTTGGACCATCCTGTGTGTTCCCCCTGATCTAAATCCAACTGAGCACCTTTGGGGCTGGATGGCAAGGGAAATTTACAAAAATGGACCACAGTTCCAGACAGGAGATGTCCTTCGTGAGGCCGTCTTCACCACAACACAGAAATGTTCCCTCGCACCTCCTGGAAACACTTGCATCAGGTCCGAAACATTTGCACAGCCTCTTTCAGTTTAACTTAAATAACTTTTTTTCTGTCTCACTCCCATTTACTTATTGAAGCTCTACTTAGAACCTTGTTAAGATCCAACCATGAAAAATTTGACTTTTACCATTTATTCAACAGGTCTTAATGTTTTGATCAGGACTATATATCTGAATACCTGAACTTGAATTTACTGACTAGTTTTGGTCCTTGGTTCCTTCTCCCTGGAATCTCTTCTTTCACCTTCTTCTGTAAACTGTCCACTGCAGTTGTGTGGCCAGAACACACTTCTTCTCTCAGAAGTCCCTCAAGAATGTAGAGAGACTGAGAGCCTGGTGCCTGTGGTCACCAAGGGATTAGCACAAAGAGACAAAGGAGAAAGTGTGAAAAATTGTGAAGCCAACTTTTATAACAAGTTCACAAAAGTCACAAGGAATGACTATTTGAC
Source organism: Rhinogobius similis (assembly GCA_019453435.1). Taxonomy (NCBI): domain Eukaryota; kingdom Metazoa; phylum Chordata; class Actinopteri; order Gobiiformes; family Gobiidae; genus Rhinogobius; species Rhinogobius similis. The sequence continues at coordinate 18,307,864 of CM033621.1, read as the reverse complement.
ATATTGCTATAGAGAGGAATAAGTAAAAGCCACACAACACAATGTGTGACAAAGGCTTTGATAAGTTCACAATTTCAAAATAAGCGCATGATAGAGCTGAACGCTTTAAAAATATATATCTATTTTCAATAGGGGTGGAAGATGGGGTAGATGATATGCAAAAAAGTTCTTCTTTTCAAGTTCACACTTCATTGTCATTGGTTAAATCCCACTGTCCCACTTACTGATTACGATCAATAGGAGTTCAAGTTAAAGTTAAGTGCATTAAATCAAGAATTTAATTTCCTTTCCAGTGATGAATAAATTATCTATCTATCTAGAAGCACTGCACCAAAACGACTAAATAGCCAAAATATCATTGTTAAAGGGTGTCATCAGATCATCATTAGATTTTTATTGTCATATCAGTAGTAATACCCTATGGAGACAGGACATTTTCTTGTTTGCAGTCGAAATGATAAAACATATTACTATTGCTTATTACCTATTACTATTATTAAAAGCCCTTGAAGCACTAAATGTAATATTTAGACAAAGAAAGTATTTCATTCTTATGACGTTACCTTAGTCATACATATAGCAAGCAAAATATTTAGACATTAGACCTGGTTTATCATTCATTTGATTTGACATTTGTATTCCCAGTCATTTACATCAGCCATTGTAGAGAAAAAAAATACCACTAGACTATTGTGATTATATGTGTGCTCACTGGGCGTCCCATGTAAAAATTTGGGGGAAACCGCTAAGAAAATCACAGTAAGCACAGAGGCAGCTAAAAGGCTGAAACGTACAGTTGTTTGATATTTACTATATTTTGAAACACTATGAAGCCTTGGGCCCATCCACATACAGTGTGCATAAGATGAAGTAATAAAAGTATTGTGAGGCAGAAAGATGAAGTGGCTTCTGGTGGCGGCGGTGACACTGGTCTGAGCAAATGGGCTGCGTGGCTGCCTGTGTAACTCTATCTGTGGATGGGGAATACAGCAGTGGTCGGGTAATGGAAAGGTCATTTAGCCAATCCCCAAAGGTGGGGGGCAGCTCTGACACGACTCGTTTGTCACAGTTCGATAAGTGCCACTCCAGGGGTGAGACAGAGTCAGGGTGTGTGTGCAGAACTGTGGTAAGACATAACAAAAAAATAACATGATTTTCCTCCTCGTCGGGCAGCCCCACTTTTAGCTGGGGCAAATGTCCAGGGTGTATTCTGTCCAAGATGTTTGCTTTAGGGGTAGGCAATATGCCAACAAATTTATATATCAATTTACTTGGAGCCGAATCATAATTTTGATTTGATCAGATTCATGTACACTAGGGGGTGCATGGTGGCAGAGCATCAGAGCTCTTGCCTCCAAATAAGGAGATCTCCCCCATGTTACTGTGGATTCTCTCCAGGTTCTCTGGCTTCCTCCCACCGTACAAGACATGTCTATGTCTATGTTAGCTCTGCGACAGGGTGGCCTGTGCCCAGTGTGTACCCCGCCTAAGGCCCAAAGTCACTGGGATAGCTGCCAGTCACCCACAATCCCAAACAGGGACAGGCGGCAGAAAATGAATGAATGAATCATGTAAACTTAGTATCTTTATAGTGCCTTGGAGAGGTAAAGACATCTGCTTCTTCTGAAAGTTTAAGCTTCATTTCAGTTGGTTAGATCCACCTGTCACTCACTCAGAGCAGGCTGACCAGTAGGAGTTGTGAGAGGGAAAAGGCGTCTTTGCTGAAAAAATATTATTATCATGATATTGACCATCCCTGGTTTGCTTCATGTGGATTTAGTGCGAGAAAACACTTAAGTCAGATTACGATAATAATATCTTTCTAATGGTTAGACAGTACATGAGTTCAGTTGCTGGTGAGACAGAGACTGCATGGCACAAGTGATTCCCAGAGCTCGTCCATTAGAGGCCTCAAAAGGGGTCAGCAGTGAGGTCAGCCACCACACACTGACTTTAAAACTTGTAAACCCACCGATCTCCACTAGAAGGACAAGCGACATTAGCCCAGTTCAAGCTGCAGACTGAAACAGCACAGGCAGTCTACAAATCCAATATAGGACTGTGCCATTAATCACGTTTTGATTGAGATTGAGTGTCAGTCATTTCTAACCATCAATGATCAGCTTGGGCGTTTTTAACAAAGAGATCAAACACTTCCTTCATACACTTCCTATTGAAATATTACCAAATCATAACTTTTAGGGGGGAAAAAAATGGAGATTCATATAGCAAATATTGTCCCCATTACTTTCTGGTACTTTAAAGCTGGCAATGGTTATTGCTTTGTTTTTATTTTTAGATCAAAGGTTTGCTCAGGACACTCCAAAAGGGTCACTTATTCAATTAAATCATCCATGTGTGAATCTGTTAACTTTTTCAGGACACACCTGCCAATACTTGAAGGAACACTAGTGTTCCTCAGCACAGTGGTTTAAAATCAAGGGACTGTATGTCGTTATATGATTTTGTCTTTTGTTTGTCTTTTCTATGTTCTTTAAATTGTTTTTAATTGTATCAAGACCCCTTTGGATTTTCATTTATCCATGATGTTGGCTCCAGGAAACAGACTTTTGAGGGGATGCGCCATAGATTCAAATGAAAGTGCAAACATTTGAAATGGCACCACTGTCCAAGACAAAAAGGTCTTGAAGTAAAGTTGAAGGCTCAGATTCAGAATGTGGTAGTAATTTACAGCAATAGCCTTAGTAGCAGTAGCAGTAGTTAAAAGGAGACTGTGGTGGCAGAGAAATATATTGGTATTAAATATTAAACTCTTAATTTGTTGTATTATCATACATAGAAGGAACTTTATTTAATCTTTAATCATGAGTCATTTTTGATTAGTAGAGGAATGAAGTGACATATTTACTCCAAAAATAGTACTCAATATAATGATGAGGCTTGGCTTAAACCTTTGGAAAACACTGTCCAGTGGGTGGCATTTCGGTCCAGCTTCTTTTGCATAAGGACCACGACCATAGGCTCCTGTAGCAGAGTTTACACCAGAGGGGGGCAAACTAAGGCCCGGGGTCCAGCCCTTTTGGCATTTTATCCGGCCGCAAAGCATTTAATACAATTTAAGTATGGCACATTTGTTTTGAGAACAGCTACCACTAGAATAACATCAAACTTTGATGGGGTTGAGTTTGCTATTCTGTTGTGGTATTTTGTGTATTTTAGGCATTGAGTATGTGTAATTGTATGTGAGTATTTACTGTAGTTCAACAACATTCAAACTGTAAATGGTCCTGTCCGGCCGGGCAAGTGAAATCCAATGTGGCCCTTGAGCCAAAAGTTTGTCCATACCTGGTTTATACACTACACACAGTAAATACAAGCGTCGTGTTGAGGACGTGTCCAGCACAATTATGGAAAACAGAAAGCAGATTAGTCCATTCCCCTTATAACAGCAGGTAAACAAATACAACAAAACTATCCATAACATATTGGTGGGACATTTTCACACTAGTCATTAGTCATTTGGTGAGAGACATCAGCTTCCTTCACTTTAAAAATCAAAGCTGTCCAATGCCCTGGTGCTTACCCAAAACCTCCGCCATGTGCACACCCATGTGCTCCTCCGAGTGTCGCTGGCAGGACTGTCTGTGAATGATGTTTCGGGCGTACGAATATTGCAGCTCAATTGGGATCTTTTATACATTGTGCTCTCTGTTAAGATTGGGCCTAAAGATCCTTTCTGTGCACCTGATCCATGACCTGACTCACCACTTCAACGCCTGAAACGCGGGACAGACTGAAGGGCGTTGGGGTATGGTGCTTTGTCTCCCCCTCGTGGCAACCGACGTGTAAACCTGTAGTAGGCCTGGGCTTTCACATTGTCTTGTATCTTGATTATTATTTAGGCCATAGGTCTTTCAGTTTCAGCCCAACCACAACACAAAAATGTATAAGTCAAGACAAGACAATCATAAACATAGAACACACAAGACTATTGCCTTTATTGTAAATGGTGATATATACATTTAGAATTTGAACACTTTTAGGTGATGGTACAAAAGTCTGAACCAAATGATAGTGAAACCTCCAAAGGGCTGAGCTACTGTGGTCAGTGACATCATGGGACAAAGCTCTTCCTCCTTTAAAGTACATTTGTGAGGACGGCCTCGCACAGAGGTGAAGTTGTGTGCTTGGCTTAGAATCCGTTTCATGACCTTCAACAAAATGGCACTACTGATGTTTAAAGATGCTTTTTGGGTAAGTATGTGTATGAGGTTTTGCTTTGACTGTTATTGTGTTAATTCTGTTCAGACAGTACACTTTATTTGAGACAGAGAGCCAACTGTGCAGATCTGAAACATATATCTTCCTTGTTATGACAGCTTTGCTTAACACTACTTCTGCATTTAACACCCTTGCTCGTCTCAAGGACATGTTGCAACAGATATTTAAGCCGAGAAGTTATTCAGTATAATGCATGTTTTGTCATATTTTCTTACAGGGAACCGATTTGACTAACCATATTGGCTATGAAGTTATTATCCGTAGGCTAAAGGATGGGAAGCAAATGTGCAAAGACGTAGAGGAGCTTTTTAAAATGAGGTATCACAAACGCTACGGTTTATAACAGATGCTACACAGTGGTACAGTGGAACAAAATCAAAGAAATAATATTACCAGTTTAAAGAGATCACAAATTATTCAAATTGATTCTAAACTCATACAGGGTTTTGTTTCATTTTCAGCCAATTTACGTCTCTTGTAAAGTGAGTCTGCTTGTTTTATCCCAGGGGTGTCTAAACTGTGACTGTGATGAGCAGTATTTGTCACTGCTAATTTAAATTTCTTCCACCTAGACCTCACTAAGAGACTTTGTATTGTTATTCAGACCAAACCCTTATTAAGGATGGCTCTGTAAAAGTTATCTGAATCTCACTGTATTCACCGGTCAATGGCCCTCTGCTTCAAATATGTTTCAATGTTTGGCCCTTGGTGAAAAAGCTTCTTTTTCACGTCAGGGCTTTGGCAGAGGAGAAATATGGAAAGGAGCTTGTGACTATCTCAAGAAAAGCTGGTGGCCTCACAGAGATTGGGTACGTATATTTGCTTTCTCCTCCCTAACAAAATGAACACATTTGAGTGACTCAGACCAGAGTGAGACAAAAAAGGAGAACATACAGCTCCCTAGTCACTAGGTATATGAATAATATTTCTCTAAATGTCCAAATTTCCAGTTTTGTGGAGTTTTGTATTATTTATAAAACAACTCGCGTCAGCCACAACCATTAACAGGAACATGTGGTAAAAAAAATGAATGAATGCTGTCAAATATTCACAATACTCCATGTAAGAATTATGAAAGGAGTCATTATGTCTTTTAAAAATTGTGCTTTTAGAACTCTCAGAGCATCCATGGAACAGCTGAAAGCACGTATGTTCTTTTTTTAACTGTTATCGCTTACTCAATTCTTGGAAACAGAAACGACAAATTTGAATGTCTTTGTTGCAGAAATTGAGAACATTGGGAACTTTCACATTCAGCTTTCTGAAATTTTGAAAGAGGACGTGAAAAAGATTGAGACATTCAGAGAACATCAGAAAGAGCAGAGGAAAAAGGTACTTGCTTTACCCACTGTAGCAAGGTTATAGATATTTACACTGCCCCTTTTGTTCTTCACAGTGTGAAAGTATCATGGAGAAAGTTCATAAGAAAAAGGTTTCTTTATTCAGAAAGACAACGGAGGTAACTCAAACATTGTTTATTTATATTTTTGTAAATATATACGCTAAAATATTTTCTTCTGGCGTCTTTCTGTGCCAGTCAAAAAAGTCCTATGAGCTGAGGTGCAAAGAAGCTGATGAGGCAGAACAAAATGCTGAACGAACTGCAAATGCAGGCAAAAATGCAGAGAAGGTACATGTTCTATAACGTATTACTACAATCACGCTCCACACATGCAAAACTTCCATTATAATTAATATAATTATTTTGTGTAATTCACAATGTGTAATTTACAGCTTCGTCATAAAGCAAAGAACTTTAGACAGTCAGCCAATGACGCTGGTATGATAACCATCACATTATTTCAAGGAGATTGTGTGCTGACTTTTTCTCTTTCTTTTTAGAGAAAGTTTATTTGACCAACATTGGGCACCTCGAGTCAGTTCGGCTGGACTGGGAGGAAACACACAGAAGCACATGTGAGGTATAACAGTTTAACTATTGGCCTATATTCATCTATATTCATCTTCAGATTAACTCAGTTGTACCTGAACACACTTCATTTTCACCATACCACACACCACATACCCTTTCACATCCCTTCTATTTATACAACTGAGAGGAAGTTACTTTGTGCTAAAGGCAACAAAGTTCAAATTCTATTTCATTATATGTTTCAGGTTTTTCAGCAGCTGGAGGGAGATCGCATCAGCACACTCAGGTGTGCACTATGGGACCATTGCAATCACTTTTCTGCACAGTGTGTCAAAGACGATGATGTAAGTTTGTCTTTTAATAAAATGTGCATGTTTTGCATTATTACATAAAGCTTCATCCTCACACCAGTTATATGAGGAGGTCAGAAAGCGTCTTGAGGACTGTGACATCACTAAAGATTTAAACACCTTTATAGAGATGAAAAATACAGGTTGGGCTGCTCCTGGTGAGTTCTATAGACATGTAGTACTTTTCAGTGCCCCACATGAAGTTGCCCTTCTCTGATGACTCTCTTCTCACAGGACCAGTGGTCTTTGAAAGCTACTACCCAACAAACATTGGCAGAGAAAGTAACGGAAATGCACATTTTGATGCAGGAGAAAAGCATAATACACATGCAACAACAAGATGGTAAGGTTTATGCAAAGTCAGCAATAGTAGTTTTTATATGTTATATAAATGTTTATATTTGTGTATATTTTATTTATTTATTTTTTGAGCTCTGACCTGCTTCTTGACAACTCGGCATCGATTGACGTGGAGAGTGCTCGAAACTCGCGGTTAACACTGGCATCAAGTGGTGAAAGTAAGTACTTCATTAATAGGTGCACAGGTATGCAAATGATACAAATGACCATCGTCTACCATAAAATTGTGACAGCTAAAATGAATTCATTCTTTTACTTTGCAAGTATTAAATGTGAATAACAATCCATTAGTATTTCACTTATTTTAATGAACGGTTTCTTTTTTTAGTATGCATGCTTATGTTCTTATGTACACTTATGTTTGTCTTATTTAGTTGATATTTTAGAAAGTGGTGGCTATGCTCCTGTACCAAACACACCTACTGCAGTTGAATCTGCAGACACAGACAAGTGGATCGTCCTTTATGCCTATATTGCTCAGGTAAAAAATATAAAATTATGCTGAAGTAAATTTTCCACAATTTAATTTAAATGACTCATTTTTCTGCTCAAAATTAGGAAGCAGATGAGTTGTCCATCAGTAAAGGTGATGTAGTCCAAGTTTTGGAGCGAGGAGTGGATGGCTGGTGGACAGTGGACAGAGAAGGGGTGTGTGGACTGGTACCAGGGAACTATCTGGACAAAATCTGGTAGCAGACCTCGTGAATGCAGTGAGCCATTCGTTGTGATTTTAATATGATTTTTATTTGTCCTCCAGTCTGTACATAACATGTTTATACGGTGGCACTGGCTAAACAAGTAGATATTAAACTTAACAGCAAATATATTAAACAGCACATTTCACTCAGAGGTATTAAATTATACATTGGAAGGCTCTACAGGAAAAAAAAAAAAAAAAAAAAAAAGTACAACTTAATGTCTACTGGTATTTAAGAAACACTGACATGACAATCATTGCAAATAACACTGAGAAACATAAGGTAGGCTATGTGACTTACGGTTTCTGGTAGATATTACAGTTTATTTAGTTGCTATAATCAAATTCTTCAGTATTTCAGTATCCTTAAAACATAATTATACGACGTCTAGTTGTAATCATTCAATTGAATACTCCATTTGTTCCGATTGAGTTTTACAAAGTAAGACATACACTTTTTTTTTTTTTTTACATAGTAGAACTGGACATGTCTTGATATCCCAAAGGAGTGCAAACCGGCACACTCCAAACAACAGCCTTAAAAATTTACATTTAAGCTCTAAACCCCTATTTCATAAGAGTGAGCACACTTTTGAAACTATATTACACAAATTAATAAGAATCAGTAGTGTCATACAACTTTGGCTCTGGTATTATGAAAAAAAAAAGTATTTCATTTTTATAAATAGACAATCCTTTCCAAAGACTCCTTTCCAGTGCTTGCTTCACTACTTTGTCATGGATTGTGCATGGTGAGGAGTTTGTGTAACTACAGCTGATCTACTGTGGACGCGGGTAGTGACGTTTCCATTTGTTTGTTTTTTGGAGTTGCTGTTACTGGCTGGATCTCATGCGTAACTGTTAGTTGTAACCAGAAGTTCATAAGCAGGATCATGACTTCTTCTGCACAAAACAACACAGGCACACAACATGCCCAGCATCTGCAGAGAAACACACAAAAGATACTTGAAAAACATGTTGATGCAGTAATAAATGTATTTTACTTTATTTTAGTTTACCCTTTTTTTTTTTTCCGATAAATGGTTTTTAAGACACTGGTTTCTGTTTTAAGAGTAAAATAAATGAATGTAGGGGTCACGATGCACTGATGAAGAATATTTAAGCTTCACAAATGTATGAAACATTATAATAATATTTAAGAGTGTAACACCAAAGGCTTATTTTGCAGTGTTTAAGTTTTAGATAAAGCAAAGGCCTGTAGAGTTATTATTTTGTTTACAACGTTTCTTCTACTTTTACTTATTAAAAAAAAACCTCAGTGCATAGAGGAAGTCACTAGAGCAACATGCGCACTGGAGGCTCATTTAGGACAGTACTGGAGGCTGCCACTAGGGGCAAGTCTTGTAACTACTGCAGCAAGAAAATACAGCTGTGAGGAACCTGTACCATGGCAGTGAGCTCATGGGGGTCAGTGAGTTTAAACTTGGGTGCAAAGAATAAGAATTAGCTTGGGAGAAGTAGTGCCCTAAAACTAGTAAACTATAGGAGAAGAGCCAAGCCATGGGGGTTAATGGTCCTGAATATTCAGAGCTATAAATTGGGCTGCATTCTCTTTGTTGGGGCTTCTGGAGGTGTTTTCTTCGTGAGGATCTCTGTGGGTTTGGAGCCATGATCTGGGACACTGGTTAGAGGAGGTTTTTGCGTGGTCTGCGAACCAACCAGATTTTACCAAGGAAGTTATTTTTTTGGACAATAAAGACTCTATTGCATTGAATTTCGTCGAGTTTGTCTTCTTCATTGTGTCAAACATTCAAGCGTTATCCAGAAGAAATTATGACACAACAGCACCAGTTATTCAATTGAAAGAAGTTAGGCGTTTCTTCCCTTTAGACTTCAGATAATATGATTTAACTGTTAAATATTGGTACATCATCCATGCACTGAACTCACTTGAGCTGAGCTTGACGTGTGCATGCGGTTCACTTTAACAGTGATCTGCTAAATATTTACTAAACATTTCATTATGTTTCTTATTAAGACAAAAATGTAATTTTAAAGTGAGGACAATATGGTCTGTACCAAAGAATTCCTTACCTAAAAAAAAAAAAATGGGGTTCACTTATTAAGTGTTTGGTGTTTTGTGCTTTTTGTACCTGTATAGATGCAAAAGTTAGCGCTGCCCAGATGACGTACATCATAATCTCCTTTAATTTGTTCACAACCAGAGCTTCACAACCCTAGGATGGAAATGCAAAAATATAAATATACAGAGAAAAATAGTCCAGAATCATGGCTATTGCACTTGATGTACCTCTTGGTAGAGATCTCCAGGGCGAGTCAATGTCCCAGTGCAGTTGCTGATGTTGGGTTGGCAGCAGCTGACAGGAACACTGTTATTCTGGGATTCTTTAAACCACCGTGTATACCTCCAGTCTGAGTAGTTATGAATCCCACAGCAGCGAAGCTAAATGCATACGCAAACAAATATAATGCTACAGACTTCACAGATCACATTTTGATGACGACTTTGGGGAAACTGGCTTACCTGTCTCTGTACATAATCAATAGCGCGACTAGGAGCATCAGTATTTGTTCCATTGTATTCATTATAAACCTTTTGAATGGAGTGATTCACCTCATCTTCAACCTGACAATTACAAACTTGCATTAGTAAAAATATGGTAGATTTTTTGTACTTGGCAACACAAGTATGTACCTTAGCTCTGTATATATAACCAAGTACCACCACTACACACTCTGTGACAAACACCAGCAAGAGGATAGCAGCAAACTGAGAAGAAAAAAATGTTAGTTCCTAATGGTCATCATTAGATCCTGAATTAGAAAAGGGGGAACGTAAGGTAACTTGTTCACTTACAGTTGCCAGACCACAAGAACTCTCACGAATTGTGGCACAGCAGCCAATCAGGCCAATGATAAAGAGAAGTGTGCCCACAGCAATTATTATGACCGCAGGAATCAGTGTGTAGATATCTTCAAAAAAGTGGTCATAATCATCATAAGTGATGAACACATATGCTCCAATGTAGCATAATATCCCAGCTGCAGCCTACAAAGAAAGCAGAATTAGGAAAGGATAAAGCATGAAATGTTTTACCCAAATACTGTACAAAAAAGGACAATGTTAAAAAGACATAAAACTAGGCCTAGTGCTTACAATAACTGGTGGCATTTACGTGGGATTGTAGACATTTTACACTTAACAAATTGTACATAACCAGATTTTATTCTGAAGGAAGCGTATTGCTATGGGTTGTGACGTGCCACAAAAATTAATTATAATATTACAGTAATCTTCTGTAAAGAAAGATAAGGTTGGCTGCCTCTTTAACATGATGCAGCGACTCTCAAAACATGGATGACATTTTGATCATTGCTTTAATGATTCAGGATTCAGAAATATAGCATTGAATCTTTGGCACGTAATCGAGGATTGTTTTGGCGATCGGCTCGCCTATCCAACTGCAGCGCATCTCTGGCGCACTTTGCTAGCGTGCTAATGTTATCCTATCCATCACTGGCGTCAAAGGATGCTGCGTGTTGTTCAGCGCAGTTTTCTTACCCAGAATATGAGATTAAGAAACACCAACACGGTCTTGGACGATGTAATTCCACACTGCCCCATGCTTCAACGATTGAATCACTAAACAACAAAACTATAAAAATGCAGATGCACCTGCCCCTTTGCAGTAAGAATAATAAAATGGCTCCAGTGGCTCTGCCTGCCTACTGTTGGTTAGATAAAGCTAGAGGAAAATAGGTTACTGTTGCTGTGGCAGTTGCTGCGGCCATCTTGTGTCTGAAGGAACAAAACAGTTCTAACAGAAAGTCATGTAAAAACACAGCCAAACATTTCACAGATTTTAGATTTAAATCAAGACATGGTAGTTTTGAAGTTGCAGAGGCCTCTAGCAGTGTCTGTCATCATTTTCACTGAATTTTGAAAATGAATATCCATCCTAATAACATGTGACTTTCAGACATTGACAGTCACGGGTCAACAAATTCAGCAATTAAAGCAGAATCATTAAGCAACGGCAGAATTGCATTACAATTAAATACACCGTATGTATAACTAATTATGTCTACCTCGAACGTGTTGTTTTGAATAGGGAATTGCTATGGCAACGGTGCAAAATTTTCATGACTCGATAGAATTTCAGATCTACACTGGAACTGGTTAACTGATATGGGGATCCTTCTAGCTTTATTTTGACAACTGGTACTCTGCCCCACACTCCAGCCTTCCACTGGGTTAGACCAATAAAATGCTCGAAAGTAAAACCCTAAGGTCACATGATCCAATGACGTTATCTTTCAAAACAAAGGTCCTCACGAGGGCCATGGATATCCGGCTGGCACGCCAATGTTTTAACCTCTTTCTATTTGGACTTTTTTTTAATTTATTCCTTTTTATCCATCATCTGATAAAAGGAAACAATCAAGTTGCTGGGATGTTATACATGAAAAAAGCTGTAACCCTCTTATTTCCAGTCAAATCAACCATTCTGGACTTTTAAAAAACTTTATTACAAGTCCCTAAAACTCATTTTTGTCCAATTATCTTCAGAAGCTTTCAGCTGAAAGAAGAATTGTCAAAACCCAACAAGTGTGTCAATTACGCCCTGCCACAGACATCAGCTCTTCATATATTTAACAAAGAAAATCTAGACATAATTTAAAATTCCTCTGAGCAGAGTTTGTTTCCAAGTGTAATCAGAGTAAATCAGAGATCACAGAGGCCAAAAGTACAGAGTCTCAGCTTCACAAAGAGTCCAGACAATAGTTTGTGCTCCGAAGGATTCAGTTTGAACTGGGGCTCGTTTTAGTGAGACGTTTTAGGAAAAATAGGCCCGCATGGTATGGCACTATTTCAATTCCCTCCAATTCCCTCATTTCTAATTGGCAGATTGCAGATTATTTAAATGAGCAATTTGACATAGGTAGGCTATAAAGTAACTGTAAAAAAGTTTACAAGTTCATGGTGTAATCCCTTATTTGTCAGGAGTGATCACCGTAGAGAAAGTTTCAAAGGTCATCTGGACAATGTTTTAAAAAGTGAGACATTTATGCTTCCATCCGAAAGTCATTTTCAATCTGAACGAGCTGGTCCGAGAAACTAGAGTTTATAGGCCTCAGCTCTGAGCTCAGACAGATTACAATAGCGTTGTGATGTCCCGAAACGGTTTAAATTCCACTCAGGGGTCTCATTTATAAAACTTCACGTAGAAATTCTTACTAAAAGTGTATGCACGTACAAACAAAACAAACTTCCAAAATCGTACTCTAAATGCTCACTGCTCATCACGCTCAGATCCCCTTCTGCTTTATCTCTGTAAACCCCGATGCACCAAGTTCGGAGTTTTAGTACTAGACAGTTCATTTCATTAGACCGCTCAGTGAATCATTGAAATTTTATTTTTATTCAAAACAAGTGGCTTATGGTTGACGAAATTGTTTTGGGGAGGGTTATCTATGCACATTTATAAGTTCCTTTCTAAATTTTGCCAAAAAAGTGACCACATTTTACTGACTGTTATGAAGTATTAAGTTTAGCTTCTCAAACCAGCCCCATCAGATGGAAAATTACTTTTGGACAGAAAATCAAAGTAAGAAAATAAAAATCCAGTTGACTGGGCCTATACCTTTGAAACTTACAGATACAGAAACATTATGAAAAAACAAGACTTCATTCACCTTGATTGGTTAAGTAGACGTTTTAAATTAACCAAACTCATTGCCTTATATCTCAAAACAAAAGTGTTGAGGAGAGAATTTCGTACAAGCAGTAAAAGATAAATGGTGCACATATGCCAAATGCTTTTGTGTACGAATGTAAGTTGTAACCATCACAAATTGTTTGGCCAACTAAATCTTAATAATTTAGTATAGCCTCCGCTGTTCCCTAAATGTACACATGCCTTGTAAATCCTGTGAGGACAGAATAGATGGCTTCATTAAAGTGCCTTAAGGTAGTGTGTATAATGACTTGCCCTATGGTCTTTCTCAATGTTTTGCTAAATCTGCCACATTTGTCCGTGTCAGCTTTGTGTGAAAAACATATGCTGGGGCTATAGTTCGAGACAGCACATATATTCACTCGGTCAATTATGTATAAGCTTTACCAACACCTTTTTAATTTAGTCTACCTCATTTTTCAAACAAGGTCAGGGATAAAAGGTAGGCCTATGTTAGATTCAGGTGAAGTGGGACACTCTGAACGAAAAAAAAAACGCCACAGAGACTAGAAAAGTTGTTTTCTGCATGTCTCAAATCATCCAATAATCATTTTAACTCACATTTGTGTGTGTGTTTTCTATTTGTTTGTGTTGTCAAAATTGTGTCTCCCCTGCCTGAGTGACTGTGCAGGTGAAGTGGGACAGTCAGATAAAAAAGAAAAAGAACAATTGGAGGGTTCCAGGTGATGTTATAGCACCATATTTCCCTATTCTCAATAATCTTAAAGGTAAATAAGCAAATGTTGACTGTACCCTAGAAGTCACAATATTACTAAAACCTTAACAATAGGCCCATAAATGTTATTGGCTAGAATGTTATATGAACACCAAGAATAGTCAAATACTCAGGGACATATGACCATTTAACAAGCCTGCAGGTTCTGTTGTTTGAGTTATAGGCCTTTATAATAACACATATAACGCTATAATGAACACCCAACAGTATTTAAGATTGCGGTCACGTATCGTTATTCTGTCCTAAACTGACATGGCTTGGTCTTTGTTTATCTTGGTCCAGTCCAGGTTTAGTCCAGAGTTCAGTACATTTTGATGTGGTGAATATGTATGTGTGAACGCACCCTTAAAGTCTGAAGTTAGTGGGTTTGCTTAACAATGAACAATTGTGCTAAAATGTGGGGCAGCCACATATTCTGGTGTGTTTTCCATCAAACAAAAACTTATTTTTGACTAACTTTGCAACATCTTTCAAATATACCAATTCTTCAAAGTTTATTCCAAAGTGACAGCATAAGTCCTGAGATGACAGTGATTTCTTTAACATTTGGGCACATTTTGGCAAAACATTAACATATTGAGTTTAAAACAGAAGTTCAAATGATAGCAGGCACACAAAACAGACCAAACCAGTGTTATTCAGCCATTAACAGAGAAATGGTTCACTGAAATGTTTGAAAACGCTAAAGTTTTTTATCAGTTTTCTAACAGAGTGTTTTATTGTTTGTATTTGGTGGCCCGTTGACCTACATCTGTGGGGCCACCTGGCAATTTGCAGGCCCCCACAGGTGTGCCATATCTGAGAAATGATAGAGTTCAGAATAGACATTTATCCCCGTCCTGTTTCATGTGTCGACTGTTCTCACTTGTTATTCAATAGTTTGCATCACCATAGCCCATAATCTCCTAAAGATGGCAGATTGTGGGTGTATTCATATAAATAACAACAGCGCATTTTTGAAGTGATGTCTTTGCCCAAGGCAGGGATGCGGACCTTCTCACTGTGCAGTTATTGATCCGAAGAACTTCTGAAATGTTCAAGCAGGTCTATACATTTATAGGGCTAGACACTGCATTTGGCTATATATTATTCGTTCATAACCCCAAAATGTATAAAACAAGTAAGTCGTTCATTTCAGTTTCCTCCAGAGACAAAAATTATGGTGGTGCAAATCATTTTATTGCATAACTACAATGTAAAATAATCATGAGTCAACAACAGATAGCCTATGGTTAATGTGACAGTTAATGACAAAGTACAGTAATAAAAAGCTGGAACTGAAGACTTTATATCAATTTGCCTCCTTGAATTCAAGAAAGTCCATGTTCATGCCGCGTCTTTGGTGCTTTTATCATTTTCTCTTTTGCAAATAACTTTGTAAAATCTCCATCATTAAATTGGACTCCTGAAATAGAACAGGTTACAACGTCAAAACGTATTGTATGAGTTAGGCCTATGCTATATTTCACGAAAATCAAATGTGACACTCACCAAATTTTTTGAACGACTTTCTTGCGTCTCCAGCTGCGTTTCTAACGCCATCTGCAGAAACTCTTGAAATATCTCCGCCAGCGCGCTCTGCTCCGCGGGCAGGGACACATCGAGCGCATCCATACTCTGGCTCTGTGAGGACGGCAGCAGTGGGGAGTCCACCACGCTCTTCTTACCCATGAAATGCCCTTGAAGCAGAAAGAGAATTGCCCAGTTTATCTATACGCCTACTTGGATGGACATAACTTCAACCTTTAAGTCAAAACATTGGTTAATTGTTTTTTCATAAAAGTTCTTACCAGTTGCCCACAGGTTTCCTCTTGGATTCACTTTGATCTTTGCCACTTTATTCCTGAGCTCGGTCAGGTCAAAACTGACTGCAGCGGTAACAGGCATAAACGATAAAAAGACTAGATAAGTAAATAAGCCGCAGTGGCAGACGTTATGGAGTGTGATGCCTCTCATTATTACGCGCGATCCAGATCCGTCCTCTAGGGCGCACCAACCCAAGTGTGCCGCGCAAGGGCGCTTACGGCTTTTATACACACACAGGCACGGCGTACACAGGGATGGGTTGCGTGATTTAGTAGCATATTGTCAAGAACATGAGTCACACGGTTTATCAACCGAATTTTAATATACAAATATTGAACCAGACATAGACAACAATTTGACTATGAGGCGTAATGGTCACAATCATACCATTGTTGGGTAGCCTGTAGGCTGATCGCACGAAGAGTTTTATGGATGGAGTCAGTTTAGTAGTCTGGAGCAGAGGTAAAAACGCACAAGTTTTTTGTTTGTTTGTTTATTTGTTTTAACCTAATCTTTAGCCTATTTCTTTATGGCCACATAACGTCAACACGATTCCCAAAGATAATGCTGTTCATGTCCAAGTAGATTGAATCCCCGATCCACGCTCCTCTCTCCAATGAGCCGCATGACATCTGGCCATGTTGCAACATGCTGCTGTGATCTCCATCAGTCCTTGGAGGATGCAGGAACCTGCGTGTTCTTGCTGCTAATTTAGAGCTGATAAGACATGGCACTTCTTTGTCACTTCAGAGTGCTAAAGTTGCAAGTTACCAGAGGTGCATTGTGCTCTTTTCATAACCTTTGAAATTCACACATGAATAAAAATGACATAAGTCCTTTTTGCTACAGAATGTCACTTTAATATAAACATTGTAGCCTACAGTGGACAGCCACAGCGTCAGTCTGCATTTACTTTATACTCACGAGGCCTTTAACAGTGCTTCCCAACCTTTTAATCCCTGCGTGGACCAGAGACTTGTCGGCCCCCCATGTTTAAAACTGTGGCCCCGACAAATGCATTATATGGTACAATTATTAACAAGCATATATTTCAAACAACTAAGCAGCAATTGTGACGTGTGTTCCCAAACCTGATTTCCAAGCATTGTATATGATTTTTAGAATTAAATTGGCATCACTTGTGACTTTGATGTCCTGACCCTCTAACCAGACGAAGCTCTGTGGACCCCCGAAATCTCTGGCGCCCCCCAGGTTGGGAACCACTGTAAGACCTATAGGCTCGGGATGACAGCTTATTACTGTTACAGTATTAAGCTGTTTGTTTTGCCTTTATAGACGTTATATAACACGTCTATAAAGGCACGTTAGAGTGCGCAGGGATTTGTTGCTGATGAACGTAAATCAGAATTAACGCTCACATGGGTGAGAAGACTATTATTATTTCTATCTGATCATTTTATAATTTGTTTGGGCATAGAATAAAGTCAGGTAAATTGAGGTAAATCAGGTAAAAATGGGCCACCCAAGGCTGGAGGGGCATCTACGGTTTCAATAACAGGTATTCACCGTAAACCAATTAAAATATTTTCTTCAGCAGATGATGTGTTTCAGCTGTTTTGAGTGGTCTGGTAGGATGACAACCTCTTATTCAGACAGTCCCAAAACATGTAAAATGTTTGTAATGGCATAAGAAATGCAATTCATTGAATTGTATTTGGCTTTGCCTATAGGCCTAACAAGGACTCATCAATAAAGCTGTACATGTAAAGATGTAATTTATTGTGCCAGATACTCACAATGTTAATTTCATGCAAAAGGTTTAATAGGCCTTTGTGTTTTCAACAACTGGATCACCCTTTGCAATCATCAAAATGTTATAATATCAATAGGCTATTGGCTCTCATGAAAAGGACAAGACCAAATTTTTTTTTTTTTTTTTTTTTATAAAGTAACTTTTGTATTAGTTGACATAAAATACGTCACATTTCAACAGGAAAGAATGCTATTTTACATTTTGTTTTACTTAAACCTAAACAAGTTTTCCAACAAAAGTGTTTTAAAGATGAGATTTTTTTGTAATTCTAACATGAACATCTTATTGACATCTCTATAAAACATCCAACTAATTGTACAAAAAGCAGTTGAATGCGACAAAATCTAACTTAAATATCTTTCTGAAGAGCATTAAGTAGGGCTGGACGTTGTATTCTTTCTTGTGAGTCATGTAGAGGCAATTCATTCTCGATGGACCAATACAAATAGCCCCAGCATGAAGAGAACAGCATACTGCAGACAAAGCATTAGTTAGTTCAGAATTTTGAAAACACACATTTAATCTTTCTACTTACTTTGAACTTGGGGTAGTCGTTCATGAGAATGGTGACAATTCCGATGTATGGCACAAACCTAAACAACACATTACAGTTAAGCTGAGATTCCTTAAATTGGATTCTTTTGCTAAGTCTGCTTTTCTTCGGAAGGGTGAGGTTTTGATTGAACTGAAGTTTGCCAAATAAAGTGACATGGCCGCCCACTGGTGAGCGTCTTTTACAAATGTGAAAGGATCAATACAGTGGGTGGCCACATCATGGTTCAAGAAGTAATTTACATTCCCATTACTTTCAATACATTGAAATTTTTAAAACTATTAATCTAAAGCTTAATAAACGGCAAAGTAATAAATACATATTGCTTTTTTGTTATTATCCTCCATTATGTCTTTAAACTTGAAATTATGCCATTTTATGGTCTTAGCTTCCCTTAGCTAGATTTGGTTTCTTTAGTTGAAGCCTAGAGAATTCTAAATTCTAAATAAATTCAGATTACAACGTTATGAACATTTTTTTGTCATAACATGCATTTCCAGCCAAAAGGAAAAAACACACTTGAAGGTAATCAGAAACTCCGAAAGGTATCAGTAACTGAGGTGCTTGAATTTTTGTTCATTCAAGGAAAGTGGTCATTATCCTTAGTCATTTTCATAAATATCTGAATAGTCTACATTGTTCAGTAATCACTGAATATGATGAACAATGGAGCTATTCCACCTTAAAAGTATTCATTTTAAATGTGACCTTGCTTACCAAAGTGCAAAGGCCCTTTCATTTTTTGTATTTGATCAAAAGTTCATCTTAAGAGAATGAATAGCATACATGAACACATAATAAGAAACGGTTTAAGATAAGACAAGGTCAATTGACTCAATCTTCACTTGATCTGTTGCTGAGGTCGTCAGTTAATCAAATTTTACCAATTTGCGACACGTAGAACTGCTTCACTGAGGAACTCGAGCCACCGGTGATTTTACACATGATTGAATAAAGCACCACTGTCATGAAAATATCTCTATAAATAAATTGAAAAAAGTTGTACTTGTTAATAACAAAGTGCACACGATACAATTAAATTCATTAAATTGTAAACTATATACACCGTCTGATTTGACCTGGTTACTTCCAGTACCCAGTGGCATTTTTGAACCCTATGATGTATGACCCAGAGTCTGATTTTTTAAATGTTTTAATAATCGCCTTCACATTTACGTACAGTGGGCGGAGATTGAGGCAAGGTGAAAACAGAATTTTTTGGAGCACTCAGCCTTGAAAGAAGGAAAACACTGAATCACTCAAAAATGCGTAAATCAATCAAAATACAATTTTGAGTTATATCATGGTTCAAAACTCATAACAGTCGATTTTACCAAAGGCACGTCCATTCCAGCTGCTGCGTTATTTAAACCATCTAATCACACACGTTTGCGTTTGAGTGCATGTACTCGCACAGATCAGCAAAACATAATCACCAAATCACCATCAGATTTTGGGTTGCTCTTGTGTTGGAGATTCATTCATTCATTAAATCAGCAAATTACCATTAAATCTCATTTGCGTTTGGACTGAATGGAAAGTATTTGCTGTTACTTTTCACATGTGTTACTCTTTGTGTTGTTTTTTTACTATTCACTAAAGTCTTCATCGTCTTCCGCTTATCCGGGGCCGGGTCGCAGGGGCAGCAGTCTAAGCAGGGACTCCCAAGACTTCCCTCACCCCAGACACTTCCTCCAGCTCCCGAGGCGTTCCCAGGCCACAGAGAGACAAAGTCCCTCCAGCATGTCCTGGGTCTTCTCCGGGGCCATCTTCCGGTGGGACATGCCAAGAACACCTCCCGAGGGAGGCGTCCAGGAGGCATACGGAACAGGTGCCCGAGCCACCTCAGCTGGCTCCTCTCGACGTGGAGGAGCAGCAGCTCTACTCCGAGCTCCTCCCGTGTGACTGAGCTCCTCACCCTATCGCTAAGGGAGCGCCCAGCCACCCGGCGGAGGAAGCTCATTTTGACCGCTTGTATCCGCGATCTCATCCTTTTGGCCATTACCCAAAGCTCATGACCAGGTGAGGGTAGGAAAGTAGCCTGGCCGGTAAATCGAGAGCTTTGCCTTTCGGCTCAGCTCTTTCTTCAACACAACAGTCCAATACAGTGCCCGCATCACTGCACCTATCAGCCTGTCAATCTCACGCTCCATCCTTCCCTCACTCACTCCTGAACAAGACTTAAGTACATTTTTCAATTCAATACACTTGCACCCTTTAGAGGTTACTTTATTCTGCAGTACACTCAGGGCTAGGGATATCAATTTTGTAAATTATGATAATTGTGAGGGAAATGCTTCAACTTGAAAATATTTACTGTATTTGTTCATTTAAGGCCACAAAACTTCATACTGAAAATGAAAGACATTAGCAGACAGTAAAATGAATTCTGGTATTGCACATCAAATTATTGGCTGATTTAACTTAATATAAAATTTGGTTAGGTCGGTTGCCTACTTAAATATATTATAATTTAAATGTATTATTATTACTAATGTATAATCCACTGTATCCTGTTGGGTTATTTTATTTTTAGGCTCGAGCGCCACAAGCGGGCGAGAGGCCTATTAGTTTCGTAGAGCAGTGCAAAGCACGGCTGCGAAAGTGTGCACGAAATAGAGCGCAAAGCGCTCACCCGCTTCCAAACACTCACTAAAGCCTTCCCCAACTCATGCACGTCCCCTGCATACCAATTAGTAGTGGGAAAAAATTGAACATTGTTGTGAACGGGTGAAGCCCGTGCAAAAGTGTGCACGAAGTGCGCACTAAACAAGGGGATGACGACCTCAACCACATATAAAGTCAGAATAGCATCAAATTTGAATCAGTTGTTGAACTCCCTGCCTGAAACCTACTTGATGTGCAAAAATAAAATTTGGCGTATTAGCGCCCCCTACATAGCAAAGTTAGCTTTGCTATGCAGGGAGCAAAACATTTTGTTTGATTTTTATTTATTTTTTTAATTTTGCACAAAATTCTATTTTTATCAAAAAAGCCAATCAGACCAATGTCATATTACTTATGGCGAAGCCGTACGAAGCCGCAAAGTTGCCCAGAATTTTACAAATGACATCCTATGATATTCCAATGGGAAAATGGATAAAGCTCTCAAATTTTCACTGCATACTTTTACGAACTCTTCCTTGGGCGTAAGCCCGACCATCCTGAAATTTGGTGAAAATTATCTTGAGTAGTGGGACATCAAAAGTTATCCAAGATTTTAGCATAAGTATTACGGTCTTTGTGCAGCGCAGCCACAAACTTTGACCAAATTATAGACATTTTCAGTGAAATATAATGCCTTGCGTGTAAAGAGAAGTAGGAGGTGCAGAAGCGCCACGGATATGGAAGCAGATATTTTATGCGTTGCGGAGCGGTGGCGTGGCTCGGGCAAGGGCCGATCATTGCTGATTGTGGCTATATTCTATTTTTTTATTTTATAATATTTTTGATATTTTATTTTATGTTTATGATTGCTACAATGTTATAACTTACAGATTGTCATTAATAGAACATTCATCTGTCCACTGGGTTTCGACCCCTTTCGGCCACGTTCTAGAGGTTAATGGAGAAGGGCGTTGTGTGTATCTCCACGATCTCTTTGTTTTTGGCCGCACTTTAGAAGAGCACAAAGAGCGACTGAAAGTCTTTGACCGTCTGGCGGAGCAAGGTTTGAAACTCTCCATCGACAAATGCCAATTTTGCCAGCCCTGAGTCAAGTACGTTGGCCACATCACGTCTGCAGCGGGTATTGCCACTGACCCGGACAAGATAAAGGCTGTAGCTCAGTGGGAGGCGCCCACCGACCTCAAGTCACTCCAGTCTTTCCTTGGCTTCTGTGGCTACTACAGGAAGTTCATCGCCAACTGCTTAGCCACTGTCCATTTTCTCATACCTGACAAAGGGGTATCCGCTAAGACAAAAGAAAAGAAAGGCCTCAAAAGATCCTGAAGCCACCAACTTTCATCCCTACGAGCCGTTTGGAGACTGTTGAACCCTTAAGTGCACAGAGCCATTCAACTAAATAGTCCGGTTCCTCACATATGCACTGTGTATCTCCTGAAAGATTGGTTGGACTGGCCCAAGATGGTCCTCGATATCATGCCTAGATTTGTGGCTGGTGTACTGCCCGCAAGATTCTGCCTCACCGAGCTGCACCCTTGAACCAAATCACAAGTTCAGGCCCACGACTTAGTTTGTATAGACTTTCTCTCCATTGAGCCAGATTCCAAAGGTGTGATCAATGTCCTCGAGGTAACGGACCATTTCACTCAGTACTCCCAGGCGTACCCTCTGGTGTGGGTACACTTTGGGACCCATGAGGGTCCTGAAAGAATTAGAAAATGATTCAAATCAATGTGCCCCATTACACTGACCTCGGAGCACTGCTACTTTCATACACTCACGATGCATTCTGAGGTAACTAGCTAGTTAATTTCATATTAAGAAACTGCAAAAGGACTTACCCCCTGGCTCGTCCAACCACATCTTTTTTCTCCAGCCAGTGTTGGCCCTGCTTGTACAACCCTCTGTCATCAACAGCATTGTTGTCACCTTTAGTCAAGAACTTAATGTCTCCATTTTCCCTATAAAATAAAACACAAAAATATCATGCAAGAGCACATCACATGTAATAAAATACTTATTAAAAACATATTAATCATACTCAACACCAAATTGTGTTGATTTATGAATTATTATAATGAATTGTTTGTTGTTATATTATTATTTATTATCATTAATAATAATATTAATATTTACTTTTCATGGATCTTCAGTACCCTATGTACTATTGGAATCTCTCTGCCCTCTATCCTGAACACGACAATTTCTCCTACTCTGATGGGGTCTTCTACACGGTTGGTCAAGAAAAGTAGGTCTCCTCTGTGGAAAGCTGGCTCCATACTACCACTGTAATAAAACAAAACATTATTTACAGAAACACACCAAATGCACATATAGATCAATGTTTTGAAAATATCGAATTCAAATTTACTCCAACACATTATGTTCACAAACATTATCATATTATGATTAATCAACTTTTCGAGCTTTTAGCTGTGTTAGAATTATGTTTTTTAATTGAATATACCAAGAGTTTCCTTTTGTTTCAAACACACATAATCCTGCACAGCTGGTATCCCCTTCCAGTGTTCAAAATGCTCGGTTCCAATTTGTGATGTCATTAGGAGGTAATCCAGCTCATCTATATTTTTGTCCATATTCCACCTTCTCCAGATAGTTTAATAATTTCAGCTTCACACTATTACTAACACGCTTCTCTAATTGCTACATGTACATACTGACAGTAATAAGAGTCTTACTTTAAAACAAGTTTTATGAAATAAAGAACCCTACACAAACAGCCGAGGAGAGACAACAGAAGCATCACAACACAATCTTTGCTGGGCTTTGCTCTATTAAAAAAATAAAAATTTGAGGTGAGCTTTAACAACGGAGTAAGGTTACTGTCAATTAAGACATGCATGACAACTTAAAATGTGTACATATTTATCTATATTTGTGCACAAAATTAATTTTGTATATTCTTCGTCAAATTAATACAAATTTAAAAGACACAATCTTTCACACATACAAAAATAAGACTGAGCAAATTGTCAGTATGATGCGACTACTCACAGGCATTAACAGTCGAGCACAGACTCATGGATGAGACTGGCTTTGATGTAGAAGAAACATGGCCACTTTACACAAATTATTCTAATTATGTATCTATTGTGGACAATTTCAGTACCATTGAAGTTAGAGAATTAAATTGTCTTTTTGTTTTTGGCTAATTATATTTGCTATCTAGACTATATTTCATGCTGTTTTAGTGTATATGTTGATTATACAGTATACACTAAATACCCACACCGAAGACCCAGGTTCAAGACTAGAGATGTTTCTTTTCCCCTCTAAAACAACTGTGTGAGTGCCCAAGTATGGACCGGGCAATAAAGCGTAAAGTGGCCATGATTAGTCCATGGGTCCGTGCTCAGCTGTTAATGCCAGTGAGCAGTGACGTCACATTGACCGTTGGATCAATTGCTGAAATTGGTATGGAATGTTTATTTTCAAATTGTTATGCTTTAGCGTTAGCGTTGAGACACAAACACAACCCTTTATTCACCTTATTCCACCCCGCCCACTTTTGTCTCTTTTTGCCACAGATACGCACTTCTGTTATAAACGCACTTCTGTTTTATGAGAACTCCGTTAAAGCTAAGGCGAACGAGGGAAAAAACCCGCAGCTAAAATGTTGTATAAAGTAGATTGATTTGTGTAAATTATGTATTGTACATGTGCAACAAGTCAGCAAGGTACCGATTTTTCTGTCGAGCTCGTCTGCCCATATAAACTAATACAATGAATACAAGATGGCAGTGCCCACGACAACTTCCGGAATAAGGTGAATAAACACACTAGTGTTCAGTTGTTTTGTAAAGTCTTAAATATGTTGTCAGAGACATCCAGCCCAACTGGCTGATCACTGACGGATCTTATAGTATTTATTAGAGCTGTCAAATGATTTAAAAAATAATTTGATTAATCACACATTGGAACTGTGATTAATCACGATTAATTGCATTGTGCTTTTTGCAATTTTAATTATTTATTTTTGTCTAAGTGAGTTTGCACATTTTCTGAAGAAAAGTAATAATTTTACTTCACAAATCTAATAAACTTCTAACAAACCCAACTAACAACAGTTTAACTCTAGACATCGTACTTTATGGTGAATCTGTGTTAACATGTTTTAGGTAAGCAACATGACCAAATAACTAGTTTAGAAGGTTAAGGGCTCTTCATACACTCACAGAACTAGTTACAGATGTAACTGATATTTACGGTGATAGATGGTGCTACTGATTTTGGTCTGGTGTCTGCAGTTACTGTAATAGTTTGGTTAAATGTTTGGCCCATTTCACTTGTTTCAGCGCTCAACGTGTGTTTTGTTTTCGTCACAGAGCACACGCGGTTTGACACAAGATCGCCGTTGGGTCGTTTCTGCAGCGCAGAGCAAAGCAAAACCGCTTTCCGCTGCTCCACGCTCCTAAACAACAGCCGCTAAGTGATCTGTGCTTCTCCATGTGAGGACTGATGGATTATATGTATAAAATAAATGTGATTACAGTTACTCCTATGCTAGGGTAAAGCCTACAGCGTACTCTAAAAGTGCATGTCAATTTCTGATTCATGTGTATGTGTGATTAATGTCTATGAGTTAACACGTTAACTGTGACAGCCCTAAAACAAAAAATGTATATATGTATGTATGTGTGAATTTGTGTTCTTATGATCAAGAATATAGCCTACTGCATTTATTGTTTACATATTATTGTTTGTATAAGAAAAAAATAGACTGCGGAGCAGCAAGCAACAATCGACAGAAAGTGTATTCAAATTGTCTCCACAGAGTAAATAAGGAACAATAGTCAGGGACACGTCAATGAAGGTGTCTCCTGGTGGAGCCTGTGGTGGAAGGTGGATGGAGGTCTGCAACCAGACCCTCTTTAACATTTTCCCCAACATATGGGACTTACCTAAGGACGACCACAATTGGACTTTCACTTCCAGTGACAACCATTAAACCCTTCCAAATCATCAACGCAGACGAAACAATCATACCAAAGTTCAGCACTTGGTAATAGAGCTGCAAACAAACCAATAAAGGTTAGCAATAACATTGAAATAAAACAACTATTTCTGGTGTTCAAATGTACTTTCACAGTGTTCAAAGGTGAATATGTATACACAACCGTAAATGAAACTACAGCCTACTAGTAAACAAAGTCGCAAGTTTGCACCAAAAGAGTGACATAGAGTTACTCGATAAGAGGTAAGTGTGTTTAGTAGCTCGTGTACATTAGCTCTGAGCTCACACAAAGAGGCTACCGCATGCCACATACACTTACCTGACGCTTATTCATGCGACGGACATCGTCGAGGAAATCTAACGATAGCATTTTGAAAATTCAACTGTGCAGAAAATTGACCTAAATCACATTAAAATTATGAAATGAAATGACCATATGATGCACGATCTAGCAGTATTTTCTCGCATCCGTGTCTTCCTGGTGCGCAGCACCGGAAGTCCCGCCCACTGTGCGCGCTGTGTGTTGAGGTGTCAGTCCAGGATACGAGCAAAGAGTTTAATCAAATTGAAACTAAACGTGTCGGCCTACACATTTTAGTGTCACATAATGCAGAACAACTTATCCCAGAAATGATGGATAAAAACGTAAAACCAACATATGGCATCCAATTTCATTTTATGTGTATGAATGGTGTGAATATGTAACTTGCATCGAAAAGAATGTGATTGCACACTTAGGTTTGCTCTGAAAAGAGAAGTCGATGTAATCCCTCATTCGTCCAGGCGTGTTCCATCGTAGAAACCCTGTACATTGTACAACCCCTGTAACCTTTTCTACGTCTGAAAAATAATAATAATAATAATTTAAAAAATATAATATATAGCCTATGTAATCATTATAAACATGTTCAAATTGTCTCGAGTTCCGATGACCTTAGGCCTATACGGCCTTCTTATTAAACTAAGCTAAAATTTTAATATTTGTTATCGCTTAGCCCATAGATAAGTACCAATAAAACCATGATAAGCTATTGTTTATAGCCACAGACATCCAGACAGGCAGCAGTAGACATAAACAGTTATATATTTGGGTAAAGATTCTCGCAACAGACAGCGTAATTTGCTTTTCCCCAAGTTCAATTAAAATCATTAGGCCTATATTATCTTTTTCATTAATATAGTGATCAAGGTTAAATAAATCATTACCACATTATCAGAAGTGTTATTAGTATGAGATCTTTATGACAGAGCATTTTCATTTCCTTCAAATGTTGAAATGGAAGCTTGGCCTATTTGTAAACACAGACTTAGTCTTGCAGTTGTAATGGACTATAAGCCATGGAGAACAGTTTGATCTGTTTTATTAAATATGCCAAATCTCAATTATGATTTATGAATGTACAACAATGTTCAACTTAACCCTCCTAAACAATCAAGCGGAATGGTGTAACCGGATAAAAGAAGTGCAAACAGAAAACACATTGTCATTGATGGATTATGAATGTACACTCTATCAGGTTGGTGTTGGTCTTTACAACACGCAAGAACATAAAACCATTTTTGTCAATAATTGCTTAGAATACGATTACAGTACGCTAAATAGGATCTCATTATATATTTTGAGTGTATGGCTAGTTGCAAGCACAAGTGAGAATCCTTCAGGCAAATAAAATACAACAAAAAGTGAAACTGACACTCACAAATGGTAAACATGATCATAGTTTGGCTTCTCAAAATTGGTTCCCCAATTTGTGACTAAATGTTCTGACATCAGCAAAGATAAAGATTAATTAGAATTTTACATCATGAAAATGAGTCTATCTGTGAGGTGAAACATAGGCTACTTAAGCTATTTAAGATTATTATTATTTTTAGTTTTTTTTTTTTTTGCAGGAGAGGCTAAGTACACAAATGGACAACGTGCTAAACTCTTTTTTTTCCCCAAGATCCAGTATAATAAGGCAAGATATGTATCTGGTGCTATTTATCAGAATCAGAAAAGCCTTCAGTGGTGGTTTATAAACTCAGCACTGACAGTCAAGTCACCAAGAGCAGAGCCAGCCAGCGAATTTTTGTTCACCAAAGATAAAAGTTTTTTCAAATGTCAAATAGTCTGTGGCATTTAGGGGTGTGTGATCCTTTTCACATAATCTGCCTAAATGAACATGGCAGCCCTGCGTGCTAATGCTAATTGAGGTCAGTGAGACGCACAACAATGTGATGTCATAGGCAGCCATGGGGGAGGTGCGTGTTAACTGTTTTTTCATGATGTGATCTTGACTTATTGACAACAAAGGAGTATAACTAGAATAAGACATGATGCCAGACACTGCCATGTTGTGTGTTGTCTTAATAGCCAACCAAAAAGAAAATTGCTCGCTACAATAAGCTACCAATTTTGATACCACAATTTGAAAACACATTTGTCTTCACTTGCTTGCTGGTGGTACGGTGGGTAAGGGCTTAGCACGTGTGTGTTCATTTCACACTATCCTGTTGAATAAAAAATATCAAACAAAAATCTATATATATAACAAAAATTGTCTTCATTTGGCTTTAGAATGTAAATTTCAACACAAAATGATTTTAGTTTTTTTAATACCACGTGATCATACAGTTCTGATATGGCCTATATGTCAAGACTATAAAGGCTTCTTGAAAGGTACCGTTTTTTCCTATTTATGCCTTAGTTTTTATTATTTATTTTTCAGTATCAATACTTGTTCAAATTAGTATCTCATCGAGATCAGTTTTATTATTAGTAATTCTGACAACCCAGTTGTCATATTTATCAGATTGATTGTCAAAATCTGTTAAAAATATTGATGAAAATTTGTTTCACCAGTTAAAGTGGAAAGTACTGCAGTAATGCAAGTAATGTAAGGGGAATTTTTACTAGTGTGAACAGTGAACAGTTTATTAAACAGATCAAAATGTACAGTGAGAGACTGAAAATCCATTCATTTATTCTCATCAGAAGTATTAATGCTGGCAATATTGCCAATGATTCAGTGGTTTTCATTCCATTTCACCAGAACTCCATAATACAGCAAGAAGCTGTGCAAAGGCATAATTTCTCTCCATTTTTATCTTAGCTCATATGCGTCACTGTTCCATTTAGTCAAACACTATTCAAAGTATTTTCTTCACACATACAGTACATTTGGTCAATTAATAAAACTGAATCTTAAAATCTAGGCTGTATTTCTTCATGCCATACATTTTGAGAACTGTAATTGTTACAATACAACTGTGATGACTGAGATGAAAAAAAGAGTAACAGAGAAACAGAGAAACAAGCTCCAAAAGAGGCTGAGTTGATCATGCTGACAGTAGGTGGCAGAAGTGCTATGTTTTACAACTGCCCCCAATATTTCTCTCTCTCTTTCTGATGTCATTACAGCCATCAGAACATTTTTTCAAATATCCTATATATACATATATATGTGTGTGTGTGTGTGTGTGTGTGTGTATGTATATACATATATATATATATATATATATGTATATATATGTATATGTATATATATATGTGTGTGTGTGTAAGGCAAGGCAAGGCAAGTTTATTTGTAGAGCACAATTCGTACACAGGGCAATTCAAAGTGCTTTACATAAACAGGAAAAGTTGCATTAAAATCACAAAACACAAAAAGACACACAGAATCATTTAAAAATAATTTAAAAATAAAGTGCTTTAAAAGAGAAGAGTGCAGATAGATCTTTCAGTCGTATGCGTCTAAAGAGAACTGTTTTTAGTCTGGATTTAAACATTGTCAGAGTGGAGGCCTGTCTCACATCTTCAGGAGACTGTTCCAGATTTTAGCTGCAAAAAACTGAAATGCTGATTCCCCATGTTTAGTCCTGACTCTAGGCACCAGCAGGAGGCCGGTCCCTGAGGCCCTCAGATTGCGAGATGGTTCATATGGCACTAACATGTCAGAGATGTACTTTGGTGCTTGGCCGTGGAGAGACTTGAACACAAGCAGAGCTGCTTTAAAGTCAATTCTCTGAGCCACAGGAAGCCAGTGCAGAGACCTGAGCACAGGACTAATGTGATCGTACTTCCTGGTTCTTGTCAGGACCCGAGCAGCAGCATTCTGGATGTACTGCAGCTGTTTTACAGCTCGTTTGGAGAGGCCAGTGAACAGGCCGTTGCAGTAGTCTAACCTACTGGAGACAAATGCATGGATAAGTCTCTCCAAGTCTGGTTTAGACACTATACCTTTAATTTTGGCAATGTTTTTAGGTGGTAAAGGCTGTTGATGTTATTGATTTGATGTGGCTGTTAAAGTTCAGGTCTGAGTCCATTATTACCCCAGATTTCTAACTTGATTTGTCGGTTTTAGAGCGAGAGACTGGAGGTGACTGCTGACACTTTCTCTCTGTTTCTACTGCCCAAAGACGATGATTTCAGTCTTGTCTGAGTTTAGCTGAAGAAAATTGTTTTTTGTGTATATATATATATATATATGTATATATGTATGTATATATATACACACACACACACACACATACACACACGTATATACATATATATATAGAGAGAGAGAGAGAGAGAGAGAGAAAGAGAGAGACAAAAAAAAAAATAGTTTTAGGAATGCTTTAGTGAGAAAGTAAAAAATAGTCCAGATGGAATACATATAAAAGTCCTATAAAATTTTTCAGAATTTTAGTGTTATTTTTTTATTTGTGTTTTTGGACTAAAAACTAATTCACCCCAGAATGGTTGATTTGACTGTAACTAAGAGGGTTACAACTTTCTTTTTATATTTGTCCAGCGGTTTATTTTACATCTTTGAAGAAATGTGTTATGCAATAAAGACATTAATTGGCATTTTGGGTACATTTTGTGCACAATTACATCACCACATACACCATTAAATGCAGAACAAAAAAAGATAATTAAATATTTCAATGCACTTATTGGACCTTCTTAAATTGTACACAGTTGTTGTTGAACATAGGAGAATGAATGTGAAGTGTCTATGAAGTATGTCTCTGTTGAGGCTATTTGAGTTCAACCACTTACATATGTCCACTCCGGACACAAGCATACCTATATTCCCTACCTATGTCCCCCATATTCTGTTCTATAGATGAGGGACATAGGTACCAAACATACCTCACATTTTTAAAATGCCTATGCTCCCTGAAACTGCTGCTCGCAATCCACATGGAACACAGTACTCCAGAGAACATGGCAGTGCTCTTGCTTTCATATCACCCGGAACTAGAATTATTAGGACTAGAAATTATGGATTACACACAAGTGGACAAAGTAAGCCTATAGTCTTTAAATAGATGTTTTAATTTGGAAAAATATACAATTAATAGGCACCAGATCAGGATGAGTGGAAAGATATGGTCCTTATCAAGACTTCACTTATTGCATGCAGGTTTTAGTTGCAAACTAAAATTTGTACAGGGTGAATTTAAGCCAAAGCCTTCTGTTTGTTTGTGCTTTAAAGTCCAGCTATTACATAAAAGATGAGTCATAATGATAGGGAATCACAAAGGATTATCTTGATGAAATTAGCCTTTCACAATGTAAACACTGGTCACAGGCAACACTTCACTCATGTATGATAAAGTGCTAATGAGCACCAGACCAAAACGAAGAAAGAGTTTTTTCTTTTAGGGATTGAAGAAGAATGCAGACTAATTCAGCTGTGGGCAGCTGTTAGGCAGGGTGCATCCTGTACAACTATTTACTCGTCAGAGTCGTCACTAGAGACAATTTAGATTTACCAGTTAACCAAAACACATGTATACATTTTTTTTAAAGATCAACCCATGTTGACATTGAACAGGGCATCACTCTCACGATCTCATAATAATTTATTTTTCTTTCTTTCTTTTTTTTCCTTTAGGATTTAGGATTTAGTATTTACTAAGATGCCACAATAATAGCAGAATGTAGTGGACTATATGCAACAGTAAAGCAGATATCAAATTGCAGAGTAATCAATGAAAACACCAAGAACCAGAAATGAATATGTCTAAGGGAGATTGATCAGGGCGGCATGTGTTCAAGCTAATCTGCTTCATCCCATAATATGCTAATACTTATTAGTTAAGGCGCACTGGAATTAATCGAGATATATCTGCACTTCCAAGCTGATATGTGATTAACACAGCACCACATATTTATTTTGAGACATTTATTCAAATGTGCTTTCAAACACATAATCACTATCCAATGATCCACAATAAAAGATCATATTACCAAGTGAACAAGCAAATCAGGTGTTGCTACATTTGGCTTGAAATAGACCTGAAACTTGAAGTTAAAACAACAAATTACATAATATCATCCCCTTTCTGTGTAAAATCTATGCATATATAAGACACAAGACAAATAATGTTTTATTAAATCAACATATTTTCAGTTCAGTCAAAAGTGCTCAATATTTTGTAGAGATACGCCGATCCTGCTTTTTCAGATCTGAAATGGATATCAATACTTTGTTTTTAGTATCTTTAGTAGCTGATACCCAATACCAACTACTATCAATGCAGACACTGCACTTAAAACTGTGAACAAGTTTTTATTTGTAATTCTGAAACAGCAAAATGTAAGATGGTTATTAGAACCACTTGACCTGTTAGAAATAATTCTATGGATATTGTGTTATCTTGTTACTTTCTATAATACTATTTGTTATACCACATAAAACATCATTTCCAGTATATAAATTTCACAGTTTTAAAGACGTTTTAATGACTAATAATCTGTTTGTCCTTGGAAGCCCCAGCAGATCTTTGTTCGGAGGGAGTTCCTTGGCCATCTTGCTCCATCTTTCTAGATATCCTGGGGCTAGCAGAGGTCTTCCGTCCAGTCTGAGGACTGCCAGTACCCATTTTACGTTGAACCAATGGACTTTTGGAGCTTTTAGGTTTAGTAGGCACGAACAGTGACTCAATAACCTTAAGTGATCGTAGACCCAGCAAGCCACAGAAGTAATTACACTGATGCTGGAAAACAAATTGCTCAAATACTTTTGGATTTCCCTCAAGAGGGAGACCTTGGTGCCTGTAACAACATGCAAAAACACAGACATTTTTGCAAACATAGATGGAAATTAGCAAACAAATAAGTACTGATTTCAAAACAAAATAAGAGCACTGACCCATGAGATTTGAGAGAAATTCCAATGTTTGTGATCTTAAAGTCAACACCTGCAAATGACAAAACATCATTCAACATGCAGTAAATTAGTTTTGAACGCAGGGATGAGGTTATGAGCTGTAATGAGAATTTAGCACGGCTTCCCAAATAACAAATGTTTTTATGCTCATCACAGATTAAACACTGACCCTTGTATAAATTATTGGACTGTGAATGGGAAACCTTAGCATAACATAACATAACATAACATAACATAACATAACATAACATAACATAACATAACATAACATAACATAACATAACATAACATAACATAACATAACATAACATAACCAACCACAACTGTTTACCAAGGAGTTGGATTATTTTTCTCACAACACACCTCTTCAGTTAATAATGTAAATATTGTATGTGTCTTTTATGTTACCTTCTAGCTTGGTGAAAAGCATATTTCCGCTGGTCCACTGAAAGATCCAGTGCAGCAGTGCACAACACTTCTGTTCCACCTCAGATCCACTCTTCATATCTAACCTTCCTGTGTGATCCAGGCCACAGTATCGACTATAAACCCCGCTCAGGTCAGTCTCCACCGTGGCGTATGGTATGCTGTTTGCTGGTCGATACATCATGTAAACTGGGATCACTCTGTGTCACATAATTATGCAGATTGTTAGAAAGCATGAATACACATGTTAATCAAATCCACGTTATATCGTAAGACTTACTCAAGGGAAGAGCCAAAACTTTCTATTGCTCTTGCCTCTGTTGAAAAAATCTTGCAGTATTCTCGAGCAAGGTTTTGAATTTTACATGCCTTTAAACAGAAACCATCCAAAAGATAAGTAGCCTGGCTCTCTCAGTGTAATTTACAGAGAAGGTCTGATAATGCCATAAACTGTATAGAAGTTATGGGTAGTGCACGGTTTGAAAGCATTTTCTCTGTACAGCAGTGTTTCCCAACCAGGGGTACAGGGACCCCAAGGGGTACGTGAGGCATTACCAGGGGGTTCTTGGAATGGTTTTAGGTTTTAAATGAAGTTGAAATGTATTTTTATCTGAATAAAAGGTGTAATTAGTCTTAAATTTAGCACCTTGGAAACTCAAGTTAAGGGGTACTCTGAGTGTGAGACAAAGCTTAGGGGGTACTCGAGACAAAAAAGGTTGGGAGCCACTGTTGTACAGCACATAGTGACAACGGTTTTACACATTACTGCAATCATAACATTAACAGCAACTCACCTGTTTTACACCTTCTTGATTCTTTTCTAGTAGCAGGCCTTCCATTTTACCTCCATAAACAATGGGATTGCAAACCTTAATTATGCATGAGTTACCAGACTCAAACACAGGTTCAAGACCATAAATTACTTTGGCCCTCCAGGTTTTGTGGGAAAATCCAACACCAAGATGACTTTCTTGAACCATAATGCGGCCAAACAATTTGTGCCCCCAAACACAAGAATCTGCCACACCTTTGTTGAATATTAGAGGCGTTAGTTCAATTTCCTCTCCGACTGCAAACAAACAACGAAAAACAATAATGTATTAATTTGAAATATGTGTGTTTGTGGTTAAATAATGGTCACACTAAATATAAAGAATAATAAAAAAAAAAGTCTTACCACCAAGATCTTCTTGAAGTGACATTCCACTTAAAACTACAGGACAGTTAAATAAAAGTCAAGGTCAACTTTATAAAAGAAAAAAAAAATAGTAGTAGAAAAAATGCACATACCCTCAGCACTGAGCAGAAAGTCTGTTGAGTCTGTTCCATACTCATTTGTAATTGTGCATCCATAAACACCAGTGTCGTGGGATGTGGCTTGGGCAAGAGCAAGATTGACTTGTGTTTCATCCCCTGCACTGGGAGATAACGGCTTATACGCTACAGGTGTCTATACGAACAATGTGATTTAACATGAAGAAGTTGTACCTTTTTAACATTTTAGCAATGACTAGTTCATCTCTTTGCCATGTAACAGTAGATTCACAGAGGATATTGAAGAACTGGCACCACAGCTTCATGTTTCCTGAGTGGTCTGCAAAGGTTTCCCCTCTGATCTTTCGAATGACTTGTGGAGCTATTGTAAAAACAAAAGTGACATTTTCTGACCATAACTGATGCAGGTTTACAAATATATTGTACATAATTTTACATTCATTTTCCTTTTTTTGTTTTTTTTTACCTCTGTAAGGGTCATTCTTGGCCTTGTTTGCGGGGTTTTCCTCAGATTTTACATTTGGAAACTCTTGGGTTTGTGGACTTAGCATCTCAACGGGTGATTTTTTCCTACCCAGGAGTGGAGAACGTTTTTTCTTGGGTGACGCTGGTTCTACGTCAGGCAGAAGCTGTGCTGAGTGTCGAGAAAGTTGTGGAGAAAAAGCAGCGTTTTCAGCTGCAAGATTTAAGTCATTATTGGCGGTTGAGGGTTCCACTTCCACTAGTTTGGTTTTAAATGTGGGGATTTTGCGCCTGGCTCCAGATGCAAGCTCTTGAGGAGTTGCAGAAGAATCACACTCTCTTTTCTCTAACAATGGACTAGCCTCAGGAGTAAGATGAGGCAAGATAACCACAGTTTCAGTGTCTTCAGTTGCGTTATTGTTCTTTTGTAAGTTGCTTACACTGTCCAAAACACTTGGAACAGGGACCTCTTGCACAAGATTTGAACTACTTATGTTTGGATTTAGTTCTTCCATTTTGCTTTTGTAAGTAAGTGGTGCTGTAAACGTTTCTCTGACCTTTTCTAACGGAACACAATCCAGCTTTATTTCAGGCGTCTGTTTTGTCAGTACCTGTGTGTCAGTGTCTTGCACAGATTCATTATTAGGAGGCTCCTGTCCTCTGACCTTTACAGGTAACCCACTTTCTTCACTCGCTCTTTCCGACAGGTCGTTGGTTGCTTTGTGTTTATTTATGTCACTACATGTTATTTTTTCCGGTGTGGCTGAAGAAGGGATTTCAATAGACTCAAGAGGATGTGTACAGTTTGACAAAACTGGAGGTTCATCAGCAAAGAGTTCCTTAGTTTTGATCAGCTCATTGTAAATCTGCATTAGTGTCTCCTTTATGGTTTGGGGTGGGCCCTTATCAATATGTGTGTCTTTGTTTGTTTTGGTTGTGTTGCATTCTCGGCCCACTCTCCCCTCAAGATTTTCTGTTGAGGCTATTCGTGAGGAAACAGACTCCTCAAGAGCATTTATCTGTGACCTCAGGAGTTCAGCTATAGATATAATGTTTGGAATAGGTGATGGACATTTTTGAAGATCTTTTGGCTCTGACTCCAAAAACATATCGGCATTATCTGTAATTTGTGTTTTTTCGTCTGACTGCAACGGACTATGTCCTTCTGCTGACACTGATTCTCCCATATGTTTACACCCTTTTTCTTCTTGTGATGTGTACTCTGTCACTGCATCAATATTTTTGGCTATTTCTTCAGCCTTTCCTTCAGGAATCACTTTCTCATCTCCACTTTGAGCCCCTCTGGTCGACACTGATACTAATGTATTAGTCTCCTTACATTTTACCTTCTCATGAATCTGTATTTCTGTCCGTTCAGTATGAGGTTGGCTTTGCTGTGCAACGGGAGGAACAGAAGACTCGGACTCGGTGCTGGGGCCTTCGAGTGGTGGCCTCTGTTTGTCTGGTAAAAGGCCCATACATATTTCACCAGATCCCCTGGAATGATCCTGTGTATCCTGGGTCATGTTGTCCACGGCCTTGTGAAGACCACAGTGCAAAGACGGACCACGCCTGTCCAGTTCAGTCCTCTCAGAAGGGAGCGTCTCTGGTGTCACTGTTGTGTGGAGCTTGGGGTTCAGCTCAAGGTCAACAGGTGCCTCATTCCTCTGTGTCTTTGCATGGGCCTGTGTAGCCTTGTGGAGGAGACAAAGCACATTGTTAGGGCCTGGCTGTAAATACCTGCTGGTTAATCCTAAAGTATGCTATGATGGATAAACAAGACAGCTACTCACAAACAGCAGAACCACAATGTACAATATTGTTTGCAACTTGTAATTGTGTATTTATATTGATATTCAAAGTACATTTGTTTGAACAAACACAATTTGCAAACCAAGGTAACTTCTAAGAATTAGGTATTCAAAGCAATTTTATACATGTTAGTTGTTTTAGTAGAGGTTTTCATGTCATACTGCTATATTTTGCGATTGCTATTCAGGTGAGATTACATAAGCATTAGGTTTATTTGATGTTGTTGAATTGTGGCAAAATAGCAAGCATTTTATGTTCAGTATATTAAAAAAATTGAAGCATGTCTTGTTTCAGTTAATAATAAATATAAATTAATCTTATGCACATTATATTTATTTCCAACACAGATATGTGCTTTTTAAAAATGTAACTTATTTAATTAATTTAAAAGATGCTTATCACATCTGTCAACATATGCGTCATTTATTTCTCATCACCCAGAACAGCAAGCAAATACTTCAGGTCTAAAAATAGTATAAAATGCATTGGTTAGTGATGAGGCCAATGTTGGCAACACAAAGCTCTTATGAGCTCATGCGTAACAGTCTATCTCACCTCCCTCTTCAGCACTGGTACGGGCACGCACCCACTCTTTTGGTCAGGTCTTGTTTCCTTTTGGGGCGGCTTCTGTCTGACCTGATGACATGGAGGCTGAGGCAGAGCAGTCCCGCTGTCACATGATGTGTCTGTGTGAGTCATATCATGGGACAAACCCTGTGCCTTCTTATCCCTGTGTATGACCTTAGGTGTTGTTCTTGTGTCCTGTTTTATTGTTGGCTGAGCCGGCTGTAGTTTTGAAGCTCTTGGGGGTATCTCAGGTGAGACTTTATTGGATGGACTTCCATTCTGTGCTTTTGCATTTCCTTTTGTTGTCTTACGATCAACTTTTTCTTGACTTGGTCCTTGTTTGCCACCGATACTTTCCACTCGCCTTTTCAAATGTTTAAAAGAAGGTAGCACTGAGGTTGAAGGACTTGAAGAACTACCTTCCACTTCCTTAGAATCCATAAAATGTTTTGACTTTTTTGGAGATTCAGGTAACTCTGAGATTTTCACTCCATTTTCATAACCATTTTTCTCCTCAGGACAAGCTTTAGCTGTGTTAGAGGTTTTAAATGTCTTTACAAAAGTAGCTTTGGTTTGGTGTGTTGTAAACAACTTCTGAGCAGAGTCATTTGCGTGTGCCTCAGTTGAAGGAGTGCTCTCTTTGGCATCTTGACCATTAATTAAAAGTGGCTCTATGGACTCCTTAGTTCCATTAGTGTCTTTGACCTCCTCCACATCGCTCTCCTGTATTCTGGCCTTGACGTCTGTATCAACCTCCTGCTGGCTCTCCTCACTGGTTTCCTCCTCTGTGGAGCTGGGGGCACTGATGTAGCCACCCACAGTGGAGCGACGTTTCCTCTGGGCTCGGTCTGGACTGATGGTCCTTGCCGGTTCCTGGTTTTCCTTCTCTGCCGCCTCCCTGCGTTTGTTCTCAGCTTTTTGTTTGAGTTTGGAAAAGTAGCGTTGGTGGATCTTAAATTCATTCATCTCTCCCACTTCAAGAACCCCAGAGCAGGACACGATGCCTTTTGTGTTAATGGCAGAGGCCTGGTATATTGCTGCGTCCTCTTCAGCGCAACTAGAAGAAAAAAATTTTTTTTACAAGAAAATAAAAATAAAAATAGTCTAAAAGAATTTACTGGTGATGGTATGCTAACATTCACTTACTTGTATATGTGCAGGGAATGATTGTGACCATTGCGGAATATTTCATATTTTGGTAAACCACAGTATCTGTCTAATTGAATGTCATCCTTATACCAGGTGACTTGAGGTGCAGGGTACCCTGAGGAAAACAAAACTCTATAAACGTCATATAATGTGAAGTACATTATTTACTGGCTCTTATTGGTACTGAACCAAGGCTTCTAAGAGTTTCTGTGACTAATTCTCAGAGCAAGCATGCTTACCTGTAACGGCACATGTGAACTTGACATTGCAGCTCTCGGACACAGCTTTGGACTTAAGCGTTACTTCAAAGAAAGGCTGAGTCTCTTCTGTTAACTGAGCAATGACACTGCACAGAGTGCTCCTAACATAAATAAAAGGATGGCAGACAGACATTATGATAAATTATGTCTCATTTTCATAACATTATTCAATTATGTTTATTATTTATTTTTAAATTAAAAATAAAAACAGTTACTTGCATCTTTTGCATGGATTACTTACAGAATACAGCTACCTGCAATGTATGTCTACTGTTTATGGTCTTGTTTATTGTGTGTTTGTTGTGACCGCAACTGTAGTTACAACTGTATGTTGTGTCTGTTTATTGTCTATATATGTAATTGTATATGTTATGTTGTAACAGCAACTGTATTTTCAACGGTTTGTTAATAAAATCATCATCATCATCATCATCATCATCATTATGACAAGATGCATTAATAATGTAAAACATAATTTATCTACATAATGAATCAAATCAATCCATGTCAGAGATGATAAACAAGTAAACTAGTTTCCTTCAAGCACAATTTTAATGGCAAGGAAATAAAGCCCACCTCTGGCACAGCTATGCAGCGTCAGTGAAATGTTTGTAAACTGTGGTGCAAGATTTTGTCCTGAGAGGAGCTCTGCCAGATTTACTTTTATGATTTATGATACTGCCTGATTAGCAATGTTGTTATCTTATTATATTTTATTATTACTCTTTTTGAACATAATAATCATGTACTCATGTGTTCCTCATAAAGAATGATAAAGAATAAATTGAAAGCAACCACTAAATATTTCTTTTCATTCCATCTTCACACAGTGTAAACTGTAAAGCGTCAAGAAATGAGAAAGGATGGATGTGAGCATGCATTAAATCAACACATTATATGGTGCTTTTACGTGATGTGCACTTAATCCATGTCTGGTGTAACCGTATTGGGCCGCTGCACATTAAACGGACACTGTTACACTTCAGTGAATGTTGTCAGTACTAAGGCTAACAGCACAAGACAGTAATTCCTGTAATCTTTACATGTAAATTACAGAAAACAGTCACAGTGATCAAAACAACAAATATTTTTCATAAAAGGACTGTGTGGGTGTCGAAATAATGTCAATCTAAAATGAAGGCTTTCTGCATGTAAAATTATAGGCTAAAAAATACATTACTCAAAAAAATAAAGAAGGAATAATTGCTGTGGGTAAATTATAGCCAATTGTAAATGCATTTTTTCCCCACTACCGCTTTATTAGAAGATCGCTTGATGTGAAGTGGGCCCCACACAGCATTACTGACATGCTGTTCTTAATCAACACTTTATTTAAACTCTGGTGACCATGGTAACAAACAAAGAAATAAGATACGTGGGCAAATAATAGGTTTGGATAAAGTTTCTTTTGTTAAAGCACTATGAAACGTGTTAGCACTAAGTCATTATTTGTGTTTATATTATTGTGTTATTGTGTAATCACTGGACTTGTACCTGTTCTCCGGCCTCACGTTGGAGAGATAGCTGCACCCGGGGGACCGACTGCTTCCACTCACTTCTATCCCATTTAGGGGTCTCCCATTGCCAGACAGGGAACGGTTTATTGTCCTCCGTGAACCCATTTCCATCAAATTAAATCCAAATACTCTACAAAAAAAAGTTATGTTCCAAAACAGAACGCCTAAAAATAAGACATGTGTCATTTTTACAGTTTAAACAATCTATTCAAAGTTTTAGGCAATATTTCAACTATTGTTTTTGTCTCGTCTGTAATAGTAATGTTATTAGATAAAGATATGCTATGTCAATTAAATCAAAATGACTTACCATCCCAAACTTTCTTCCCTCCTTTGACAGATACCCCAGAGCACTGACTTAGGCAATGAAATTTCCAATCAAACATGAGCATGCGTAGGCTGCTGCACTATTTATAGTTGGCCTGCAAATAGGCACAAGAGCACATCATACTTTCCAAAAGTTACCATTGGACCATTATTGTATGTCTCAACAAGGGGTAAACACCAGTTTACGGATAAAAAGGCTAAATAGAGTAAAACGTTTAAAAAATAAATTGCAATAGTATGTGACTGACAACTGAACAGAAATGAATATATACTATAAATCCATCTAATGACAATGAAATGAGCTACTTTTTGTTTAGAATGTTAAGCACATAAAAGGTTGAATGCAATATAATATAACATAAAAGGATTGTTTTAAACATAATCTCAGCACCGAGATTATGTTCAAAACAAGTCAGCGGCTCTGTGGTTTACATTGTAATCATGTGGCAGACAATTATGTTGGAGTGCCCTAGAGGAAAAGCATTGGAAATAGTACATCCTAATATAGGCAGAACATGATGTGTGCCAAAGAGACATGGACTTTTATCTGGACACAAGCATGCATGCAACAGGCACACAAGATGGGATACCATTTACATACACCCTATTAAAAACACAGTCATATAGATGTGTACTTACATCCTGGGTTTAGAGTTGTTTATGCCATTGGTCAGCAGTCCTCGTCTTTGTAGATGGAAAGCCTCAGATTGAACTTCATTTCCAGAACAAGAAGTCAGTCTACAGAAAGATGAAAGCATAACAGTGTGTGGAAACACTATGGGGTCCAAGCGGCTGGCTGAGCTCATTATGTTAGACAGTAGATCCTCTAAGCCTGCAGCTCTTTGGAAAGGGGTACCCCAGAGATAAAATTCAGCTTTAGTAAATACAGTTACTGCTACTTTACACAGAAACTGGATAAAGTGGACATTGTACAATTGGAATATTTTACAAATGCCATTTATTTAAAAATAAAAAAATAAAAAAAATACATAAATAAATAAATAACATTATCAGGGGAACACTGCAAAAAAGGCCTATCAAAAAATAAGAAAAATAAACTCAAAATAAGATCTTTTTTCTCTAATTTAAGTGAAATTATCTGCCAGTGGAATAAGATTATTTTACTTATCAAGTTTACTTAAAACAAGTAAAATAATGTCAATTTGATGTAGTCCTGTCAAGTGAAAAAATCTTAAAATTGGACTTTTAAGATTAATTTGCTTAATTCAAGTAAATTTAACTTAGTTAGATAATCCCTTTTTGCAGTGAATAATTCCATAAAGCTTGACCATTGCTTCATATTTTGCAGTGTATAGATTGTTGTGAGTTAACATGTCAGATTTATTTATTTATTTATTGCATAAACTTATTGTCTAAAAATAAAAAATGTAACCATGAGAAATGGCTAAGGCGATACCTTTTCTGGTTCCTCTTTAGTTTCACTGTGGTATTTACTGAGCAGCTTCCTGGTCTAATAAATTGTGACCTTTCAGCATGTGAATGAACTGTTGGACACAGTCCTTTGCTTTATCCGTTATATGCGAGATAACAATTGCAATGTCCATTTATATTGTCATGGAGTTAATGTCATCCATGTACATTGTGAGATAATATGACTGCGATATTTGAATAATTAACCACTTCAATATCTCTGTATAAATAGTGTATTTTAGTGAAAGTATTAATTTGTCTCTTGTTTATGACACAGTAAGTGTTTACTGTAAGTACTGTACTGTTCTTGTCTATTATAGAAACAGATAATGTTTAATGTTAATGTATCACAAAATCATATTATTATTAAATCAACCTACATATGCTGCCATGTAGTCAAATGAGCCAAGCCATTGTCAAGCAGTGATTGTAAGTTTAACGATAAAGTTTCCCATGAAGGATATTAAATCCCATGAAAATTGCACTTTAAATAAGCCACATAAATACCTTTGGCATTAGAACACACTGTTCTTGCTCTGTACAAAACCCTTTTACAAAATATGTTTCCACATAGACACTACAGCATTGCACTGG
Source organism: Rhinogobius similis (assembly GCA_019453435.1). Taxonomy (NCBI): domain Eukaryota; kingdom Metazoa; phylum Chordata; class Actinopteri; order Gobiiformes; family Gobiidae; genus Rhinogobius; species Rhinogobius similis. The sequence goes on along the minus strand of CM033621.1, from coordinate 18,265,185 downwards.
TATAAAAAAGCAAAAACAAGTATAACTACAATTTAGAGAATCATCACCCAAGAAATTTATTTTTACCTACTCATCACTGAGGATAACTTATGGACATAAAATAAAAACTTGTGAAATAGGGACAACTGTTGAATGAATGAAATGAAATTATGAGCCTGGCAGTCAGATTCATGAATGAAAAGAAATTACAGCAAACGATTTCTGATACACAAAATCTTGGTGTGTTTGTGAGCCTTATAATGTTATGACATCATCATCTGGATATTCACACCAGTGTCAGCTCCAAGGAAGCAGAAACAGGAGAAGACCTAACCCCCAAAGACAGCTGTGTGACCCGCACAGCACACACACTCACAAATGCAGCAGGACTTTTATGCAGCACTCTCGACTCACATTTCCCCAAACAAACAGAGGTTGTAAACAAACGCTGCTGTTTTACAATGGTAGAGCCAAATTCAATAGATTGTGTGATCTATTGAATTAGTGATCAGTTGATTTACAGTACAGCCTAAGTGTGTATAATCAAGAAAAAATATGTGCATCATATACATTTTCTTTTGTTTTTATAAATGATTATCTGTTTGGTTACCGTTATAACTCATTTGTCAGTGGATCTTATTCATTAATGGGACAACGCCTGATAATGCAACACAGAGACAGAGACAGAGTGACATCTAGTGGTTTTAGGCAACAAAACACGGAAATAAACCAGCAGTATTTATTGTAAAACACTTAAAATAAGAAAAACAAGTAGAAACACGGTACAGAAAATGATTTAAAGAAATTTGTTTGTGAAAAAATGTACACCACACACAATTTAAGACCTCTAACAATAATAATAAAATGTGCATATGACTGCTGCTTTGGGTTATCTCTGTTTTGCTTTTTTATTCAGCATGTCCATGACAGATGGTGCTCTGCGTTTCACACCTGCGTAATACAAAAAAATGACATTAGAGAAAGAATAAAGCAATTAAGTTGTTAATAATACATATATTTTCCGATACCTTGTTTTTTGGTGGGTGGCTCAGGCTTATCTGCTGATCTCTTGGCATAGGCTAACTTCATTCTCTGAATATTCTTCTTACTGACAACGTCATGCTCTATGAGAGGCTTTGGATAGTCTATGCCAATAATGCATCCTGCTGCCTGCTGGACACTGCGAGGAGCTTTCCATGGCTCATAGATGTACTGAGGTGGAAACTTTTTCAGTAAAGGCAGGTACTTTCTGCAAAATATTCAATAAGTAACACTATTTATCAAATGGGCATGTATTTTGACCCCTTGACCTACTTGATATAATCTCCATTTTTGTCTGTTTTCTTGCCAAATGCTATGGGGGAGTAGACTCGGAAAAACTGGTGGAAGAAGGTACTTGCTGAGAGCCACTGCCAGTTCCCGGCATTCAAAGCCCAGTCTCCATCCAGCAGAAGCTCCTCAAAAACCTGTGCAAATTCACAGATTATCTCCGAGAACTATTCTCTTTTTTCCAATTGACAATTTCATCACGTAGAACATTGTTTTACACCTTTTGTCCTTCCTCCCAGCTGATCCAAAGGTCCCCTCGGGTGAGAAAGCAGGCAACGGCATGTCTGGCCAAGTGGTGAATCCACCCCTCTGTCCTCAGCTGAGTCATAATGGCATCGATGAATGGAAAACCAGTTCGAGCCTTTGAAAAAACCAAAAACTACATATTAAATAAATAAATATATATATATATATATATACATATATATACACATATATACATACACACACACACACACACACACACACTCTTTGCACTGATTTGGATATAGAAGTGTGTGCATAATTAACTTTATTAATACCTCTCTCCAAGCTGCCAGGAATTCAGGATTTGTGTCCCAGTCCACCTGCGTACATACAGGGTTGTCTTTCATCTTGTTGAAGTTGGGGATGCCTAAACTGGCTGTGTAGAAAAACTCCCTCCAAAGCAACTGACCATGTAGAGAAACTGGAGGGGACGAGTGCTTCTTCTGCAATAAGCACAAAGGGAAAGGAAAATCACAAGGTCTGTATCTGTTATCACAGTTGACCACCTCTGATGATGGTGCTTACGCCTTGATAAACCTCTGCCAGCCTCCACCAGAAAGTGCGCGCAGACAAGCAGCCAAATGTGACATAAGGACTGAGGACAGTGGTGCTCGGCATCAGAGAGTTTGGAGAGGTCTGGGGTTTTTCAAAATTACACACCCATTGCTCAATTAAAGGAAAGAAAAAAGATACATGAATACAAACTTGGTACATAGATCACAGTTTTATCATCTACTGCATAAGGCATTACAGTTCTTTTCATGTGCTCATCGAGCCTTCTCAAAGCCTCCACTTCTCCTCCTGGAAAAAGCTCCTCGGAGACGGATGAGATGTCATGACCCAGCTCATCGAGTTTAGGAATATAGTACTTCTCCTCATGATCTTCAGAGGATGGGCTACTCACGTCTATAACAGAAGAGATGCCTTGTCCATGAGTTAACATATCATTTAGAAGATGTTATGTTGTAAGTGTTATCTTACATTTCATATCATCCATCGTAGGAGCAGGAATTGGCTTTTTGGGTGAACCAAGGTCGCTTACGATGGCTTGCATTCGGTTATAGGTAAGAGGAGGCTTGCCATTGTTTTCCTCGATTATTCTGCAAGATTATGCAAATGAATTACTAAATTGAAGGCAGCGACATGGTCTAGACTCAAAAATCTAAAAACAAACCTGTTAATGTCAAAGAGGGTGTGTGAAACTTTATAAATCACTTTAACATCATGTTCCTTTGCCAGCTTTGTCACAGTTTGGTCCCGGCTTAAACTGTAAGGCTCTGTGTCATACTCATAAGTCAACACTGTTACTTTCCACTTCTTAAAGAGCTGGGGGAACACATCCTCAGGTTTACCTCTGACAACAAATAGCCTAAAATAGATACAAAACAGAAACAGCATTTCTTAATAATGAGTAAAGAGGACAAAAACAGTTAAGTAAATGGTCTGCTATAGTTGCACCTTGAGTTGAGTTTTTTAAGACTGCAATCTAAGTCCCTGAGTGATCCAATGAGAAACTTCCAGCGGTTCAGTCCAAATGTGTTGTTGTGAATGTAAGGGTCCAATACAAATACGGGATACAGCTCCTTACAATCCTTCAGAGCTGCGATCAGCGCGGGGTTATCGTGCAGCCTGAGCCCCTTGCGGAACCAGTGAATACATGTATGAGACATGCTGATGTTCCTGCACACAAAAAAACGTAATGTTGTCTCATAATGGTAACGTGATGTGAGCGATGTTCAGTTTTGAACAATATTTAAAAAAAAATTGGACACAATTATCTATTGCATGAATGCATTGCATCCGAGTAACATTAGTTTATAACACCTTAGTGAACGTAACTCGACATGTAAAAACAAACTGGCCAAATGTTGGACAATAGACATGTTTCGCCAGTTAAGTAACAAAAATGTGCACTAAATGAACTTTACCTTTAAGAATGTGTTGGCGTTTGTTGTTGGTGGATCAGTTGCTTAACCGCACGTTGCAGTGTTTGGTAACATTTCACGGCGAGTGTTACAAAAGCTCGGAAGCTTCCCCCTCGAAACGTAGCAGCTGCTCGTCCAATCACGTCGTCTGTTTTTATGGTGCTACTACCACTTCTCCACCAGAGGTCGCCCCGTCACTGCAAATGCGAGGAGGAAATCGCTCTGCTTTCAGAGCTCAAAACCGAACAAAATGGGTTTTTTAAAAGGGGTTCAGTTCATTTTAACATGTTTCGGGTCATCATTTACAATTAAGGTTCATTTCCAACCATAATATAACAACGGTAGATTTTTTTCTGTTTTCTACGAATGACCTCAACTTATCATGCTGTGAGTCTGTATCCCGTCGTAGCTCGCCGTGATCGTATAGTGGTCAGTACTCTGCGTTGTGGCCGCAGCAACCCCGGTTCGAATCCGGGTCACGGCATTGTGGAACAATGTCACGGCAGACGGGAATCTTTTTGTTGTTAGTAAAAATGTCTATGGCAGTAGTGACAAAATTCAACATTCAGTTTTAATCGTCACGATCACGTTAAACTGCCTTTGGAAACCGATCTACCATTGTCGACAAGCGTTTAGTTTTCAAGTAAAAAAACAGTATAGACCTTCACTGCTATGTTCACCTGCTCACATACTCTAAAATGTACTAAAATGTACATTTTAACCATTAAACAAATTTAACCATTAAACAAATTTACGTCAGTTCAGTGTTAGACGATAGATTAAGAAGATAAACAGTGTTAATCGTCAGTAAACCATCGGCAGTACAATACAAATAAAAATATGCTGCTACTCACTCGCCACCTTCTTATGGATCCACTACTTTTTTCACGACTTTCTGCACTTAATAAAAATCGTTCGAGTGTCTGCAGTTCTGCGCGCTTTCTTGGATGGGGGCAATTTGGCGAAGCTTTCACGTTTATCGGAAAATACAGTTACGCTTATTTAGGCCTGCAATAATAACACTAGATTTAAACCCATCAAGGGCAGTCCAAATCACGTCATGAGTGAAGAGCGAGTTAAAGCTTGTGACCATAGTGGAAGGATTTAGGCTGCAATAAGAAAGTACACGCCACGGAATTTCTACCTAACATTTCCGAACAGGTTTTCTCCACAATATCCCACAGCCTTTGAACGCATCACCTTGGCCATTCAGCTGTCTGCCTGTGCCCAGCATCCAGAGCAGCATTGGCACGGCCAGAGGAGCGGGAAGGTGTGGTGAGGGGCAGACCCTTCAGCTGGACCGCCACAGCAGACCAGTGACAGTAAAGGCTGCTCTCCTTCATTTAAACCTGCACTCGTGTGTTATCTTTTACCAGCGGGTGCATCAAATGGAGACGAAGCACCGCAACAGCCCACTATTGCCGCCGCTGCCCCTGGCCAGGTGTTGGACCACAGACGAGGGACATCGCTAAGGTGCGAGGGGTGGAAAAAAAAGACTGGTTTGGTGTCATCTCGAGAGCGCAGGAGCGAGAAGATGCTGAGCCGCCTCATGAGCAGCAGCATCAGGAGCCTGGACCGTGAATATAACTGCACTGTAAGGCTGCTGGACGACTCGGAGTACACCTGCACCATACAGGTCAGTGATCGGATCTGTGAATGTGCTGGACGTGTTCGTGATTGGCTGACCTGTGTGCGAAGTAGTTGTCATTCCAGTCACTTGTGCTGTATTTGAGGACGTTTACTGCTCATAGGCTACAGTCAGATCTTGTCCTCTGCCATCCCAGAGACACTGTTTTCGTCATGCAGAGAAACGAGATCCCATGACTGCATGAGCTTGTGTTGCGTAGCAAAATCAGGACGAGTAGACTACCAGGGTGCAGGTGCAGGTGCTGCCTCTCTCTGCTTTGCTGTCGAAATTCATTGAGCTGGACGAATTATGAAACAAAATGTGCTCTGATTTTAAAACATTTCACTGACAGAAGACAGCATCCAACTTAATCCAACAGTGAATCATTTCCTGTGAGGTCATAAGAGACGTTTCATGGACTATCATTGAACAAGCTCTTAACGTGTTGGCCCGAGAGACACACAGTTTGTAATGTATTAGTCTGCAATAGTACAATGAATGGAAGTATGTAATTCTTGAATTAAATGGGTAAGATACATAACAAACAGTACAAATGCACTAAATGTGTGTTAGTGTGAGAAGACACTGCGTTTGCTGTTGTAAATGTGCTTGTTGACCTGTCCTTGTGTTTTGTTCTTCAGTCAGGTTTATTCATTGGCCTCTGTTGCAGTGACAGTGCTGATTTATATTCCACTGAGGCTCACTGACTCACTTAGTCCACTGCAGACTTGTAGGAGACATTTGTCCATCTTCAGCACCTTCAAAATCAATTGTGTTATTGACAGGAATTAAGACAAGTCAGGACCAGAGTCCGTAAATGTGTTGTCTCTGTAAGTAACCAAAATGAATTGGAAAGGATATTTTCCAATAATCCTAGAATTTAGCACAGTGTAGAAGTGTAGGCCCACTCTTCACCCGTTTGTCGCTCACACTGTGTCTTTGATGACGTTTGAAGGTGACAAAACAAAAGCACCATCTCCAAAGTAATTCCTTCAGTTTGAAACAGTTCAAGTGAACAGGGCCCATGAGACAGATCAAAGTGTGTACACACCAGCAGTCTGTCTGTTCACAAGCAACACTTGTTACATAGTGTGGGGCTATCCTGTTTGCAAGGACCACTACTCTGTTTTATGGAAATGCAAAGTATAGATTTCTGGCCCATAACATCCCATGTTTATTACATGTTTTTAAGGACTGGGTCTGTTGTGCATGTTAGATGATAGTTAGATGATTTATCCTGTCATGAGTTATGAGAGTCTATGGTTATGAGCTAGGTCTCTGGTCAGGATATGCTGAGTCCACTCTTTAAGCAGCACCATAAGAGGCAGGAAAGCTGAACATGAAGGAGTGGGGACCACGTGTCAATCATCAATGGATTGTGTTTTTCTTTTAAAACATTCTTAAAAGCTAATAATACAATGTTAGGAGGGGGATTATCGCTAATGTATGTCCAATACAAATGCAATTTATACAAGAAGATTTCATTATTAAAATATACAATTTATAATAATAATCTTCATTCACCCTACAGTTCTATTTGAATTGAATCTGAAGTCATTGCATGTGGCATTTCACTTCACATCAGGACGTTCACTGGATGGGTCATTTCTGTGTGGAGTTTGTATGTTCTTGTCTGCGTGGGTACCAGGTACTCTGGTTTCCTCTATTTTCCCAAAATCCATGTGGCAGCTCAGGACCATCAGTCTCTATATAATTCTGTTGTACAGCTTGAATGAAATAGAGCAGATTTACTAAATCGCTACAGTCCCATCAAACGATACTCTGCATGATGTAGAGTCCAGATGCACTAATTATTCCACTTTGGCATAGCAGTGGTGGTACAAAGCTGTAATTAGGTTAGAATCCAAAGAAGCAACATAATTTGTATAATTGTGCATTATAATAACAACAATTGCCTACAAATAATCAGGTCATTTTCCTGTTTAGAAAGGATTAAGCCGATTAGAGTACTATGGGATTCAAACCATGCACAGTCCGGTAGCTCACAAATTACCCCTGTTGGATGTAGCTTGAGTTGCAACTGTAAATGGTGATACCACATTACTATTTTTTCACTCTTGTGCCTGACCTAGAAACATTGTAGCGTCAGCTGCAAAAAGGAAATGCAATGGATTTTTGAGTGTTGGATCTCCTCACCTCTCGTCCTCTTGTCCCCAATTGTTTGTTTTAATGTTGATGTCCACAGAGGAAGTTTTTTTAACGGTTTTGTAACTATTTTTCCCTTCCATATCTTTCCGAAAACTGTATAAAATTTATCAAGGTGATGGTGCTAAGTTACAAGTAAGAGCAATTGAAAACTAGCACGTAATTTGCGGGCATGTGCAAGTGATTTATCATTTATTTCATCACATTTATCACAAAACTATCCGATTCCCAGCAGTGTTTGTGCACTGTTTGTACTCAAGGAAGAAAGGGTGTATTATGTGATTGGAAGTGGCAATAACATGACACAACATGCTCTAAATAAACACAGAATAGGACTGTGACAGTCCATGTTAAATCTGCATAATTTAATTTGCCACATCGTATGCTATGGTGTGCTTCATGTCTAGACATGCTGCTACTTCTGGAGCTCATACAGAACAGAGTAATTGCTTTAGCGATCAGTTCTGTCATAAAGTTGGCTGTGTTGTGTTGCTGTGGGACTTTGGGAGAGCTGTGTTGCATACGCAGAATATCCTTGGTCGTGTTGTTTTACTTTAGGTTTGCTGCGACTAGATATTAATGAAGAGAGCTGCATGTTCATGTGGTGCGTTGAGGTATTGTTGTGGTCTGTGGTGTGTCTCTTGTCTCTTGGGGTCTGCAGCCTTCATGTGTGGTAGTCATGAGACTGGGGGTGGATGCTCGTAGCCTGGATAGCCCTGTGGCTCTTTCGCCTGTATCCTTCAGTAAGAAAGTACGTCTAGAATTGCTCCAGAGAGAATTATTGTCCTCACACTGGTAGCTTCTTACTAACTAGACCAATTGCAGCAGGTGACAGGGCTTTAAGTGATACTTTTGACACCTCAAAAATAGTCAAAGAGTGAACTGCTGCTATGGTTTGTGACACTGTAACTATTTAGTATCAATCTGGCACGAGCCAGGTTAATTACATTACATTACAGAATTACATGTTCTCAGTGAGGCTGAATTAAACATTTAAATAATTCAATTTAATATGTTCTCAGGCTTCTCAGAGAAGAGCCCAATTTAACAACATTCAACAATGAACACTGCTTGACATGAGTTGTAATGACTAAGAAAATGCCCGCTAAACCACATGGGCATGTGCTGGATGATACTGTACTGTCAATGTAGTGCTTCTACAAAGCTTTTAAAGCTTCTGCTGTGATTGAACATGTCCAAACACACTCAGTGGAAACATATTTCAGACATATTTTCATTTTTCATAAGGTAAAATTGTCTTGGTAAAACAATGGGAGTTTGTTAGACTTCCTGGGCGGCTGGAACTAATGATTATTTTAGTGGTAGTTTTTTGTTTGGTCAACTTGCCAACTTATCCCATATTATTTCTATTGTAAATTTAGACTACATTATCAAAAGGTAGAAATGGGGATTGAAGGCTTTAATGTAATATAGATCCAAATCAGAAATTGTTTATTTGTCAGAAACTGTCTATATTATAATTGTGGGACATGACATTGACAGGCATGTGTTTTAGAGCCTGACTCTATTAGAATTACTTTGTCCTCCTATTACTAGGTGTCTAGGAGGAAATTTGTTTCGTTACTGACATGCAGCTGACCAGCAGGAGAAATACAGGTTCAAAATAAAATAGAAAATTAAATTAAACTTATTAAAAAAGAACAAACTAATTAAAAATCAGTACCTCATTACAATAGAATAATGGATTAAATAGAACAGATATGTTTTTTTATGAACTAACGAAATGTATCAACTAAAAACGTTCATATTAACTTATCTTATAGAGTATCTATTATTACTAAATGCCCAGTTTGAAGTACAATGTTTTTACAATATTTTTTATTGTGGGCAAATGACAATTAGTTGATTAATCGTCACAGTCCTACTTTATTCCACCATCGATTGCTTCTATCAAACAGAATGAGTATTATTTTTATGTTTGTAGAAATTGGACAATATCCTATCCAATAGTCCAGCAGTAATATAAAACAGCAGATTTTTTTTCATATCTAATGTTTGAGTCTGGTCGTCCTGAGGAAAATTGTAAAATTAAAAAAATGTATAAATATGTCATGAATTAGGCTAATTCCTTTCGTCCTGTTGATTGTATCGCTGAGGCCTGTGACTCATCCGCCGTGTCCATTTAAACGGCATAAAAAACAAACTTTTCAAGGTAATTGAATATAATAGCTGCAGCACAACTATACTCTATATAAGCAGTAGAACTGCGTTTGCAAATTGCATTAAAATTTGTGTATATTATTATATTAATATTTATATATTTTCCCTTCTCACCCTCCAAGGGTGGTCTCATCTATCTCTGAGCTCGGGTCCTGGGCCAGAGGCCAGGGTTCGTCTGATGTTCCTCCAGGGATCTGCTGTAGCCACTCCTCCAGTTTGGGGGTCACTGCCCCCAGTGCTCCGATCACCACAGGCACCGCTTTGGCCTTCACCTTCCAGGCCTTGTCCAGCTCTTCTCTGAGCCCTTGGTATTTCTCTAGTTTCTCATGTTCCTTTCTCCTGATGTTACCATCACTTGGTGTTGTCACGTCAACCACAACGGCCTTCCTTTGCTCTTTATCCACCACCACGATGCCTTGTTGGTTCGCCATTACCATTCTGTCAGTCTGTATCTGGAAGTCCCACAGGATTCATGCAGGAGTCATTCTCTACCACCTTTGGAGGGGTTTCCCATTTTGACCTTGGGGTTTCCAGTCCATACTCTGCACAGATGTTTCTGTGCACTACACTTGGTTATGGTGATCCATGTACACTTTCCCTGCAGCATCTTACACCCCGCAGTTATGTGTTGGACTTTCTCAGGAGCTTCTTTGCACAGCCTACACCTTGAGTCTTGTCTGATGTGGTAGATCTGGGCCTCCATTGCTCTGGTGCTCAGGGTCTGCTCCTGTGCAGTCATGATGAGCCTCTGTGTAGACCTTCAGTCCAGCCCGCTCTAGTCACTAGTAGGATTGCCTTCCCTTGCTTAGATCAGATAATATCGGCCATTCTCAAGGTGGTGTGGCCATTTTGATTTCGGTTCAACTATACTGTTTTATTGTGCTACTGTGTTCATTTATCACAGCTACTAAACACTAAATTTTCAAACCTGATTTTGACACTAAGGAAAATACCTGATTTTCAATACCAATTTTGAGACCCCTATAAAAATAAAAAAATTATATATTTTTGGAGTCAATGTTTTAGACAATTGATTGACAATTTAAACACAAAATAAGGGTACTTTCTTTGTTAAACACTGCTCTTATACTATTCCTGATAAACATAAACATTTTAAAATCGTTCACAAAAGGTCAAACTTTGGTTTGTTAATGTAATTTATTTAGGATCAATTCTTGTCCATATGAGCATCTAGTTTCGTAGTTTTAGTATCAGTTTTAGTATCAGTTTATCACTGATTCTGACTTTTAACAACCCTAATTGCAGCACGTATTCTGTATGACCTGATTCTTAGAAATGGGTTTGTTGGGCAAGATTATCTTTCTGTATATAAAAAAAGTTTTTTATCGTTTATTGTTTTAATTCTTTTTTGTGGCAATATTGTAATTCAAAACCTTTTGTTGTGACAGGTGTATTTAAGATGGGATTAAACCATAGCTAAAGTAGGTCTAAACAAGCACCAATGTAGATCAAATGTTTTCTAAATCAAACTAGAACAAACAGCAGAAGTCGCCACCAGTTGTAGAGGCACCACTGCTTGAGAAACACTGTTCTAATGTAGCAGACACTCCTCCCTTACATCACACAGACCACTCCAAACCCTCCTCTCTTTTAGCTCAGCAAGTGTGGTGTTTCTATTTTTAAACACATGCTATAGCGGAGCCTCTGTGTGTGCGGAATATTAAGCAGATCTTCTGTTCTCTAAAAGCCGCTTTAACTGTACTTCATGGACAGTTGGACACACTTAACAAGCTAAGGAGCACTTGTCTTCTGCATCCAACTTTCTTGTGTTCTTTGAAGCAAACACTCTGGCTGATACAACATAAACAGACACTGAATCGTCTATCAAACGTTGCTTCCTCTCTGGCCTGTGCGTGGTGAGATTGCTGCTGAGGACTACTTTGCAATCCTATGACGACTTGCTGCTGTTGGCTTTTGTGTGTGCTTTATAGAAAGGGGGAAGGAGGGAGAGGCAGCAGGTCTGTCTGGCGCGAGGGAGCTCTGTGTGTCTTGTTCTTGGCTCTCACAGTGGTGGACAGCTTGAGAGTGAATCACAAAGAAAAACACTTCCCTATGGTTGGTATGTGGTCACAAAATGCAATTGAAAATCAAGCTAATTCTGGGTAATATGGCAAAAAAAAAAATTGTGTGTGTGTGTGTGTGTGTGTGCGCGTGTGTGCATATATATATATATATATATATATATTGATCGATCATGATTTTTCATATATTCTTTTAAAATTAAAACGTAATGAACAATTGAAAGGTGTACACACACACACACACACACACACACACACACACACACACACACACACACACACACACACACACACACACACACACACACACACACACACACACACACACACACCAGTTAATCTAATCAATCCAAATGTATTCCCCCCAAATCCTCTGCAAACCACACGCTTCTGCCACTGGACTGCCTGAGAAAAAACACCTCAAGTCATTAATTGTGATCTGCAAATAATTTGATCACGATTCAGTTAAAATAAGTTTAATTGCACACCTTATATGTAAAAAGAAAATATATTTTTTTTTGTTGGTTGGTCAGTGACATTTTAATTATTATTTTTTTAATTTACACTGGGAAATAGCTGCAGCATTTTCTTGTGTGTAAAATTTGCTGTGTTTTATGCCAAATGTTATGCGCGCCGGAGGCAGCTCAGAAGAAAGAACAGTGACAAACTGCTTTGGCTGGATTGTTAAGGTTTTTAAACTTCATAAAAACAGATTTTTATTGAAAATTAATCACAGACATTAATACTATACAGGTTATAAATCAATTTAATCCCTAATTTTTCCAGGCATGTTCCATTGTAGAACGTGTTTCAAAGGTAATCCAAAGTCATTCTCAATCGAAAGAAAGTCAAAACGTCTTGGTTTTCAAAACAGTGTCGAGATGACTACCTTTGAAACCTTTTCTACGATATACAGGTCATAGAAATCCGCTTTATACTTTTCTTTCAAAGGCATTAACAAGCTTAATTGAACGATAACTTTACTTGGAAATCTTGGTAGCACTTTAGAATAATTCCTCTTTTTCCTGCCTTAGTAAAGCATTAACAAAGTAGTTTGTTAACTACTATTAAATAGTTGATTCAGCATGATTCAGGATTAGTAACTACTTAATAAGGTTAGGGTTAGGGTTAGGGTTAGAGCTAGGAATTTGGGTTAGAGTAGTTAATAAGCCTGAATAATTCCTGAACAAATTCTTTGTTCACTATTAATTAAGTCTTCATTCATGCTTTACTAAGACAGGAATAAGGGGAGTTAAGTGTTACCGAAATCTTTAAGAATAACACAAAATGCCTCCAAATGTTACTTTTAGTTGGGTTTGGCCTGGTTTTTATTTAAAGCACCAGCCTGTGTTGGCTGTTGATGAGACTGTCCCTCTTTGTTCAAAATCACACTGTGCTACCTAATTTTCCATCATCTTATTCTCCCGTTTTCTCGCAAAGCCCCATCTGAATATTAAACAATCTCATCAAAATAATAAATGGATTCAGTGCCGGCATTATTGACTCTGCAGAGCACTGAGCATCGCACAGCACTGACGCATTTTCAACATCTCTGTGAAGCTTTTAGTGGCATTTTTTAAACTAGGCTTTATTTATCTTTTATACTCTAGATGTTTAATAACCGCCAGACAAGAGATGATTAATGACTTCCCACACAGACACTTAACAGTAATATCTTATGCATTATAAGAAGTCAATGAGCTGTCTTCTTTGTGGTGTTGTCATAGCCCAGTGACTTTCCATTGCCCTTGGATTTTTGGGAGATAGCTGGGGAGCTCACCATGGCAACAGGATTATTACATCACTGCTCCCCCGTCGCTGGCGTCAAGCCGGTGTTTGGCCGAGCCGTGCCGCAGCTCTAGATACTCAGAATACCTGGACGAATGCCATCACTGAGTCCAGGTATGTCTCGTTATACCTGGAACTTTTAGTAGGACATTTACAGAGCCATACGGTTTTATTTGGCGGCTCTCTTGTGGCTTGTGCCGTGGGGAAGGTTAATGGGGCTAGCATGTTGTTAACCCAGTTTGTTCCAGGTTAGGTCCCTGTGGAAACATACCATAAAGGACTACATAAAAGTAGCCTAGAGTCATGTGTGATGAGGACTTTTGGATTTATAATTAGCATGAGCTCAGTTGGTTTTAATCTCATTTCATGCACAATTAGTTTTGAAGGACTTGGGTACACCATTTTCCATAATTTTTATACAAGACGAGTATACAAAAAATCATTAATTGTAAAGTGAAATGCTTAAATTACAACATTATTATTTATTGTTTTATCAACCTAGAGAAATTAGAGATGGGCAATAGAAATTTAGATAATATTGTGAATACTGTTTTGAAGATAAGCGACTTTTGAATATTGAGTATATCATTTTAGTTAAACATGCTGGAAATATCGTATGACAACCCCTGAAACCCTTTCTACGATGGACCACACCTGGACGAATGAGGGTTTACATCGACGAATGCTGGAAATAGTTGATGAAAACAAAAAAAATGAAACAAAATGATACCGTAAACTTTTAAATAAGGGTATTAGGTGATATTCCTTGACTTTTGTGATTAGTTACTAAGCCTGAATCATGTTATGACGTCTTTGTTCATGTTAATTCACCCAAGTAATTGAAAAGTGAAATTATTAAATTAAATTACAACATTCAAGAGAAAATGTTTTGAATATTGACTGTTTTATCGACCCTGCAAGCCATCAAGTTAGAAAATGTATATAACACAGTCTTCGTCCTCATTAACCTAGAATTTAACTAATTATATTTTACACCATATTCTAGAGCTTCGTTATAAACCTGTTCATTTTCAGGCTGGACAAGCAATCCCATAAGGCCGTTGTGTTGGTTGGAAAGGGTCATCATGCCCTTGTCGCCTGACCGACCCCACCTCCACGCAGCCTGTGCAGTGCCTCAGGGTCTCGTCATCAGCAAACGGCGAGGAAGAGGCAGAAGGAGCACAGCAGGAGATGATAGAGAGAGACAGGTCCCGGCCAGGTTAGAGGGAAAATAATGCACCAGACGACCCCCACCTGCCCACTGAGCTGTCCAGTTCACACTGTGCTGAGAAAGGGCAAGATGGGGATGGCGTCAAAACACAAGCACAGTATTAAAAGTGACAATGCAGTGCTCTAAAAGCTTTTCCAATTCAAATATATTTCAATTCAATTCAAATATTTTGTTTATTTTTATTTCAAACATGCATAAACATAAATTTAAAGTCAAAACCAATGAAGAAAACAACATATTCTGATTCAGATGGTCTTTTTCACAGACACAGGGCACCTAAAGAAAGCTAACTTAATTAATTTATAATATGGTTTATAAGTAAATAAATACATACAGGTTTGAAAAAGAGTGAGTGAAAGTAACTTATTTAGTCCCACCCCTTTTCCCCATTGATCAGTAACACATTTTTATGCTTTCTGTTTCTTTATCATTTGATCAAAAATATATATACAATTGCTTTTACATTATTCATTTATTGGAACTCTCATAGTCAGTTTAAAACATCATAAGCTCAATATTAAGATTCACTTCACGGTGCACCATAGGAGCATTGACATTTCAGTGAAGATTGAAATATTAACTGCTTTAGACATGTTTGAAGGATTGCGGTCTCTCCTTTTCACACCTTATACAAATTTAGGAAATATTAGTCTTTCCAAGTACCACATGATCTAAACTATGTACATTCCAGGACCAAACCGGGCTAATTAAGGTCAATATTAGAGCTGATGATCTGAGTAGTCCAAGGACTACGGCTGGGCGATATTCAGTGGTGGAAGAAGTATTGTTGCTTAAACAAAAGTGCACATACAGGTGAAAAAAAATCACTCAAGTAAAAGTTAAGAGTATCACATTAAAAATCTGCTTAAGTAAAACTATTAAAGTACACCCACAAAAATGTACTTTAAAAGAAGTTAAAGCAATTCACACAGATTCAAGGAAGTATTAAAACATCAAATTACGATCCGGATTATTGGTAATCAGAAGCGATTTTCCTGGTCATTTATACAGCTTCATGCTCACTTGGAACTCTAAAAAACAAACTCCTCAGCCAAAAAAAAAATACACTAACTTTTCAGTCTAGTTCAAAAATGTAGTGGAGTAGAAAGTTAAAAAAAAAGTTAAAAGTACCCACTGTAAAATGTACTTAAGTAAAGTACAGAAACAACATTCACCATAATATCTAAATTTCCACCTACCTAAAGGAAAATACAAATAAAATTGATAAAATGATAACACAAGAAATGCACAGGAGTATATCACCAGAAGGAGCTTGTGTAATATATAATCCTGACCCTATAAAGAGACATTTTGGTGTTATCATGTAAAGCTTTTTTTTTTTTTTCATGTACTGCAGACTCCCAACTGCCCACAGGAATAACTGTGAGTGTGAATAGATGTCTGCCACTGTTAGTTTCCTCAATCAACTTCACACTCAGCAGCAGAGACAGTTTCAGCCCCCACGAGCTGTAGACACTGGCAGATGAATCATAAAATATCAGAATAAAGCAGCCCCTAACAGCCTTTCAGATTTTTGTAACCGGTGTTAAATACAATTTGACTGATAAACTTACAGAAACTTGACATTATATGTTTTTCCTTGAAGTCTCCTCTTTTTTGCAAAAGCCTGTGTCAGCAGTTTGACCTCATTCATTAGTCTGAGTTCATCCACAGCCCCTTTGTACCTGGACCTCTTGTGGAGAAAAAGTGCTTACGGTTAAATTCAAGCCCTGCTTCGTTCCTCATTAGCACATGTTTATTTATAGATCGAAGTTGACAATTTATTTTTCATAATGCTAACTGAGTCACTACAGCTGACACACTCTGCTGCCTTTAATAAGCTGAACCATCTAAAATTTTACTCTCTTTTTTTCCACACAGATTTTTTTATTTATCGTTTATTTGATAGAGGGAGATACAACAAACATGATGTAGTGTAATGCTGGAGTCACAGTGTTTATTCAGTGGTTCCCAACTTTTTAGTCTGTACACTCACACTGTGAGTGCCCCCTATGCAAATAAAATTGTTAACTGTAGATGTGTATATTTTGTTGTTTTAATGATACTGATGTCCAAAACAGAAGAATGTAAAATTTAAAGTGTTTCTTTTTATACAAATTCTTTTATAATAAGAAATTAATTTAAATCACCCCCTGGTATACTGGCAAGGACAATAGAGTGCCTTACCCCTAACCTGATCAGTTGGTTTGGAAACACTGGTGTAATTCACAACACTCGTCTGATCAGCGCAGCTTCCTTCCCTCTAGCACGAGAGTCACTGAAGACATTTAGGATGCATCAAAACTCAATTACACCCAATGGATCAATAGCTCCACCAGTGTGTACTTGGTCTAATAACTATAGCTACTAGTCCTGAAAACCCAATTTTCTCTCAATTAACCTGTGTTTTGTTGAACAAGCACACTAACATTGTCTGCTGGGCGGTTTATTCTGAACCATTAGTTGTCTTGACATTTGTCCAATACTGTGGCAGTGGAGCGATGATGGATGTTTAGCCTTCAGTGACTATTACTGACACAACCCTTCAGGCTTCTGTATGTTTGTATAAGAAACTCATTGCCGCATGCATAAGGTTTAGATTCTTTGAAATAATGCCATGGGTTTAAATTGCTATTAATCTGCCAGTCATCCACCATAATGTGGAGCGTAGAGAGGCTTATTTCGCCAGAGTCTGGGATGCACGTGCTGCTTGTGCTGCATACAGCTAATCAGGCTGCTGCCATTTAAGGCGCCTTCTTCCTCAGTGGCACAGGGAGAGGGACACTTATTCTGAGACACTGGAGGAATTTAATTGAAAGGGATGAACTAGAGAAACTAGAAATTAAGTGTTTTCTCAGTGGGGCCTAAGGAAGAACTGGGGTGTGGCAGGATTTGAACATTTATAGCAACAGAAGCATGAAATAAACTGTAGCAAGTTTCTGCTCAGTTTCACCTATGGTCTGTTTGCTTTTGTATTTGTAAGTTTTATGGTTTGTTATTGTCTGATTGTCTGAATTTTAATTTAGTGACTCAGGTGTTGCTTGTTGCTTGTATCAGAGATTTGTTCTGGTTTAAAACAGTATAATGTAGTTTCAGTTCTGTTTAGTTGTCCTTTATTTATTTATTTGTGGTAATTTCAGGTTAATTAAGATTGTTGCACACCATTAGTCGCGTCAAAAATTGACACCAGTGTCACATTTGCATTAAAGGTTTGTTCAGTTATTGAATCATGAATGTGAGAGAAACTATTGAAAACAGAGAGTTTATCAGTACTACTATTAGTTATTAGTAGATGAAAAATATTATGTTTATGATGCTCAGGAATGAAAGCTTAACATCTATAAGTCGCTCCTCTCTCAGACCACTTTGATTCTCCAAAACGTGTGGGTTTGGGAGTTTAGCGTTTATTGTTTTCCTTGGCTGTGAGCTGGTGTCAAGCTTTATCACATCACACCCTCTGAATCAAATATCTCTGCAAAGTGCCAAGTGAAGGGCTGGTCTCACAACATACGAGTCAGAACATATCTCATCAGTGCTCTCACACTCCAGAGCAACACAGAAAAAGCATTACAGGAAATCACCCTTTTTTAAAGCCTAAATACACAAAAATAAAGTTGAAATGTCTTTATCAGTGGACACTCTGTGAGTTTTATGCATTGCTTTTTTGTGACATTCACAAATAGATGTGGTGTTATTGTAGCAACACAAAGCAGCTGTCTCTGTCCAAGGTCCTGAAATTAAAAAAGCCATATCATATGTTCCTATAATATAGAATTTCTCTTAACAGCAAAACTTTAAGATTAGAACATTGAAGCTTTTCTCGTATTGTCATGCTGAAGTGCATTCATCTGGACGAGACCATGGCTGGCATCCTGTGTTTTAATTATTATAATGCACGAGCCTATATTATATCCTTTACAATCCAATCAATTTCATTCAGTCCCTTGGCACTGAGCAGCCTTCTCCAGCGAGCCAAAAGCGAGCAGCTCTGGTGACAGGAACAATGGCTCAGCTCTGAAAATGCCGACACACACAGAGAAGCAGACAATTAGCTGGAGAGATTTGCTGAGGCCTATGAGGACAACTACACCTTGTTCTTATTCTTGTCACACAGCTTTTGCTCCTCAAAACTTTGCTTCCACACAGACCAGACTGCTTGGCATGAAAATAGTTTGTTAGAGAAAATAGGTTAAATAGAGGAAACATTGCAAAGGTTAGACTCAGATTAAAAAATAAAAATAAACTAAAGACATGATGAAGCCAGGACTAAAGGATTTTACTTATGTTTTCTATTGACCACTATGAAAGTCAAAACTCATGCGACTTACTTAAAAGACATGGCTCAGGACCTTTAGGGCACTCTAAAGGAAGGGGAAATGGTCTGTGTTAAAGCATAAAGATGGATTAAACAAAGAAATATTGAATTCTGCTATGACAATATCACCAAAAAAAGCATAATGTTACAATGATCAGATCACAATTAGTTTTTATATCGCCATGTCACTCAGCCCTAGTTCAGCTCTGTCAACATCTAGCGTTTCACCATCCAGAGTGATGCTTTACTATTGTCTTTAGCAATGTCAAGGCGTGTGTGGGTGGGTAATAACCACTTATATCCAGGGTTATATCATAGACTGTATGAGATAAGTATGGCAGCAGCCTGCAGCAACAGCAAAATGCCTCTGTAATGTACTTGGTGCAGTAGGTGCAGAGATCAGGGTCACGACTCGATGCTTTTAAACTTGTGTCGATACAGTTCAAACAATGGCTTTTTGAGGAAATAAAAATAACACACTAGCAACACTGCACTGAACACTTTGCCAAACCTACCATTACCTTGGTCGTTTTAAATATATCAGTTTCATGTAATTTACATTTTGTCTCAGGGTTTTCTCTTTTAAAACATTTGCATAGGGAATTCCCTCAAAATAACGGAGATGACACTGTGGATACAGTACAGTCACAGCCTCTGTGAGCTCATACTAGAGTCTATGACATATTATTGTACATGCTTAACAATCGTGGACTCAGCCAAGACTCCCATTTATCTATTTAAGTCAAACTGGTGAAAAACTAAGTACTATTTTATTGTATTTATTTATTTTATTTATTTTTTATTAAAACGGGCATCAGGTTAAAGGGGAGGGTACTCTATCATCTACAGTATATAAATAAATATAGTTCAGTTAAGACTATCCCGTGTGTGTGTGTGTGTGTGTGTGTGTGTGTGTGTGTGTGTGCGTGCGTGCGTGCGTGCGTGCGTGTGTGTGTGTGTGTGTGTGTGTGTGTGTGTGTGTGTGTGTGTGTGTGTGTGTGTGTGTGTGTGTGTGTGTCCTTGTGATATCCCGGTCAAGGATGGAGCCAGCACAGCAGACACAGCACCTCTTGGACCATTATGACACTGATCACTGACACATTTGAGCGGCTGCTGGGCGAGTATTGCCTCTGTGCACTTTCATCAGACACACTAAGTCTACTTCGGTGCCAGAGCTGAGAGTTCAGTTACAGCTCTGTCCTTCATGTGTATTGTTCCAGCTAAATATATATAAACTAATATCGAGCCAGGAGTTTTAACGTTTTCTTTTTCACAATGAACCAAATGGCTCTGAGCCATGTGATCCATATATTAGTTGCGCTCTCTTAGTCAATCTTGGAGAGCTATAGCAAAGTAATTGGCAGCTAAAGTCCCTCTGGGCATTTACTGCAGTATCTGTATTTTTTGCAGATTCAATCAGCTGAAACTAATTGTTAAATGTATTGTATTGGGATTTGTTTGTATTTGTTTTAGTGCTTAAGTCATCTACTGTTTTGTGTTGTTGAGAGGATGATAAATTTTATATGAAACGTCCCATTTCTTATTTTAACTTTGACAAGCAGACCCTGATACTGCCTATTCTAATCAGCTGTACATGTACATAGTAGATTATACAGTTTGTAGTAGTAGAATACAATCCATGGGTCCAGATACTTTGCCAGTGAACTTTTTCCTGTCTTCATTAGCAGAAATAATCAACAGATTCACTGACTGTTGCTCTGA
This sequence comes from Rhinogobius similis, assembly GCA_019453435.1. Classification (NCBI taxonomy): domain Eukaryota; kingdom Metazoa; phylum Chordata; class Actinopteri; order Gobiiformes; family Gobiidae; genus Rhinogobius; species Rhinogobius similis. The sequence continues at coordinate 18,244,634 of CM033621.1, read as the reverse complement.
GTCTCTGTATTCTTTGTGACATTTCTACAACAAAGACTACAGGAGCCAAGCTTGAGCTTAAACTAGAAAGGATTTGCACAAGTGGGTGCTGTTTGTGAACATGGTGCTGGTTTCTGCGAGTCCCACCGGGCTACTTCAAGGGCTCTAAGATGGCAGTTTGCTGACAGTGAACATCTTTTTAAAAGGCCTGCTGTCGTCTCTCCTTGCCGATTTTCATGACGATGAGAACTAAAAGAATCTGCGAGGTGAAGTCAAGTAGCATTGATGAAAGTATGTTGTTGGTTAATTATATATTGAATGTTTGTGGACAGTTTCACAGTAAAAGAAACATACTTGAGTCTGCACAAGCTTACCTGACTGTGTGCATCATTACTTGTATTATATTCAATGTTGTGTTGTTCAACTTCAAAAATACATTTCTCTTCATAAATTTGCAACCCAATAATTATTATAATAATATATATTTTTAATGGTTAATCATTATCTGAACTATACAGACTAAACCATGTGCCAAATAGCAAATAACCTCGAATAACAAAAAAAAAAAAAAAAAGATCAGTTTGTGATTTTCATCAATAATACAATACAATTTCTTCATAAATGTCTCTATTGTCCTCCATCTAGAAGTCACCAGTCAGTATATTCTCACCTTTATCTGGTTAAAAAAAAATTCAAGATATAAGGAAAATAATTGTTTAACTAGTCGACTAATTGATAAAGTGATCTAGTTGACCACTAAAATCATTGTTAGTTAGAAGCCCTAATCTCCATTTTATAGAACATGCTTAAAATGGTTCTCAAATGAAGAAAACTAGATAACTAGATAAATAAATAAATTGTAATGAAAAAATAAAATAAAATAATAAACTAATCATTTTGGCCAGCTAAGTTATCCCAGACTTGACCGCCTTTGCTTTGCTATCTTCATGCCACAAATGTTCTGTCCTGAATAAATAAATAAAAGAACCATTACAACTGTTATTCTCACTTGGTCAGTAATAGAGCTTGAGCAATTTTAGTAAGTGCTGTGCAGCAATAATGAATCATCACTACAGTATTAGCCGCTAAAGGAAACTAAAGACTCTGCTGCTATCAGAGATGCATTGGTTTTTCACAGATTAAGGGGTGGGCTATGTCTCCCCTGAAGCCCCAACAAGACCCATGGATTTTATTCAGTGTTAGTCTTACTCAGCATTGTAGTGCAGCCTTTGGCTTGATGTTTTTTGATGAGTGTCACTAGTTTTGCTGTAGCAGCTTCCATTATGGCCCTCATTATGCAGGATTCTGCAGTGGGATGATGCATTATTGGCCTGGCCGCAAAAGCTGAGTGCATATAGGAGAAACAATACATTGTCAAGGTTTTTTAAGGCTAAAGCACCACACCGAATACAAACTGCTTCAACATAGATTACATTACATAATAACATAATATTGAATTCTACATAGTACTTTTATATAGAGATGTGTACAGACATAATAGCTTTGGATACACATCTTTGTTGTTGTTTTATTAGAGCCCAGCTGAAGAAAAGGTGTGAAATTGGGTGTAAAACATGCAGAATCAATATGCAAATGCATGCAGAGACAATTTGTTGAAGGTAAAAGCTACAAGAAGATATGAGATTCTCAATGGCAATACATTACTCTGCAATCAAAGCATGCCCATCTTACACTTAATAAGATTATAGTAAGCCCTGAAGCCTAAACCACACAGGAAAAATTGTGTGCCATTGCTTTTATCAAAACTTTGAAATGAGCCCTTGATGGAGCCTGAGTGAAGCAGCTTAAGCTCAGTGTAAATATGAAGCCACTCCAGATAACACTCCACAGTGTTACGTCACACAAACAACAGTGACCTTTTTACAAAGCTGTTGCCATTTCCCTCATCTAGCTTAAATTGACACCATCTTTTATTGATGTGGTGTTTCCCATGCTGATATAAAATCCCAGTTAATTATTAATGTGATTCTGTGACGGCAGACTGAGAGTGTGGCTACCGGCCTGTGCTCGTTTGGCCTTAGACTTGGTTATTTTCATTCCCCCTTTATCATTTTTATTACAGCTATGATGAAAAGCTCCACGTGCCTCTTCCACCGTAAGCACTCAGGGCCCTCTGCTGCCGGCTGAATACATTTCTTTCCCCCTGACAGCCTGCACTAATCTCATTTACCCTGTGTGAGTGTGCTCAACATCACGCTGCACGTTCCCAGCTCTTATAGCAGACACAACATCATATATTAAACACATTACAGAGTGGAGCATGTCACTGGCAGCAGGTGCACAGAGCAGGCCTGCAACGAGTTACTGCCATTATAGAAAGTGTAAACAAGCAACAAGTACAAAAGCCCAGCAAGATTACATCTGTCATAAAATGTATGTGGTTAAAACTTGACTGGGGCGAAAGAGAAGATGACACAAACTAATCATTGAGGAGGGAATTTTGTTTCTGATGGGTTGGAATTAATTTAGGTTACATTGATATTTACATTTGGTGACTTATGTTTGGTAGACTATATTTGGGTCCTTGTTGATCGTCATACTGGCATCCATTAAATGAGTACCCCCTCAAACTTGAACTATCACAATGTGAAGACTGAAGCATCTTATACCTGGATCTCCCTCACCCAGAAGCGACAATAGGTTAGCACTAAACTCAATCATAGTCACCTTTGGAATTTTAATACCTTTTGGGTAGTTTAATGAAGCATGGGCTCAGAGAATTAGGTTTTTCTTACTAAAATTCAAAATATAAGGCAAGACTTCACAAACCAATGTGAACACTAGATCATGCCCATCACCTTTAGGAACACCTTTTGGACAGAGATCAGGCCTGATTATTAAGCTGAGGTTTTGTCCTGTATAAATGAATGAAATTAAATATAATCATCAGAGGAGAGGGTGTCCAATGTACAATCAAATCAAATACATTGACATAATATTATGTATTAGACATATGAGAAAGTAAATGATTTGCTGTGGCAATCGCAGAAAGAAAACACAAAGTTTAAATATACAGGAAAAAAAGAAAAATCTTTCCTCCTTGATATAAGCAGCACTAAGACTGCTAACGCCTATCCTTTAATGTTAATGTAATGTAAACATTAGTGATTAAGATAAACTGGCTGGAACAAGTATGGCATCGTGGAAGAACTGCATTGCAGCTGCCACAGAAAAAGTCTACACCTTTCCTGCACTTTTAAGAGTATACACCAAGAAAAGAAACATCCAAAAACATGATCGATGTGAAGAACTACGCTGTATCCCACACTCAATCACAAATACTCTAGCTTGTGTGCAGTTTGTCTCCTCTGAAACAATAACCGTTAACGGGCTGCAGTGGTGTTTCCTCGGTGGACTGCTGGGGTTAAGTCTCATAAGGTTGTTGAAGAACACTTAAGTTTGGATCGATATGCCTCTGCCTCAGAGCCAGGCTGCATCCCAGTGGAGCTCAGGTCAGCTCACTCAATTCAAGCTGGCCTCATAAGTATGCAACGAAACACCACATACACACTACAAGGGATGGGTCAGCAGCGCTCAGACTCCGGCCAGACAATGAATCAAGGTAGCCTCCCCTTCAATCTCATCAGTTACATCTGCATAAACTCAAGTCATCCACTGATCCTTATTGACATTCCAACAAATACATTTAAATCAAAAACTTTTCATTGAACACATCACAACTCTGAAGCCTTTAACCCTTTTACTGTAAATAGTTTGTTTGTCGCTTTAAAACTTATTTAGTTTTAATTAATGGTTTATCAATAAATAAAACAAATATTTATCTTTCTCTAGCTGCAGCAGTTTAAGTCTATTCATTCATGTATCTTTATCTATTTCATTCCATTTTAGATCAATATAGTTACTGGGGCCTATTCCAGCAATCCAGACACTGGCTAGTTGTTATGGCCACATGGCCAAATGGAATTCACCTCCTATTTTGCATATCTTCATAGCGACATTCACAATGATATTGATATTTTGACACTTTGCCCACCTCTATCTGTAGAATCTATCTGTTTTAAAATAATGAGCAGGTTTATAGGGCTGCAGTGTACTAAAGAAATGCTTAGTTGTCTAAAGACCTTGTTCATCAATTAATTGTTTAAAATTAGGTGTAGGGCACTAGCAACTTAGTTCTCCAGCCAATTCACTCCATCTCTCTGCAGTTGTGCTTTAAAATATGTTTAAACAAATTAAGATAACTGTTGACTTGGACACCAATGACAGATTAACTGACTAAATAGCTAGAAAAGAGGACTACAGCTCTACAGATTTGGTGTCAAAACACATACATCACAATAAATAAACAGATTTGGTGACAGAGATATTAATCTATGGTTGCAGAAAGCATGGCGCTTTAAAATAATAGTAAGCATCATGAGTTAAAATAAAGAGAAGTCCACAACATCCATCCATCTTCTTCCGCTTATCCGGGGCCGGGTCGCGGGGGCAGCAGTCTAAACAGGGACTCCCAGGCTTCCTTCACCCCAGACACTTCCTCCAGCTCCTCCGGGGGGATCCCAAGCTCTACTCCGAGCTCCTCCCGTGTGACTGAGCTCCTCACCCTATCTCTAACGGAACGCCCAGCCACCCAGTGGAGGAAGCTCATTTCGACCGCTTGTATCCGCGATCTCTTCCTTTCGGTCACTACCCAGAGTTCATGACCATAGGTGAGGGTAGGAACGTAGATTGACCGGTAAATCGAGAGCTTCGTCTTTCGACTCAGCTTCTTCTTCACCACAACGTTCCGATACAGTGCCCGCATCACTGCAGACACTGCACCGATCCGCCTGTCAATCTCACGCTCCATCCTTCCCTCACTCGTGAACAAGACCCCGAGATAGTTGAACTCCTCCACTTGAGGCAAGGACTCTCCACCCACACGGAGAGGGCAAGCCAACCTTTTCCGGTCGAGAACCATGGCCTTGGATTTGGAGGTGCTGATCCTCATCCCAGCTGCTTCACACTCGGCTGCAAACCGTGCCAGTACATGCTGCAGGTCCTGGTTTTTCTGTCCATAAAAATTATGAACAGAACCAGTGACAAAGGGCAGCCATGGCGGAGTCCAACATGCACTGGGAACATGTCTGACTTACTGCCAGCAATGCGACCACAGCTCCTGCTGTGTGGATGTCTACAACCTCCTTGTGTGCAAAATAATTTCCCCCTGAATTTCTAATCTAAACTCTGTCTTAATAACAACCACATTTATTAGAGCATCAAACACTAGAACCCCCAAAAACCTGCTCCAATCTCCTTTTTGATTGTATATATGCCTTTTGTAATTAAAAAAGCTTTGGGGCCATGATAGACGACAGAATATTGAGATACAAACTAAAGCAGTGTGGAGCAGGAGAATTTACAGGTGCACCAAGGACATTTATAACTGAACAAAAAGAGAAGGCTCTTCTTGTGCAGCTCTGTGCGTCGGAGCCTGCACAACTTGAGTGTGGTGCTATTTCTGCTGCTGGGCCAGTCAGCAGGTCTGTCCTGAAGATTCATGGAAGATACTGAGAGAGGAGAGCAAGTCAGCCAAGTGCACCATGGGAAACAACAGGCTAGTGGAACTATTGTTGTTTCCAGGCTTTCTTTTTTGGATCAGATGATATACTGTGTTTAGAGCTATATGTGTGCTGGTCCTTTCCCTCCAGAGACAGTTGTGCCTGTCACCCTCAGAAGACAATGCAAAGTGAAACAGATTGTTGAAATAACAAATCAGAAGCATGACTATACGCCACATGGTCCAATGAGGTTCATTTGGTCTTCTGTTATTTTATTTAAAATGTTATTTTTTCAGACCAGAGTTTGTGTTTTTCATTGAGCCGTTTCAACAGAGTGCCATGTGATGTTTTGTCAGCTGATTTAAACAAGTTTTGGTGCTGTCTTCTTACTGGTACAAGCAGGATGGCAGCGCCCTCAGCAGTCCGACTTCTTCAGGACAGTCTCCCTGGTGTGACACTCTGAGTCCAAACTGTCGGCTATGAAAAACTCCGGTTTGAAAAAATAGCCTTTCAAATATATTAGAATAAGAGATATGCTCAGTTGTGAGGGAGCTGAAAATGACTTTGCAGCTTCTTGGTTTCACATACTGGGTTTTCTACTATTATCTACAACTCAGTCAAAGCTCAAACATGTCTACATGAAATGATTTAAGATGCAAAAGTATGTGACATTGGACCTTTAAGAAATCTATGAAACATTTTCTTGATTCATTTTGTCCAAAAATGTATTACTTTAGGTTTGCTAATTTCAGTTATAATAATAATCAGATGGATATAGTATAATGTTATTAATATAGTATAGTATATATTAGTATATATAGAATATAATATTGTCTATTAACCAATATACAACGACACATCCATTTGAGCTTAAAGCCCCACTCTACCCCCATGTTTCCCACTCTTGTCACCTTTAGAGGAGAGCATGTCCACTGTCACATTGGTCCATATGATTCAAAGACAGTGTGTCCTTCCCTCTTTCAGGTGAGGGCTGGCCTCGGTTGACTTCATCATTTCTCACCCTCTCCGTGTGGTTTTACTTACTGCTCTGTTCCTCCCTCGCTCTCATATATCTGGATCAAACTTTCACTGACTGTGCACTTCTGAATTACTGCCAGTACACGATGCGAACACAGAGTCCATCATAAAGGACAGAGGGAGAAATTATACACTCCAGTGTCCTCTGCAGCAGCCGAAAGAAGAGCTATATCCTGTGTATCTCTGCAGGACATGATCACATTTATAGAAGTGTAAGATGCAGCTCTAGTAGTTGCACAAGAAAAAGACAATTTAATAAAGACAGTGAAGACCTTTTCCATTTCAGTCAATATTGTGGAGTATCCCATCTTCTGAATAGCCATATCAACTTGTGACATCTTAAACCCTTTAGTGGAAGCATGATTAGACCTGACTTGTGTGACTGTGTCAGTTCTGGACACACATTCCCCAGACTAAACCAATATACATATTATGGACCAGATAAATCATGACAAAAATATTGAAAAGAAATTAAAAGCTTGACTTGATTTAAAATCCTGGATCTGCTTTGTCAGTTACTAGGATAAAAGTAAAGTAAAATATTTATGATGGTACTCTAGGGTGGCTCAATCAAACTGCTTTTAAAGGCTCCATAATACTTTAGTGTTTCAATATCATATTTTGAAACACAGATTGTTATAATTAACTGATATAGTATTGAGGAAATATCTATTTTATTTATCCAAAAATAATAAATACCACAAATATCACTGATTAATATTTTACGGAGCTTGCATTAAAATTGCACTTTGTAACTTGGAGATGTTAATGTTATGACTGGAAGGTTTCACAAAATGGCATTATCTCCATGAAGACAAACAGGAGACGTCACCAGGCCAAGTTACAGGTCAGATCTGTGGAGAGGCAACCTTGCTCACAGTAAAAATGTATGTTTTTCCAAGATGATTTTCAGGACTAAAACATCTCTAAATGAAAATATTACATAAGTTAAATCTAAATAAGTTTAAGGGACTGTGCAGTTCTAATGTTTAGTGACAGATTGTTCCACAGCTTTGGAGCAGCGGCAGAAAAAGCTCATTCACCTCGAGTCTTGAGGCAAGTCCTTAGAACATTTAAAAGGAACATCGTAGAAAAGGTTACAGGGGTTGTCATCTGGACGCTGTTTGAAGATCGAGAAGTTTCGACTTCTATTCAGACGTCATTGTCAATCAGAGAGCTGGTCTGAGAACTCTGGTTTATAAGGTACTCTGAGTTGTGAGAGCCCTGCCTACAGGGAGGAGTCACTGATAATGGCCTGTCTTTGATAGGCTAATAATTTGCCCTGCCTAGTGTCACTTGAAACTAATGTTGTTATGATAGCCTTTGTTCTATTGTCCTAAGGCTATCATAACAAAGACTAGCATCCGGATGACACCCCTGTAACCTTTTCTACGATGGAACACGCCTGGACGAATGAGGGATTACATCGACTAATTTAAAAGGAACAGATTTGTGGACGTCATCTCTCGAGCCGGAGCATAAGGGGAGAGCTACTCACTCAGATAAGGCGGGGCGAGGCCATTAAGAGATTTAAAAACAAACAACAACAATTTAAAATCAACTCTATATCTGCAGGAAGCCAGTGCAGGGAGGAGAGAACAGTGTGATGTGTTCATAGCGCCTGGTTCTTGTCAGCAGCCGAGCAGCAGAGTTCTGCACGAGCTGTAAACGGTTGCGAGATGTTTGATCCAGGCCGCAGTGCAATGAACTACAATAATCAAGGCATGATGTGATGAAAGTGTGGACAACACTCTCAAACTCATCTGGAGGAAGGTAGGCTTTGACCTTCCGAAGAACAAGCAGTTAAAAGTGTCGACGACAGAACTTATTTGCTTGTCTAATTTAAATTACATCATAAGCAGGTGGCGCTTGACAAGAGAAGTTACACTGTGCACCTTTAAGTGATCAGAACAGTGTTGTATAAAAGAAAGTAATGACACAGGGAGACTTCAATGAAAAATGTGTTGCTGCTGAAATTTTAATTAAACAGTTCACAGTTGTTTTTTGAGGAATAATTGATCAAATATCCTGCTAGGCTAGGTAAACATGTCATTATTATCCATTATCCTCACCCATTTTCGAGTTTTCTATTCCCTATTCCTATTATTGGGGGGGGGGGGGGCCTAATGTAATTTCGACCTTGACCTTGTTGCATTGGAAAAGGATTCACTTTTTAAACTTGTGATTTCAGTTTTTCTCACACTTTTCCACGGTAATTACAATCAATTATTTACAGCGTTGCTTGAGTTTTTTCTTGTACTTTTACCTCCACTGACTCTTTATTTAGTCCAGGCCTTGTGTCTTGCCTTAGAAATGTCTCCCAGCTTCTGCAGATGGCTGTAGCCTCAATATGAATATTTGATCGTACTCGTACATCTCCCTTGAGGTAGTGAAATATTAAAACTCATTCTGGAGGCCATTTTGACAGTGTGCTGGCTCTGAAAGTGGACCACGTGAAATGAAAGGAATTGGTGTTATGTGAGTGATGTGATTTGCTCATTCTGGATATAAACTGCATCAAGAAAATCAAAATAAATTGATACAGAGATCAACCAACAAGTAGATCATGTTGTCATCAGTTTGTTTATGTATTGACTTTGGTGATCAAAAGTAACAAATAGATTTCCTGTCCAAAATGTATTGATTGTATACTGTAAGTACCAGTCCCCTGCCAATTATTTAGAAATGTGTGTAAGTAAATTTCACCAGAATAGACAAACATAATGTTTGATACTGGGGAGAGGTGATTCTAGGGCCTGTTGCCTGAGAATGGACAGTTATTGTTGTGGCCGTGAGGAAGCTGTGGAAAAGAGATGCCTCTGCTGTTGAGGCGGTGATTGAGGGCAGTGAGTGACAGAAGAGACACAACACTATAAAACATGCAGCCGAGCTTTGATTGGAATGAAGAACTAGGATGAGATTGTCTAAGGGAGGCAGAATGCTGTTGTACAAAAGGAGGTACTAAACAATTTTGGAACATATATATACATATATAATATAGTAGTATATAGTATTAGAATGGACAAAGGGAAAACGAAGGGAAAAATCATTTAAAATCATGTTACAGTGGTGTTCCCTACTCATTTGTGTCGAGTCTTGCATGTTTGAGTATTTTTCAACAATAAAAACACCTAAAAAATCTGCTGCGTGCTACAGTGAGATGAAGAAGCTTATCATTTCTGCAGTTTCTTTGTTTTTTGGCCCGTAGGTTTTGTTGGAAAGAACAATGTGTTTTGAAATGAGGATAAGAGAGGGAAGGACAATGAACAAATTGTTGGAGCTGGAATCCAGTTCATAATGCTGTGGCCTGACATATGTGCTGTCCACTCAGCCACGGAGTGGCACAGTTCTGCAGTTTTAGAAGCCAATGAACCGGTTTCTATTATGAAGCCTTTTTAGATCAATATGTGGTTTACAATTAATAAAATGTGAAGTAATGATCTACATTCTTTATGCGAAATATGTGAACAAGTTATCTTAAAAAATATTAGCTGCTAAACCATTACAAGAGTCCAATGCATTTAAGAATAGCTTTGTACAAGTCCATATATGGAGACAGAATATTTTGTTGTTTCCAAAGGCTGATATACAGTATTACTTACATACTTGCAGTCGCCTAACATGAATCAACTGCAAGATTGTATTTTGTGTATGTATGTTTCTGTTGTTGTTGGTTTTTTGTTTCTTTTTTCCTTTATTTAACCAAAAGAGTCTCTGGACATCTGATGCACATTCCACTGTCTAGTGTCATCAAAAAGAGAACTATACTTTTTATTATAAAACCCTATACATATCATGTTTACTGATATTGACAATTAAAATTATTTCATCTTAAAAAAAATGGATGCAACCTAATGTGAAGCTGTTCAGTCATGTCAATGTAATAAGCACCCAAAAATCATTGGTTTAACTTTGATTAAATCGTCAATTATGCAAACGGTGTTTTTAAAAAGCATTTGTGATTAATAATTAATAGGATCACTAATAATCTTAATAAAGATTTTGAATCATTAAGAGATGATGGTTAAATAATTCTCCAAATGGAAACACAAATTAACGTAGAAATACATGTGTAGCTTAATTAATGTTAGGCTTTAGTCCAGTTTAGTTGCAGAAGTCCACTTCTATCATCGGTCTGGAGCTTTGTAAATCTAGTAAATCCTGTACGCAAAAATAATCCTTATAATCTCTGAAAACTCTGATAAAGTTTGTTAATTGTTCATTTCAATGTGAATTCCCACCATCAGTCCCATTGGGTTTTGTGGTGCATGCTGGGATAGCGTGACGACAACTGCAGGAGCTGTATTGAGATTAAAAACACATTTTTCAAGGGAGTCTTGGCCAAGAGACAGCAAAATTAAACACACAGTTACAACACACAAATAACAACATGATTAAGCACTGATCATGAAAACAATTGCACACTGTTATTAAGGCAGTCTCTTCAATTTAGTTTTAAAGTCATCCGGGGTAGGATGTCTTTCTGCAACATGTTCTGAGCCTGTGGTCTAACATGAAGTCTTTTGTCTTTTCCAGCGGGATGCTAAAGGCCAGTACTTGTTTGACCTCATCTGCCATCACCTCAACCTGCTGGAAAAGGACTACTTTGGCATCAGATATGTGGACCCAGACAAGCAGCGAGTGCGTATTATTTGAACCTCAATTTCTTTCCAATTTATTTGCGTTCCTCCCCTTCTCTGTGACTCATGTTCTGCTCTTTTTCGTTTTTCTCTCCAACATTTTACTAATTGCTTCACAACATTCAGCTACTGCTACTACTTCTCTGTGCGCTTCTCTACTGAGGATACAAGGATTTCGCAGCTCAACCAAATAGGTGCTCATTGTAACGTAACATCTGCTAATTAGCCCAATGCCTCAACAGAAATGCCAACACATTTAAGGATGTGTTCTATAAAGTGCGATTGAAGTGTAATTTTTTATGTCTAAGCAGCAGGAAAGCTACAGGAAGCTGATGCAAATAGGAGAAATGTTGGAGAAAGTATTGTTATCAGTGTGGAGTGTGGCCCTCTTTACTCTAGAGAATTCTTTTTGAAGGAACATTGAGTGCATGTGGTAGATTTTAATGATGGCTAAACAAAGATCTGGAACAGTGAGGTTTTGAGGAAATGGGAAGGAAAATCAGTTTACAAGGGGTCTTACTGTATAAGGCTTTCGATACTAATGTCTTATTAAAGTTATCTAGCTATTTATCTATATTTAATTAACATACTAAACATTATTTGCAGGAACTGTCTTTTAAAAACACAGAGACTTCTGCCGAGGTTACTTCGAGTACAAAACTGACATTGTTTCTTTGTAAGACTAAGATTATAATTCTTTAAAAAAATAAGAAAGAAAAAATGTCTCTTTTCTTGCTTGTAAGCATTTACACAGATTTGTGTGATTTATACTGAGACTGTGACTGTGAATCAATTTGTTGGAATATAAATGTCACTTGTTGCCTCTGTTTTGATCTCAAACACACTGATTACAGACTAAATATAGTTACTTCTATTGGTCATACTACCCGATGGAAGCAAGAGCCAGTTTTTTCGATTGATTACATTGTACTTTGCCATGAAATATTCAAAAGGTAAATTCACAAATGTTGAATCTGGTTGTATATTACTGACTAGATCCTAGAACTCGCTATATTACAACAAAAAATTCAGCATTTTAACAAAATTTATTTGAGCTTCCTCCCGCCCACTTTGAAAGTCCGAAAGTAAATTTCTCATTTATCACTGCCATAGACTTTTAGAAAAATTAGAATAGAGTACGACGGAGGCATGTGGTAACTAATAACGCATGACGCAGTTTTTTTCAGCTCAAAAAACACACGTAAAACTTGAATTTGAAGAACTTTTTTAATAACATAAAAGTAACAATAAAAGTTTCAGAAAATTTTTTTAAATAAAATCATAGGTCTTGTGCTCATCACTTACCACAGGGCTAATTAGCCCAGAGGAAGCTTTCAAACATTGAATTTAATTATTTGGACTCCCTATGAGAAAAATGAATGAAAAAATGTACTACCAGAACCAAGCGGTGGGCGGTCACTGTTGAGCTCCATAGAATGATGTCATCTGAAATACCACGAACATAACGTATAATGTGCATAACCAATTTTTAATTCAGCTTATTTTTAGACTATGGACAGCCTCCATTGTCTTCTACTGTACATTGATGGAAAACACACTAGCTCATCAAGTGTACATTATGGAAATTATTTATTGCCAAATGGCTCACATTTCCCAGTAAGTGTAATCTGCCTTAATATAAATATGTTAAGATATTTAACCTATTTGAATTTGCCACTTTCTTAAAAAAGCTGCAAGATTAATTGTAATGAAATGGAAATCGCAATTTGAATTGACACAATCAGCAAAGGCTATTGAAGTACCATAAGTTCCTCCATAAACAGTGCCCTGTAATATTCTGCATAAAAAAGCTGATAGTTCTTTTGTCCAAACATGTGATTCTTTTATTAGTTTGTCAGTTCATTGATCTATTTCAGTCTTTGGATCAATTCTTTTGGACATGTCTAAAATGTGAACTTTGAATAGAATCCTAAAACATAAATTGCAAATATTATCGCGATTGCAATACTGTACTGAATAATAAATTAGATATTTTCCCCCCATGGTTCAGCCCTACTTTCTGTCACTTCGGTGATTACAGTCAGTTCATCCTTTCTGAGTTCAGCACATCATTCCTCAGATTATCCTCACAACAGCTTTCATCTCTCTGTGTGTGGTGGCTCCGTTGGGGAGAAGCCTAAAATGATTAGATTGGAATAATTATCTGTGCCTTGCAGCTAAAAAATACACAATTTCAGTCTCACCTACTGCATAATCAGAGATGATTGGCATTCATTTTTCTTTTCTCTTTCAGCACTGGTTGGAGTTCAGCAAATCAATCGCCAAACAAATGAAGTGTAAGTTTATCAATATGTCCTCATAAATGTTATATGGTTGTCAATAATACCATGTGCAAGAACATTTGTTTTGTCCCTCTCTTCTCAGCTCAGCCTCCGTTCACTATGTGTTTGAGGGTAAAGTTCTACCCACCAGACCCTGCTGCCCTCAAAGAGGAAATCACCAGGTCAGACATTTCATTAACCTCTCTGTTTAATGATTTTTCATTCACTTTGGACTGCCTTCTCATAAACTGTCCAAAACACTTTTTTCCAATATCTTATTTTCCCAACATAGCTTGGCTGAGGATCAGTCAAAAAAGCAACACATTTTTCATCTGTTATTGTACCTTCACTATACACTGCAAACACATAATGTACAGTAAATGGCTTGCAGTGAGACAGTGAAAGATAATCAGTTGATAACCTGCAGATTACAGAGCAAATTCTTTATTTGCATGGACTGTAACGCTTTGTAGTACTCCTTCAGAGTAATTTGTTGTAATCTTAAATTATTGAAAAACTATTTATTCATTTATGACTGATAAATAATTTGGTGACTGTCTTCAACTATCTCCTCAAACAACATGGCGTCCACATTTTCTAGTCTGAATGTGGCAAAGAGGACAGTATGTGGCATGTACAGACAGGAGCTTGTCGTCATCTTCTCTTTAAGACGTGTTTTTGCTAAGCCACTCTCTTCCTTCATGTGTGGGGCATCCTTGACAGCTGAACAAACTGCTGCAAAGAGCCAGTCGGAGAGCTAGTGAGCGCTTCTATCCAACTAAATCACATCCTTCACTGGTTGCCATGCAATAAAGGAATCTCTTATTCGCAATCCGGCTCTTCTTGATATAGCAGACTGACACCGAAGGGAGAGCTGCTGCATCCGCCTCCATCTGTTAGGACTGGAGGCACAGGAGTATAACACAAGCAGCAGCAACCATGGAAAATCACATTTCCCAGTCATTTTAGGCCTATGTAAAATGATGCAATCCTATTTACTGCATTTTCCAATAAGTCCATAAATGATTTACAAATGCACAACTGTTCAAGGGTGGGTTACACAATTGGCACATCAAAATAGGGACTAAACTGGGACTAAACTTGCAATTAAACCAAGATGGAAGACAAAACCAGGACTAGAACAGGGCCAAACCAAATCTACATTAGGACTCAAACTGGTCCCAAACCAGTGTCACTTTCACCACAACTATATAAATAATTCATTGTATGTTATTACTATTCAGATTTGATACAATTTTGTTTTTGCTTTGTATGCAGTATTGTATTTTTGTCAATGTAAAACAGCATTTGGTGTTTTTATTAATAGTAAATATTATACACAACATAACAAAAACATTTGAGTACACTTTTGAATTGAAATGCAGCGTTAGCGCCCAACCTGTACCTTCTTTTTGTTGTATCCTTGTGTAGATGTCCATCTACTGACAAGAAAGACAACTGATGTAAAAAAAAAAAACTACATTAAATCAATATATAATAGCAGTATATCAATATCAATAATGTAACTGAGGCACATTTGTTTTGGCTCATCCTTTTATGAGTTGCCACAAGAAATAGAAATATGGTTTTGCCTTGTTGGAGCCATGCCATATAGACCTCTGTAACAGATGCTGGCAGGAGAAATTAAGATGACCTCAAGCCAGAAGACTGACTCAGCCCCCGTGGACTTCAGAACCGATCATTTAAGTCGTTGTTAATAGTGAGGATAGCAACATTTGGTCCCTAAATTGATCTGTTTGTGACTGTATCAAGTGTGCAAAATGATTATTCCCAAAAGTCATTTTACATATAAACTGTATTGATTAAAGGCTTGTGTGTTTCTGTATCTATGTTCCTCAGATACCTAGTCTTCCTGCAGGTGAAGAGAGACCTTTACCACGGACGACTGCTTTGTAAGACATCTGATGCTGCACTGCTTGCAGCGTACATCTTACAAGGTACAAGACAGAAAGCAACAGGATTGTCTCTATGTTACTCCACCTATAGGCCTGGTGAAGATAAACTAATGTCTGTTGATTTCATTGTGGACTTTTAAGATGCTGCGTTCTTTGTAATTTCATGTTTTTTAAATAGAGCCTTAATATTTACATGTGTGTGACTTCTTTAGCGGAGATTGGAGACTACGATCCTGGAAAACACCCAGAGGGCTACTGCTCCAAGTTCCAGTTCTTCCCAAAGCACTCGGAAAAGCTGGAGCGTCGTATTGCTGAGATCCACAAGACAGAGCTAATGTAAGGAGACAGCAGTCCAGCTACATTCAAAACATAGGCCTCTCTTACACAAATTTGCCACACACCAGTACACCTCTTCAACAGTGGAAGGACATAGACTACTCGGACTAAACAGCAGTGCAGCCAGCTTCATTTTTGTAATTACAGAGATAAGGTGATGTTTCTGAGGTTATGTGCAGGTCAGGTCTGTAAAGCCTGTATAGCCTGTTCCCTTCTCCAGTCAAGGTGACATGCTTGCATTGGAGGACAATTGTTGGATCAAGTCCATACTGCCATCTAGTGGAGATTTTCAAAACAACGTGATAACGTTTAACATTTAAGGGACCTGAGGATTAAAAAATATTTCATTCAATATAAAATGAATGATAATAATAATAATAGATACATTTTACCACAGTTTTATTGAACTGATGTGTGTCCACAGAGGTCAGACTCCAGAAGTGTCTGAATTGAACTTCTTACGGAAAGCCCAGATGTTGGAGACCTACGGCGTGGACCCTCATCCCTGCAAGGTCATTAAACACAAAAAATATATATTTGTGGTCATTAAAGTGTTTTGATTTGATCAATTTCTTTCTTTCTGGTCCTTGACATAAATATTTTTGTTTATTACCATGTTTATTAGGATGTCTCTGGAAACCCAGCTTTTCTGGCTTTCACTCCATTTGGATTCACTGTGCTGCAAGGAAACAGAAGGATTCACTTTCTCACATGGTGAGTGTAAAACTACAGATGTTTACTGCTGCTTTTGAGATATAACATTTCAAATAACAAAATGTTTATTTATAATGAAATATAGATAATCATATTCATTATAACCTTGGGGTGACAGTGATGCTGTCTGTAAAAAATCAGCAAAAAGTGAAAATATTGATTACTGAAATGTCTGCTGTGTCAGGGAGCCATATTGCTGTTGTTATGTATTAGGATGACATTTTGCAGTTATAAAAATATATGTGTCTAACCCTAAGCCTAACACGGTTTTACTTTGACTGTTCCCTCTCTGTTTTATGTTTGTGCCTCTATATTTCAAACAGGGAGGAGGTAACCAAACTCAAGTTTGAAGCAAAGACATTTCATATATATGCAAATCAAAATGAGGTGAGTTGGATTTAGTAAATGTGTAATCTAATTTAAAGCAGGCTGCTGTACATCAAAAGCCATATGTGCTCTCTTGCTGTTTTAGTGAAACTACATTGTAATACAGACTAAAATTAAATGCATTCTTACAGGACCGAAAGATAATACTGACATACTTTGCACCTACACCTGAGGCCTGTAAGCATCTGTGGAAGTGTGGAGTAGAGAATCAGGCTTTCTACAAGTGAGTCTTAATTTAAACTGTAAAATCCATAGATTCATGTTTCAGCCCATTATTTGTTTTATTTATCCAGGTTGGAAAAGTCCAGTCAAGTCCGCACTGTATCAAGTAGTAATGTCTTCTTTAAGGGTAGTCGTTTTAGATACAGGTATTCTCTAAATATTATTACACTAAAATATCACACAATAAAAGAAATATTTCAAGATAATGACTATCGTTCTTGCAGTGGAAAGGTTGCAAAAGAGGTCATGGAACAAAGTGCCAAGATAAAGAGGGATCCTCCTGAGATTCACAGGTGAGTAACACTGCTTGCATGGCCAAAAAAGTAACCATCTGAAATTGACAAATCAAATGTGAATATCCATTTGCATAATTACATCATGTTGAGCAATGTTGTATGTCCAGAATGACAACACTTATATTCTACTCATATCAGGATAAATGAAATTGAATGAAAAATAAGAGAAATTAAGAACAACAATAACAGCACTGCTGCCCTTATGGATGTGGAAGCTACATGTCCAGTGCAGTGTGTTCACTTCTAATGTCAATTTATTAAATACAAATTTAGCAGCACCCATAGACACTTGTCTCGATTTCTATGAACATTTCTTTTGAAGTAGTAACAGCATACATCTGCTTTGTCTAGAGCTGGGATGGTCCCAAGCCGAAGCTGCCCATCCATCACCCATGGACCTCGACTCACCAGTGTGCCGAGAACCCGACGGAGAGCAGTGCATATCTCCATCATGGAAGGTAAACTCTAACGTGAGCCGTCATTATCTTTAGTGCTGACCTCGGCCTCTCAGACACCTTCTAATGTGACATATTTAGCCTAGCAACCATACAAACCAATGTCTGTGGCCTCAGGGGTTCACACAAAAGTCTTGCTGTCAGTATTAAAAGGGCACTGACACAGCCCTCCCTCCTCCTGTAGACCATTACCCTTTTACAAAAAACTGCAGCTGCGAGTCATTCTACAGACAGAACTGAATCAGTCATATTCCTCTCAGCAGTAGAGAACAAGACAACAATGAACAAACCCTGAGTTTGTCCCTGTCTGCCACAGTATTTCCACTGCTAATACAATAACAGGCTGAAAATAGCTCCTGCTGTCAGGGTCTGGCCGTGTGTAACAGTTGATGCGGGAGGGGGCGAGGTGGGCAGGATTATTGTGACAGCGGACTACGTTTTCACTCTGAACACAAAGCAGTGAGACATCAAGAAGCTGGTACAAGAACAAACAATAGAAAATGGTTAAGTGCTTGATACGTATCCAGACCAAGGTGAACGTTCACCTGCGTATGATTAACCACTGTTACCGAGATGTGAGGGTGCGTGTGCTGGCTCTGGGCCCGAGGCTGCTGAGTAAAGGAGTCGGGAGCTTACCCCTGCTCCCGAATGAAGCTAGTTCAGCTTATGGAGAGAACCTGAGAGTCCCATCCAAAATGACTTTTCGCCCACGAGGCCATGGCTGCAAAAACTCTGCTGCTCCTGGAGGTAAACTAAATGCAGTTATTTCATTTGGTGAATATTTTGTTTATGAACAATAGTGACCTTGGTTAAGACAAGACAGAGTGTTACAGTGATATACAATTTATTTTTGTAACAACCTCATTTTTGGAGGATGACTGAAAAATAAAGTTAGTAATCATGGTTCAAACTGCAAAAAGCTCAGTAAATGTTCTGTGAAACTAAAACCTGTCTTCATTTCTATGCCATATTCTATGGTATTCAACATTCCTGTGTGTGCTGTTTCAGGCCTGGAGTCCCTTCGTGACAGCGCACACTCCACGCCTGTGCGCTCTGTCTCTCATGGTGAATCCTTCATGTCGTCTCGGGGTCAGCTGGTGGAAGGGGGCGAGGCCAGTACGTCGGCCGTCATCTCTGATGAGACCTACAGTCCCTCAGACAGTGTACTGCCCACTCCAATCGCTGAGCACGGTGTGGAAATGCCTGCAGCTCGCCACCTCAATGGCGCCCCCTGCAGTATTGATGAGGAGAAAGAGTCAGCGGCCGGGGCCTCCTCAGAGGCACAATCCACACAGGCCAGATCAGGTAGAAGAGGACTGCAAGCAGGGAGCACCAAAGTTACAACAAACAGTGAGGTCGAGGACCTCCACAAGTTCATCCTGAGTGTGCTGCGGTTGTTCCTGGTCACCATTGGGCTGCTCTTCGCTCTTCTGCTGCTCCTCATCATGCTCACTGAGTCGGACCTGGACATTGCCTTCCTCAGAGACATCCGTAAGACTCCTGAGTTTCAGCAATTCCATATTGAGTACTTCTGTCCCCTGCGTCGCTGGTTTGCCTGCAAGCTGAGGTGGATGGGTGGCTTCCTTATCAGCAACTGACACCAAGTAGAGACAACTTATGTTTACTCTTATAGACTGTAAACAGTCAACAACCCTGTGTCAAATCAAATTTTACAAGAAAGACATAATGACCTGCAGCCACTGGGCATGAGGGATCTACTTATTTTATTACATCAGATATAATAATGTTGAAGCTCACATTTTACTTTCAACATTTTGGTGAATTTAAAGTATTTTATTTTTTCACTGTCATAAGATAATACTTAATTTTATCACAGAAAGCTGTCTAAAATAGTTGCCTTTATTTTTGTAATAATTCATGTTTTTATGTTGAGTCATGTCTTTTAATGAGACAACATTATGTTTGAGTGAATGCTGTTTGAGTGTCTCTGGGTTACAAACAAATATGAAACTGATAGTTCTAGTATTTACTCATGGTAGACATTTTGTTGTTAAGTATTTAGTTTTATGTGTATTTATAAGCCCAGTATAAAGGTAGCACATACATTGTCCACCTTTGATTGCAATCATTTAACTTTGCTTTGTACAGATATTGGCAATGCAGGTAGTTTTTGAGAAGTAGCAGTTAAGTGCTAAAAACTTTTTCACTCATTTTGAAGTATATTCTACAGTATTCTTCATTATTTACATCAAACAGAAAGATCTTTGTTTAATTTATAAAGCACATAAAACTACTATGTCCCAACAATAGTCGTTTTGCATTTTCCTGTATAGGCCTTTGTTGAGCTATGAGCCATTGTCTTAGAATCCTTTACAGTTCAGTGACATAATGTAATAAACTCTATTACAGTGATAGACACAAGCCTTTTCACTCACCTAAAAGTGAGTAATAGCCTAAAGAAAATGTGTTTACATCCTGCTGCAGTCATTATCACGCTGACCAAAGAAAATGCTGGGCACAACACACAGGTTTTCAGTATTAGTCCATAATGTAATGTTTACAACGCTTTAGTTGTTAAAAACTGAATAAAAATGGGTTATATAGTGTACAAGTGGGGTCGCTCTCACGCTCTCATGTTCAAGGTATAACTCCATACAGTACTGTAGTTTGCTTTGTGGCTATGTCAGCTGCAATGAGAGAAACATTATTTCAAATGTTAAAATCTAAATGTACAGTGCCTACCATATGTATTGAACTATCACGTGTCATTTTGAAAGCTATAACAAACAAATTCATGTGGTTGTCTCTCATGTGAAAGCCTATTGATAGGAATTAATAAAACTTTCATGTGGTGCTGCATGGTTTCAAATAAATGTAGCAAGTAAAAGGAGACGTAGACATGCACTTTGTATATTTAATTCAGATTAAAATAAAATAAAAAGTAATTTGAGCAATAAGAAAATTTTGCCTAAGCAACTTTAACACAAACATTGTGTTAAAAACATGTATTAAATATGTTTTTTCTTTTTATTTCTTTTAAAATCTAAAACCTAATCTAAATATAATTTAATAGTGGACATCAATTTTAAAAAACGCAGCTAAGTATTTTTACAGTAGATTTCACATTAGCTCTCCTGCCTGACCAATGTGGAATGAAAGAAAAAAATGCAATTTTCTCATTTTTGTTTCTTATTGAAAATTAATTTACTTTTTAAACTTGCAAGAACACAAAAATAACTAATTCTGTGTATAAATGACCTTCAACTGGCTGAGCAGTTTGTTCATTTGAATGCACACAGCATGAGTCAAGCATGTGCTCTGTACATCACAGAACCAAAAGGTGCTTTTTTATCCTGAAAACAGACAGAGTTAACCTAAACCTAGAGTCAGTCACCATGGTAACTCACACTGTGAACCCACCTGGTTTTATCTAATTAAATGTTTATTCTTCCAGTTTTTTCTCTTGAAGGAGCAATCTGATTAGACAATACACTTAACTGGAGAACTAAAATCAGGAATTTACTTCATGGGCTACATACATGTTTATCAAATGTTTTAATTTATACATAAAATACCCCATTGTCATGAAAATAGATCAATCATGAACAATCTCTCCAGAAGTATAAAATGCTGTGTGTGTTGCTTTTTGTGTGTGTGTAATTTTCAGTGGTGGAAATAGTACTCAATTATGTTATTTAAGTAAAAGTACAGATACGTGTGCAAAAAAATTACTCAAGTAAAAGTAAAAGTATCACATAAAAAAATCTACTTAAGTATATGTGTTGAAGTACCTGTTTAAAAATGTATTTTAAGAGTAAAAAGTACTTCATGCAGATTACGAGACCAGTTTTACGCATTAAATAGCATAGGTTTGGTAAAGAATCGTGCTTAATTAAATAAGGTCTCTTTAAATGGATTTCTTAATTTCTGTATATAATTTTACACAAAACTTGAACTCAAAACTTTCAGGCAGAATGTCACCATCAATATGCTAAAAATGACCCCCAAACAAAATTAAAAGTACTTTGTACTTTTCAGTCCAGTTAAAAATGTAGTGGAGTAAAAAGTACAGATACTTGGTCTCAAATGTAGTGAAGTAAAAGTAAATAGTATCCACTGTAAAAATGGCTAAAGTAAAGAACAGATACCTGAAATTTTTAATTAAGATGACACACTACAGGTGAATAGGAAAAAATCTTAAATTGAAGATATCGATTTGGAACTTCTGTAGTTTACTCACATAAATGAAAAATAAATAAATTACAAGTTTGTCATCATTTAATGTTTTCATGTAGAAATAAAGATGTGTATTATGTGTAAAAAATGCCAAAATTACACATATTTGGAACATATAAAACTGAAAAATGGACAGAACCAGTTTTAAATATCTTTGTTCATTTAGTACACATATTAGCTACAAAAAATTACAGAGGGGATTTTAGATTTCTTATTTAGTTTTTAAGTAAACTAGATTTGACAGAAAATTGTCCTAAAAATTCAAATTTCACCTCATTTTTTTGACTTAAAACTTCAATAAATCAGTTTTAGAGTTAGATATTTTAAAAATCCTTCTGTATGTTTCGCCAAAATCTTGTTGAGTCCCAGACTGTAAATTTTGGTGTGTGGGATCCACTTTAAGGTGATCCTTATGTCCGTATGTGAGAAAAATGCATCATAAGAAAACGGCCTTTGAAATTACAATGTCCCATAGATGGATGAAGTGGATTAAATGGAAGAATAAAACATTTTTAGGAGCAAATTGGACAAGTTTGTTGTTTTCTCATGAAAGCTGATATGTTGCGAGAGCAAACTGACCAAAAAACTAAAAAAAATGCTTGCAGTGTCTCGCTTTAAGTACAGTACTTTTAATTTTGAACTTTGTTACTTTCCATCACTGGTCATTTTTCTATAACCTATGCTTCAAATCATCTCTTTAAAATCAAACCTGGTCTTACACTGTCCACATTTACATGACTTCCATAATCAACTAATCAACTGAATAGTGACCGAATTCTCATGAAGGTTTAGACAATAAAAGATTACACTGATTTGAAACAAGGTAACATGAAAGGTTAATTTTATTCATGATTGTGTGATCAAATCATTGATCTCCAAAATCCAACATCTGTTAAAATCATGATATAATAGAGACACTAATGCTCAAAACCACTATATTTTTTGTGCAAAGGTAAGTTTGAGTGACAATATTAAGTCTACAGCCTTGTAATGTTTGAGGAGTAGGAAATATGCATGCTGTAAATATGGAGTCTTTAGGCAGAAAAGATTTTGAACCTGAAAAATAAATCCAAACATGTTGGACATGATCATTTATTTTTCCTTTTATATTTTTCTTTTGAAATATGATCATGTATAGTCTACAGAGAACAGACCTGCATCTGAGAGCATGCGTGGCTGTTCAGGTAGACCTGCTCCCTACACTGACCCGAAAAATGGTCCTTCCCCTCTGGGTGCTCTGGACCATTTCTTCAGTGGATAAATAACATGTGCTTGACCAATATGTCGACATCCAGCCTACAGTTTCTTCATGGAGACACAATCCTGCAATTTAAGAAAATGTATCTTTCAAATTAACCAGACATCCCCTACTGGTTTAAAAAAGCAACAAAACATTTCATACTGAACACATATGTTGGTTTTTGTTGCCGTGGTAATTGCATTCTGCTTCCTGGTGGGATATGTTGATGGATAATCAAAAAACAAGACATTTAAAACTATGTCATGCAGAATTCTAGAATTGTAACTAAATGTATGGGATATGGGGTTCCATTTGTGTCAAAAGTAAGTAATTAGACTTTGCTTTTGTCGATGGTCATTGTAGTTGTTTGGTGTTGCACATGGTCAACTGCTGTTATATAATTTGGTTTTAATCCATGTGTTGTTACCTTCGTCTTCTGTTTTACTTCTGTTTACGTCTTAACCATGTCTTTGTACCAAGTGGTTGTACCATGTCATTACACTATATTGCTTCCCCTGTCTTTATCCCATGTCGTTGTACTGCACTGACTTTTTTGGGTGGACATCTTAGTTCTCCAGCTGAAAATCAAGCAGATCAGCAGGGCCCATTCCTCTTTGTGAGAAGTATTGCAAGCACTATCATTTTCACAACTTTATCACTTATATTACAGCCACGGGCGTAAAATACGGGGGGGATAGGGGGGTTACAACCCCCCCAATATTTTGATCTAGTACATTCATCCCCCCCAATATTTCAGACCATTTTTAATATTAAATCATATACTAAATGTTATTTGTTAAAACAAATCTCCAGGAGAAGTTAAAACAATTAAATCAACAACAAAAATATTACTTTTTGACTACACACCCCCCTCTTAGCTGTAGACGTGGTATCGCCCAGACCGAGGCCGCGCTCTCTCACCCCTCCCTCTCCTGTCTCTGTCAGTGCGGCGTGTGTCTGTCGTCAGTCAGCGCTGTTCCCTCTAAACTGCGCGCGTGCGCAATTGCGCACAGCTCCGAGGGGCATCGCGCAGAGAAAATCTTTGTCGCGCACGAGAGAAAAAGAGAGAGAGGAAGAGAGCGAGAGGCGCGAGCCACACACAGTGACGTGCACCTGAACACACCTGATCATGAACAGCACATAGCGCCAAATCAAAGGCTCAGGGGGAACTAAAGTTCTACATCCCATAAGCGTTTAACTAGTCTTTTTTCAAGACTCCAGACCAACCCGCCTCGTATTCACGGAGAACAAACAGCGGATGAACTAATGCGTCTAGAATAGCGCAAACTACCGCAAAGACTCGCGCTCCCCATCCGGGGTGAAGGCATTACGGCCCCTTATTGTAGACCCCTAAAACATTTGATGGCAGTACACTGTACCAGCAGGCACGTAAACGAGCTCCTCCCCTTGACGCACGGAAAAGCAGTGCCACTAAAATCATTGCCTCTGGAGTCAAACCATCACATTAGACACAAACTTAATCCAGGGTCAGGCTGTACAGTTTTGGAGAATTAATCGATCCAACCCCGAACTCTCAGAACTCACGATGACAAACTTGATTTGAGTTCATTCATTTTGGATCTGACTTCTGTCTCCGCGCGTCTTTACGCGGCAGCGGCGTGAGCGCCGTGAGCAGCGCGGCACAGACACAGACTTCAGACTCCTCTGTCTTCAGCTCTTCACCTCCAATCAGAGCAAACGCAACAGCGCGTCAACAAAGTTTAGCACTTCGTACAGTTTTCGCGTGTATTGATATGCAAATTAGCCCCGTGTGTAACGAGGCGTTAAGTGCTCTATGCACAGAATAATCCCAAGTGAAAATTGGAAGAATGAAAATGAACGGCCACTGACGGAAAGTTTATTTTGCTATTGAAGACTGTCTTGTGTCAGAGCTACAGTAAAGACTAATCAATGACATCCTTAGTCATAAATTAACTGTAAATTATAATTAGGCCTATTTGAAACATAGGCTTAGGATCTAAACATGACACACAGGTTACTTTGTCCAGAGGTTTCCAGGGGAATTAAATGAAACGTTTTAACATACTTATTGCTTAGCTATCATTTGAAACTTTATATCAGTCAAAATCCTGTGATTCCAGTAGATGGTGCTGTATTCCCAGGAGTCTCACACTTGTCATTAATGACAGGTGACAGGTGAGGGCGTAGTGCTTCACTGAGTCAAAGGACTTCACAATATTCTCTCGCATTTGGAGACCAATGTTGCAACAGCGTTTGGCGTTCACAAACTACACTTTTATCAAACTAGAATTCTACAGTGACACACACCTCTCCTCGCCTGTAGAGGCGCTGCATAACAGAATTGCACAGTGAAACATCGAGGAAGAGACTCGTCTTCTCCGTTGGCCTGGTTGGCTTCTGCATGATCCGCGTCACAGCTAAACAAATACGAAGCGGGGCTGCAGCGCTGTTGGACTTTATATAGTTTTTGTTTTTATGGATCTATCCCAAGACCAACCCCACATGTGTGGGCTCAGTGTGAGCGACAGCGCGGACAATGTACTTTCATTGTGAGGCGAAGAGATGAGTGAGACGAAAATGAGTAAGTAGTTGAGTAGTATATTAACTAAATAAGTGCTCTGAAAGTTTGTCTATGTCATCTGCGCATGTAGACTAGTTGTACAGCTTAATAATGGATGAATATAGACTTTTTTCCACATCTAAGCCAGCAATAGGTTACTTCTCGTTATTTGGGTTTATTTAGCCGTATAACTTTTTATGTTATGTAAATAAACCCTGAAAACTGTGATCTATGTTCATGTGATCATAATCTGGCGTTTTCCTGCTTCTTGGCATGTTTCGCCTGTCATTTATCCCGTTATCGATCTCAAACGAGGAGTTTGTTTTGATTCCGAGCCTCACGTGCGTCATAGCGCGTCGTGGATCATTAGATTTGGTTTCGCTCTTTGTTTAGGATCAGCGTTTGCTTGCGCATTTACAATTGCCCAAACGAACCGAACTATCGAGGCAATCGAATCCTGTTTCGGCTGTGAGTTTATGTTGAGTTGTTATTGTCCGACTCGGACCGCGTCTGTGGGATGTTGATGGTGCGCGCTGTGGTATAGTAGAGCTGTTCTAACCGCACTGTGGTAACACTTTCTGCGTACGGTCGCATGAGATAGATGACATAGAAAGGAATGTTTTGTCCGATACACAGCCATTTGCCCTGTAGCCTCCCGACCCCCCCAAAGTTGAAGCCAAAGTTACGCCCTTGATTACAGCCCACTTTATTGTATAATATGCTGTTATTTGCTTTAATGACATAAGAGATCAGTTTGTAAGTCAATCTCATTTGTTGATTATCAAAGAACATTCATCACAATTTAGTGTTCCCATTTTTGAATCAACGAGCCCAGCTCTGTGTTAGCGTGCCTGCATAAGAAGCAGTGTCTTTTTTCACACAGTAAAGTTCACCAAAACAGAGTTAACACTTTGTCAACACATGGGAAATACACCCACCTTCAGGCGTCATCTACCCATCACTAATAGGAAGACGTCATAGACATGGTGTAACAACATGGGAAGACACAGTGTAACAAACTGGGAACTCGACAGTGGCAGACTCACCATTAGACAACAGGTCACAATTGCCTCGGGCCCCTAACCTGAAAGGGCCCCCAATAAGATGCCCCCCGATCATCATAGACACAAGGTACTGAAATGGGTGTTATTCTCTCAATATCACAGTAAAGTAGTGCACTGTACTTTTAAAATGGAACCCCATACAAATCAAGTCTATTTCCCCCCCCCTTTTTTTTTTTTTTTTTTTTACCTATTTTGTGATCTGTAAAAGGGTACTTGATGTTTGGGGTTGTAACAAAATCTTTGTTTGTGTCCTGCACCTGTGTAGTAAGAGATAAAAATTATTTTCAAAAGCAGGAAATTAAACATGTTCACATTCAAAGTTTTACAGAATAGTTGGATTTTACAAAAGAACGAATAAACATATTCCTTTTGACCTGAAGCTTAAACCTTGAACCCCAGAGTTTGTCCTGGTGCATCCATGACGGATGAGCTCCTGATTTTTGTGTCACTGGCTTCATTTTTCATGTCACACCACAGGACTCACTATGGAATACAGTATTCAACGTTTTACTAAACTAAACATGTTTTTTAAATATTTAAATATAATATAATTTACTAATACAGTATCTACACATTCTTGTCTTTATGCCAACACCTTTAGAATTGATTGAAGTGTACAGTCACACCTCACAACCTTTTGTGTTTTTCATTTAAATTACAAAGTTATGAAGGATTCTAAAACTGTGCATACTTTTCAAAACATATTTGTTGGTAATCAATCCACTGTTGAGTTGGATTTTGGAGGGAGAAAAACAATTAGTGAGAATGCCAAAAATGGCTTCAACGTTAAATACCGAAAATCTATTTGAGGCCTTGCAAAGGCAAGGTATTACTGTTTAGATGCTAAATATATTTATGACAAAAAAACTCCACAAATTCTACCTTTAATGGGTTGTTTACTAAATACAGCTGACATGTTTGTACAATTCTATCCTAAAAATATTTAATAGTTGGAAAAAAACATTTATAAGTATTTTAATAAAACGATTTATTTAATTTACAGGCAACAAATAAAAAAGTCAGTATGACAATACCTTTGTATTGTATTTGTATATGAAAAAAAGTCTATTCTGTGACAAACAAAACTGTAAACAAATAGAAAAACAAGGAATGTTACGTTCAGAGACACACTGCACGTTCAGCAAAGACATGCAGACGGCCGGATGAATTTCCCCCCATGAGGACATTTCTTGTGGGGTGGAAGGCTACGACTGACTGCACTGTCCTCAGGTTCTCCTCATCTGAAAAGCTGTGCAGGAGCTGCCCGCTCTCATGATAAACTTGGACACATCTCTGCCTGGACATGCATCCCACCACAAAGCAGTCCTCCTGTTTAGGGTCCCACACTGCGGACAGCTTCGAAAGCCATCGGCCTGTTTGCATGTCATGTCTGAAAAAGAAAATGACAAAGATGTTCAATCCATCAGCTTCAAATGTAATTTCATTTGAGTGTTGTACCTTATGGTTTTGAGTAAAGGTGCATTATTAGTGGCAGATGTGTCATAAATCCTGTCAAAATGAAACATGTTAACAGATGTTTTACAACCAAAGCCCCTTATGTATGTATTAAGCTTGAAGTCTTACCTTATACGGTCATCCATACAAGAGGTGAGAATGCGATTCCCCGTATCAGGGGAGAAATAAGCACTGGTTATGCTTTTGGAGTGACCCCCCAGCTGGCAAACTGGTGTTGGTTTAGACTTCTTCAGAACCCGACTGTCATATATATTTACAACCCTGCAAAAAAAAAAAAAAAAACCTGTATTCATCTGTATTTATTCATATAAAAAGGTACATAGAAAAATAAATACATACTGGCTCTCAGCTACAGCAAAGTACTGCCTCTGTAAAGGGTGCACACAAACACAGCGAACGGTCTTGGTATCCAGTTTGTGGAGTGACTCGTGAGTGTTTCTGTGGGAGAAATTAAACACTGATTAAGTTTGAGAAACAGACCCTGAGTAACTGACACTGGAAAGTAGAATTACCCTGGGGTACGTCTATCAACAACAGCAATGTCTCCAAACCAGGTACCAACCACAAGACTCATGCCGTCATGTGAGAGGAAGTCAAATGTCTTCAGTCCATCATCCACTTCATAAACCTACAAGAAAAATGACAAAAATATAATATTGGTTTATAGGTCAACCATCACTGAACAAATTAGACACTTACATCATCAAAGACAGCCTTCTCAACATCCATGTGCCGCATTGATCCGTCATAGCTGGTGCTTAAGAAGTCTGTGGGATTTGCCGTGGAGAATGCCATGCAAGTGACTGGACGAGAGTGTGGCTCAAATAAGAGCACACCATCGTCTCCCCAGGCACTAGACTGTGAGGAGGAGGAGGGAAGACTTACAAAACTGCACTGGATTTAATTGTATCGTTGTTAAGTTAAGTCCTTACCAAACTCCAAAGTCCAACTCGCCCCCATTTGTCGCCTGCTGCCATTAACACACTGCTGGAGCAAGGGTGAAAAGCAACAGAGAAGACGCGATCCTTCACCACCTTTGCCACACTGTCTTCCGTTATCTTCATATCTGAAAGTGCAGAGCGGTACCTAAAGTGCAAAAGAACGTGCCATCATCACGTCAAATCTGTCATGTCTCCTCGTAAATTAAGATCTTACTGTATCAGATCCACTTTGTTTCTTTTTTTTGATGAACGCTGCAAATGAAAAACTCAGATTGTCAGGTTTACATAAATGGGATTTGCTTCAACAATGTCTGACAATATTCACCTCAGCCCAAATTTTTGAGAGCTGCTCAGGCAGTTGGCTGTCGCTGATGTTTACTGGGTCCATAGGAAGAGGGCCAGATGGTTTTTTGAGAGGCTAAAAAAAGAAAAGAATGTTTGATCATTAATACTAATACATGCAAATAGATCAGATATTCGTAAAAATACAAACCGTATCCAGATATTCAATTGTCATTTTGGGCACATCAAGTTGGACAGGCTCCATGTTCTGGAGTCGCTTGGACCTACGAGGTGGAAGCACTTCATGTTGAACAGTCGATGACCTGGAAGGTGTCAGTTTAATGTGAGAAACTGTAAGAAACTGTGAGAAAAGAGCATTTACTTCTTACTAGCCATTTTCAAGCTTACTTCTTAAGACCCTTTTGCGTGGCTTTGGGTCGCACTGACTGTTTCAATTCCGCTGTAACCTAATAAAAGGATAGATGGTTGTTCGTTTTGTGTGGTTATCAAATATTATAATAGACACTGCATTGTAATATTCACCTCAAAAATGTTCAGAGAAGACAGAAACTCTTGGTTCTTCTTGATGTTTTCTAGACGCTCCAGTTCATAGGCTGAAAGCTCTCCATTCTTTGGTTCTGCAGATTTGCTGTCCTTTTGAGTTGTTTCACTGTGTAAATCGTTTTTCTGCAGATGAAACAGAACCAGTAAAGCTTGTGG
This sequence comes from Rhinogobius similis, assembly GCA_019453435.1. NCBI lineage: Eukaryota > Metazoa > Chordata > Actinopteri > Gobiiformes > Gobiidae > Rhinogobius > Rhinogobius similis. The sequence continues at coordinate 18,214,385 of CM033621.1, read as the reverse complement.
TAAGTGAACATTACATAAAATGAATCAAAGCCGTTGTGAACTCACTCTTTTCTTTTGTGGCGTCTCGACTGGCTCTTCTGGAGAATATTCAAGACGTTTACGAACCAGAGTTTGTCGAGAGGATCGTCTCACTAGGTTCTCTGGGGTCAAGTCCTACATAAAGTGAATCATAAAAATAAACAGAAGGCAATTTCATGGGCTAAGTTTCTTGCAATAGGAAGCATCATTACCACCACTTTGACGTTCTGTCTGAAACAAACACCGCTTTCAAAAAGTTTAACTCACCGGATTGACAACCTCTCGTTTGCTGCGTTTGGCCGGCATTTGGATATCCAACACTTCCTCTGAGTTAATGGGCAAATATGACTTTTTGTAAACTAAACAGCAGCAGGCACACAAACACCGCGGATGTGAGATGTTAAAGCGCCTCCGGGCCGCCGCGAGGTGCTTTGGTAACTCACAACTCCCGCCTGACCGCGAGGCTTGTGCAACAGGAACTCTGCACCTGATTGGTCCGCTCACTTCGCAGTCAAACTGGAGGCGTTTCTTTAAGCGTCGAAATGTCGCCCTCTCGTGTTACAGATAATAAACGCAACAAAGTGCTGACGTGAAGAGGTATTAAAAAAAAAAAAAAAATTGTGAAGTGAGTGCCTTAGCAAAGGACAGGATGTCAGGATGCGCTCTTCGTGGATGAGAACAAATACTCCCGCCACATTATCATTGTGGTCCTGGCTGAGTTATATTTTTACTTTGTGAATGGGGGATGAAAGTTAAACAAAAATGTTTATTGTTTTTAAATGCTTTTAAATGAAACACATGTCACATACTTCTTTTTATTCACATGAGTGTCACAGTTTCAAAATAATTTGCAGTGATAACAAACTGTGTATAAGAAAAAGTGATTGTCCTGTATATCAGTCATATTTGCCTATGTTATTTCTTAAAACGTGTTAGTTGCTGTGTTTCTCAGTCAAGCGCAAGCCAACATAAGTAAGCACTTCTCCCCCTGAGAAAGAATAGATTTATTAACAAGAGGTAATCAGGAAAGAATACACTTTTGTACAAAACTGGAAATACTACTCAAGCTGTTGAGATAGAGTTAAAGATACTTGTCATTGCACTGGGTATTGCTCACTGCAAACATCGGATGTGCCTGTGAAGGGTAGGATTTGTGTGCAAGGAGAGGGTTAAATACAGTACACATACTGCTTTATATAGATCTGATTTCAACACGTCAAAGTGGCACATGCCTGCCACTCAAGCTTTAGTTTTTCTATACAAAGCCAGTAAAAAATACATATAAATATTCAAAGAATAAGCACATTATTACTACTATAGCTCCTGCTGAAACATCTGAATAGACAGAATACAGAATGTGTTACACTTATAAGTTGATTTAAAGTATAGTACATAGAAAGAGTTGAACAATCATAAGGATAACACATTTCTAGAGATATGTATGTTTTCAACACATTGCACGTTAGGAAAAGCTTCAGACTGCCTGTACAATTTGTACACAGCACACACCTTTGTTTCATTGGCAATTTGTAGAACAAAATAGTTTTTAAACTGTGGTGTATATATAATCAATTCTGTAATAAGGCAAAATCATAATGCACTGGCCAAAGAAGGTTAACAAAAGAATTATCTAAGAATTCAACTTTCTAAAGTGGCTCAATGTTGGGAGTATTTGCTACATACATTATCTGGTGCTTATACAGTATATATATACAACATGTGGCCCACTGTAAAAGCAAAACATGAAAACACCTTTGTTCAAACAGAAATATAGACCCAGCATTAGTTTGGCTATAAAGCCTTTTTGTTCCGTGCTAACATAAAACATACATACTTGAACTTGTAAAAGAATAAAGCTTTCAAGTGCAAAGCTTGTTTTAAACAAATAATCACATCGTCAAATTGAAAATTATGTTGCTGGTAAGCATTTGAATATAAGAAGTAGCTTTATTCTTGAGCTTTGTGTTTCTGTATACTGCACTTTCCCCTTAGGACTAAATAAACAGAATAATCCACTGTGTTCTATAACTTTTTGCTCTTCTTTCAAATTAAACTTCCATTTACTCTCTCCATAAATAAATAAAACCTCTGTGGGACTACTCAGGTTTCTAATAACAATTGTACATAACAGGTCCATTGGGAGCACAGACTAGAAGAGCACAGTCTATTGTGATCAATACAAATAATAATATAATATGTACATTAGGACGTCATCTCAGTTATTAGGTTATTAGAAACACACAGCCTAACACACCATGTCTGCAGCACAAGTGAGTTTGCTTTATGTGTTTCATTTCCCATCAATAATGTGATCATTAACATAAAGTACAGGCTTTAAAAGGACTTTGACTTAACTAGTCTTTAGAAGTATTGATAAAGATGATAGGCTATTGCAGACATGTTGTATTATGTTCATTAGTCCATTTGGTGAAGCTAATAAGCTGCAAACAAAGTATTATTTTTAGTTGAAGGTAGACACAGCATTCATCTTCATGATGCAGTTTTGGGCTCTATTTTCAGAGACGCTTCATACAAGCTTTCTTCATCCAGAACTGTACTGCTGTCCAGCAGGTACTTTGCAACCTACAACCACACAACACAATACATTTTCATCTAGTATATACCACTCTAACTTAAAATTGGTATATAATATGGCCAACTAAAATTAATCAACAACAAAATTAAAAGAATAAAGACAACCTAACCTTTGGCTGATGATCAATTTTATAAGCAGTTTGCTGAAATTGACGTATTTCTCTGATGATGTGTGAAATCTACAAGAGAATTGTATGTGTGTTAAACTTTTTATTTTCAGACTTAATAACATATTTTGACAACAAAAAAAGGTTTTACCATTCTCATCTTGGAGAAGTTTACCAGGTTGTCCTCTGTGTAGTTGGGTGTTCCCTCCTCAATAAAAGCCAGGTCTGTCAGATACATTCCCAGATATGGAACACAGGGAGGGTCACAGCTGCGAAAGTAAAAGACATCAATAATGTGTTAATACAGACTTAAAAGCATTTACATTAATGTTTAGGCTCATTGGCTACATACTTTTTTAAAGCTTCTCTGAGATTTTTGAATCGTCCCTCAGATGACACCAGCTTCTGTAACTTGTCGATCACAGTCTTTGTCTAGAACATAGTATTAAAAGTAATATTTCAAGTGGTACAAAAATGCAAATTACTAAACTGTAGAATCCATGACTGAAGAACACACAAGCACCTGCTTGGAGACTTTGAGCCAGGTCTTTTTGAGGCGGAAGATGGAGCTGCGATTGAGAGAAGAGGTGATCTCTAAAACAGCGTTGTAGTTGTGGAGACAGCGGCAGATGTCGGCTACTGCCACCCACTTCTCGATCACAGCCACCCTCATGTTCACATCATCCCAGTGCAGGATCTCTGTGGCGATCCTATTACTAATCTAAAGAACGAAGACCACATTTTAGTTTAAGAAACATTAGCATCTAATAATGGATTATGTTCATATCCAAGTAAGAAAACTTTACATCATTAAAATGTTTTGTTGTCTTCATAATGTAGGGTGTTCTTTCGCTTTTATCAGCCTTCATCCAGCCCTGACCAAAGAACTCCCTGTAAAAAAAAAGTCAGACCGCTAAGAATTCCCACAATCTAGTTCATTCCATAACTATTTTCAAGTTTGGGTTAAAAATAAAACCAAATAGTAAAACACATCCCAATACTCACTGATATGGGATAGCTTTAAAAACCAGGTGGTCCAGAAGAGTGAGTTGTTCTGCTATCTCCAAAGCTGAGTGACTTTCAAACGGCTCAGTCTTACTGTCTTCCATGGCCTGAACAACACAACACAATGTAATGTACTACTATACATTATAGTTATACTGCAGTACTCATATTTTGAAGGCAACAGGGTTTCCCTCACCGTCTGTATAATCTCCTCCAGGCTGACCTGGCTGTCTCCTGGGTCCTCCTGGGTCAGAGTCCTGGGTGCAAAAATAAAATGCCTTTAACATGACATATCATTTCAAAACAGTTGTTTAAAATCAATTCTTCCTCATAGATTTAATACTGATGCCGTCCATGGCTCATGTGTGATTACAAATAATACAGCGCTGCAAGACCTCCAACCGATTTTGACTAATATAGTAACTATTACCCATCATAAATGCAAACTTCTGAAATTAAAGTGCCAATTCTGTAATACCACATCTAATGTAGTGAGTTGGCTACCAACCTAATGATGTTAGCAGCAGCCTTTCTCTCCTGCGTCAGGAGCTCTGGATCGTGCATCACCTCCTCCAGGAAGCCAATTACCCGCATCTTCAACTCTGTGTTCAACTCAAAGTCCTAAAGATGAACAATGGCAAAGGTTAAACAGCACTCACATAATTATAAAAAACACATTAATGATATCAGTTAGCTAAAAGAAGTTAAATTGAAAGATCATGTACTTGTGAATGCTTGGAGACCCAGTGACGCAGTACATTCAAGACTCTGTTAGTCGCAGCTCTTCTGATGACAAACTCTTTGTCTCCATTCCTCTGGTCTGTAGGAAAACCTGAAAACGTGATCAGCATCAGTTACTCGTACGTAGACAGAGGTTGGGAAGTGTTTAGTTTCTCATAAAGTCAGGAAGAGACTGACCTGTGCTGGCCAAAGACATACGTCTGTACTTTTCCTTGGTCGGTGTGCCTTCGTTGGCACCAGCAGTAGCGATGGCGAAGGCTGAGGCAGCTGAAAGGGCACTGCGGTTGTTGTCCAGCTCGCGGCAGGATGAAACTACCATACCGTTGTTGAAAGAAAACAGGGAAAACTCTACAAATAGAAAGATACATATATAAACATTGAGTATTTATATTCATATTTTAGAAGTCATATATGAGTGCATCAGTCCTACATCAATTATTAAGAATGCATTCACATCTTTTTCAGTAGCTAAATTCAAATTAGAACAGAAAATATAATGTAATGTAATGGGCTACATTTTCTTTATTATCTTACATTATTATATATTTATGGTGAAAATTTTGAAAGTGTAATACATTGTTGACCAGTGGAGGGCAACAGTGCGCTAAAACGGACCCACAGCACATTATGTCCTGAAGCTTGAGGTATATGCTTGTTCTTTCTCTCCCTCCTTCTCTGTTCATATGGGGGCGGCATCGAAGTACACGCACATGGTTGCTAAGGTACAAGGTTTCCTTCCACCTACTCCCACAAAGCACTGGCTTCCCTTGTATCCAGCACCGTGGGAAGAGAGCACACTAGGGATGTATTGTGCTTGACTACCTACGGGTGGTTTCTCCCTCTCTGCGTTCAATGGGGAGGGCCATGAGGCTGTGGGTGGCTTCCCTCCACACCTTATTTGGCCATGGTTACACTTGTCATAAGCAGAACTAAAATAAGTTTCTTTATGTGTTATATTTGAGTATTCTGATTATTCATAAAGTTCAATATGCCACATTTTCCATTGAAAGTTTACATCCAATAATCCATGTACTGTAGTTGGTAAATACATGCCACCTTTGAGAATGAGTTAAAATGCAAGAAAAAACAATAACTGCGACCCCGTCCTCAGCAGAATTCACACACACAATACATCTGAGAATATTCACTGCCAAAAGATTAATGGGTATTGCTAATTATGCATGGAACTTGTTACTGTTACTCAGTCAATTTTGAGCTATTTCAATTGAATGGCAATCCAAAGGCACCTTTTGAGAGCATTTAAATGTTAAAACTGTTTAACAGCAGACATTCGTACCGGAGTTTTTGGATTTGACATTCTTGGGGGTTGATGGTGACTTTGGAGGAGACATTTCTGCTTCAGCCTCTTCACACTGACTTGGGTCTTCATCACACTCCTCTCTCACTGATAGATCTGCACAAGGGAAGAATAACATACAAGAATGCTGTTAGAAGGCAGAAGATTTTTACTTTTTGTTATGATGAGACAAAGCATGAAATTAAATACACTGACTGCACAAATATACTACATGAATATATATTACTCTCTGTATGATTTTAAAAAAGGATTATTTTGCCCTTTATTGGCAGATTATTGGCCAGATGGGCAAATACACTGAAGGCAACAAGAACTATGCATAGTGAAAATAAGCAGCTCATAGTGGACTTGTAAGATTCATGTCGCTGTGCACACAACGCTCATTAAAACAGAGAAACTGCCTCTGGACAACGACTCTGACCTTGCTTGTTGAGGACAGACTCCTCAGCTTTGCCTTCAGATTTAGGCTCCCCCTCATCTGGGATTTTGCTGGCCATGGTGCTGGACACATAGAGCTTGTTGATGTCGAGGGATGTCTTGCTAAAGGGGGACATAGTGGAGTGCATTGCATAGCCGTTGGGGGAACAGCTGAGTGCGGCCAGGTCTAGGGCTTTGCCCCCTGTGATGATGGGGATGTTGAGAGAAAGCTTGCGCCGGCGGTTGGGTGATGACGTCTTGGTGATGGAGAGAGGAGGCGGAGAGGAGAACTTGCGGCTGGCACGAGGCGACGTGGGTGGCTCGCCGTACAGGAGTTTGTTGTTTTGGCTACTTGCAAAAAACAGCTCCAAGGAACTGCACAAAAGGAGAATGATATTTAGTTGTTGTTTTTTACTAAAACGAAAAAGTTTAACAAAAATTCCCATAATGACAATTTACATCTGGGGATAATGGGTTAAATAGTGGACTGGGTGTCTGCACTGAAACAGCAGGGAGGGTGCACATTTACCACAGGGCTCTTTGGGAGCCCCTGCCTCTTTTATTTAAGCTACATTGTTTAAGACAGCATCCTCCTTGCACTAAGAGCCACCCCCTCTGAAGACCTATAAATAGCATGTCAAGTGACAGTGTGGGAGGCACGGGTGCTGCCAACAGCAACCAGCCCAGGAGAGGCCCACAGAGACACGGGGAGAGAGGAACAGAATAGAAAGAAAGGGATATCGAGATGGAGCGAGCGAGGGGAGAAGAGGTCCAACATACACACAGGATGGGGGTGAAATCACAGGGAGGGCGGGGTGTGAGAGAGCGTTATAGTGGATTCCACCACAGTGTCTGCTGCTGGTTCTGAGTGGGCGAGTGGGAAGCCTCCAGTTCCATATTGCATTAAACTAGGCTTGTTGTGTCTCCTCACCAACATTCAAGAAAGAACACACAGACAATTAAAACTGAACTAGAATTGAAATTGAAATCAAGGACAAATAATGTAAAGTAAAAATAAGAGAGGAAATCTATCATAAGGTAAACAGTTTAAAAAGGACTTCCATAATAAGTGAAGACGAGGCAAATAATTAGTCAAAATGAAGGGGACAGGAGAAGCAGGATCTGGGTGCAAAACACTGCCATCAATATTTAATAGCGTAGAGCCGCTGCAGATGATGGGAGAGAGGGAATGAGGGAGAAGACAAGGAGAGGGTGGGGTCCTGCCGCAGAGTGAAAGGTTGCCATGGTGACAGTGCAGCAAAGAAAGGGATGGTCAGACTTGTGGAAAGGCAAATAAAAGCCAGAAAATAGAAGAGGCAAAAAGAGCGAGGGATGGAGTAGGAAAGAGAAGCAGGTGTGCACCCAATTAACTGTGATGGTGGACAGAAGACAGACAGTGAGACGTGGATGCCGTGACCCCGCGCTGCCTCTGGTCCCTCCTCACTCGAACCGGCTGGGATGGCATAATGGGCTGCTACACCAAATCCATGTGAGAGCAAAGATAAAACCCAGACACTCGGAAGTCCCACCTTTTTACTGCATCATCACTGTTGCTGCATCCAATACAATGTGTACAATATTTGAGCTTGTCGATGAAAAGTTTTGACAGTAAAAAGAGTGCACTTGCAGAGACTTTTTTTTTTCTTAATGATCAGCAGAATTATGGCAAAATATCAGTTTGGCCGTAACAAAAAGCATGGGTTTTCCAATAATGCTCCCCTCCCTTACTATTAATAGTTTGTTAAAGTTTGTTTTAATATGATATGCCACATGCTAGATTTAACTGGTAAATTACATCAATATAACTTTTATTTCTGCTATTCCATTGCTTCAAGATGTTATTAAGTTTTCAGATACCAGTCTCAAGTTACGGGTGCAATCACACTCACACAAACAAAAATCTAACCCTAAAATTTGGACTAAACAGGAACTAAACTTGGAACTAAACCTGGACAACTGAACTGTATCAAAATCAATATATGGGAAAAAGAAAACCAAACCTACTATTTTTTCAGATTGTGTAAAATATGTAACTCCTTTTAAATTATTTCAATAAGAAAATACAACATAACATTACTTGAAGATAAAATATAATGAATATAGTTTCAAGTAAGGCTAGTAATATCGTTATCTCAATAATATATTCAGACGATATTATGTCAATTCAACAGAAATGTGTTAAACATGTCTTTAAATATATTGAAACGTATTAGTTGAGGTTTAATTATCAGACAAATGTGAAATGTCTGTTTACCTTTATTTACAACTTAACTTTTTTCATGTTTATCTTTAATCAGGTCCTTATTATTATTTCAAACTATATACTCAATATTAAAATGTTGCATGTCTTCAAAACAACATACACAATATTATATAAATGTGTATATAAAAATATGTTGTCCACCTCTAATTTCAAGTCAGCTTTACTGTAAAGATTTAAAAGCTGTGGGTCTTACCGTGCTGGTATGGCACTGATAGGCTTTTTGTAGATGGTGATGAGTTTGTCCAGCACCACATCGGCGCTGGTGAACACACGGTAAGAGTGCAGAAAAGTGTTGAGGAAGTCGATGGAGAGGAAACGCAGGTCTGTGAGCCGCTCCAACAACCTCTCGACACTGGCATAGCGGATCTGCAGCACCTTGCATGAGTTCATCATCTTACTGAAGCGAATGTCCACATCATCGCAATACAAGCTCGTGTCTGACCTGTGGTGGAAGCAAGTAGGTTATAATACACTGGTTTGTCTCTTGATCGACTAAAGGAAAACTCTGCGCTTCGATCGATCAAGGAAAAGAGGCATAGCGTTAGGCCTGTCACGATAATTACTATATCAACATATCGTTCAATAAATGACCGATGGAACAATCATTTTTGGGGGTCAATATTATCATCAGTACTTTTTATTTACATTAATGAGGGATTTTTTTGTTGTTTTTTTTGTGCTAGGAGAAGATTTGAGATGTAGACAGTTGAACAAATAACTTGTATGACTGGATGTACTGCAGCTGTTTTACAGCTGCAGTACATCCAGAACGCTGCTGCTCGAGTCCTGACTAGAACCAGGAAGTACGATCACATTAGTCTGTGCTCAGGTCTCTGCACTGGCTTCCTGTGGCTCAGAGAATTGACTTTAAAGCAGCTCTGCTTGTGTTCAAGTCTCTCCACGGCCAAGCACCAAAGTACATCTCTGACATGTTATGAACCATCTCGCACTCTGAGGACCTCAGGGACCGACCTCCTGCTGGTGCCTAGAGTCAGGACTAAACATGGGGAATCAGCATTTCAGTTTTTTGCAGCTAAAATCTGGAACAGTCTCCCTGAAGATGTGAGACAGGCCTCCACTCCGACAATGTTTAAATCCAGGCTAAAAACAGTTCTCTTTAGACGTGCATACGACTGAAAGATCTATCTGTACTCTTCTCTTTTAAAGCACTTTATTTTAAAATGATTTTAAAATGATTCTGTGTGTCTTTTTGTGTTTTGTGATTTTAATGCAACGTTTTCCTGTTATGTAAAGCACTTTGAATTGCCCTGTGTACGAATTGTGCTCTACAAATAAACTTGCCTTGCCTTGCCTATTAAAGGTACAAACTAAGGACTAAAGTGTTTAATTCTGTTGTTTATTTATTGCTCCTCATGTTTTTAATAGCATTGTGCATTTAGAATTGTATTTTGGGGTTCAACTGGTTTGTGTCAGTGGTGTAAATTAGTTTCTATATTATTGTTTATTGTCTATATTTTCTTCAGTAGTATTCAGCACTTCAAATTTTGTTATTGTGACAGGCCTACATAGAGTGACCCTGACAAAAGCTTTAGAAAGTAACTATGATTTGACTCACTGATTTGACCATATATCTGCACCCAATGGGCACTGACAAGACCACGATATTACAGTAGCAATCGTGCAATTACAGATATTTATGATACTAGCAAATTGTGTAATTATATGTAAAAAGGAAGATTAAACTCTCAACTCTCAAGTTAATTCACTACATGCTTTCTCCTTTCTGCTGTTGTCCATTTAAATCCATTAAACCCCCCCCCTTTACTACAACAATAAATTGTTGTAGTAAACCAAAACACAATCGACCGATAAAAGAGCTCAGCTAAAACTGATCTATCCTGAAACAATGAAAACCGTTCCTTGCTCCTAGTTAAAATACTGTAAAAGAAAATAACAAGTATCCATGTATAAGTCAGCTGTCGTTTTCCATGTGGTCTTTTTGAGTATAGGTATAACTGGTGCTTCAGAAACTACAATGTGGTAACGTCATACTCCAGATGGGGGCAAGAGCCAGTTTAATCTATTTATTCATGGGTTTCTTGTTCATGGGTGATATTTTGAAGACTTTTACACATTCAAAAACTATAATATTTTGTTTTGAGTGGATAATTGCTATGGCAACGGTGCTATTTTCATCACTCTGAACCTCACGGATGAAATGGTATTTTCAAAAGAAATATAGAATAAAGGTAAATTGCTGAACAGGATCAATTCTATTAGTTACTAGACCAAGAACTTGCTCTATTATAGCAAAAATCTGAACTTAAACAATCCTCTTTTGAGCTGCTCTCCATCTGTATTAGATGCTGTGATATCATCTGAAACCCAGCAACACCAGTACATTTGTGGTGTGTGGTTGTTTTTTCTTTACTTACTTAATCATCTGTGGGACAGTGACTTTACTGTTTTCCTCAAAGGCGTTCATCATCAGCCCGTTACACCGAATGTTGTCAATGCACTGTAAGACAAAACACAGAGATGAGATCCAGCACAGTGATTATAATTTTCATACTCATTTCAGTAACATCTACAGCATATTTTATTTCAACTTAAACGTTACCTACATCATCATTACTTTATTTCCTGTTTTACCTGGCTGATATCGCTAGTCCACGCTGCCTTTTCCTGTCTGGATGAAGCTACCAGGATGACAGTGTATGTTTGCCCGTCTTTTGGCTCAACCATGACTTTGAAATCAAGATGTTCTGTGTCTTTTGGTTCTACTTTGGCTGCAATGTAAGCAACGATTAGGGTTTTGTACATTGTGCCACAGCTTCTTCTTGAATTATAATTATTTGGTCAATTACTCACACTCGTCATCTGTCCCTTCTGGCTCCTCTAACAATGTACAGTCTATCAGAGAGACCACTCCATTCTGTAAATAAAAAAAACAATCTTTTTGGTAGCATTTGTATCAATTGTATAACCCTTGTAATGAATTAATGGTGTACCTTGGTGATATGAAGTTTTCCTCCGGAGCCTCTAGTGCAAATAATGAGGTGTTTTGAGAAGAGAAAACACTGTCTTTCACCCTCCTTTTTTAGGGACAGTGAACCCAGGCGACCTCTCGTAATCTTCCCCTTCTCACTCATTGGCACCTGTATCAAGGAGCCTGCAATGGCAATAACAAGATTGGCATTTGAATTTAGATTTGGGATCATGTGCATGCACGTTATGGGGTTCAACGATGTTCTTCACATGTTGGCAGAGGTGTAGTTAGGTGTTGAACATCTGGGTGAGAAAACATGTGAAAGTGCAAATGGCTACATGGCTAAATGTATGGCTACAGCTTCAGACCAAGCAAGTACGGATGTCACGATATCCAATTTTAGTTATTGTGAAAAGAAACACCATTACTGACATGGCCAAATAACCGTGAGATCTTTAACAGTCTTTTATTCAAATTGTCTAATCAATTTCAATTTGTTTATTATGTTGCCAGCTTTATGAGCATTGGGAATGAAAAAGGCATGGATACTGTGACATAAACAAAGCACTTCACATTTAGGTTTACATTTTTGATTGAACTGAAATATTTTTTGTTACAATTGTTATTTTTTAGGTCTTAAATTTATATCGTGACTTGAATGATCACAATTATTGATCAAGCAAATCATTCTGATGCAAGCAACTAGAAATGAAAATGGGTAAGAAACATATAATTGTAAGTTGCAAGTATGGTCTTCTATTTGAACGTGTATGCAGTGTTTGTCTTCCATGTGTCTTACCTTGTCTAACAAATGTTTGGCTGGTGTCCAGTAGCACCTCACAACCTTCAATAATCATCCGCTCAATAGCCAGGTTCTTCCTGATGTTCTCCGTCTCACTCACCTCGTCATGCATAATTCTGAAGGAACAAAACGTGGGTATGATTCCCATGGCAGATAGACATTTTTTGAGAGAACTCTAACATGTTGGATTTAACTAACCTGGAAAGTTCCTCAAGTTTAGATTTAGCATAATCCAAACTGTTTCTCTCCACATGCTCATGAGGTGTGTGAGCCAGCAATTCATGAAGGGTGAGGATGTACCGAGGAATCTTTAACATAGAAAATAGATAGCATTTAAAGGCAAGTAACAGTAAAATCTGTATGTAATAGTTAATTCTCATTCTCTGTTCTCACAAAAACATTACATTTATTCAGTGTAGGGCATATTACATTTTCCAATTCACCTACATCAGGAATACCCAAAGAACTGACAATAATAGCACAAGGAGTGCATGCTGACTCCACACAAAAACAAATGCCCTGAGCTAAACCCACAATTCCCTTTTCCCTATAGCAGACATGTTAACTAACGACCTAGTAGTTTAGTACAAACCCCTAATTTTGACAAACAAACTATGTATGATAATTTCTACATAACAACATTTTGTCATGTCAGCAATTAAAACAGATTTGCTGTAATTTAAATATACTTATACTAGACAGGGATTGCCTTTTAGGTCAAATGCATCCAAATAAGTACGGCACTCAGTTGATTTCAACTTTTTACAAGCAAGAAGGCTAAATAGCCCATAAATCAAACAATAAAACCATCCAACGAACATGAACAGTTTGTTGCAGTGTGCTTAAATCCAGGAAGACTTACCTGAAACATGGGGTATGTGAGGAAGGTTTCCAGGGTCCTCTCCTCACAGTCTGGTTTAGTCTCATACTGCTTTAGGAGCTTGTCAAAGTCTCTGTTTTGTTTGCAGTGTGCCAGGATCTGTAAGCTGTATTGGTGGTTTCTTACAAATTCCTGGTAGATGTTTAACATTGGCAGCAAAATGTCAAACAAGTCAGCTGGGAGACAAAATACAGAACACTTTGTTAGATGTGCAAACTTAGACAAGGCTATAAGCCTCATAATACAAATTGAATAAAATTATTACCCAGCACCAGCGTGGGCCAGCTGGCTATTCTGGCCTTCAGGCCTTGATAGAAGATTTGGTGTAAGAACATGATGGTCTCACTGAACACACAAAGAGATTAGACATTAGAAGTGTTTTATATCATAGTTTTTGTACACATCTTTTTACAGTACTTACCTATTGAGGAAGATGCTGCTGACGTCATCATGTGTGATAGGAGGTTTCTTGGAGCTAGCGGCCATTCTGAGAGGTCGAAGAAAGTTGTTGACGAGGATGTGAAGTTGTTGGACATATTCTGCCTCTGCCTCTAGCATACTGAACACAACTTGGTTTCTCTTTCTCATGCTTTCTGCGTGAGGCGATCGGATGTAGTCTTGGATAATGGTTTTCCACTTCCTCCGACAAATCCAGCCACGCAGGAAACTCTGCACCTGTGATTTTGTATTAGCTTAATGCAAAAGACTAATAATAATTTTCAAGTAAATTCCCCATCACCTCACCTTTTTGATCTTCTTGATCTCTGTATCATCATCACTGGGCGGCACCTCTGGATTAGACTGAATCTTCTCATTATCTTTGAGCAGACCAGCAATCTGTATGCAAACAAACAACACAAATTATATAGCATTCAAAAGTAAAGGTAAAAGCCAGTAATTCAATTCAGCTGCATAACAAACAATATGTTTACCATCATGTTACAAAATTACATGTTTTGTTTGTCGTCATTTGCACCAACATAATAAAATGTGTGGTGGATAAACAACTCCAATTCAAAATACACTCAAACTTGATTGATTGAGGAATTAGGCCTGAAAGTGGACGCCTTTTCAGATGCACTATGCAGTATTTGCTAGAAATGAGGCCGATTCATACATATTGAAATGTAATTCAGTTGGACCTAGACATTAACACATAAAAGAGAATTGCATTTGATTTACTTTCGATGGAATAACTCACGCTGTAAATAACTAATGACAAACCAAGAGGCTGTCGAGGTTAGACCAGAACTCTGAAAAATGTTTAGTAATCTAGGTCATGACCTTTGTGTCTTTTTTACTGCCTCGCTCCTCTGTGCGTGACTACATTAGCTCTACCCTTGCCTTTTCACAGGTGTCATTATACCACACTGCTCCGACACAAGCACACAGGTGTTACAAACATGAAACATTACAAGGCAAGTTACCTCGGATTTTAGCCGCTCTATCTCGATTTCCCCATCCTCTATCTGTTGTCGAAGTTGCTTGGCAACTGTTTTCTCCGTCTCCACTATTTGGAGTAGATGGAGATACTTCTGCATGAGGGTCTCATGCTCAGTAGCCAGGTTTCTGTAACTATACAAAAGCACATTGTAACGACATCATTAACACATGCTTCATGGCTTTCAATAGATCTCTCACACACTAAACACCTTTGAGCAGCATCACAAGAACTATGTCAACCAGCAGGTTACTCTTATGCAATCTGTCCATTCTCTCAGCAATACATTGGATAGAATGGTGTGAAATTATGTCCCATTTAAATGTTAAATATACATTAAACCATTTATGTTTATTGAGAACTTCATTGGCATCTGCATAGTATTTTTTAAAAAGAAGAATAGAATAAAATGGTAAAAGAATAAATGTGTTGCACCATGTGTTGCCTATAGCTTGTTACTATTATACAGTAAAAGCTCCTTCTTTGCGTGAGCCTTAATCAATGTAATCTTCAATAAGTCTAATCAATTGACCTTTCACCATACAAGTGCACACTGTGGACATTGAGTGATTGCATTGCTTGGCTTTCATGACTCTCTTGGAGGGACAATTCCTACATTATCAAAGTACTACAGACCAAGAAGACAAAAATGATTAATATATATACATTAGATGTTAAAGGAAATAGAGGAAGTTAAAATTATGTACTGTATTATCTTCCTCCATTAATTACACATTTTGTTATTGGGCTACTTTTTTATAAAGGTCTACCCTTCCATGCACTAAACCATGTAGAGCCTGTATTAAACAAATATTATGAGATCATATGTTTGAGATACCTGGCCTGTGTAATTGCAGCCACCCATTCATCGCAGTCCTTAACATCCTCTGTACGTAGCTCCAATGCCTTCTGGTTGTCATGGTTAAAACTGATAATGAAGTAGTACTATAAAAACAAAAGAAAGCACATCATGTCAGATATCTTGTGGATTTGCGTCACACACATTTGGACTTCCATACTGTACACACACACGCCGCTGTTGGTAAATAAGGACAGAAGAGCCTTTGGGAAATGACTCTGGGAGCCATTACAAAACCTTTGTGCATTCTGTCTGTAACCTGGCAACTCACCTCTGAATTGATGAGACTTTCCGCTGATGCTTTGTTTGGTTCAGTTTGGTAGTGCTGTCCTTGTGATTCATTACACCCTGTTGGGTCCTTTTTCCTTTTAACCTGCTAACATGGACTCGACCGTCTTTAACGCTACAGCTCGTATATGATAAAAAAACAGTTTGAACATTTGTGGTTAAAGTGTGAGACAATTTGACTAAAGTATTCACAGTTCACTGTCCATTGTTGATGTGGCCTATATGACATTATGTAACGTTGATGTATTGTAAATAGACCTTCGAAAATCCAATATATTGGATTTGTGTATCTCTCTCAAATGCCACGAGCAAATCATTCTGATTGGGGAGTAATGTTCCATATTTCCCGATGAACAGCAGAATGGGCACTTGTCAATAATGTCTTCCCCATTTCCATCTTCCTGTGAGCTGGTGTATCAAGCCTTTTAGGCAGCTAAATTTAGCTCTATGTCGCTATATTTATGCCTTATATTATCTCTCTGTGAGTGAGACAGAACATCACAGAAAATACTTGTATAACACCAAACAAGGAACATTTTGTATTCGGTGTAACGCTGCAGCCATTTGTAAATAATACTGTTCTCTCGAGTTAATTATTGGAAAGATCATGAAGAGGAATTTGCCATTATATTCCCAGATATTGATGGAATTCTGGGTAAAACACGTATTTTACAACAGTGGGTCTAGATTTAATGCTGTATCCTGGCTGTGACTTAGAACTGTAAGCTGCAACTAAAAATAGCATTGTTCCTTATGAAACTTCCATGACAGCCACAAATATTTTTAAAGGCAATCTTACAGTTAATATTCCATAACTTCACCTTTTGCACACGATGCATTTGTTAACTAAAGCACAGTGCCATGGCATGCTGTAGCACATTTTGTTGGCCCCTTCAAATGCACTTTTTCAGATGCAAATAGGGGTTGTCATGGTAACTGTGGGCTTAAATGTAGCTTGCCTTTCTAAATAGGGAATAAGAACATTTTAAAAAGTAGAACACTCCAAAAAATACAATAAGAACGCACCACAGACAGATGGAGGAGAGAGCGAGGGAAGAGACCTGCTTTTTGCCTTTTTCAGGACTGAGCCTATAAAAAGTGCTTCAGCCCTGCAAGGTGGCAGTCGGCTTGGCATCTTTTCGCTGCATTGTTCCTGAGTCTGTCACACACAGATAAGATGGGGTATTCACCTGGCCACTCCTCCTCCTTCTTCTGACACAAATGGGAAGACTGCGCACAACCACAAACAGCAGCTGTGCATTTGGGGGAGAAAAAAAAATGTGACATTTACACTTTTATGTCACAGAGGACAACTAAGTCATCTGACTTAAAGATTTGTTATAACGATCTCTTGTTTTGGTGGAAAGTGAGACTTTCACAGAGTAAATTTCCTTTTACAAATCCCTTTTAACTGATTCGGAACATGTGTAGAAAGACAAAGTAACCCTCCTTTTAAACAGGCTTAATACACCACTGAATTACATTTATTGGGGAAGTCTGCATGAACTGCTGTCACTGTTGAAGTCACACGGTGTATTTCAGACCATGAATTTGGAGCTGGTCTACTTAGTGCAAATAAAATGGCTCATTGTTTATCTCCAAGGACAACCGAAACAACAGCATCAGCAAAAACATCAAGTGTGATGACAAATGAACATAAAGTGGTGTAAGAGGGTCACACAATGAAACTTGACATTAAAAGGTGCCAGATTTAGCCTGAATATTTTAATATAAGCCTACTACAGATGAGTAACTGGCATTGTAGGCCTACTCTTATGCAACATTTAGGCAGGTGGAATTAAAAGGCTAGACGTTTAAAAAGGTAATGCTTTACCCTGAGGAACAACCAAAGGATTTGCAAGGTAAGCTTTTCATGCGAGATGTTATTTCAGCGAACAGGAACAAAAGCATCGGGTTTTGAACAGTAGAAAGGGTTCAATTTGATTCGTCTCTGTTGCAGTCTTAGTTTTATGAGGCTGGTTTAAGATGAACATGAACCATCGATACCATCCAAACTGGGGAGACGCAGTTGCCAAGGTAGGATGCTATTAATATCAAGACAAGAATTAAATCAATACGTCAAATCGACGGGGAAGGGGGCAGCTCTCCTCCGCAAGATGGCAACCGCCAAAGTTTGGCTGCACTTAAACTTTAACAGGCGCACATACGTCGTTGACATTATTTGTTGCACAAACAAACCATTTTATTTGGCATGGTGACAACCAAGATACTGCATCCACGAGAAACCTTAAATATGTCAGGCTGGTTGAGAGGCTATTTTGGTACAGAAATGAGACAATCAATCAGTTAATATGACGCCATTACGTAACAGCAAACGTCAAGTGAACTAATGCAAACGTCTCTGGGAAATTGGGTGTTCATAAATAGTACCTATGTTGAATGGAAAAAACGGTTAGTGTTCTGCAGATTGCACTTCTTTTGACCTGCCTAAAATGTTCTCTATTGGTGTATAGGCCTAATGCAAAACACTATGCAAGTTTGTGTAAGTGAAGCCTGCAATGCTCTGGTTTCTGGTGATCCCTGTGGTGATTTGCGCAGAGCGGAGTGTTTTACCTGTTTTTCGAGGCATTCCTTTGCTGACAGAGAAGGTTTCGGAGACGGTGCCCTGTCACACACACATCCTTCCAACAGGTACAGTCCGGAGGGTCGTGAACTCGAGTCATTTTCGAAATAAAAAAGCATGTTCTGCAACAAAGCGAACCACTTTGAATGCCATTTTGTGTTGTCGGAGCTCTTCTTGCTCAAGAAGCCTCTCCTGGTCCCGTCCTTCTTCGCTAAAAGCGCCAGGTAGGTGATGTGGCCGTCATTGAGCCTCATCCCCTTCTGCATTCTGTGGGCTTAGCGCGGTGCGATCATACCTCCTCGTTTACAGTGAGACGGACGGCGTCTTAGGAGAGCCTTCCTCATCGCTCATCATGAGGACTGAAATGTCCAGACACACGCGCATTGGCGCACACATACAGCTCTACTCCGCGTTCACTTCGAGCGAGGAAGTCCAGTCACGTGACCAGAGGCAGATTTCAGCACCTTGGACAGTAACTCGGACCAGCACTGACTACAGTTTTACAAAGAGAAAAAACACGTGTGTGGGTTATGGCTCTTAAACCATATGCAGTGAAAAGATGAAAAACAAGATCATTTGCGATTATTTTTAGCTCCCCCTAAAACAAAAAATATTCTGTTTTACCATCGTCTTTTTTTTTCTTTTTTCTAATGGGCTACTGGATCACGAGGGTGTTAAACAGTTTTGTTTATACAACTGGGAAAAACAAGCAGCCTTTATGTTGTAATGTATGTACCAGAATTATCCCCTATACATTAGTATTAAAATGTTTACTGTGTAATACATGAGCTCAGTGCATCTTCCATCCATAGTTAGGTTGAGTGTCATCATTTTATTCTAGCGTTTGCGTACGGTCATGTAAAATTTAAAATTTACAGTGATAAGGATATTTATTATCACTTTATTTTTCAAGACCCTCAATTGATTTGGTAAAAGGTTATGTAATGTAACCCTAACTCCTAATGTAACCCTTGCAATTACATGTTATTACATATTGTTTCATTTTAATAAGTACAGAAATATAAAGTGTGACCCAGACATAACTGGCCACAGTAATATATTTCAAAGAATATTTGCATATTATCTTGTCATCTTGTTTTTCTTTACCGTGCTGTCGCTTTTATGAAGCAGGGCACAGAGCAAACAAAAGCCCCTCCACACTGTCCACTCCTGGTGCATTTCCATATCTGAGAGGGTAAGGATGATACTCATTAGGCCTGGCCCATAAATAATCCTGGATTAGCATATTGGGCTGAGGACACACAATGGTTTATTTCATCACAAGGTAAGATCAGAGCACTTTGTGTGAGGGGATCATTAATAAAAGGCCACCCATACTGACAGGGCGATGTTTGATTACACTGTGTATTTGGTCTTTTTATTAAAACGCTGACAAACTGTAATCACATTTTGAAAGCAACCTGAACTCTTTCCCTGTTTTAGTGAGAGATATGGAATATGATATTAGAGGGATGCACCAGGATAGATACAGCCATTAGGGGCAGATGCCCCAGGCTAATGTCCGTTGCTGGGCCCTTTTCATCCAGTAATTACCCCCTCAGACAGAAGTGGTAATGAGGTGGTGATTCTCCTCAACTCTGACTGATAGTAAAGATTATTGTTTCTTATTATAGATGACATAAAACAAAAAGATGGAGAGAATGGACATTTGACAAAGGGCATTTGATGAAGGTCAGGGGGTGGACGCCAAGCACCTCAAACCCTGATCCTGTGTCCTATTAGAGAGCAGCTTTTAGGAGGCGGAGTCCACAGCTGGAGGTGATCGCAGACTGATTGTGTAACGGGATTTCAAAGCAACCTTTTGGATTCTGGGCCTAAAAATACTTTACCCGCCAGTCTATGAATTAAACATAGAAAGAGAAATTATTTTTGCCAGGTTAAAAAATAAGTTTGTAATTGAGCCATCAGTGGTAAACAAGTTTTTGTGTTCTTCCAGAGCACAAGTTTATTGAGAAAGTACAGCACAAAGGTTATTTCTTTTAATCTGGACAATCTGCTTTGTGAGCTGGCTGCTCGGCTCTGTCCAAAGCATTATATCATTATTTTACATCTTCTCATTCACAAGAAGTTAAGCTAAACATGTTTGGATGTATGTCGAAGATTTGCTATACATATAGAAAATAATCTAATGAAAAAAAAAAATAATAATAAGTTTGATAGACACACCTCACTTGGTAAAATATCCATAAAGGAATGGTCCTGTCTGTTGTGCATTAGACAGTGTGGGCTGTTTTCAGACTGATTTGGCTGCAGCTCTGCGCTCTGCTGTGGGCCAGGTACTGCATGCAGGGTCACCACCTGGCTGCAGCATCAGAGCCGTGTGCAAGTCCAAACCACACTGTACAATGCTCAAATGCAAGCAATTCAGCCTATACCCCCTACATTCTTTATAAACAAAACTGTGTCAGTTTAAGACTGACAGATTGCTCTTGAGAAGGGGCAAAGACAATAATATGAAATGCTTAGGACTGTAGTCAACTAAAGAAATTCTTTGTCGACTAAAGACATGGCCTTTGCGTCAAGAGTAAAAGGGGTTGTGGTGTGGCGTTGGCAAATGCTCTCAAAATTATTGGGATCTTGTGGGATAATAGGCCTAGATACAGAGAAGTACAAGTGAACAGCATCTTTAGAAGTGAAAAGACAGACTAAACTGTCCAGTCAATCCCAAACCTCTCACCTGCTGTGATACAAATACATTTGTTATATTATTATTCTAATAAAATAATTAGTCAACTAATAAATAATTAATGACTAAGACGCCATAGACTGATTAACTAGTTAAACAACTATTTATTGTATTTATTTGGCACGGCCAATGCAGTCAGAGATAGTGACAAAGCAAAGTTTGCAGATAACGCAACGCATACAGAGTTTATTCTTTAGTGCCAATTTTCTACACTTTTCTACACTTTTCCATTCAAAAGGCACACAGCAGGTAATAGAGAACTGTGTTCAGATTAAACTCCAGCCTGACTGATATGTCGATTGACAGGCCAACATTGTAAATAAAGAAATATTCTTAATGTTGTGTTGAACATGTAAATAACCATGATATTGTTTTATTCAACATAAATATAAGCTTTGCTTTGGGAGTATAGTTTGTTTGACTGTATGGTGTTAACATTGGATTTGATCATCATCAGGATCATTTGATCATTAACACATCAGCAAAAGGAGTACTGTATTGTTAACTGCGTTGGTATAGAGGCATCATGTTAATGAGCTCATGAGCTTAAGTTTTCAAATGGGGTAAAGTAATATAGACCACATATAAAAAGGTATAGGTATAAGGTGTGTAATGTGTAAGGTCAGCCTTTTGGCCAGTTGCTAGACCTAATTCCATAATGTGTTCAGTATTTTAAAGCCATACAATCATGTACATATAGAGTCACAATTGGATTTGACTTTTTTATTGGCAGATATCAGGTTTACCCATGACTAAAGATTTGACAAACATTGATGTTTTTTCTCTTGCATCACACGCATGTTTTAGTGAGAAGGGTTATAAAATTCATTAACTTTTTTGTAATGACTCAATTAGAATTAAACACTTTATTATCCCCAAAGGTAAATTTGAGCATCTGAACCCTCCTTCAGTGATGCTGGAACAACCTGACAGGAGCAGTGGGCGTTGCAGTGGAGCGCCCAGGGACCCATTTCCAGATCTTGAGCCGAAGGCTTGGTCAAGACTATCTTAGCTGGATAATTTTACCTGTACATGACCCATATTCCTCAGTAAATAAAATACATTACTTTTATTTTAGCTTATTTATATGCACAATGAACTGTACTTTTTATTTTGTATAAAGTGTTTCCCCTCTTGTCAGGTGTCATCCCTTCTTGAACTCTGCAGTCAGACCTTGTCAGACCATCATCTGCTTTGTACATAACAGGTGTCATTGTACACCCTCCTGTTACCACTGGCTTCCCCAAAGTTATATGCTAATGCGATGCTAATACAGTAAGGCCAGCCTAAAGGTGAAAAGAAATTGTGAAAGTCTAATGATCAGCTAAAAAGTGCTCTGTCCTTGAATGGACCACTACATATGTTACTGAAGGTCACAAGGACTGGAGACACTGCAGCAGTTTAGGCAGCATCTGCGACAACACATAGTTACACTTACACGCCTTTATACACTTGTGAGGGCCTAGCAACACGCACATATTCATGCAATTGCATCTCCAGACAATGGCTGCCAGTGTAACAACACACACACACACACACACTGACTGAAGTGGGCTGGAGGAGGCTGACTCATGAAGGCATGTGTTCATTATTATAATATAGTCAGCACTGATGCATCTTTAGCTCTTCACAATTTGAAGGTAATATTTTGCTTTTTGTAAACAAATAATGCTTTTTTATTTATAAAAAATAGCATCTGACCAAAATAATGCCTAAAGCAGAGACACACAAATAACACGTAAGTGTAAAGTGTGTATTCAGTTGTTCTCTTTATTAAATTGAGTAGAAGAGGCTCAAAATTCAATCATGCTTGTTCTCCTGACTGAAGCCCTCCATATTTAGAGGGTCTATTTGTGGCAATGTCTCTCCTCGATTGCCTTTTCCATGCCCCGAGGTGGGTGCGAGAGAGGAGGAGGAGGAGTAATCAACTCAGAGTATGCCTTGCTTGTTTTAAAACTGCAGCAGAACTGGCACTCGCTGCCTGCAGTCCACAACATGAGCATAATCATAGTGACAACATGGCACAGGCGCAGTGTCACTTTCAAAAAATACTCTAGGGGAGATATTCTGACTGGAAAATAATGTATGTCCATGTAAATTTAGTAAGAGTTTTTTTGTTTTACTTGTTACCATTCAGCTACGTATGGTGCAATGATGCACAAAAACATATAAACAGTTTGTCATCTTATCACAAATGAATACATGTCCCTTTTTAATATTAAACAGAGGTGGATTTTTGCTAGACTAGCTATATTTTTCCACTACTGAGATTGAGTCTCAATTTAAAAAATGCTAATTTATATCCATAATCCCTAAAGGCAAGTAACAACACAAATACAAGTTTTTGGCTGGTGATCACATGACTGGTTCTGATTTGTTGAGTCTTATCTACTTTAAGTGTGTGAGCTTTGGACAGTCAATGTTTTCATATTGGTTTAATCTCATTTTAAGGGCTCTTGTACTCACCATTAAATGCTGCATGATGCTCTCTCGGTGTTATGCAGTGTCAGAGAGCATGAGTGCAGAAGGAAGAAGCGGGTGCGCCCTCTGCTGGCCATAAGTGGGTGGTGGCGTTTAAATAGCGGTAGGTGGATCTCAGTTCACTTGGCCTGGCATCTCATCTGCCCGGTCCTGATGCGTGCTGGCAGCTCGCCATGATCGCATTTTCCCGTCCAGTGAGCAGCAGGGGGTGTAACACAGCGCAACAACCGCCGCTGCAGAAGCGCTGGACACTGCGTTCCGCTCACTTCTCATCTGTTCTGGTCCCACTAAGCGCGTCAAGACGGTCAGTTACACATTACCCAAGCTGTCCATCAAAATGTAGGCTGGCTTTAACAGATTCTGTGATGGACTTCTGTGTAGCCCATAGAAATAAAACTTTTCTGCTGATCTTGGTAAAGCCATTGCTTTATTGAGGCAAATGCAAGGGAAAAACATAATTTCGTATTTCTGTGTGACTTTAATTATTTTCCAAACCACCAATTTTTCACTATTTGTAAAACTGGAAAAGTTTTCAAGTTTGGCCACTAGGAGGCAATAAATCTACAGTAGGCCTATTGACCCTTTGCACCTACGTCACACGATCACGTGGGTGCACCATAATGGACGGCAAGAGTATGCGAGCGCAGAATTACGGGGAGCGCAAAAGTAATAAACTCACAGTGATTGCAATTATTTTTGTCACTTAAGCGATGGCTACTTCTAACTCATGTTCAGTTCAGTTGTCAGTGGAAGCAGGACATCTTTTACGCGCTCACAAAGCGCGGTATTTTGAGAAAGTGAAGATCGCTAGCTTAGAAACGGACCCTTACCTGTTTCCTCCTGCCATGCTCACCGATTTAATCAAAACGTCAATATCATTCATTTTCTACCGCTTGTTCCCGTTAGGGGTCGCGGGTGACTGGAGCCTATCCCAGTGACTTTTGGCCTCAGGTGGGGTACACCCTGGACAGTGGCCAACCGTGGGTTCTCTCCGGGTTCTCCCACCGTCCAAAGACATGACTGTGTAGGGTAACTGAGAACTCTAAATTGTCCCTAGTGAATGAATGTGAGAGTGAATGGTTGTCTGTCAATGTCTCTGTCTCTCTGTGTCAATATCATCATAATCAATATATTTTATTCACAAATAATAATTTTGTGAGATTCTAATATGTATTATCCATTTGCAGGCTTGAGTCTATATACATACATGCATACATACAAGTTAATTTCTTGGCTGGATAACTAACGCCGTGCCCCGCATAACTTTGACTGTTTCACATATTCAGATATGGTTTCGTGTAAAATGTCATACACTTGTAACATTGGCATTGACTTAACTTGTAAAAAATGCTCACTGCAAATCCGTGAGTACTTGGAGGGCTTCCAGTTCTTTCGATTTATTGCTGCTACCCATCGCCGTCTTCTGTCTTCATCAACAGGTAAACGATAAAAGGCTACATTGGGCTTACGGCTTTTGCCTGTTAGTGCCGCCAACCGCACAACAGCAGGATATCACCATTTTACGTGTAAAATTGATCAATGTTAGCTTACTAATAGTTAGGTTTAGGGCAAATTTCGATCATTTTACCTCGCACAAACAGCGCTTCCGCCGTCCGTCATGGCAAAGTGGGCGTTCCATGACGTCACATGCAAAGGGTCAATATCCTGGATCTATTATAATTACGGCCTACAATGCTACCTTTTTAAACACATTTCTGCTCTAGCTATTTTGGTTAGTGTGTGTCAAGGTAATTTGACCTGAACTAATTTGAGGCCATAGAAAGTTAATAGTCTATTGGATTTTTTCTGCATACTACCTAACTTCTAATTCAACATACCACTGTAAGCAAAAAATAAATAAATAAATAAAAATTAAACAAGACTACAAAATCTAAGAAAAACTAACACAAGCACAAGCACAAACACACACACACACACACACACACACACACACACACACACACACACACACACACACACACACACACACACACACACACACACACACACACACACACACACACACACACACTCACACACACACACACACACACACACACACACACATATACATATATATATATATATATATACATACATATATATATATATATATATAGCATATAGCATATAGCATATAAGATAAAGATAGTGGGTACATATTTGAATACATGTACATATTTGAAAACAGATACAGAAATATATGAAAAGAGGTCTTTTAAACAGCTCAAGGGATCCATTTAGGGAATTCCATCCGAGTTGTCCAAAAACTACAATAAAATTGAACTCTAGATTTAACATATTCTGCTGTTTATTTGTTTTTTGTGTTTTGTCTCATTTTTGTCTTGGCGACACAACTGCCTTCTTAGGGGGATATCATAAAGATGTACACAGGTTTAACTTCAAACTATGTTAATATAAGTGTGACCAGCTTTTTTTAAGAGATAGTAGCACGCACGCACACACACACACACACACACACACACACACACACACACACACACACACACACACACACGCACGCACGCACGCACGCACACACACACACACACACACACACAAAAGTTTGAAAAATAGCTGATGGGAGAATTGCCTTACTGGTATTGTATGAACAGTGATACATGCAGACCTTAAAGCACTACAGTTAAATGGACTAGATTTGTATTTTGGGCATATGAAGCTGGTTGATAGAATTGCTGTACTGTAAATGGTGCTGTCCAGTGTGATAGGGTCTAACATGTACATTTTGTTGGGATCCAGAGCTCAGAGGAATGTGTTCAGCCTAATCCCTGTGTGGATCAGAAGATGTTTTAGCAGAAGTCCCCTGGTGCACATGAGCGGGCCTGGCATGTGACGCTTCCACAAGCTCCGGAACTGGATCAAGAGGCCCGACGGCTGTTTGCTTTGCACCAGACTTTCACACTCATGAGAGGAACTCGGCTAAATAATCACAGACAATGGCAGCAAAGATGGCTGCAGCCCTTCCTCCTCCAGTGGTATGCTCAGAGATCAGGAAGCATCAAGTGAGTATGCCCAACCATGTGGAAGAGAGCAACGTGCCACATACACCTATTCTCACAAATAAATGTTTTCAAAAACATGAAAAGCAGTAGTTTAACTTGGAAGAATGTACAATTTGTCTCTCAGTACAGTTAGTTCATCCATTGGTCAACTGCTTTTCTGTTGACAGCTTTTACCACTACGACGGAGTATAAGGGCCATTTGGGGGAAAAAAATAAAAATGCGGACATTACGAGAATAAACTCGTAAAATTTCGACATTAAACTCGTAATTGTATGACTTTTTCTGGATTCGACTTTATTCTCATACATTTACGAGAATAAAGTCGTAATATTACGAGAAAAAAAGTCGTAATATTACGAGATAAAAGTCGTAATATTACGAGATTAAAAATTGTAATATTACGAGATTAAAAGTCGTAATATTACGAGAATACAGTCGAAAATGTGTATGAAGCCAGTACCTGTGTTATGGAGATGTGGAGCATTTTGTGCGGTTATACTTTGAACTAGGGTTTACACACGAAGAAATACTGTGTCTTTTAGCACAGCATCACCACATTATCATTAGTTTAAGGACTTTGAAGCGACAATGCAGACGTTTGGGTTTGTTTCGTCGGAAGAACCAAACAGATTTGGAAGAAATAGCTTCTTTAATCTCGTAATATTACGACTTTATTCTCATGACATTACGACTTTTAATCTCGTAATATTAAGAGATTAAAGTCGTAATAATTACGACTTTATTCTCGTAATATTACGACTTTTAATCTCGTAAATGTATGAGAATAAAGTCGAAGCCAGAAAAAGTCATACAATTACGAGTTTAATGTCGAAATGTTACGAGTTTATTCTCGTAATGTCCGCATTTTTTTTTTTCAGTTGGCCCTTATACTCCGTCGTATACCTCTAATCTTGATGCTCACTATTTCTTTTTTCCTAAAAAATGCCCTGTCCCAGCCCCACACAATATTGAAGTAGATTACACAGAAATACACAAATCATAATAATCATTGCATAGTTTGCCATCATATTCATAGACAGCTACATGAAATTACACAAAGATTATTACTTTTTAAAATTTTAAATGGATTTTAAAATTCAATAAAGATAGAGATACAGAGTAGAAATACAGGCAAGGTTCCCATGTGCCCATATAAGTCTGCAAAGTGCTAAAACATATTTTTATTATTTTATGACTGAGCTAATGCACATTATTCGAATATGCCATGGCTGTTTTAACCGTAAATTTCGAATTTTCTGACATTCTCACACACAACAGGTGCTTAAGGGTGCCTGTGCTGTATGGCACTTGAAATCATGAGACCCTACTGCATATTGGCATACTAAATGTTGTAATCATTGAGCTATTTATAAAATATTTGGACAACTTTCCAACCTTATTTACTTTATGATTGAATATGTCCTCTAATTCATGACTGCTGAGATCATAAGTAGTTCTATATCTATGCAGATTTGTATGGAATATTTATTAAGTTAAGTTATGAAATTTACTAAATGGTTCTGTGGTGAGTGTTTTATGTACACACACGCACACACATGCACACGCACACACACACACACACGCACGCACATACACACGCGCACACACACACACGCACACATGCGCACGTGCACACACACGATAGACTGTTCATATATTACATTTGAAAACACAAAATCATTATCATTATAATTTACTCTAGCCCTTGTCTTGACAATCAAATGTTGCATTACATACAGTGTGAAGCATTTCTCATTTACCCCCAATCACACTCAGTGCTGGTGAGTTAATTCTGCACCCACAGCTGCCCTGGGACAGGCAGGGTTCTCTGACCTAACCTGGCAGAAGCCAGAATGAGTCAAGTTCTGCACATCGTCTTTCTATGCAAGGTTTTCTCTGACCACCATAAATGCCATGTAACAGAAGCACAAAAGTAGCTTTACTTATTTGTTAGTGTTGAGTTTGTAAATCTCAGATTTTGTTGACATAGTACACAGGTTGTAAAATGTTCAGTTCAGCTCTAAATGTGTAGTGACTTGAGGACAGCATGGAAAGGCAGCCCAGCGTATGCTAAGCCAGGTAGACAGCTGACTCAGCACTTGTTCTGTTGTCTTTGTGTTCACTCGACAGTGTGCTTATGTCTGGTGACAGGATCCTGCCTCGGGGCCGGCAGTCTCCACAGCTCCCCCCACCCAATAGCGGCCCTGGAATCCTAACCCACAGTCCTAAACGCCACCTCGACCTGCCCCCTAACAGTGTTCCCACAAGCACTCCAAAATCATTAGACAAGGAAGACAAGAAAGATGTTGCAAATGCTTGTACTCTCAGATCACACAGGTGACTTAAGTGTTGAACTGCTGGCACGTGTGTTGTACAGAACACATGTTAAAAGAAAAAAGAAAAAGACTATTGACACAATACCTACAAATTGAACCCACTGATCCACTGAAAAATATCCAAAATACATTCCAGACGAATAGCCATAGTTTCCTTTGTAATTTATAGGTATCTTTGTTGTCTCTTTTTTCCTGAATTTTCAGAGGCATTTCATCAAAATATCTAAGGTATGCAGCTTTCATTGTAGCAACACAGACAGTGCCTCTGCTTTGCTTCAGCCATTATGGGACAAAATAAATGTTGTCAAATAAACTAAATTACCAGAAGCTGAAACTTTTCATGTCTTCTTTTGAGATACAATGGTTTAATTTCCAAGGGATTCAAATGATATTACAGATTTCAAACCTTGGATATAGTGTGATGTAGTAACTACTATAGTGACATGAACATACTTAGTCAATGTAGGTGTGCAGATTCAGCACAACACATGCATGGGCTCGTCAGCAACTAATCACTGTGCAGTTGCTCTGGTTTCAGGCAGCAAATGCTGTAAACCGGCATTCCCACACCTGCCCCAGGCACACACTACACCGTTGTGCTCTGAATAAGTCACAGACAAAAGTGAGAGGAACAGATATCACCATAAGAAGACCCCAGGGATGGGATTTAAACATGGCAGTATAGGAAAAGGAGTAGGAAAAGAGAAATAGAATGACTGCATACCAGACGACTCAGCCCTGCACCTGACTCTCACTGGAGTTTATGATCTCTGAGGGGCAAAGCAGAAGCAGATGAGCTGATGTTCTTTGCTGGGGGGAAAGCGCATGCCAAGGCCTGCACCTGTACACCAACTGACTGCACATATTACAGAGTAATGATATACAGCCCCGTTTCCTGGGAGGAGACACAAAATAAACTGCCATTTTCCATATACTGGACATACATCTAATACACCAGTGCCTCACTCAAAACTCGCTCTAAGGCACAACCCAAACACTTTCATTTCCAGATGTGTAATCCCATATTCATGCACAAGCATTTGAACATAAACACTTCACATAAAGGGGATCGCTACATAACTGAGACAAGATGCTGACGTCCTGGATAGAAAATTGCGTATTTGTGCAATGAAAAGGACCCCTGTGCAAGGGCCTCAGATGAAGGAAAAACAGTGAGAGGTCAACATAAATCTCACTTTCCAGGAGCAGCTAAATACCAGAGAAGCTGCAGGTATGTACTTATTGGAATGTGCCTCATAGCCACACCTGTATTGAACACGCCCACAAAGGCCTGGCCCCACTCATCTCATTGGCTGAGCTGCTCTTGATTGACGGGTGGGAGAGCTATTTGGCTGGTGTCCACACAAGCCAGGGGGCAGGTATGGCGAGTCTTCACTACCAACCAATAGCAACCAAGAAGAAGGTTGTAGCCAGGCGGGGCCACAGTGAAATAAAACTCATCAATGGGGTGTGTCTCAAAACTTTGTCAGCAGAAGGACAGCAAAGGACAGTAGAGCGGGACAAGTCAAACCTTATCATTTCTGCATGTGGATTCAAGAGGTGTTCAGCCTGCAGCGGTGACAGAAGAGTCCCACCAGCATTGGACAGCCTCAACACAGTCACTACTTGTTTTCGAAGTCTGGATTTCACAAAAAGAAGAAAGAGCTTCAAGCAATCCTCTTATGGCATCCTGAGGCTCGCTGATCGACTTTTGAGAACTTCCAGGATCCATTTTTGTCATCAAAATGCTTTCATTACTTAATGGTCGCCCACATCTCCTTATCACTTTTCCAGCCCAGCTATAGCATCTGTATCCGTTGGACGGAGAACTGATAAGGGCATGTGCATGACATTACCAACAAATGAGGGACATCCATGAGACTGAGGAATGGATAAGTCTGTTGTCAGCGTTTGTTCTTCCTTAACAAGGTATAAACAGAATGAAGATATAAAATGAATTTTACTAAATAAAAATGAGTAGCATGTGCATTTGTTTTGTTCAAGGTTTACTATTTCTTATTGCTTACATATTTTTTCTTTTACTTTTTTCCTAGCTATAGTGTGAATTTCATAGGTTTTAACATGACATGTGACTAGAGTACAAATGCATAGTAGAAAAGTCAATATGCATGTGGGTCCAAAGTTTTCATAGAATCTGTTATTTTGTATAAGCAACACCACAGCGCTGATGAACTCAGGCACCCTAACATGATCTGACATGACTAAAAAACAGAAATTAAACATTTGAAGTGGAATACAAAATTAGGCGAGTCATTGTGACATTCATCTGTTGTAGTCATGTGTAACACAAACATGAGTTGCTAAACTAAAACCATTATAATTTTGTTGATGTTTAATCTAATTGTTAATACATACACTTGACTGGAAATGGTAAAGCAGTCAATTCCAAAAATGTGAATACTAAAATATGTATTTATTTTTTCCAATATTAATGATGTGCAATTTAAAACATTTTTTTCTTTTTTTTGTAATAAAATATGGCTAGTTCATCCTCACAGTTCAGCCAGTTAGATATACAATTAATCCATCAATAAAACAATATAAAATAAAACTTCGCAGGCAACATCAGAAAAGCCTCCACCACAGCCTTACTAGTTTGCCATTTCTTGTTCATATCAATAAAGTCAGCAACTTTTGAACTTTACATTATAACTTAGTGCAACGATGGTTTGTCATACTTCAAGTATTTAGGCACATTTTTCTTAAGAATTAGTGAGAGCATTGAGTGCAAAACACAATTTTACCTATTGTAAAAAGTAAATATTGCTTTAAATGTGCTGAAAGGCATTTTCTTCTTCAAATGTCGAGTAAATATAAGGCAAACACAGCACACATGTAGAATGTAACTCAGTGATACAATCTGGTTGAATCAAGCTTTACATAGCATAATAATAATGTTTTATGATTAAACTTTTATACCAATCATATACTAATATGTTGCAGGGGTTTAGCTGAGGCCAACCATTGAAGCACTGAGGTCCCAGAGCCTCTCTGCTGCAGCATCATCTTCAGCTTGAGGAGCTGGTGTCTTGCGGGCACAGTCACTGTACAGCCAGGAACAATAGGTCACTATGAATTACTATTACATATTTGTGTTTTCAGATGTAAGTGAAGAGTACGTGCCTGTAGTAGAAGCCGCTCTCATTGGCCAGGTTCTCCTCTACAGCACAGTAGATAGTGGTCTGCGCTCCTTCCCAGGGCGTCTTGATGAGCATCATCAATGGCATGGCTATGATCCTCTTCCACAGAGCCAGAGTGGGAAACAGGTGGCGACCCAGCTCAGTGCGAATGACCCCGGGATGCAGACTGTATACCGTCACGCCAGATCCTATGGGAAAAAAAACATTGAGTATAAAAATAAAAGCTTGTCAAATATGCTTAATATTTAAGAATCCTTTTACAGACTAATTTGAAGCATATTGTGTATTACCCTTCAGTCGTGCAGCAAGTTCTTTGCCAAAAAGCACATTTGCCAGTTTACTTTGACGGTAACTCTTCTCACGTCTGTAGTCTTTATCCAGGTTGATATCATCAAAGTGTATCAGTCCTGAAAACAGCAAAATAGCATCAGTACAGTTATTATTGTTTTTGTTTTTTACAAAACCATTAAATGAAAAAATACAATAATGATTATTATCATTCAACTTACCTTTCTCGTGTGCCAGGCTAGACACAATGACAATGCGACTTGGAGACGATTTCTTCAACAGGTCAAGAAGACAATTAGTCAGAAGAAAGTGTCCTAAATGGTTTACACCAAACTGCATTTCAAACCCATCTTCTGTTTTCCATTTGGGACACATCATGATCCCTTCAAAATAAAAACTTAATTCAGATTTCCATTGACTTTAATGAGGCTACAGCAGTTTAACAACTGCAAAACACCTGCATTGTTGATGAGAATGTCTAAGCGCGGCTCATTTGTCTCTATATCATTGGCCAGTTGTCTCACTGACTGCAGAGAAGCCAGGTCTAACTTCTTCACAACCACATTGCCGTTCCCGCTCCGCTGGCGAATCATATCAGCAGCAATGTGAGCTTTGGTAATGTCCCTGCAGGCCAGGATCACTCTGGCCCCTGTAAATGGCAACATGATACACTTGTAATAATGTTAGATAAAAGAGAACTCAGTAAAATATGGTTGAAAAGAAAAACGTTTGACTAAATGTCCGTTTAGTTTTTGCTGACCTCGTTTAGCCATGTCCAGGGCTGTCTCTTTCCCAATGCCAGTGTTTGCGCCTGTGATTAGGACTGTTTTTCCATCCAGCCTGACCTTGCTGTGACAGACTCTACCACCCATCCACCTGCGGAGGGTTACGAGACCTGCCCCTAAATGAAAAGAACACAATCAGGTTTTTATCATTCACCAATACATAAGTCAATGTATTGGTGTTTGCCTGCGATATTTCCAGAAAAGCATTTTTCAAAGTCACTAAAGAGAAGTTGATTTTTTTGGTGACCTCTAAAATACAGTTTACAGATTTGGTCACAGTGTTTCTGTTGCGACTCTCACCCAAAACATAACTTTAGATGTCCTCATTTCACTGGACAGTCATTGTTTCAGTGAAAATTGTTTTTGCAATCAATTATTGTGTATTCTGAAACAACAATATTTATAAATAATCACATTTATTTTAGCTTTTCAAATGACTGATAAAGATGAGTGCGTAAACATGCCCCCAAGAGGTGACAACTGACCCCACTAGGGGGAATCTTGTCACAGCCCTCAGCCCCGTGTTTGAACTCTTATAACACTGAATGGGTACAACATAGAAAAGATTGAATGGAAAGACAGGAACGAGAATGAAAAAAGTGACAACATGGCCCGGTCTCTCCTCCATCCACATTCAAGTCAACATCAACCCCAGCCCCAATAAGCCGTTCACTCTTATAGTAAATATGTAACCAACAATGAATACACACATTTGATCATATCAGCGCATGTTAACTCATCCCCACATATCCATGAGTCAGCCGGGTTTAATACACAAGCAAACACACAAGACAGATATGAAACAATAATAGTGTGTAATCAACAAATGGACAGAAACAGTGGCTTATGCACTAGTGATAACACTATTTTGTGTAGTAGGCCAACTAATAGAAGAATATAACATTTACCTGCAATAAAGACAAGTGTGAGACCAGTGACATGACTTTGTACAAAGTCCTTCAGTGTCTCCGCGTAGTCTGACATCGCTGCTGTTTCACGCGGCGTCGATGCACAATTTCTTCTTTCAGAAATTTTCAGAAATATACTCCTACAGTATCAGGCTATAAAGTCTACAAAGGTTAGAACAGTAAAGAGTTGGAGTACATGGAGTGGATAGTATGTATCTTATGTATTCAGTGGGAGTGTTTCAATGCCGGAAGTGAGCAAATGCTGCGTCCAGGCTGGTTTTTCACAATAAAAGACTTTTTTACCATGTTTAACTTTAAATAACAGGCTACTTCAATACAAACGGTAGGTTAATAACACCAGTTCTTGATGCAAAATCCAAAATCTATATATTATAAATATAAATCAATATTAAGAAGTTAATCTCTTTCATCCTGGAAACAGAACAGGTTGAGGTTTACACCAAACCACATTTCAAAATCCTTCATTCTCAATCTGGGACACGTTATGGATTTACTGAAGTGTCAAACTGAAAAGCGGAATAAGCATTTGAGAAATCAGATTTACCAGCAAATCAACAATAAATCTGAGCCCACAAAGTTCCAACTGTTTTCTTAATTTGCATTTTCACGCAGATTAACCTTTTGCCAGTTTGCATGACGAACGGCGGAAGCACTGTCTGTGCATCTAAAATAATGGACAACCTGCCCATTAATCACCTGATTGTATTGATTTTACAAGTAAAATTGTGATCTCCCGTTGTGCGGTGGACTGCAGGCAGGGAGTAAACCTAATGTAACTTTTTATAATACCTTCGAGGAGTGAGACATGTAAATTACGCGGATGCGCAAACTTGTGTTTTATATGCTTTCAATTTATTTTGAGGGACCAGCAAAAAAAAAAAAAAAAACTGTAATTTTGTCATTTCTAGACAGCGCAAAAAAGAGGTTGTTGATAATATGCTCATTACATTTGCCATCAAGTGATAATTGGCAATATCTAGCCAAGTTCGTTCTCTCTAGTTTATAAAGTTCACTTAAAACTGTTAATTTGAAAGATTTGTGGCACATGGTGGAACAGAATATACATTTTCCTGCCAAACTGTTGTCACCCGCTATGTTTTTGATCCATTATTGTCCAGAATAACGGCAGATTTAAGACATATTTATTCGAGGTCGTTAGCATATATGCTAATTTCGGCGCTAATCTAGTGGTGCAATCTTGACTTTCTCCAAAAAATAAGATTTTTGAGCATTCCAGCGACAACTGGACTAAATATGAATTAGAAGTAGCCAACACCTGATTGACAAAAAATTGCAATTGTCAGATTTGCGTTCCCTGCAGTGCTACTTCACTCTTTTCTGCCGTCCACTATGGCGCACCCACGTGATCATGTGACGTAGGTGCAAAGGGGTACATAAATACAACACTGTGTTCAATGTGTTTATAATTTGTACATTGTATTTAATGATACAAATTTTGTAACAAAAAAAAACAGTGTTTATAATTTACTTTATTCATGGGTTTCAGTTTTCCGTTATACGCAGCGTTTTAGGACCATTTCCATTCAAAAGCAAACGACACATAAACACAAATCAGACGAGAGAAAAAAACAACTAAACTTTAAAGTAAATAAAGTTGCACCGGAAGTTGATCGCGCTCTTGCCACGTCAGAGCAACAAGTCCTGCCATAGTTCTATGGCCATAGCCCATAGTCTCGTGTAAATGCTGTACTGCACGGACGAATTTCTGTTTCTCCCTTCATGATGTTATCTTTGCGACTGGTCTGTCTGTTTCTGCATGTGCTTTGTTTTACTTGGGACAGAGCTCACGTTTTGGAAGCTCCAGTGTAACGAGAAACAGTGTTTTTACGAGAATTAAGAAGAAGGCGGCGTGAAGTTGGAGATAGACTACCAAGTATAGTATATGCAACATCTGTACTAATATAATGTAACAGAGCTGTTACTGTCCAAATATTCCTCAAATGTAATTGTTGTAAATAACTTTAATTAGGCTATTATTTTTATGCGTTTTGGATTTTAGTCTATGAGAGAAGTGCTCTAGAGCTGATCCCCTCTACACTACAGTGTTTCACATTCTTTTTGGTCTTAATCTCTCTTTCCAGGTTATTGCAGGGGAACTTATGATGTGGACTGTTTGTCACAGACCCACAAAACAATCACAGTTATACAATGAGGAAGAAAAAGGCAATATGACACCATTTCCAACACCACTGCTATAAGAGAGGAGTCTACAAAAAGTATGTTTCAGCAATGAGTTCTCCACGTTCACACATAAAATAATCTATCTAGATTTTTCGTCATGGTGAAGAGCAGCCCCTGCTCAATGACATCACTCAAAAGTACATCACTCACTCCAGGTAAGAACCATATGGTGTGCACCTTTTACTTGTGGATTTCTTTACATCTCACTCATTCCAGTCACAAACTGCTTGGAATAGATGTGGGACTGCGCTGGTTCTCAGCCACAAAAACAGATCCTAAAATAAGGAAGATGCAGAAAGTGAATTAAAAATAAATTAAACCTGCTTAAATCAACAACATTCTTCTGAGAGTCTAGTTCTCATTATAAAGAAATGCTGTTATGAAACAAAATAAAGAAAAAAATGCATAGTAGCATGTCAGCATTCATTCAGACTGCCTGAAGTGTGTTTGAGCTTTCCCCAGGCATCATTTTTGATTACTTAGCCTCCTTATTTTACTTCATCCCATTCTTCTCGTGTTTACCTTCAGCCCTCCATTATCTGTATTGTTTATGCGTTGTTAATGTGCATTTCACCCCTTCTTCCCTGAGCATAACCTGAGGCTGACTTCTAACTGTTCTTTTTCAGCTGGAATCAAGCTGTCTCTGTCCATTTATGAAGTCCTGAAGGCCGGTGACTGAATCACAGACATGGGGCAAGACTCAGGGGAGGCTCACGACCGAATGAGGAGCCAGAGCATCTTTTAGAGCGTGTCGCTTACTGGTCCATTGGAGAAACTGTCCTTTTGTTTGTAATGGTGGTATCGGACAAGTCATGATGCTGAAAAGCTTCTTCCAGCGCTGAAAAAGAAAAGGCCCTGTCAGTCAGCACATAAAACATTTAGTTAGTATTTATTAGCTTCAACAGCTCAAGGTGAACACAAATGTGTTTTAATTTGAGTTCCTCAATGTTTAACATTAAAATACTGTGGCAGATTGGTTGTTCAATACAAACAATCTCTAATTAGTACTTTTTAAAGCGCTAGCCCTTTGGAAATCCTTATGTATTTTAGGTGTCAGACCCCACAACATTTATTTTGGTTTCCTTTTTCAACTATTATTATTTATTGTTAGAATGCATCATTGCCCCTTAGAAAATGCCTGATCTTTTGTTCAACCAGAACGTTTCTTTTTGGGGGCTCAGGTTCACAGGGTGCAAACTTGTAAGGTGTGTTTATTTTTAATTGTATTTGCCACCTCATTTTAGAGACATTAAATATTGACACTTAATGGGAGCGTATCATATCTGCACCACTTTTGAAACCTGGAAGCAAACCTTCTGCAGTAGATCTGGGTGTTGAGATGTGTCAAACAAATACTTACTTATACTTATAATTATAATACTTATAATTACTGCCAAAATAGGCATAATATTATATGCTGCGATTTTGGGTTTCCACAGAATCAAAACATGATTATTATGACACATTTTGCAATGATTTCACCTCATGCCTTTGCGGTTAAAAAGACCAAAAGAATGAATTTCTTTTTGCCTTTTTTTTATTGAATGTATTATGTGCACATTTTATATTCACTCTGTTGTTACTGATACAAACAGCACACTTTGTTTTTGATCAATTTAAAGACAAATGTTTACAGTTTGCAATTCAATAGTTACTGGATTTGTTTTGCTTGTGTATATATATTCATTCATTTTTTCATTTTCTCACCGCTTATTCCCGTTAGAGGAAATCACTTGGAGTGACTGGAGCCTATCCCAGTGACTTTGGGCCTTAAGTGAGAGTACACCCTGGACAGTGGCTTAGCTCGTCGCAGGGCTGACACAGAGGACCAACAGGACACTTGAGTGACAGACAACCATTCACTCTCACGATTCACTCACTAGAGACAATTTAGAGTTCTCAATTAACCTACACAGTCATGTCTTTTGGAGCCCGGTGGGAGGAAGCCGGAGAACCGGAGAGAACCCACGGTAACACAGGGGAGGACATGCAGGCTCACACCCAGAGAGATCGTGTGATGTTAGGGTGGTTCAGAATTCCCGAAACCACGATGTTGGGGGTGGTGCGGGATTGAACCCACGATCTCTCTTTTATTGAGAGGCAAGAAAGCTCCTAGCAGCTCTGCCACCGTGCACCCCCCCATTGTGTATATATATATTATATAATTTTATTTTTAACGTAGAATGGGAATATGTGCCATAATGGGTTTATTATATGGAAGAATGTCCTTACATTTTCAATACATTTTATAATTTAATAGTTTTAGTTGGTTTATATTATGAGATTATTGTGAGAATGTGTAGAATGTCTGTGTTAAACCTGTCAGATTTTTGTTTGCAAAATAAAAGTGCCTTCAAGTTCAGTTGCAGAAGTCCATTGCTGCTTTAGGGCTCCCTCTCACTATGGCTTGTTTACCTTCTAGAATTAGAATGATCTTATAGTCTATTTTGTTCGTGCAAAATTACAAAACCAGGAATGAGGAAAAGTCCAATTCAATTTGAACTTCAACCCACGCACTGACAAAGCCCTTATGCTCTATTTTGCTCTACAGTTGGCGCAGGAAAAGAACCTGTCCTACAGCCAATCATGTTCAATTCTGTAGAAACAAACTTGCTGACGTGTGACATTAGACAGTATGACATTGGCCTACTTCATGCCAAACCTGATGCCTTTCTTTCATTCGTAAATCCAAAGGATCTTGCTCAGCGCCACACCTGAACAGCTTAATAACAATGTCTCGTTCTCTTAAAGCTTTGTCCCACTTGACACAGGCTGTAAAGTGCAGGACTGTCTCAAAAAGCCCACAGTTTTGGACCTGCAGCTGGTTGTTTTTACCTCAGATTGCAGCAAAGGGAGGAACTGTAAGTACTCATTTGGATACATTATTAGACCTAATGATACACCACCTGGTCCTACACATAGCGGACAAAGTAGTAAGAGCCACACTGACTCAAATCACTGGCCACAGATAGGTTATTAAAGAATGTTCAGCAAAAAGTCTGATAAATGTAATAACTAAGGAGGAAATAAACATAATATATTGGGCAGTTTTGATATTGCATTAGTCTATGTATTAATAAACATTTCAGGGATGCGACTAGCGGATCAAAGTGGATAACCCAGTCGTGGAGATGGATGGAGATGAGATGAAGCCACGAATAATCTGGGCATTTATAAAAGAGAAGGTGAGAATATATTTGCTCCAACATAATTTGTCATGTGTTGAACATAA